>CM055120.1:256209466-257409466 GCA_029206835.1 Rana muscosa | reverse complement strand
CTAGCAAATGCCAATCAACAGCAGACAAATGCAGGTTTGCAAAGGAGCCTTGCAGCCCAGCAGCAAGCTCATCAACAAGCCCAGCAGCAATCTGAGGCCCGCTTCATAGACCTGTTACAGAAGCAAGAGCAGAGACTACAACAAATGGAAGCAGTAATGCAGCAACGTCCGCAGACCAGTGAGGAAAGCCGTCCCACTAATACCGCGTCCTTTGGGGTGAGTCGTTTATTGACAAAAATGACTGGAGAGGATGATCCAGAGGTATTTTTGACCACATTTGAAAGGACTGCTGAAAGAGAAAAGTGGCCTGAGGAGCAGTGGGCTGGACTGGTGGCTCCTCTGTTAACTGGTGAATCGCAGAAGGCTTACTATGACCTAGAGCCTGACCAAGCAAAAGACTATGTGATGCTAAAAGCTGAAATATTGGCAAGGCTGGGTGTCACCCTGGCTGTCCGGGCTCAGCGTGTGCATAACTGGACTTTCCAGCTTGGAAAACCCCCCAGGTCTCAAATGTATGATCTCATTCACCTGAGCAGGAAGTGGCTACAGCCAGAGACTTTGTCCGCACCAGAGATTGTGGAACGTGTTGTAATGGATCGGTTTTTGAGAGCTCTTCCTACTGCCATCCAAAAGTGGGTAAGCCATGGAGACCCAGAGACGGCCGGTGGTCTTGTGGATCGTGTAGAGAAATACTTGGCTACAGAGAACCTGACGGCCTCTTCCAGAGACTCTCGGACTTTCCACCCTAAGACCAGACCATCCCCAGGGGCGGATAAGAGGATTCCAAGGGGTGAGGGTGGAGAGAGTGAGAGGGTGGGAGCTCTACCCAAAGTTTGGCGAGAACAGCCTGGGAAGTCAGGGGCTCAAGAGGCAGCCAAATGGATTGTTTGCTACCGCTGCCGGCAAGCGGGACATATTGCAGCAAATTGCCCGGTTGTGGAGGAACCCATGCAATGTGACTTTCTGATGGACAGACGTCAGTCGCTGTGTGCGACAGTCGCATGCACTGCCATTCGGGGAACTGAGAAACATTTATGCAAAATGTGTATTAATGGTAGAAATGTTGTGGTATTACTGGATTCAGGTAGCCTTGTGACCCTGATAAAGGCTGAATTAGTTAAAACAGAGGTCTCTGGGAATAGCAAGGTAGCTGTTATTTGTGTGCATGGGGACACCCGAGAGTATCCAGTGACTACAGTGTGTTTCGAGACCCCCAAAGGTACCCTCTCTCATCCAGTGGGGTTAGTATCTCAATTACCGCATGATGCCATTGTGGGAAGGGATTTTCCGAAGTTCTGGGAACTGTGGGATGATCCTGAGCCCCCCACTGGTGCCCCTATGTACCAGGAATGTGATAGCCAGAACTCCTCTGAGAGTGGTGAGGACTCTCCAGAATTTCCCTTGTCAGTATTGGCAGGGGAGACTCAAGAAACTGGAGAGGAGCCCACCTCCTCAGACGAAAACCTACCGTCTGTGGAGTTTTCTGATCTGGAGGTTCACAGGGAAAATTTTGCCACAGAACAGTTAAAAGACCCCGCCCTAATAAAGGCACGGGAAAACGTAGTGGAAATAGATGGCGAGTTAGTGAACCCAGATAATACCTGCACTTACCCATACTTCAGCGTAGAGAAGGACCTACTGTATCGGGTGGCAAAAAGGGCAGAAGAAACCGTTGAGCAGCTTGTGGTGCCCAAACCTTACAGGAAGTTGGTGTTGGAGTTGGCCCATGGGCACATTCTTGGAGGTCATCTGGGGACAGAGAAAACCCGAGAGAGGGTATTACAGAGATTCTATTGGCCTGGAGTGATGAAGGACATAGAAAATTATTGTTCCTCCTGCCCTGTGTGTCAGAGGTCGGCCCCGATGCCACATTTCCGTAGCCCGCTGGTCCCTCTACCCATCATTGAGGTCCCGTTTGAGAGAATCGCAATGGATTTGGTAGGTCCTATAATCAAGTCCGCTAGGGGGCACCAGTACATATTGGTTATAATGGACTATGCCACCCGGTATCCAGAAGCGATCCCTCTCAGAAATACCTCGGCCAAAACCATAGCCAAAGAGCTATCTCTTGTTTTTAGCCGGGTGGGTATTTGTAAAGAACTGCTTACGGACCAAGGTACACCCTTTATGTCCCGGGTTATGAAAGAGCTGTGTAAATTGCTCAAAGTGACGCAATTGCGTACATCTGTGTATCACCCCCAAACCGATGGGCTGGTTGAAAGATTCAACAAAACCCTAAAACAAATGTTGAAGAAAGTGGTGGATAGAGATGGAAAGGATTGGGACTGTCTACTTCCTTATTTGATGTTTGCTATTAGGGAGGTGCCCCAATCCTCTACGGGATTCTCCCCCTTTGAGTTACTGTATGGGAGACACCCAAGAGGGCTGTTGGATATTGCCAAGGAAACTTGGGAAAGTGAGAGTTCTCCCCACAGGAGTGTGATTGAGCATGTCGCCCTGATGCAAGATCGAATTGCACAGGTAATGCCCATCGTGAAGGAACATTTGGCCCAAGCGCAGTTGGCACAGCAGAGAGTGTACAACCGTGGAGCAAAGACCCGTACCTTTTCCCCGGGGGATAGGATATTGGTACTTGTCCCTACGGTTGAAAGTAAATTCCTTGCCAAATGGCAAGGCCCCTACGAGATAATGGAAAAAGTGAGCGAAGTGAATTACAAGGTCAGACAACCAGGAAGGCGAAAGCCCGAACAGATATATCACGTTAATCTGTTGAAAGCCTGGAGGGATAGAGAGTCCCTAGTCGCAGAAACTTGGTCACCAGCTCAAACTGGTTGCGTGATTCCGGAGGTTGGAATAGCAGCCACCTTGTCACAACCCCAACAACAGGAGGTTAAGGAGTTTGTGCTTCGCAACAAGGAGGTGTTCTCTGAGCTGCCGGGACAAACATCTGGGGTAGAGCATGATATTATTACCCCGCCCGGTGAAAGGGTGAAGTTAAAACCCTATCGGATCCCAGAGGCCCGACGGGAGGCAATACGGGAGGAAGTACAGAAAATGCTGAACTTAGGGGTGATAGAGGAGTCCCAAAGTGATTGGTCTAGTCCCATTGTGTTGGTGCCTAAACCGGATGGGAGCTGGCGATTTTGTAACGATTTTCGTCAGTTGAACAAAGTTACAAAATTTGACACCTACCCCATGCCACGTATAGATGAGTTGATCGACCGGCTGGGAACAGCCCGATACATGACGACTCTTGACCTCACAAAAGGGTATTGGCAAATTCCCCTGGCCAAGTCGGCCAAAGAGAAAACTGCATTTGTAACCCCAGACGGGGCGTTCCAATATAAGAGAATGCCGTTCGGGTTACAGAATGCGCCGGCCACATTCCAGCGGAAAATGGACCAGATACTGAGGCCCCATCGGAAGTATGCTGCGGCTTACCTGGATGACGTAATTGTCCATAGCACAGATTGGGCCTCACATCTGCCAAAAGTGCAAGCAGTCCTAGACTCTATCCGGGAAGCGGGGTTTACGGCTAACCCCAAGAAGTGTACCATTGGGCAGGAGGAGGCCAAATATCTTGGGTACACCATTGGCAGGGGAGTGATAAAACCCCAACTCAACAAAGTCGAGGCCATCCAGAGTTGGCCACGTCCCAACAGCAAGAAGCAGGTACGGGCCTTTCTGGGAATCGCGGGTTATTATCGGCGCTTCATTCCCCACTTTGCTTCTAAGGCTGTGCCCCTAACCAACCTGACGAAAGGGAAAGGGTCGGTCATGATTAAATGGACCCCCGAGGCTGAGGCAGCATTCCAATTCTTGAAACAAGCCTTATGTAGCCAGCCAGTGTTGTACTCACCCGACTTCTCTAAAGACTTTGTCGTACAAAGTGATGCGTCAGATGTGGGGTTAGGAGCAGTATTGTCCCAGGTCTGGAACGGGGAAGAGCACCCAGTCATTTACCTCAGCAGGAAGTTGAAGTCCCATGAGGTAAATTACGCCACGGTTGAAAAGGAGTGTTTAGCGGTGAAGTGGGCTCTAGATTCCCTTCGGTACTATCTGCTAGGTAGGCACTTTGACATGGTTACGGATCACGCTCCGTTAAAGTGGATGGCTCAAAACAAGGAGACAAATAGAAGAGTGAATAGGTGGTTCCTGGCCCTACAGGAATTCAACTTCACAGTAAAGCATCGCCCTGGCGTTCAAATGGGGAATGTGGATGCTTTGTCTCGAGTACATGAATGCCTGATTGCTGGTGTTCCAACCCCAAGGTTAAAACAAGAGGGGGGGGTATGTGACAGCAGGAAGGTAAAGTCACCTGGTTGCATCCAGGGGGGTAGATATATTTCTCCCAGATTCAGGCTTTATGCCGACTTATACAACTAGGGAGTTGATGAAGCCCAGCTGAGGCTAGTGGGCTCATGGATGACTCATACCTCTAGGGAGAGGGCTGGGCGTCGTGCAGGCAGGGAGTTGATGAGACCAGCTGAAGCTTGTCAGCTCATTTAAAGGCCTCTATAAAAACTCCCAGATTCATTAGGTGTTTGCTCATGCCTGGAACCAGACCTGTGTGGACTGTCTAGGGAGAGTGAACCCCTGTGCGGTGAGGCAAAGCCTGTGTGGCTATTTGTTTGGACTTTTACTAAACCAGGGACTTAGGGACTAGGACAGCACCAGGCTGATCCCAGTTGTTAGTTTAGGAAACCTGCATGTTTAGTCAGAGGTCAAACTGACCAGGATTTATTTTGTTTATGTTTCTTTTTGGCTTTGCTGTGTTTTTGTCACTGTACATAGAGAAATAAACCGCACCTTTTGATTTTGAAAACCACAACCTCCGTCTGCTGGCCCTGTTTTTGTGTGGGGAGCCCAACCAGGGGGTCACACACACACCCGCTACCGAGTTAACCCCCTCACACATGGTAAAAGTACACATAGATCATGCAAACAAAGGCATAATGTAAATAGAAGTTATCACATAGACATAATCGCAATTCATTGTTGAGACATGGCTGGAGCAAGTAGTGACAGTTAAATGGACATACAGAAACAGTGAAATTAATTATCCAATTGAAATGTCAAGAATACACTTTGTAGATTCGTAGTTGGGCAGGCTTTACTTGGCATCCCTGAGCATGGACTCGACGCGTTTCTTGGCGTTTAAAGCCAGTCATCAGGAGTGGGGTGCATGTCATTTGACTAAAAGGGGAGATGGATAGACAGGTCAAATAAAGTCTTGAAAAAATTATGTCATGTTTGAAACAGAGTAAGGTAGTCTGATACGTTACCAATGGCAAAACCCGGAATGGGGTTGTCCCAAGCATTTGAAATATGGCGTAGAGTGGTGGTCCTGGATACAGTGTCTCACCCGGGGCTGAGGCGGGGAAGGCCCCCCAATAAACACTTCAACGGCCACTCGATCAAGAGGAGAGTCAAAGAGAAGATGGCATGGGACATCCATCAAGGAGAAACCCGGACAGCCACGGCACAGCACCAAACTGACGGAGAGGCACAGACAGGGTGCAAGGGCAGAATGCTGGTGAAGGGATGGAGAAATGCAAATGAGCAATGAGTGAAAAAGAAGGTTGAATGGTTTGAGAACCAAAATTAGAGTGTGATTGGGGGAAGGGAGGGGAAGGAAAAACAAAAAACAAAAAGGGAGCAAAGGAAGAGGGGAATGAATATGTAAATGATGTGCTGGTGGATGCCTAATGGGAATAATGTGTAATGGGTGCTGGGAGAAATTGAAAAAAAAAAGGGGGTTAATGATAAAACATGACTGAAAGGGTTAACAGCCAAAGTTGGCAAATCAACTGAGTGTTGGTGTAAATAAATCTGGTTTGAAAAAAAGCCAAACCAAATCCCCAAAAATGCTAAATAGCGATGAAATGAAATGTGTGTTTGAAGCAGTGTGAGCAAAGTGCAAAGCAAAAATGTAGAAAAGCAGGTAAAAAGAGTATATATGTAAAGAATACTATGTGAATCCTGAAATAAAGATTGGAAATTACCTTGAAGTGTAGAGAAAGAGAGAAACTGGAAACCCCTCATCAGATGGATGTCTGTGAAGTGAAGCTCCCCAGGTGGCTACCGGATAAATGTCCACAGTAAGGGGCGTGTCTCCGCCAGCATCATGTGACGCATGAGCCAGGTGTGGGGATGGAAAGAACCCCGCCCGAGATGCAAATGATCTCGGAGGGGTCCCTCCCATCCCTCTGGGTCATGCGAGATGGAAAAAACTATGATGAAAACGCAGGCGTCCCAATGGGTGCCGTGCGTGCAACATACTGACATGATGCCGATGCGCCAAGGATAATGCCCCGCCCCCCGCCAAGGAAAGGCAGGTGGGGAGGGGGAACTGGGCGCATCGCAACCCCGGGCGGGAGAGACCAAAGAACAGGGACCCACCAATGCTTGGGTTGGGTGAGCCATGGGGATGGATAAATCATTGAAAATCACGATTAGGACTGTTATAATCAAAACAGGGGGATAAACAATAATGGCCTGTTGTCAAATGAAGTCTGGGGAAGGATATCAATGGTCAAAGTTGGGTAAAAAGGATGCCAACATATAAGTAGTCTCAGAGAATTAATCACTGAGCAAATAAGAAAAGGAAATAGGGTTCAATAGGTCACCAAAGGGGAATGGGTGTCTTCCACCCTGGTAATTTGTAAAGAAAAGACAGGTGATCCATTGAAACCCATAAATGCCATACCCATGCCTCCATCCCTGGTACATTGAAAATGAAAAGAGAAAATGGGCTGTGGGACTTTAAATGAGGCATGGATGGGCGTAGGAAAAAGTCTAGGATATCAAAAATGAGTAGACATCACTGTCCCGTTGGGGAATAGTCTGTAGCCATGTATACATGCTGCATAGTCAGTCTAAAGAATGGAGATCAAGGCATGGATATAAATATAGAAATGTATTGTATCATGGTAAAAGTACACATGGATCATGCAAACAAAGGCATAATGTAAATAGGGGTTATCACAAAGACATGATCAAAATTCACTGTTGAGACATGGCTGAAGCAAGTAATGACAGTTAAATGGACATACAGAAACAGTGAAAATGATTATCCGGTTAAAAATCAAGAATACACTTAATAGATTCATAGTTGGGCAAGCTTTACTTGACATTCCAGAGCATGGACTCATGGATGGGCATGGGGAAAAGGGTCTAAGATATCAAAAATTGGTAAACATCACTGTCCCGTTGGGGAGTGGTCTGTAGCCAGGTATACATGCTGCATAGTCAGTCTAAAGAATGGAGATCTGTATCATGGTAAAAGTACACATAGATCATGCAAACAAAGGCATAATGTAAATAGAAGTTATCACATAGACGTTTAGTTAGGAAACATCATAAGGAGCCGCCCTAAGCTCCAAAAACAGTATTATTAACCATTTCAGCTATTTTGTGAGACCAGAGTGAGTATCAGCAGCTGAGAGAGCAGCAGTGTAGTTATATTTAGCGTGTCACTTGCCACATCACTTGCCCCAAGTTGTGGATTGTCCACTTGCCACGTCAGCTGCCCCAAGTTGTGGATTGTCCACTTGCCACGTCAGCTGCCCCAAGTTGTGGATTGTCCACTTGCCACGTCATCTGCCCCAAGTTGTGGATTGTCCACAATGCAATGGAAGCAATTTCATTTTTTTTTTGATAGAGATTGTGGGGGGGTTAGCTCGGCAGCGGGTGTGTGTGATCCCCTGGATGGGCTCCCCACACAAAAACAGGCCCAGCAGACGGAGGTTGTGGTTTTCAAGATCAAAAAGGTGCGGTTTATTTCTCTATTTACAGTGACAAAAAACACAGCAAAGCAAAAAGAAACATAAACAAAATAAACCCTGGTCAGCTTGACCTCTGACTAAACATGCAGGTTTCCTAACTAACAACTGGGATCAGCCTGGTGCTGTCCTAGTCCCTAAGTCCCTGGTTTAGTAAATGTCCAAACAAATAGCCACACAGGCTTTGTCTCACCGCACAGGGGTTCACTCTCCCTAGACAGTCCACACAGGTCTGGGTCCAGGCATGAGCAAACACCTAATGAATCTGGGAGTTTTTATAGAGGCCTTAAACGAGCTGACAAGCTTCAGCTGGTCTCATCAACTCCCTGCCTGCACAACGCCCAGCCCTCTCCCTAGAGGTATGAATCATCCATGAGCCCACTAGCCTCAGCTGGGCTTCATCAACTCTCTCCCTAGTTGTATAAGTCGGCATAAAGCCTGAATCTGGGAGAAATATACCTACCCCCTGGATGCAACCAGGTGACTTTACCTTCCTGCTGTCACATACCCCCCCCTCTTGTTTTAACCTTGGGGTTGGAACACCAGCAATCAGGCATTCATGTACTCGAGACAAAGCATCCACATTCCCCATTTGAACGCCAGGGCGATGCTTTACTGTGAAGTTGAATTCCTGTAGGGCCAGGAACCACCTATTCACTCTTCTATTTGTCTCCTTGTTTTGAGCCATCCACTTTAACGGAGCGTGATCCGTAACCATGTCAAAGTGCCTACCTAGCAGATAGTACCGAAGGGAATCTAGAGCCCACTTCACCGCTAAACACTCCTTTTCAACCGTGGCGTAATTTACCTCATGGGACTTCAACTTCCTGCTGAGGTAAATGACTGGGTGCTCTTCCCCGTTCCAGACCTGGGACAATACTGCTCCTAACCCCACATCTGACGCATCACTTTGTACGACAAAGTCTTTAGAGAAGTCGGGTGAGTACAACACTGGCTGGCTACATAAGGCTTGTTTCAAGAATTGGAATGCTGCCTGAGCCTCGGGGGTCCATTTAATCATGACCGACCCTTTCCCTTTCGTCAGGTTGGTTAGGGGCACAGCCTTAGAAGCAAAGTGGGGAATGAAGCGCCGATAATTCTCCGCTATTCCCAGAAAGGCTCGTACCTGCTTCTTGCTGTTGGGACGTGGCCAACTCTGGATGGCCTCGACTTTGTTGAGTTGGGGTTTTATTACTCCCCTCCCAATGGTGTACCCAAGATATTTGGCCTCCTCCTGCCCAATGGTACACTTCTTGGGGTTAGCCGTAAACCCCGCTTCCCGGATAGAGTCTAGGACTGCTTGCACTTTTGGCAGATGTGAGGCCCAATCTGTGCTATGGACAATTACGTCATCCAGGTAAGCCGCAGCATACTTCCGATGGGGCCTCAGTATCTGGTCCATTTTCCGCTGGAATGTGGCCGGCGCATTCTGTAACCCGAACGGCATTCTCTTATATTGGAACGCCCCGTCTGGGGTTACAAATGCGGTTTTCTCTTTGGCCGACTTGGCCAGGGGAATTTGCCAATACCCTTTTGTGAGGTCAAGAGTCGTCATGTATCGGGCTGTTCCCAGCCGGTCGATCAACTCATCTATACGTGGCATGGGGTAGGTGTCAAATTTTGTAACTTTGTTCAACTGACGAAAATCGTTACAAAATCGCCAGCTCCCATCCGGTTTAGGCACCAGCACAATGGGACTAGACCAATCACTTTGGGACTCCTCTATCACCCCTAAGTTCAGCATTTTCTGTACTTCCTCCCGTATTGCCTCCCGTCGGGCCTCTGGGATCCGATAGGGTTTTAACTTCACCCTTTCACCGGGCGGGGTAATAATATCATGCTCTACCCCAGATGTTTGTCCCGGCAGCTCAGAGAACACCTCCTTGTTGCGAAGCACAAACTCCTTAACCTCCTGTTGTTGGGGTTGTGACAAGGTGGCTGCTATTCCAACCTCCGGAATCACTCAACCAGTTTGAGCTGGTGACCAAGTTTCTGCGACTAGGGACTCTCTATCCCTCCAGGCTTTCAACAGATTAACGTGATAGATCTGTTCGGGCTTTCGCCTTCCTGGTTGTCTGACCTTGTAATTCACTTCGCTCACTTTTTCCATTATCTCGTAGGGGCCTTGCCATTTGGCAAGGAATTTACTTTCAACCGTAGGGACAAGTACCAATATCCTATCCCCCGGGGAGAAGGTACGGGTCTTGGCTCCACGGTTGTACACTCTCTGCTGTGCCAACTGCGCTTGGGCCAAATGTTCCTTCACGATGGGCATTACCTGTGCAATTCGATCTTGCATCAGGGCGACATGCTCAATCACACTCCTGTGGGGAGAACTCTCACTTTCCCAAGTTTCCTTGGCAATATCCAACAGCCCTCTTGGGTGTCTCCCATACAGTAACTCAAAGGGGGAGAATCCCGTAGAGGATTGGGGCACCTCCCTAATAGCAAACATCAAATAAGGAAGTAGACAGTCCCAATCCTTTCCATCTCTATCCACCACTTTCTTCAACATTTGTTTTAGGGTTTTGTTGAATCTTTCAACCAGCCCATCGGTTTGGGGGTGATACACAGATGTACGCAATTGCGTCACTTTGAACAATTTACACAGCTCTTTCATAACCCGGGACATAAAGGGTGTACCTTGGTCCGTAAGCAGTTCTTTACAAATACCCACCCGGCTAAAAACAAGAGATAGCTCTTTGGCTATGGTTTTGGCCGAGGTATTTCTGAGAGGGATCGCTTCTGGATAACGGGTGGCATAGTCCATTATAACCAATATGTACTGGTGCCCCCTAGCGGACTTGATTATAGGACCTACCAAATCCATTGCGATTCTCTCAAACGGGACCTCAATGATGGGTAGAGGGACCAGCGGGCTACGGAAATGTGGCATCGGGGCCGACCTCTGACACACAGGGCAGGAGGAACAATAATTTTCTATGTCCTTCATCACCCCAGGCCAATAGAATCTCTGTAATACCCTCTCTCGGGTTTTCTCTGTCCCCAGATGACCTCCAAGAATGTGCCCATGGGCCAACTCCAACACCAACTTCCTGTAAGGTTTGGGCACCACAAGCTGCTCAACGGTTTCTTCTGCCCTTTTTGCCACCCGATACAGTAGGTCCTTCTCTACGCTGAAGTATGGGTAAGTGCAGGTATTATCTGGGTTCACTAACTCGCCATCTATTTCCACTACGTTTTCCCGTGCCTTTATTAGGGCGGGGTCTTTTAACTGTTCTGTGGCAAAATTTTCCCTGTGAACCTCAAGATCAGAAAACTCCACAGACGGTAGGTTTTCGTCTGAGGAGGTGGGCTCCTCTCCAGTTTCTTGAGTCTCCCCTGCCAATACTGACAAGGGAAATTCTGGAGAGTCCTCACCACTCTCAGAGGAGTTCTGGCTATCACATTCCTGGTACATAGGGGCACCAGTGGGGGGCGCTCAGGATCATCCCACAGTTCCCAGAACTTCGGAAAATCCCTTCCCACAATGGCATCATGCGGTAATTGAGATACTAACCCCACTGGATGAGAGAGGGTACCTTTGGGGGTCTCGAAACACACTGTAGTCACTGGATACTCTCGGGTGTCCCCATGCACACAAATAACAGCTACCTTGCTATTCCCAGAGACCTCTGTTTTAACTAATTCAGCCTTTATCAGGGTCACAAGGCTACCTGAATCCAGCAATACCACAACATTTCTACCATTAATACACATTTTGCATAAATGTTTCTCAGTTCCCCGAATGGCAGTGCATGCGACTGTCGCACACAGCGACTGACGTCGGTCCGTCAGAAAGTCACATTGCATGGGTTCCTCCACAACCGGGCAATTTGCTGCAATATGTCCCGCTTGCCGGCAGCGGTAGCAAACAATCCTTTTGGCTGCCTCTTGAGCCCCTGACTTCCCAGGCTGTTCTCGCCAAACTTTGGGTAGAGCTCCCACCCTCTCACTCTCTCCACCCTCACCCCTTGGAATCCTCTTATCCGCCCCTGGGGATGGTCTGGTCTTAGGGTGGAAAGTCCGAGAGTCTCTGGAAGAGGCCGTCAGGTTCTCTGTAGCCAAGTATTTCTCTACACGATCCACAAGACCACCGGCCGTCTCTGGGTCTCCATGGCTTACCCACTTTTGGATGGCAGTAGGAAGAGCTCTCAAAAACCGATCCATTACAACACGTTCCACAATCTCTGGTGCGGACAAAGTCTCTGGCTGTAGCCACTTCCTGCTCAGGTGAATGAGATCATACATTTGAGACCTGGGGGGTTTTCTAAGCTGGAAAGTCCAGTTATGCACACGCTGAGCCCGGACAGCCAGGGTGACACCCAGCCTTGCCAATATTTCAGCTTTTAGCATCACATAGTCTTTTGCTTGGTCAGGCTCTAGGTCATAGTAAGCCTTCTGCGATTCACCAGTTAACAGAGGAGCCACCAGTCCAGCCCACTGCTCCTCAGGCCACTTTTCTCTTTCAGCAGTCCTTTCAAATGTGGTCAAAAATACCTCTGGATCATCCTCTCCAGTCATTTTTGTCAATAAACGACTCACCCCAAAGGACGCGGTATTAGTGGGACGGCTTTCCTCACTGGTCTGCGGACGTTGCTGCATTACTGCTTCCATTTGTTGTAGTCTCTGCTCTTGCTTCTGTAACAGGTCTATGAAGCGGGCCTCAGATTGCTGCTGGGCTGCAAGGCTCTGTTGATGAGCTTGCTGCTGGGCTGCGAAGCTCTGTTGTTGAGCTGCAAGGCTCTTTTGCAAACCTGCATTTGTCTGCTGTTGATTGGCATTTGCTAGAGCCAGCTGTTTCAGTATCTCCTCCATGCTGGCTTAAAAAAAAACTGCCACTGGTTCTCCACCAACTGTGGGGGGGTTAGCTCGGCAGCGGGTGTGTGTGATCCCCTGGATGGGCTCCCCACACAAAAACAGGCCCAGCAGACGGAGGTTGTGGTTTTCAAGATCAAAAAGGTGCGGTTTATTTCTCTATTTACAGTGACAAAAAACACAGCAAAGCAAAAAGAAACATAAACAAAATAAACCCTGGTCAGCTTGACCTCTGACTAAACATGCAGGTTTCCTAACTAACAACTGGGATCAGCCTGGTGCTGTCCTAGTCCCTAAGTCCCTGGTTTAGTAAATGTCCAAACAAATAGCCACACAGGCTTTGTCTCACCGCACAGGGGTTCACTCTCCCTAGACAGTCCACACAGGTCTGGGTCCAGGCATGAGCAAACACCTAATGAATCTGGGAGTTTTTATAGAGGCCTTAAACGAGCTGACAAGCTTCAGCTGGTCTCATCAACTCCCTGCCTGCACGACGCCCAGCCCTCTCCCTAGAGGTATGAATCATCCATGAGCCCACTAGCCTCAGCTGGGCTTCATCAACTCTCTCCCTAGTTGTATAAGTCGGCATAAAGCCTGAATCTGGGAGAAATATACCTACCCCCCTGGATGCAACCAGGTGACTTTACCTTCCTGCTGTCACAAGATATATATTTTTAATGGTTTTTCCTAAATTGCCATAATTTTTGAGTTTATCAATGTAAAAAAAGAGGTCACCTTTAAAAACGCTTCTAAACTAAAATGCGGCTAAACGCCGGTACCCGCGTCTGAAACGTGGAAATCTTTGGCGTCTGAAAGCATTTTTGGGCTTTGTGAAAAACGAGTTTAAACGCAAGTGCAGATTTTTTTTTAAGGCCAAAAACAGTGTTTTGGATGTAAGAGAATTCAATGGACCCGCATCCAAAACGCAAGTACCGTGAATTTGCGGCAATTTTTTATTTTTTTTAACCTGTTTATAGCTGGTTGTTAAAGGAAATGTAAAAAAAATAAACATTGCCGGCTCTAAAAAAAACAAAACAAGAAAAAAAACAGTTTGCCCCCCCCCCCCCAGGTCCATACCAGGCCCTTGGGTCTAGTATGGATTCAAAGGGGACCCCCCCCACCAAAATGAAAAAAAAAATGGCGTGGGGGTCCCCCTAAAAATCCATACCGGGCCCTTCAGGTCTGGTATGGATTTTAAGGGGAACCCCGCGCCAAACGAAAAAAAAAAGCGTTGGGTCCCCTAAAAATCCACACCAGACCCTTTATCCGAGCACGCAACCTGGCAGGCTGCAGGGGAAGAGGGGGGGTCGAGAGAGCGGCCCCACCTCCCTCCTGAACCTTACCAGGCCACATGACCTCAATATGGGGAGGATGTCCCCATGATGATGGGGACAAGGGCCTCTTCCCGACAACCCTGGCCGTTGGTTGTCGGGGTCTGCGGGCGGGGGGCTTATAGGAATCCTGGAGCCCCCTTTAATAAGGGGGCCACCAGATACCGGCCCCCCACCCTATGTGAATGAGTATGGGGTACATCGTACCCCTACCCATTCACCTGGTGGCAAAAAAGTTAATAAAAAACACAACACAGGTTTTTAAAGGAATTTATTCGGCAGCTCCGGGGGTCTTCCTGCCGGGCGCCCTGCTACCTTCTTCCAGCTCTTTTGCTAGCGGGGTCCTGGGCTTCCTCGTCGTCTTCTTCCGACTTCGGGGGTCTTCCTGTCGGGCGCCCCCCACTATCTTCTTCCAGCTCTTTTGCTAGCGGGGTCCCGGGCTTCCTTGTCGTCTTCTTCCGAGAGCGCACCCACTGATATTGGCATGGGGCGTGGTCACCGGGTGATGCCACCCGCTGACCCCGCCCCCGTAGCACGTCACAGTCTCATCATTCCCCGGGACTGTGACATCATACGGGGGCGGGGTCAGCGGTGGCATCACCCGGTGATCACGCCCCATGCCAATATAAGTGGGTGCGCTCCGCGGCCAGAGCATTGTAACGGCGGACAGCGACGAGGCAACATCGGGCGGAGAGAAGAGGGAAGAAGACGACGCTGAAGCCTGGGACCCCGCTAGCGAAAGAGCTGGAAAAAGATAGCGGGGCGCCCGGCAGAAGGCAGAAAGAACCGGAGATCGTGGAGAAGGCACCGGAGAGCGGGAGAAGAACCGGAGAGTGCGGAGACGACACCGGAGAACAGAACAAGAGACCCCCGAAGTCGGAAGAAGACGACGAGGAAGCCCGGGACCCCGCTAGCAAAAGAGCTGGAAGAAGATAGCGGGGCGCCCGGCAGGAAGACCCCCGAAGTCGGAAGAAGATGACGAGGAAGCCCGGGACCCCGCTAGCAAATGAGCTGGAAGAAGATAGCGGGGCGCCCGGCAGGAAGACCCCCGGAGCTGCCTAATAAATTCCTTTAAAAACCTGTGTTGTGTTTTTTATTAACTTTTTTTGCCACCAGGTGAATGGGTAGGGGTACGATGTACCCCATACTCATTCACATAGGGTGGGGGGGCCAGGATCTGGGGGCCCCCTTATTAAAGGGGGCTCCCGGATTCCGAAAAGCCCGCCGCCCTCAGACCCCGACAACCAACGACCAGGGTTGTCGGGAAGAGGCCCTTGTCCACATCAACATGGGGGCAAGGTGCTTTTGGGCAGGGGGGCCACAGGCCGCCCCCTGCCCCAAAGCACCCACCCCCCATGTTGAGGGCATGCGGCCTGGTACGGTTCAGGAGGGAGGGGGGGCGCTCTCGCCCCCCCTCTTCCCCTACGGCCTGCCAGGTTGCGTGCTCGGATAAGGGTCTGGTATGGATCTTGGGGGAACCCCCACGCTGTTTTTTTGGCTTAGGGGGTTCCCCTAAAATCCATACCAGACCTAAGGGCCTGGTATGAATTTTGGGGGGACCCCCATGCCGTTTTTTTCGGCTTAGGGGGTTCCCCTTAAAATTCATACCAGACCTAAGGGCCTGGTATGCTCCTGGAGGGGAACCCATGCCGGTTTTTTCATTAAAATTTGGCCTGGGGTTCCCCTTCATGATTCATACCAAACACGGGACAGCGAGGCTGCCGAGAACCAGGGCGATGCCATCGCGCTGGAGACATTCTCGGCCAGCTAGTCGCCTCTAGGACACGACTTGAGCGGCTGCTTTACGCTCAGGTCGTGTTCAAGTTGCCTTCGCAAAGTCGCGCTGTCCCTGTGTCAGCCGGCACACGATTCGCCCCGCGAGTCGGATCGGCTTCATCCGACTTCCCGGGCGACCTCTATTCAAATCAATGGGCTCCCGTAGGGAACCATTTATTTTCAATAGAGCGCTGACATTTGTATTTACTATAACAATGCGCCGCTGGTTGCTGCGCCCAATGAAGGAGTTATCCGGCGCACCAATTAAGGGATCAACCAGCGCAGCGCACTGTTATTAGTAAATCACCCCCGCTATGTGTTAGAAATATCTTATAAATGGACAACTTTGTGTAAAAAAAAAGAGTTTTCTTTTTTTTTCCACATTTTCCAGAAACTTCTGGAAAAAAATGAACCATTCAAAAGACTCATTATGCCTCATAGATTATACGTTGGGGTGTTAGCTTTCCAAAATGGGGTCATTTTATGGGCGTTTCCATTGTCCTGGTGCTCCAGGGCCTTCAAAAAAGTGATAGGTTGTCATCTAATGAGATGTGTAATTTCTGCTCCTAGAATGCCTGGAGGTGCTACTTACATGTTGGGCCTCTGTATGTGGCCAGGGTGTGTAAAGGTCTCAAACATGTGGTATCGCCATACTCAGGAGGAGCAGCAGAATGTATTTTGGAGTGTCATTGTAAGTATGCATGTGCTGTGTGAGAGAACTAACTTGTTATTATGACAATTTTGTGTAAAAAAAAAAAAAATTAAAAAATTCTTAATTTTTCCAAGAATTGTGGGAAAAAATTACAACTTCCAAAAATTCACCATGCCTCTTACTAAATACCTTGGAATGTCTACTTTCCATAAAGGGGTCATTTGGGGGGTATTTGTACTTTCCTGGCTTGTTAGGGTCTCAAGAAATGAGATAGGCCGTCAGTACATCAGGTGTGATCAGATGTGATAAATTTTCAATGATTGGCACCATAACCTGTAGCCTCTATAACGTTCACAGAGACCAAATAATATACACTAATTTGGGTTATTTTTACTAAAGATATGTAGCAGTATACATTTTGGCCCAAATTTATGAAGAAAAATTATTTCTTATGCCCCATACACACGATCGTTTTTCATGCCGTTAAAAATGCCATTAAAAAAAATGGCCATTAAAAATGATCGTGTGTAGGCTCCAGAGCATTTTTAACGACGTGAAAAACGGGCATTAAAAATTTCGAACATGCTCTCTTTTTTCACGTCGTTTTTCATGTCGTTTTTTTTAACGACGTGAAAAACGATAGTGTGTATGCTTTAACGACGTGAAAAAAAATGCGCATGCTCAGAATCAAGTATGAGACAGGAGCGCTCGTTCTGGTAAAACTAGCGTTCGTAATGGAGATAGCACATTCGTCACGCAGTCACGGACTGAAAAGCACGAGACTGAAAAGAGCGAATCGTCGCTCAACAAACTTTACTAACATGAAGGGTGGTGCCATTCGAACGGAACTTCCCCTTTATAGTGCCGTCGTACGTGTTGTACGTCACTGCGCTTTGCTTGATCGTTTTTTAAAATGATCGTGTGTACGCAAGACAGGCTTGAGAGGAAACGACGTGAAAAACGGCAAGAAAAAAAATGGCAAGAAAAACGATCGTGTGTATGGGGCATAAGTGGGTTTTTTTCAAAATGTTCTCTCTTTTTTTGCTTATATTGCAAAAAATAAAAAACCTAGCAGTGATTAAATACCACCAAAAGAAAGCTCTGTTTGTGAGAACAAAATGATAAAAATTTTGTTTGGATACAATGTAGCATGACTAAGTAATTGTCATTCAAAATGTGAGAGCGCTGAAAGCTGAAAATTGGTCTGGGCAGGAAGGGTGTATAAATGCCCTGTATTGAAGTGGTTAAGATCACCTCTCTTCTATTGAATGGCAGCGATTATCATAAAAGTAAAGAACTGCTCATAGTGCATTACCATTTAAAAGAATATTAATTTTACGAAATAAAATAACTCTCACTACAATACACTTAGAGAGTGTGTAAGATCAAGTTCAGACGTGCAGTACGAATTTCAGGTCCATTTTCACTGCAAATTTACATCATATCTGTTCAACAGATTGGTTCTGATGCAAATTTTAGGAGCGGGCCTCCTTAAAGGGTAAGTTCACCTTTACAGATAAATCTGTAAGGTGAACTTACATAGGACCCCCTCCTCACCCCCCCCCCCCAGTCCCGCTGACCTGGAGCACGGCGATCACCCTCTAGGAGACATCGGGTCGCCTTTTCATCGGTCCAGGGCTTAGAAATCCCCTGCAGCTTAATCTCCAAAACGTACCTCATAAGGAGGTACGTTTAGGAGCATTCTACTTGGTCAGCGCCATCACATGGGTGGCGCTGACCAATCAGAACCCGCGTTGCCCATCCTGTCATCACAGGCAAAGAGGAGAGAAAGCCGCAGGGGTTTCAGAATCCCCGAACCGGTACAGCAGATATGATATGGTCTGTAACTCCAGGTTAACAGGACCGGGTGCAATGGGAAGGGGGGTCCAGTGTAAGTACACCTTACAGATTTAGTCCATGCTAAAACTAAAATTCCTGCATCTATAGACAACAACATTCTAACACTAACATATGTAGCCCATTACTGAAAAAATCAGTATACATTCTGTACTTTTTTTGCAGGCGATCCGACCCAATCTCCAGTGGCGGCAGCTCTGCAGAGGACACGGCCGACAACGGCTGTGAAATGAATGAGAAGTGACGTCTCCCATAGACTTACTATGGGGCTTCCATTGTTGGACGTGTCCTCTGCACCCGCCTACACAGCAAAGGGTGGGATCGGGTCGGATCGCCTGCAGAAAAGGTATGTATACTGAATTATTTCTTTACAGGGCTAGATAGTTTAGTGTTAGAATGTTGGTGTTTATAGATGCAGGAATTTTAGTTTTAGCATGGACTTCCTCTTTACAGTAGAACTGTGGTCAAAACTTTTATTTTGATTTTGGATAGAGCAAGGGAGGATGATAACCCTTGTCAGATTTTTTTTTCCACCTTATGTGTCCTGTTGCAGGGATTTTTCTTCACTTCCTGTCCCATAGCCAAACAGGAAGTGAGAGGAAATCCATGCAATTTAAGGGAATTTCTTGGGGAACCACAGGTCACCAGAACTAGTGTCCCCTTTGGAAGATTTCCCCTCTATTACTTTTCTAGGAAAAAACGAAAATTTGGAATTTTCTTTTACTTTCACTTTCAATGATAATGGTAAACAAGACAAATACAGAGTGTGAATCTCCTAACAGGTACAGAGGCAGAAATAAAAACCTGACACTTGTTCTAATCCAACTCCACTCTATCCATGCCTTTAATTATACTTTAGCAACAGCTAGTTGTTAAGGAGCAAGCCGGCCACTGCGCCCTTAACAACCGATGACTCATCAGCTGTCAGCGGAGTTTCCTGCTGACAGCTGAATGTAAACAAAATAATTGCCGGCAAAAAAATTCGAGAAAAAAACAGGGTGTGTTCCCCCTCCAAATCATATCAGACCCTTCGCTCTGGTATGATTTGGAGGGGAAACCCGCGCCAAGATCTTTTAAAAAAAATGGTGTGGGAGTCCCCCCAAAAAACATACCAGACCCTTATCCAAGCATGCAGCATGGCAGGCCAGGAAAGGGGAAGGGGGGAAAGTGAGTACCCTTCCCCAACCATACCAAGCCACATGCCCATTCAGACCCATTAGCAGGTGGACACATAACCTTTGCATGACAATCCAACTGAGCAGCTGGCATAGAGTCAGTAGAACCTGGCTGGGTGGTAGGTAGAAGATAACTACGATCAGGCTGGTCATTGGTCAGAGGATCATCGCAACAGGCTGGGCAGGGGGCAGAGGCACATCAGGCTGGGCAGCGGGCAGAGGCACATCAGGCTGGGCGGCAGGCAGAGGCACATCAGGCTGGGCAGCAGGCAGAGGCACATCAGGCTGCACAGTAGACAGAGGCACATGCTGGAGCAGCTCGTAGGGTTGCCACCTTTTCTTCAAGTCAAACCCGAACACTTTAGCGACACATGGCAACATTTTTGTTGTAGTAGATCTGTAAAAGACCTGGGACACCTTTTGGGTGCACCATGGAAAGTAGTAAGGCAGCAAACAGTTGGTGTGGCCAAACTGTGTTAACAGATGGCAACAGATTTGTGCGTGACTATCTCGGTTACTTGGGATGCCACAGTCTGGTCTGAATAAGGTGTCTGAGTTTCAGGCAGCCTAAAACCTGGGCATATGACTCAAAACCTGGACTGTCCAGGTGAATCCAGGTCAGGTGACAATCCTAGGTTACTCCCCCTCATAATACAGAGGTCAGCGTCACCCCCTTCTTCATAATACAGAGATCAATGTCCCCCCCTCATACTACAGTGTATAGTGTCACTCCCCCTTCTTCATAGTACAGGGGTCAGTCCCCCCCCCCCGTTGTAATACAGGGGCCAGTGTCACCCCCACCATAATACCAGGGCTCCCCATAGAGACCCCCATTAGATCAGTTGGACTGGAGGTATGTGTGTCCGGGTTTCAGGTGGAATGAAACTGGGACGCATGTGTCAAAACCCAAACTGTCTGGGTCAAAACCGGACAGGTGGCGCCCTAGCAGCTCGGCTGGCATTGAAGCAGACTGAAGCATCTCGCCTGGCGTAGAAGCAGACTGGAGCAGCTCGGCTGGCGTGGAAGCAGACTGGAGCAGCTCGGCTGGCGTGGAAGCAGACTGGAGCAGCTCGGCTGGCGTGGAAGCAGACTGGAGCAGCTTGGCTGGTGTGGAAGCAGACTGGAGCAGCTCAGCTGGTGTGGAAGCAGACTGGAGCAGCTCGGCTGACGTGAAAGCAGACTGGAGCAGCTTGGCAGGCGTGAAAGCAAACTGGAGCAGCTTGGCTAACGTGGAAGCAGACTAGAAAAGCTTGGCTGGCGTGGAAGCAGACTAGAGAAGCTTGGCTGGTATGGAAGCAGGATTGGATAGTGGCAGGATTGTGCAAGTTGGGAAAAATGTTAGTTTCTTTTTGAGTTTAGTCACTGAGGTTCTGCATGTGAACACAGGGCTGTGAGTAGGGGGAGCAGCTGATGGAAGAGAAGAACTGAGGGATGGTGAAAAAGAGGGAGCAATTGCTAAGGAGGATTTCTGTAGGATTGCCGCAGGCAGCGGAGAAGAGGTAATCTTCAACGGGCTAAAGGCAGGGTAGGTGCAGCAAGTGGAATTGGGTACTGACATATAGTTGGTAGCAGGATATACTGGGCTGCAACTGTGGTTGCTGTGGATGATGGAGAGGGAGATACTTAAGAAGGCAGGTGTCTAGCAGCAAGAATGAAAATTATGAATCCACACATATATTGAATAAATAAAGTCCAACAGTGATAACAATGAATGTGTCCTGTAAAAATGAATATATCCTAAATAAGTCCCATCAAAAATCAGCAATGAAGGGAAGCCGTGAAGAGGTGAACCGCAAAAAGTTTGAAATTCGGTGCATGCACACCCGTGTCCACCACCAACAATCAAGCTGCTTACCAGAGGTAAGAAACAAATAAGCCCATCAGCAATCCCAGGGGGAGATCCAGAGAAATCCAGATAAACTTCGCAGAGTTCCAACGTCACTTCATAGGCAGTGGATACAGCAAAGATTTCCCAAGGAGAGAGAGGAGGCTCAATAGTGCATTACCCAATGTAAAATTTGTTTTTAAAACGGGTTTAAAAACACTTACACAATGTACAATTTAAAGAACATAACAACCGGCCGGTCCGCCGTACCTGTCCCGTAGTGATGACGTCAGCACGCACACCTCCCAACGTACGTTTCGTGTTCCTACACGTCGTCTTGGGGATCAGGTGACGTGCTGACGCATCACAAGATATAGGAAGAAGGAAGCCAGGCCTCGCTCTGAGCAGCCAATGGAGCTGCGGCAATTACACCGAACCTCCACACCGCCTACAAGGCCCGGCCCAGAACCAAGCCTCGCTCTAAGCGGCCAATGGAGTCATGGCAGTTATACCAAGCCTCCACGCCGCCCACAAGGCCCGGCCCAGAACCAAAATAAGACCAAGCCTCACTTTGAAGTACAGGCAGCGGTATATAAATGGGCAATTGTAGCCCCAAATATATTCTAAATAAGAGGGTACCACATAAAATGACATCTAGGTGATAAAACCCAATGGAAATTAACCATGTCGTGTAAGTGGACAGGTTTAATGCCTAATATGAAAGAACATCCACATGTCCACCACAGCACGGTATACCATTTGAACCTAAAAATAAAAAAGGTATATTATGGAAAATATATACATATGTGTGTGTCATATGAAAACACACGTATGTATAAATGATATTGAAATTTTTTTTTAAAAGGATTTATATCTTTTCTTCTCATATGAGGAAAGAAACCTTTGTAAAATATCATGTATGATGGAGGTCAAAAAAAGACAAAAAAATACCTCCACCAAACCTGATAATAAAGGAGAAGAGGGGGGGGGGGGGTGTTATTCTGGCACGTAAGGGCCCAATAGGGGTGTCATGGATATGCAGTAGTGTTTGTCTGTCAGCTTACCTTCCTTCCCATGTGTTCATCTTAGAGGCCTGAGCCCTTTCACCTGGCTTCCTTTATAATCTCCTCCCAGCCAGACTCCACCCCAGGCCCTATCACAGAACACTATATTAACCTGTGCACTGCAAGCCTGCTTTGCTGATCAACGTGTTTGTTAGGCATTGTGTGTTTGGGTTCCTGCCTGCCGTGTGCTACGTCTGGCTCTCTGTTACGTTATTGGCTTGTCCCCGACTATCCCTGTCTGCTCGTGACCCTTGACCTTCGGCTCGTTCTTTCGTTATCCTTGTCTGCTTGTGGCCCCTGACCTTCAGCTTGTTATTCGGTTCTCTCTTATCTCGTGCTGCTGCTTCCCCTCTTTTCCCCTTATCCTACGGGGCGTGAGCTAGGAAACTCCAGGGGCCGCGACCTGGTCCCAGCCTGCAGCTTAACATCCTCACCACTAGAGGCCCTGGAGAAGACCAGCTGGGTCTTAGACTCCGCGCCCTGGGGAATCTTGGCTCTAGCTTCCGTTAGGATCCCGGTTGTGCTCCTCTGGTCCCGCTTTCCACAACCACCCAGTTTCCTATCCGCAGCAGTCAGCCATAGGGTTCACTACCTTGCGGTGCACTCCTGTCCCCCTACGGTGTGCATCTGTCACCTGGCCACAGGTGACCTTGACAGTTTAGTCAGCCTGAGCTCCCCTCTCTTCGACCCGTAGAGCATCTCCTACCAGCTGAGGAACCCATGCAGCTGGGTCGGACCAGGCTATCCCCCGAGGAACGTGCTAGGCGCAGAACTCTTGGTCTGTGTCTTTACTGTGGGGGCAAAGGTCATTTTCGTGACACTTGCTCTCTTTGTCCAGAAAAACGTTCGGGTCCACTTCATCTGGAAAGTGGAGTATTGGACCCAGAAATATCACCTTCCCCTTCTCGTCTTCTGCTTTCTGTGTTCCTTCATGTTGGTGCTTCTTCTCATTCGGTCTCAGCATATCTGGATTCCGGAGCCGCTGGTAATTTTATGGACTGGGAAATCGCATCGTCCATGAGACTTACTCTTTTGCCCCTCACCACACCATTGGTGGTCTTGGCGATTGATGGTACTGTTCTCCCAGGGGGACCTATCCGCTTCCAGACCCTCCCTGTTAAGATGTCGGTAGGGACACTCCACCAGGAGTGGATATCCTTCCTTATCTTACCCAAGGCCTCAACGCCTATAATTTTGGGTCTCCCATGGTTACAGCTCCATTCTCCTCATGTGGACTGGACTACTGGACAGATCCTGGCTTGGGGTCCCTCCTGTTCCTCGTCCTGCCTACCCAAGGTTGCCCCCTGTGAATCTGAGCCGGTCATTCATTCCAGGTTGCATAACCATTTACATTTCTCTGTCCCTAACCACCCTTGGACGCACAGCCAGGCTAGCTTGTCTACAAGTCCTGCAGTCGCTACGTCTTGCGATGCGATTCAGGTAGTCGCTACACCTGACTCAGCTATTCACTCTGCCTCTGTACTAGTTATGCCAGTCCAGCCCATGCCCAGTGAGCCTCCTACTTTTTCTTGTTCAGGACATTCTGCTTGTCTTTCAGCTATTCAGCTTGACTCCTGTGACATGTCACCCTCTAACCAACCTGACTTCAGGGTTCCACTGACATCTGCCCAGTTTGATGGTCCTGTGCAAGATGACCAGTTCCCCTTTAAGGGTCTAGGGGACCCTCCTCAGATTCCTGTTGATCCTCTCATGCCCTTGCTTATTCCTAGAGAGCCTTTGGTCCTCAATAGATCTTCTTGTCATCTCCCTACCTCGTTTTCAGTCTCTGAGAATAATCTTAAGTACGAGGTTAGACACGTTCTGGATTCTCGGCTCTGCAGAGGCATTCTTCAGTACCTTGTACATTGGAGAGGTTTTGGTCCTGAGGAGGCGTCTTGGATCGCTGCATCTGATGTCGCTGCACCTCATCTGTTGAGAAGGTTTCATCAGAGATTTCCCTTTAAGCCTGGGCCCAGGCGGGGGAGGGCCCATAAGAGGGAGGGTACTGTCATGGATATGCAGTAGTGTTTGTCTGTCAGCTTACCTTCCTTCCCATGTGTTCATCTTAGAGGCCTGAGCCCTTTCACCTGGCTTCCTTTATAATCTCCTCCCAGCCAGACTCCACCCCAGGCCCTATCACAGAACACTATATTAACCTGTGCACTGCAAGCCTGCTTTGCTGATCAACGTGTTTGTTAGGCATTGTGTGTTTGGGTTCCTGCCTGCCGTGTGCTACGTCTGGCTCTCTGTTACGTTATTGGCTTGTCCCCGACTATCCCTGTCTGCTCGTGACCCTTGACCTTCGGCTCGTTCTTTCGTTATCCTTGTCTGCTTGTGGCCCCTGACCTTCAGCTTGTTATTTGGTTCTCTCTTATCTCGTGCTGCTGCTTCCCCTCTTTTCCCCTTATCCTACGGGGCGTGAGCTAGGAAACTCCAGGGGCCGCGACCTGGTCCCAGCCTGCAGCTTAACATCCTTACCACTAGAGGCCCTGGAGAAGACCAGCTGGGTCTTAGACTCCGCGCCCTGGGGAATCTTGGCTCTAGCTTCCGTTAGGATCCCGGTTGTGCTCCTCTGGTCCCGCTTTCCACAACCACCCAGTTTCCTATCCGCAGCAGTCAGCCATAGGGTTCACTACCTTGCGGTGCACTCCTGTCCCCCTACGGTGTGCATCTGTCACCTGGCCACAGGTGACCTTGACAAGGGGTCCATATTATGACAAAATTACACACATATAAATGTATATTGGTAGACAGTTCAAATCAACAAAATGCCAGACCTCACATAGCTCTCAGATATATGGACATAGCCCCCACTCGCACCAAACTAAGAGTTATCGATGAAAGCGTTGAGGTCTACCTCAACGTTCATCCCAAACGGTACATAACTCTTCAGTTTGTGGATCCAGGACATCTCTAGTCTAGAAATACTTCTAATCATAGAGTCTCCTCTCCATCTGGTAGAATATTTATCAATCCCCAGAAAGATTGTATTAGTGGGGTCTTTATCATGGATCTCTAAATAGTGCCGGGATACTGGGTGTTTTGGGAAACCTGTGAGGATATTTGTGATATGTTCATTCAATCTAACACGGAGAGGTCGCTTGGTCCTGCCCACATATTGAAGCCCACATGGGCACTGCAGGAGATATATGACCCTCTCCGTGGAGCAAGTAATGAAAGGCAATATTTTATGCTCAACATTAGTTACGGTGGATTTAAACGTATTGGTACGCCTATGGGTACATCCGCTCAACAAACATACTCTGCACCTCCTACACTGATAGAAGCCTACCAACTGATCAAGAAAGGTCTTATGCACAGACGGAGGATCTAGTATATTAGGTGCCACTCTCCCACGTATGGAGGGTGCACCTTTGTATACGACCTGAGGATGAACAGGTAATACTTCATGTAAAACAGGATCATTGGTAAGTATATGCCAATGTTTTTTAATCAACTGTTTAATGCCCCTATATTGGGCTGAATAGGTGGTAACAAATGGGATGGATGGTACTCTTGATTGAGACCTAGGCTTCTCAGCCAATAGGTCTTTCCTATCCAACAATGCCACTTCGTTTAAGGTATGAGTAAGTGAGTCATTGGAATACCCTTTTTCCACAAATCGACCAATCAAAATCTGAGCCTGTGTTAGGAATTCCTTATGGTCTGTACAGTTCCGTTTCAGCCGAATGAATTGGCTCTTCGGTACGGATTTAAGCCATGATGGATGATGGCAGCTATTGAAAGGTATATATGAATTTCTATCAGTATTTTTAAAGAAGGTGGAGGTAGTAAAGGAGCCATCCTTAATACATATCTTTAAATCCAAAAAAATGAATCTCCTCCTGACTTGCCTCAAAATTCAAAACAATACCCCTAGTGTTATTGTTGAGGTGCTCCGTATAGACATCCAAATCTTGGCGCTCTCCATCCCACAGGAGGAGGACATCATCAATGTACCTCGCCCACAACATAAGTTGGGGCGGGCGTTGGACATAGACGACGTCCTCCTCCCATAGGGCCATGAAGAGGTTGGCCAGGCTGGGGGCATACTTTGCCCCCATAGCCACACCTCTATCCTGCCTGTAGAATTGGTTGTTGAACCAGAAATAACTCCTAGAAGCAGCAAATGTTAATAATTCAAGAATATATGAAATCTGTTCATCAAACAATCCAGAGTCATGCCTCAAGTAGTATTCTACTGCAAATAAACCCAATTTGTGGGGAATAATGGTATATAAGGACGTGACGTTCGCCGTTACCAACCACATATTGTTTTTGGGGGTAATTCCAGTCATGATATTAATAACCTGGCGTGAGTCCTTAAGATGCGAGGGCATCATCGAAACTAACGGTTGTAAAAAGCCATCAATGTAACGTCCTACCCGGGACGTGATGGAATCGATGCCACTAATAATAGGCCGTCCCGGGGGGTGGATGGCATCTTTGTGTATCTTGGGAAGATAATAGAGAACAGGTGTACGTGGCGCCCTAGGCACCAAATACTCACTCTCCTTTCTATTCAATATCCCAAGATCAAGACCTCTTTGGACCAATACTGATAGCTTTCTGGTGTAAAGGGCCTTTGGGATTGAATGAACATATCACAAATATCCTCACAGGTTTCCCAAAACACCCAGTATCCCGGCACTATTTAGAGATCCATGATAAAGACCCCACTAATACGATCTTTCTGGGGATTGATAAATATTCTACCAGATGGAGAGGAGACTCTATGATTAGAAGTATTTCTAGACTAGAGATGTCCTGGATCCACAAACTGAAGAGTTATGTACCGTTTGGGATGAACGTTGAGGTAGACCTCAACACTTTCATCGATAACTCTTAGTTTGGTGCGAGTGGGGGCTATGTCCATATATCTGAGAGCTATGTGAGGTCTGGCATTTTGTTGATTTGAACTGTCTACCAATATACATTTATATGTGTGTAATTTTGTCATAATATGGACCCCTATTGGGCCCTTACGTGCCAGAATAACACCCCCCCCTCTTCTCCTTTATTATCAGGTTTGGTGGAGGTATTTTTTTGTCTTTTTTTGACCTCCATCATACATGATATTTTACAAAGGTTTCTTTCCTCATATGAGAAGAAAAGATATAAATCCTTTTTTAAAAAAAATTCAATATCATTTATACATACGTGTGTTTTCATATGACACACACATATGTATATATTTTCCATAATATACCTTTTTTATTTTTAGGTTCAAATGGTATACCGTGCTGTGGTGGACATGTGGATGTTCTTTCATATTAGGCATTAAACCTGTCCACTTACACGACATGGTTAATTTCCATTGGGTTTTATCACCTAGATGTCATTTTATGTGGTACCCTCTTATTTAGAATATATTTGGGGCTACATTTGCCCATTTATATACCGCTGCCTGTACTTCAAAGTGAGGCTTGGTCTTATTTTGGTTCTGGGCCGGGCCTTGTGGGCGGCGTGGAGGCTTGGTATAACTGCCATGACTCCATTGGCCGCTTAGAGCGAGGCTTGGTTCTGGGCCGGGCCTTGTAGGCGGTGTGGAGGTTCGGTGTAATTGCCGCAGCTCCATTGGCCGCTCAGAGCGAGGCCTGGCTTCCTTCTTCCTATATCTTGTGATGCGTCAGCACGTCACCTGATCCCCAAGACGACGTGTAGAAACACGAAACGTACGTCGGGAGGTGTGCGTGCTGACGTCATCACTACGGGACAGGTACGGCGGACCGGCCGGTTGTTATGTTCTTTAAATTGTACATTGTGTAAGTGTTTTTAAACCCGTTTTAAAAACAAATTTTACATTGGGTAATGCACTATTGAGCCTCCTCTCTCTCTCCTTGGGAAATCTTTGCTGTATCCACTGCCTATCAAGTGACGTTGGAACTCTGCAAAGTTTATCTGGATTTCTCTGGATCTCCCCCTGGGATTGCTGATGGGCTTATTTGTTTCTTACCTCTGGTAAGCAGCTTGATTGTTGGTGGTGGACACGGGTGTGCATGCACCGAATTTCAAACTTTTTGCGGTTCACCTCTTCACGGCTTCCCTTCATTGCTGATTTTTGATGGGACTTATTTAGGATATATTCATTTTTACAGGACACATTCATTGTTATCACTGTTGGACTTTATTTATTCAATATATGTGTGGATTCATAATTTTTGATTATTAGTCAATTCACATTAGCGCACTTGTTCTTTTTTATTCTTTTGTATACTTTATATGTTATCACATATCACAGGTGCTGCTGTATATTTATTTATGTTACTGGCTAGCGCGGTTTATTGCTTTAATTTTTTATAGCAGCAAGAATGGGTTGTTGCAAGCTGACTGATGCTGAGTGCAATATATCTGACCATGATTGCAGTAATGGTTGAACAAAATTAAGTTTACACTCTGCTTGTCTGATAAGAGACTACACTGTGTTAATACACTGGCTGAAAGTCACCCAACACCATCCTACCCTGATCAACTACATACTTGCCAACAGTCCCGATTTTGGGGCCCTCGTCCCGAATAATTTCCCAGGATTTTGCCTTTGTCCCGGGAAAATCTGGAATGTTTTAGGCAAAAAACGGTTGGCGGGCTGCAAAAAGATGGCCTCCGCCGTGAGGACTAATCCCCTTGTGTTCAGCGGAGCAAATCGGCTTCTCTCTTCAGTGTACAAGTAGACGATTCTCTTGTACACTGAACAAGATTGGTTGCACAACGGCCCGGAGACCCCTCCCCTCTCCACTAAACACATGAGAAAGCCTGTGTTCCATCAGATATGGCGACCCATCAGATTGGTAACAGAAGTTATGGTTCGTCACCGCCATCTTGCTACACCCCACACACCTCCACTGTAATGATAGACCATGAAGAGGGCAAGCGGCCATCTTGTTACACCCACTGAAGTTTTGCATGTCACTGTTATTTTTAACAGGAAACAGAGCTTATAAGGTGAAATACAGTATTTATAAATCCGACGGACTGTTTAGATGTTGAATTTAAAGGCAGCGTCAAACCTGCTGATCTCACAGGTTTGCTAATGTGGCAGAACCCCGCTGCTTTTATAATTCAACATGTAAACAGTCCAAGGGATTAAAAAATACTATATTTCACCATATATGCTCCGTTTCCTGTTAAAAATAACTGTGAAATGCAAAACTTCAGTGGGTGTAACAAGATGTCTGCTTGTCCCCTTCTCGTGTATCGTTACTATGGAGGAGCGTGGGGTGTAGCAAGATGACGGCGACAAAACCTCACTTCCTTTACCAGACGCATGAAGGAGGGCTCTGCTGCCGAGGACACAGATGTGAGGAGGGTTTAGCTGCCAGGTACACTGATGTATGGAGGGCTCCACTGATGGGAACACTGATGTAAGGAGGGCTCCGCTGGCTGCTGGGGACAGTGATGTAAAGAGGGCTTCGCTGGCTGCTGGGGACACTGATGTAAGGAGGGCTCCGCTGGCTGCTGGGGACACTGATGTATGGAGGGGCTCCGCTGATGGAGTACACAGATGTAAGGAGGGCTCCACTGATGGGGACACTGATGTAAGGAGGGACTCCGCTGGGGGCACCTGATGTAAGGAGGGACTCAGCTGGGGGCACCTGATGTAAGGAGAGACTCAGCTGGGGGCACCTGATGTAAGGAGAGATTCTTCTGGGGGCACCCGATGTAAGAAGGGACTCCGCTGGGGGCACAAGATGTAAGGAGGGACTCCACTGGGGGCACAAGATGTAAGGAGGGACTCCGCTGGGGGCACCTGATGTAAGGAGGGACTCTGCTGGGGCACCTGATGTAAGGACGGACTCTGCTGGGGGCACCTGATGGCATCTGGTGGCAGGCGACGTGGCGAGTGACCCGCTCTGGGGTCCCACTGATTCCGCATTATGGTGAGTTGAATTATTTAATTTTATATTACAATGTAATAATAAAAACAATGCGCTTTCATCATTCTGACACCATATAAACCATGGTTCCATGATGATTAAAGCGCTAACACCAGATGTTTGGAGTATCTTTATCTGCTGATTGTTAAACCCTGGTATACACATATTTCTATTGTGGTGTAGGATCTGGGCCTGCTGTCCCTCTCTCTCACTCCCTCCCTCTTTCTCCCTCCATCCCTCATTCATCTCATACTCTAACCACACCCCAATTTGAGCCACGCCCCTTTAAGACATGCCCACTATTCCGCTTAAACCTCGCTAATTTTTCACTGCCCCACATTTTCCCTCCCCCGCCATGCCACGCCTACAAACGAATGCCCCGATCCCTAATTATAATAAGATTTCGCCTACATGCAAAAAAATGTCTCAAGAATTTTTTTTTTTTATATGTTGGCAAAAATGTAACTAGGGAATGAGCAAGACAAATGCATTCTAATAGCTGGCCACTGGCCCACTCCTTCAATATCTGGCAGCAGTATTCTTTTTCCTCTGTCACTAGCAAAGAAAAGTATATAACCTAATCAGGATGCATCTTGCCACAAACAACAACAGAGCTAAGATGGCTTCCCTATGAAGCCACTTCTGGTCAGGACGTGCCTTGGTGTTATGTCAGGAACAGGTGTGACCAGAAATGTGTGGACTGCAGGGGGGGGCTGGCAGCCTTGGGCCTGGGGGGCAAGTCCAGTCAAGTGGCCCATTAAACCACCGAATCAGCTCACCATCACCAGTGGCCATCAATGCAGCCTCACCAGTGCCCATCAATGCAGCCTCACCAGTGCCCATCAATGCAGCCTCACCAGTGCGCATCCAAAGCAGCCTCACCAGTGCCGATTCAAATCCATCCTCATCAGTGCCCATGCAAAGCAGCCTCACCAGTGCCCATCCAACGCAACCTCATCAGTGCCCATCCAAAGCAGCCTCACCAGTGCCCATCAGTGCAGCCTCACCAGTGCCTATCAGTGACCATCAATGGAGCCTCACCAGTGACTATCAATGCAGTCTGATCAGTGCCTATCAATGCAGCCTCACCAGTGTCTATCAATGCAGCCTCACCAGTGCCCATCAATGCAGTCTGTTCAGTGCATGGGGATTAGAGAGAGAAGAGCTGCCGGATTACACAGAGTGGAGATCTCCCGCTTACCTGGTCTAGCTGCTGTCATACGAAGTCTCACATGTGCTGTCTATTATAGGAGCTGGTCCAGGAGGCGGAACTTCGTATGACAGCGGCCGCCGGGTAAGCGGGAGATCCCCACTCTGTGTAATCTGGCGCGCTTGCCCCTCCTTCCCCTCCGAGGCAGCCCAATGGGCCCATTGGGACCCATGGTAGGGCCGGCCCTGGGCACTCTCCCTCTGCCCCAGCTTACGGTGCACCCGCCCAGGATCAGCCCTGTAAAGTGGGGACAACTCGGGCACAGACTTGGTCCGGAGACAGTGTCAGCAGTTTCGGGCAGCAGGACCCACAGGTCAGCGGCCAGCAGGACCCACAGGTCAGGGGCCAGTAGGACCCACAGGTCAGGGGCCAGCTGGACCCACAGGTCAGGGGCCAGCAGGACCCACAGGTCAGGGGCCAGCTTCCAGCAGAACCCACAGCATGTGGATTCTGCTGGGAGCTAGCCACTAACCTTTGGGTCCTGCTGACCGCTGACCTGTGGGTCCTGTTGGCCGCTGACCATGGCCAGCTCCCAGCAGGACCTACAGGCCAGCTCCAAGCAGGACCCAAAGGCTATGGCCAGCTCCCAGCAGGACCCAAAGTGATGAGAGCTATTTTGAGATTACTGGGTGGACATTGGGGCAGGGTAAATAGTGTATTTGGGGGGGGGGGTAGATGGGATGTGGGGTTCAGCTGGAAGTGTCAGGGTCTCTCACCTCATCTCAGCAGGTCCTTGCACAGCCTCCTTCAGTCATGACATCACTTTCAGTTTACTGAAGCCTTAAAGGCACCAGATTTAAAAAATGACAGTATTTAAAGCAGCCAAACTTAGCGTTTTGAATGCTTTTAAGTGCAAAGGAGAGATTTGTGGCCTTATAGACCCCCAATCCCTCCATAAAGAGGACCTGTCACTGCCTATTAGGCCATATGCCCACGGACGTTTTTACAGACGCGTTTTTGAGCGTTTTTTACAGCTTAAAAACGCCTGTCCATGTTAGTCTATAGCTTCATGCCCACCTAGACGTTTTTGAGCTGCAAATAGCATAGACGTTTTTAAGCTGTAAAAAAAAACCCAGGACCAGTGCGTTCCTCAGCGTCAGAATTAGGCAGAAAAAAACGCGAGCGTCAAAAAACGCGCAAAAACGCGCACTAACGCGCGGTCGCGTTTTTAGCTCCGACGTTTTTTTAAAAAAAAAAAGAAAAAAATTATTTACAATAACATGGACAGGCGTTTTTAAGCTCTAAAAAACGCAGCTGTAAAAACGTCAGTGGGCATGAGGCCTTACTGTCACAAGGGATGTTTACATTGCTTGCTTACTGGCCACTTAAACCCCCTTCCTGCCCAGGCCAATTGTCAGCTTTCAGCGCTGTCTTACTTTGAATGACAATATATATGACATTTTTCAAAAAAAATTCACACAAATAGAACTTTCTTTTGGTGGTATTTAATCACCACTGGGTTTTCTATTTTTTGCTAAACAAACAAAAAAAGACCAAAATTTTTGAAAAAAAAAAAACAATTTTCATAGTTTGTTATAAAATTTTGCAGATGGGTAATTTTTCTCCTTCATTGATGTGCGCTAATGAGGCTGCACTGATGGGCACTAAAGGCCGCACTGATAGACACTGCTAGGTGACAACGATAGGCAGCACTGATAGGTGGCACTGATTGGCAGCACTGATGAGCACTGATAGCAGCAGTGGGTCTGGAGTGTGCGGGACTGATGTCCTATTTACACAAGACGATAATCTGCTTTTTTTTTTCCTCATCACGCTGTCAGCATGAGGGAAAAAAAAAAATACTGGCTTTTGTTTACATCAAATGATCAGCTGTCATTGGCTGACAGGTGATCATGTGGTAGGGGGCCGGGATCTGCCCCTTACTCTGATCTGTGATCAGCCGAGTCTCATGGACTCACTGATCACAGAGCGTGCCGCTGTAGTCCTGCCGGCAATTTTGGCCCGCACTGTATCCATCTTTCAGCTATAGCGCGGGCGACAAGAGGTTAAGTATCGTAGTTTGTCACCATTCCACGAGTGTGCGCAATTTTAAAGCATGACATGTTGGATATCTATTTACTCGGCATTATATCATCTTTCACATTATACAAAAAAATTGGGCTAACTTTAGTGTTTTTTTTATTTTTATTATTCATGAAAGTGTATTTCTTCCAAATAAAATTGCATTTGAAAAAACGCTTCGCAAATACAGTGTGACATAAAATATTGCAACAATCGCCATTTTATTCTCTAGGGTCTCTGCTTAAAAAAAATATGTAATGTTTGGGGGTTCTAAGTAATTTTCTAACAAAAATACTGATTTTAACTTGTAAACAACAAATGTCAAAAAAAGGTTTAGGCAGTGGTGGCTGGTGCTCAAAATTTTTGGGGGAGCGCAAACAAACTGAAAAATTCTGAAAAATACTGAAAAAAATCCATCAGTTTCAGCCTCACTGTGCCCCATAAAATTCAGCCACTGTGCCCATCATTCATATGCAGCCTCTGTGCCCATCATATGCAGCCACTGTGCCCATCAATCATATGCAGCCACTGTGCCCATCATTCATATGCAGCCACTGTGCCCATCATTCATATGCAGCCACTGTGCCCATCATTCATATGCAGCCACTGTGCCCATCATTCATATGCAGCCACTGTGCCCATCATTCATATGCAGCCACTGTGCCCATCATATGCAGCCACTGTGCCCATCATATGCAGCCACTGTGCCCCTCAATCATATTCAGCCACTGTGCCCATCAATCATATGCAGCCACTGTGCCCATCATATGCAGCCACTGTGCCCATCATATGCAACCACTGTGCCCATCAATCATATGCAGCCACTGTGCCCATCAATCATATGCAGCCACTGTGCCCATCAATCATATGCAGCCACTGTGCCCATCATATGCAGCCACTGTGCCCATCATATGCAGCCACTGTGCCCATAAAATTCAGCCACTGTGCCCATAAAATTCAGCCACTGTGACGCCCCCCGCCTGCCCGCTGTCTGGCCGCCACTTACCCAATCTTGGTGGCGGGTCAGGCAGCGAGTGAGGCCGGCGAGTTGTGGAACATGCAGCGGGTCAGGCGACGGCTCCTGCGTTCTCCATGGTTCCCGTGCGTCTCTTCTTCCATTCTGCTAGGCATCCAATAGAGATGCCTGTGCCTTCAGCCTATGGCTCTAATCAGGTGCTTCAAAAATACACCCCGCCGCTGTAATTCAGGCGCCCCGCGTCTGAAAAGGGTCTGCACGCCTGAATAGGGGGTGGCTACAGCGGCCGTGGATAGATTCATGCAAGGCATGAATCTATCCACTCTAAACAGAGGGGGCGTCGCCCGAGCGCCCCTAATGGCATGAATAGGCATGAAAGGGTTAAGGGGTTAATTAAAAAAAAAAACATTCACCAACAAACTTACATTATCTCGGCTCTGTCCTCTCGCCTTAATGGAGTGACAGTCCGCTCCCCTGCCGCCTTTTGTCCGTCCTCCTGTGGGCAGGCTAGGGAGTTTCTGCCACCAGGTATTGCTAATGGGACCGCTGGCAAAAGGAACTACATGTCCCATGATGCTTTGCAGCTACTGGAGGCTGATAGGCTCCCTCCCCCTATCAATGAGGAAGGAACAGAGTGGGCGGCCGGGCTTTGCAAGCGGAGCTCACACATGCTGCAGTGTTCAGAAGAGAGGGGGGGTGAAATCCCCCGCAGGAGCTGACAGGCTGTCTCTCACTCCACTGTCAGTGGATTAGTGTGAGCGCGACCAGCGGCAGGTGCGGCCCCTGCTACATAAGTGAGTGCCACTTGAGCTTCGGCGCCCCTCCCTCTGCCTCGGCTCGCGGCCCCTGCTCTGACATGACTTCCTCCGAATCCTCAGAAAAAAAAAATCATTAGCGGGTGGCCGCCGGCCGTTATGCATATAAATTAGCGTAGCCCGGGGGGAAATTTCCACCCTGCCCCCCAGGCCAGCCCGCCCCTGGTGGACTGCCACAGAGAATACCAGGCACAAGCAAAGAGTAGAACAGGGCTCAAAACTTCAAGTCCTGAGCTACTAGCCATGCCTTAAGTGTTAGGCCCAGGGCCGCTGCTACCACTAGGCAAACTAGGCAGCCACCTAGGGCGTACTGCTGCCTAGGGGCGCCCGACCACTGGTTTCCCTCCATGTGTGCAGGCTGGGCCGTCCGACCGGTATTGTAATTAGAAGCACAGCACTGGAGCCAGCGCTAGAGGAATCAGAGCCGATTCTTCCTGTATAGCGGCACTTTCTGTCACATTGGCAGGGCAAAGGGGTGGAGTCAGGGGTGGAACCAATGGGGGCAGCAAAATTAGGTTTCGCCTAGGGTGTCAAAAATCCTTGCACCAGCCCTGGTTAGGCCTCATGCTGGTAAACGAACATTTAGGAGCAGTTGGACGTTTTTTTTTTAGCAGCCCCTGAACTCTCCTCTATGTTATCTTATCAGTCCATGTACACAGGGTCGTTTATAGTCGTTTCTAGGCAGTTGAGTTTAGAAGCATTTTTTGAAACGCAAAAAAAATGCGTTCAGGATGGATGTTCAGAGGCATTTGTAACGCCAAATGCCTGTAACAGCTTTTAAAAGTGGTAACTTACATTTAGCCGCATTTCGTTTACAGGTGTTTTTAATTTTTGACTATTTGGAGAAAAAAATGCTTCTAAGCGTGGCATGTAAACGCGGCAAAACGGACATTTTAAACATTAAGTTAAATAGTTCAGGAGAGGTTGTAAAAAATGTCCCATGTAAATAAAGCCTTACTTGCCACCAGTTGCCCCACCCAACCCCTACCCTGCCCCACCCCTAATTCCACCCCTAAACACGCCCTCGTAAATTATCACATTTTATTTAGATCATACAGGAATATGCACAGATCATACATGGTATGCAGGGTCGTCTTTAATGTTAATTGGACTCTGTGCAAACATTTTCTTGCCCCACCCTGCAGAAACACTACAGGAGATGGCTAGAGACTGCATACAGACTACAGAAGATATACTACAGGAGATGGTCAGAGAGACTGCAGAAATACTACAGGAGACAGTCAGTGTCAGGGAAATTCCAATGCTGGGCGTGATGTTGGCCGCCTGGGTGCGCGCTTGTGCGCGTCGGTGTGCGCGCTCCTGTGCACACTGTTGTGCACGTTCCTGTGCGTGCTGGTTCGCACTGGTCTGCGGGCGCGTGCACCTGTGCGCGGTGGTGTGCCTGTGCGTGCATGCACGTGGCACGTCCGCGGCGCTTGGCGCCAACCAGTCCATTTAAATAGCTGGAACACTCCTGACCAGTGCTGTCTGATCAACAGCTCCCTGTTACCCCTGCTCACGTTATTTGCTTGAACTCTGACTTCCTGACTACCCGGCTTGTTACTTGTCCTTGCCCCAGTCTTCTGCCTGCACCTGACCATGGCTTACCTTGACCTTGAACCTGCCTACTCCTCTGTACCTTGTTGCCCGACCGTTGCCAACCTTGCCTGTGACCTGACCAATCTGCTCTGCTCCTGCTCAGCTTCATCTTCCTGTGAACCTGCCTGCCTGTCTGCTGTCCAAGTGGATCATCATCCTCTCTGCATCCGGATCCTGAGCCGCTTCTTCTGCAACTACCCACCAGGCTCTCATACCCCTCCGCACTCCCACGCCTCCTGTCCACACTACCAGGGGCCGTGAGTCGGATCCGTAAAGGAGACCTTCCTCTGCTCCATTGGGCTCGTTGATCAGGTACGTGCAAGTCTGATAGTCAGAGACTGCATAAATACTACAGGAGATGGTCAGAGACTGCAGACATACTACAGGAGATGGTCAGAGACTGCAGAAATACTACAGGAGACAGTCAGAGACTGCAGAGATACTACAGGAGACAGTAATAGACTGCAGACATACTACAGGAGATGGTCATAGACTGCAGACATACTACAGGAGACAGTCAGAGACTGCAGACATGGTACAGGATATGGTCAGAGACTGCAGACATGGTGCAGGAGACAGTAAGAGACTGCAGACATACTGAAGGAGACAGACAGACTGCAGACTTGATACAGTAGACAGTCAGAGACTGCAGACATGGTGCAGGACACAGGAAGGAAAAAAAATCATGGACGGCCGCACACCGTTAAAGGCATCTTTATTGATATCCTGTGTAGCAGATGAAATCCAATACAGTCACTTCATGTTACAGAAAACAGGAAAAGCTGCTGACACGTTTTACACCTTATGAAGGTGCTTAATCAATGAGCACCTGTAAGCTCCTAAAAGGGTGTGTGCTTTAGAGTACTGGGACTTAGAGCGGCAATCCTTCTTCATGGTGCAGGACACAGTCAGGGAGATTACAGGCATGGTGCTGGAAACAGTCAGAGACAGGGCCGGTGCTACCATTAGGCGAAGTAGCAACCACGGCCTCTGTCCTGGGGAAGCTCCAGACGTGTGTGAGCTTGGCTCTCCTCTCCTGATCGCTCGCCCCATTCAGTGTCGGGAACACATCTGTTGTGTGCCACCGCCAATCCGCCATGTGCCCTGCTGAGCGCCTCGCTGTCACATCTCCTCACACAGGTATATCTCACAGCGCTGCTCCGGGACTCCTCTGCTCCAGCCTGTCCCTCTGGTGCAGCGCTGTGTGTCTGTGTGTGCAGCGGAGGGGCGGGGCTTGGTGAAGATGGGAGCATTTAGAGGTGCAGCGTCAGTTAGCTGACCTCTCGCCCGGCAGGGACACCATGGAGAGGGTGGATGGCGCTGGCCTGGCCCCAACGGGCACCATGAAGCAGCTGGATGGAGTTGGCAGGGACTCCTAAGCAATTCTGCACACCCAATGCTGAGGAGAGCCCTGATGATGGTCGATGAAGCCACGAATAGCAGAGGTAAGGAGGAGGATGGATCCTCCCCAATCTACATTGAGCTGTATGGAGGGGGGTGAGTAGTGCTGGAAGTAGGAGTCAGGTGGGTCAGTGTATGTTTCAGGTAGGTGGGTCGGTGTATGTGTCATTTAGGTGTCAGGAAGGGGGGTCAGTGTAGGTGTCAGGTAGGTCAGTGTATGTGTCAGGTAGGTCAGTGTAATGATCAGGTAGGTCAGTGTAATGGTCAGGTGGGTCAGTGTAGGTGTCAGGTAGGTCAGTGTAATGGTCAGGTGGGTCAGGTAGGTCAGTGTAGATGTTAGGTAGGTCAGTGTAGACGTCAGGTAGGTCAGAGTAGGGGTCAGGTAGGTTAGTGTAGGTGTCAGGTAGGTCAGTGTAGGTGTCAGGTAGGTCAGGGTAGGGGTCAGGTAGGTCAGTGTAGGGGTCAGGTGGGTCAGTGTAATGTGAGTAGTGTAGGAAGTAGGAGTGAGGTGGGTCAGTGTAATGGTCAGTGTATGTGTCAGGAAGGTCAGTGTAATGTTCATGTAGGTCAGTGTAATGGTCAGGTGGGTCAGTGTAGGTGTCAGGTATGGTCAGTGTATGTGTCAGGTAGGTCAGTGCATGTGTCAGGTAGGTGTGTCAGGGGGTCAGTGTAGGGGTCAAATAGATCACATGTGTTGCAAGGGCAGGGCAAAGTGGAGTCAGGGGCGCAGCCGGGGGGGGCGGCAAAATGAGGGTGTCAAAGATCCTTGCACCAACCCTGATCAGAGACTGCAGACATGGTACAGGAGACAGTCAGAGACTGCAGACATGGCACAGGAGAAAGTCAGAGACTGCAGACATGGTACAGGAGACAGTCAGGGACTGCAGACATGGTACAGGAGGCAATCAGAGAGACTGCAGCAGACATGGTACAGGAGGCAGTCAGAGAGAGTACAGACATGGTACAGGAGGCAGTCAGAGACTGCAGACATGGTACAGGAGACATTCAAAGACTGCAGATATTAGGGGTGTGAATATAATCGTAGCATTGATGCTGTCAGGGCTGGGCTCAGCCCTTCCTTCTCTGAGCTAGCCACTCAGCTGTCGGCTAATTGCCAGCTCCTGTCTCTCCACAGTGACTCACCTGTTGATGATCCGGCTCGTCAGTCCTGCCTACTTAAAGCCTTCCAGTTCACTTGCTCTCTCCCTTCACCTTGGTCACATCACTGAGACTTTCTCCTGCGTTCCTGTTGAAGACTTGCCTGGCTGACGTCCTTTCTGGTTCCTGATCCTGCTTGCTGTACTACTACGTTCATCTCTGGCTCTCTGACATTTGCTTGGCTGACTACCCGATCCGGTTACTGAACTCTGGCATGTTTTTTACTACGCTTACTCTGTTTACATTTTTTATTATTATTATTAAACAAGTGTGATTTAACTGTACTTCTGTCTCGGTCTGATTCATGGTTTCTGACAGATGCATCGCGATTTAGGTGTCCACGATGCGGCATCGATGCTACGACCGGCATAATCGATTGGCGGGTGACATCATCCTGACTTGCTCCACCCCTCCTGGGAGAGATCTCCCATTGTACTCCACTTACAAGATGAAACTAACTATGGGGGTTATTTACGAAAGGCAAATCCACTTTGCACTACAAGTGCACTTGGAAGTGCAGTCGCTGTATATCTGAGGGGTAGATCTGAAATGAGGGGAAGCTCTGCTGATTTTATCATCCAATCATGTGCAAGCTAAAATGCTGTTTTTTATTTTCCTTGCATGTCCCCCTCAGATCTACAGCGACTGCACTTCCAAGTGCACTTGTAGTGCAAAGTGGATTTGTCTTTCGTAAATAACCCCCTATGTCTTATTGAATCCCCTCTTATAGTACAAGTGCCCCACTGTACATGCCTTTTAAAAAATATGTAGCTACTTAGGCACAGTTTAACATGTGTAAAAGTACATATGAGTTTGTCCTTTGCTTACAACCCGTACTGACCACGTGCTGAGAGTTCAGCTCCATCTTCCCCGTTCACACAATGCATTGTGTTAACCCCTAGTGTGGTGGGATGTGAAACAGGGAAGAGCTGAACTCTCAGCTCTGAACAGCGGATTCCATCAATCCTGTCCTCCCTGCAGCAGTGCGTAATTCTACTATGTATGCCTGTACCCTGAGTGCCAGTGTCACTGATCCCATCCCTCCACTACCAACACCCCTCTTCCTGATCCCACCATCTGTCTGATTGATCCCATCTCTCCACTACCATCACCCCTCTGCCTGATCCCACCATCCCTCCACTACCATCACACCTCTGCCTGATCTTACAATCCCTCTGCCTGATCCCTCTGCCTCTGATCCCACCATCCATCTGCCTGATCCCACGTCCCTCTGCCTGATCCCAACTATCCATCCCTCTGGCTCTGATCCCACCATCCGTCTTCCTGATCCCACCACCCCTCTGCCTGATCCCTCTGCCTCTGATCCCACCATCTGTCTGCCTGATCCCACGTCCCTCTGCCTGATCCCACCATCCGTCTTCCTGATCCCACCACCCCTCTGCCTGATCCCTCTGCCTTTGATCCCACCATCCGTCTACCTGATCCCACCACCCCTCTGCCTGATCCCTCTGCCTCTGATCCCATCATCTGTCTGCCTGATCCCATCAATCCATCCCTCTGCCCCTGATCCCACCATCCGTCTGCCTGATCCCTCTGGCTCTGATCTCACTATCCATCTGCCTGATCTCACCACCCTTTTGCCTGATCCCTCTGGCTCTGATCTCACCATTAATCTGCCTGATCTCACCACCCCTCTGCCAGATCCCTCTGCCTCTGATCCCACCATCCATCTGCCTGATCCCATTATCCATCTACCTGGTCCATCTGCCTCTGATCCCACCATCCCTCTGCCTGATCCCACCATCTGTCTGCCTGATCCATCTGCCTCTGATCCCACCATTCGTCTGCCTCTGTTCCCAACATCCCGATGCCTCTGATCCAAGCCATCCTGCTGCTTCTGATCGCAGACATCTTTCTGCCACTGGAGAAAAATAGAGATTTTCTGACTGCTTGAATTTTTGGATACATTTTTTTTACCCATGCACACTTGTGCAGTAATCGTGATGCATCGCCGAATCAAAACGAATCGTGGACAGATTGTGAAACCAGTGAAGATGTGCACCCCTAGCAGACATGTACAGGAGACAGCCAGAGAGACTATACACATGGTGCAGGTACTGTGGAGCTGGATGCCACCCCCCCCCTCCACACCTCTGTAAAGGGGGGCTCTAGGTTCTGGGGGAGCATGACCTCCCTCTAGAATACACCTGTTCAGTGTTATCTCTGTCCCCTCCTGTGTGTGCAGGCATGGCCAGACCTGGACTCCTCTGTTCACTTTCCCCCCAGGACAGTAGTGTATTTAGGTTTTGTGCTGCCCTAGGCCTGACTAAACTCGTGCACCCCCTAATTTAAATATGACACACCCCCTTCCTGTCAAGGCCACACCCCCTTCTGTTTAAGACCCGCCCTGAAATTTTCGAGTGGAGACACTAGTTTTTAGGGTCGGGGGGGGGGGGGGCATTGGATTCCCTTAATTTGCATAGATTTCCTCTCACTTCCTGTTTGGGTATGGGGCAGGAAGTGAAGGGAAATCTCTGCAATGGGACAGGGATGGTAAAAAATAAACTGACAGGGACTATAATCCTCCCTTACTCTATCCAAAATGAAAAAAAAAAGTGTTGTCTATAGTTCTACTATAAGCACAAATTTCTGATAATTTGATGGAGAGGACTGAAGCCTCGTACACACATGCTGGGAGAGCTTTTTGCCGAGAAAACCGCTCGTGTGTATGGTTTCTCGGCAGGAAAACTGCCGGGAATTTTGACGAGAAAAATAGAGAACCTGCTCTCTATTTTCTCGTCGGGATTCTCGGCAGAGTGTTTCCTGCCGAGAAACCCGGTCGTCTGTATGCTTACCTGTCCAGGGAAACCCGCGCATGCTCGATGAGACTTTGACGCATGCGCAGTAGCATACAAGGGTAGTGTAGGGTGTAGCAAGATGGCGGCGACGGCATCAAATGTGACGAGCGCTGGCTCATCGTAGTCGATGACGTCACCGCGTTCTTGTCATTCAAAACAAAGGCGGGTCTTTTGAATGGCTGGTGTGTACACAGGGCTTGGCAAGGCAAGCTTGCCAGGAATCCCGTCGAGAAAACCTACGTTTTTTTTCGATGGGATTCCCGCCCGTGTGTACGAGGCTTAAGAAGATATAACCATGCCAATGGTGCAGCAGAAAACATATAGCACAGTGAGGAAGGTTCGTGGTCCAGGATGATAGGACAGTCAAAATTAGAAGCAGCTTGCGTTACACTAACAGTGTAGCGCAAGCCGGCAGGGACTCTTTCTGTGCTGCCCCCTGAAAAGTGCTGCCCTAGGCCTGGGCCTTGTTGGCCTAGGCCAGGATATATTGTTGCCCCAGGACCCTCATTCACATCATCAGCAGTGTCCCAATCAAGACAGCGCGCAGGGACTCATTTATCTACACTCTCCAGAGCACCCTGGAAATTTAACGCCTTTTGGCTTAAGCTATTTACTGCCCCAGAGGAACTAGAGGGGAGCGTTCAGAGGTTTTTCTCCGGCCAGCCTGATCCAGGGTCTGTCTTTGCTGAATGGGAGGCATTTAAAGTTTACCCTTGACGTTTACTTAGCAATGAGGTCAATGCGGTCAAGAGGCAATCTGAAGCCTTCAGAGAAGCTCTGGAGCTACAAATCCATTCTCTGGAGGCTAAGTACATGCAGGATCCCACTGACTCGGCTAAGGGGGCGTGGCAGTCTGCTCAATCTGCATATGAGCACTTGCTCGCCTCTTCGGCGGAAAAAAAGAGGTTCTTTACCAAAACAGCATTTTTCGAGGAGGGGGAGACGACGGGCCGTCTCTTGTCTATGATAGCCAATTCAGAACAGAAATCCCCGGTTATTGGTACCCTGCGAACCACGGAGGGGCGACTGGTCAACTCCCCTGATCTCATAATAAAGACACTGGCAGACTTCTATGAAACACTATATCGCCCAGCCTCGGAGTATAGTTCTGAGGAGCTGTCTGGCTACCTGGACGAAATTACGTTCCCGCATATCTCCCCTACTCAAAGCACAGAGTTAGATTCTCCATTGATTTTGGATGAGATGCGGGTGGCGGTGGCGGCCTTCCCTAATGGTACAGCTCCAGGGGGGGATGGAATCCCCATGGAGATTTACAAACAATACTCAGAGGTCCTGTTGCCTAGGCTGTTGGGGGTCTTTAATGCTGCAAGGGAGTCTGATGTCCTCCCGCCCTCTATGGCCAAGGCACATATTGTGTTGATCCCCAAACCAGGAAAGGACCCAGTGGACCCGGCCTCGTATAGGCCGATTTCGCTATTACAAACAGATGTAAAGATTTTGGCGGAGGTACTGGCCCTCAGGCTAAATAAGGTGATTACCTCTGTCATACACCCAGATAAGGCGGGATTTATGCCCAACAAATCCACGGCAATAAACCTCAGGAGTCTATTTCTTAATATGCAATCCCAGGCTGATAACATGGGTAAGAGAGCTCTGCTGTCACTTGACGCTATGAAAGCTTTTGATAGCGTTGAGTGGCCGTACCTTTGGGAGGTGTTGAGGCGATTTGGCTTTGGGGAGGTGTTCATTTCTTGGGTGCGTTTGCTGTACCACAGCCCCCAGGCGGTTATTAGAGAGGCGGGGAGAGTGTCATTGGCCTTTGCTCTGGGCCGGGGTATGTGGCAGGGGTGTCCATTGTCCCCCCTGCTGTTTGCCTTGGCTATAGAACCATTGGCGATTCGGATTAGAGACCACAGTGGTATCACTGGCTTCTGCTATGGGGGTAGACAGGAGAAAGTGATGCTTTATGCAGACGATACAATGATTCTGCTGGGAGATACAGAGCAATCCCTGAGCGAGACGATGGAGATGGTGGTTCGTTTTGGGGAGTTCTTGGGCCTTAAAATAAATTGGACCAAGTCAGCCTTAATGCCACTGAATGATGTCCTGTTACATCACGGAGACCGGGTGGGGGGTATCCCTGTAGCCACCTCCTTCAAATATCTGGGGATACAAGTGACGCCGCATATCAGGGAATACAGTCAGCTCAACATCTCCCTGCTGCTGGCCAGATTTCGGTCTCGTGTTAAAACGTGGAACACTCTGTGTATGTCGGTTGCGGGCAAAGTGTAAGACAGCGCGCAGGTCCCCTCATACTCCCGGCCAGTCAGCTCAGCAGTGTTCCAGTCCAGACAGCAAGTCCTCTCCCGGCCCCTTCCGTTGTTACCAGGAAGCCGGGATGATCTCCAGGGGAGGAGCTCCGACATATAGCAGCTCATGCCGAACTCTGGAGCTCTGTCTCCGCCCATCCACCTGAAGTTACTGCCAACGCCGGAGGTGAGGGGAGAGTGAGCCACCGCCGTCTGAGGAGGACTGTGCTTTGAAGCGCGGGAGGTATGAATGACAGCGGGACCACCCGCGGCTTCCACCCTGATGCCTCGGTTCCCTGACACCCACAGCTTACCTAGTGCGGCTGTCCGCTGCCTCTGTCTCCTGCCTCCTTTCTCTCCCCCTGGCTCTCAAGCGCTGTGTCTCCCACCGCTTATCTGACTTGACAACCGTGGAGGTTTTTGGGATCCTGGGATAGACTCAGGTGACAGCACGCTGCTGCTACTTGTCGATAACTGCTGCTACTTGTTGATAACGGCTGCTACTTGTTGATAACTGCTGCTACCTGTTGATAACTGCTGCTACCTGTTGATAACTACCGCTACTTGCTTATAACCACGTGCTGATAACTGCTGATATTTGTTGACAACTGCCACTGACTGCTTATAATCGCCTCTGCTGATAACTGCCTCTATCGGCTGAGAGCTGAAGCTGCTGGCTGATAGCTACCATTGCTTGCTGATAATTGCTGTTATCTACTGATATCTGCCGCTAATTACCAATGACTTGGGCTACTTGCTGATAACTGCTAAAGCCGTCATTACGGGCAGAGAACTCTTGGAATTCTCTTGGAATGAGTGCCCTAGTAAAAAAGTAAACATGAGAGGAAAGAGGGGCTAGTGATGCAGGAGTATGGGAACCGAATGACATTTAGACAGATGCCGTCAGATCCATGCATTGAACAAACATAGAATTTGTTCATCCTCCTGTATGTAGGGGGATTGGGGGGGGGGGGGGGGCTTTGGGCGCGGGAGGAGGGAGGGATAGATTTTTTTTTTTCCCTTTCTTTTCTTTTTTTTCACTCTCTTCCCCCTTCTCTCTGACTTCCTGCGGTCTGCCAGGTGCTTCCTATGACGAACCATGGCCACAATAAATGTAATCACTTATAATGTAAGGGGGATGAACACCCTAAGCAAAATACATAAAGTAAACAAAGAGCTACATTTTCTTGGGGCGAACGGGGTCTGCCTTTAAGAAACGCATATTGCTCATGCTTCTGGGTGTAGACTGGCTTCACACTTGTTCCCTATGTGGTTCTATGGCGACTCAACATCTAGCCACTCGAGGTGTGTGGCCATAGGCTTTGATAAGACCATGGCATTTATAGTAAAGGAACAACTGGCAAACCCAGAGGGGAGATTTATTTTTGTAAAAGAGAGACTGTTTAATATGGAATGTACACTTGGCAAATATATACTCCCCAAACAGGGAACCAGACCTATTTTTAAAGAAAACCTTAAAAAAACTTAAAGTATTTAAAGAAGGTAAACTTATAATGGTAGGAAATCTAAACTTGAGCATAGATCCGCAGATAGATACAACAGGGGGCCCCTCTTGCTATACATCTAAAAGACAGAAGGGCGTAAAAAAATTATTACTTGAACAACAGCTGGTAGATACATGGAGGGTTAGGCACCCAGGGATGAGGGATTACACTTTCTATTCCCCAGTTCATGGGTCATTTTCAAGGATCGATTATATCCTTTGTGGGGGGGTTAGCTCGGCAGCGGGTGTGTGTGATCCCCTGGATGGGCTCCCCACACAAAAACAGGCCCAGCAGACGGAGGTTGTGGTTTTCAAGATCAAAAAGGTGCGGTTTATTTCTCTATTTACAGTGACAAAAAAACACAGCAAAGCAAAAAGAAACATAAACAAAATAAACCCTGGTCAGCTTGACCTCTGACTAAACATGCAGGTTTCCTAACTAACAACTGGGATCAGCCTGGTGCTGTCCTAGTCCCTAAGTCCCTGGTTTAGTAAATGTCCAAACAAATAGCCACACAGGCTTTGTCTCACCGCACAGGGGTTCACTCTCCCTAGACAGTCCACACAGGTCTGGTTCCAGGCATGAGCAAACACCTAATGAAGCTGGGAGTTTTTATAGAGGCCTTAAACGAGCTGACAAGCTTCAGCTGGTCTCATCAACTCCCTGCCTGCACGACGCCCAGCACTCTCCCTAGAGGTATGAATCATCCATGAGCCCACTAGCCTCAGCTGGGCTTCATCAACTCCCTCCCTAGTTGTATAAGTCGGCATAAAGCCTGAATCTGGGAGAAATATATCTACCCCCCTGGATGCAACCAGGTGACTTTACCTTCCTGCTGTCACATACCCCCCCCCCCTCTTGTTTTAACCTTGGGGTTGGAACACCAGCAATCAGGCATTCATGTACTCGAGACAAAGCATCCACATTCCCCATTTGAACGCCAGGGCGATGCTTTACTGTGAAGTTGAATTCCTGTAGGGCCAGGAACCACCTATTCACTCTTCTATTTGTCTCCTTGTTTTGAGCCATCCACTTTAACGGAGCGTGATCCGTAACCATGTCAAAGTGCCTACCTAGCAGATAGTACCAAAGGGAATCTAGAGCCCACTTCACCGCTAAACACTCCTTTTCAACCGTGGCGTAATTTACCTCATGGGACTTCAACTTCCTGCTGAGGTAAATGACTGGGTGCTCTTCCCCGTTCCAGACCTGGGACAATACTGCTCCTAACCCCACATCTGACGCATCACTTTGTACGACAAAGTCTTTAGAGAAGTCGGGTGAGTACAACACTGGCTGGCTACATAAGGCTTGTTTCAAGAATTGGAATGCTGCCTCAGCCGCGGGGGTCCATTTAATCATGACCGACCCTTTCCCTTTCGTCAGGTTGGTTAGGGGCACAGCCTTAGAAGCAAAGTGGGGAATGAAGCGCCGATAATAACCCGCGATTCCCAGAAAGGCTCGTACCTGCTTCTTGCTGTTGGGACGTGGCCAACTCTGGATGGCCTCGACTTTGTTGAGTTGGGGTTTTATTACTCCCCTGCCAATGGTGTACCCAAGATATTTGGCCTCCTCCTGCCCAATGGTACACTTCTTGGGGTTAGCCGTAAACCCCGCTTCCCGGATAGAGTCTAGGACTGCTTGCACTTTTGGCAGATGTGAGGCCCAATCTGTGCTATGGACAATTACGTCATCCAGGTAAGCCGCAGCATACTTCCGATGGGGCCTCAGTATCTGGTCCATTTTCCGCTGGAATGTGGCCGGCGCATTCTGTAACCCGAACGGCATTCTCTTATATTGGAACGCCCCGTCTGGGGTTACAAATGCGGTTTTCTCTTTGGCCGACTTGGCCAGGGGAATTTGCCAATACCCTTTTGTGAGGTCAAGAGTCGTCATGTATCGGGCTGTTCCCAGCCGGTCGATCAACTCATCTATACGTGGCATGGGGTAGGTGTCAAATTTTGTAACTTTGTTCAACTGACGAAAATCGTTACAAAATCGCCAGCTCCCATCCGGTTTAGGCACCAACACAATGGGACTAGACCAATCACTTTGGGACTCCTCTATCACCCCTAAGTTCAGCATTTTCTGTACTTCCTCCCGTATTGCCTCCCGTCGGGCCTCTGGGATCCGATAGGGTTTTAACTTCACCCTTTCACCGGGCGGGGTAATAATATCATGCTCTACCCCAGATGTTTGTCCCGGCAGCTCAGAGAACACCTCCTTGTTGCGAAGCACAAACTCCTTCACCTCCTGTTGTTGGGGTTGTGACAAGGTGGCTGCTATTCCAACCTCCGGAATCACGCAACCAGTTTGAGCTGGTGACCAAGTTTCTGCGACTAGGGACTCTCTATCCCTCCAGGCTTTCAACAGATTAACGTGATAGATCTGTTCGGGCTTTCGCCTTCCTGGTTTTCTGACCTTGTAATTCACTTCGCTCACTTTTTCCATTATCTCGTAGGGGCCTTGCCATTTGGCAAGGAATTTACTTTCAACCGTAGGGACAAGTACCAATATCCTATCCCCCGGGGAAAAGGTACGGGTCTTGGCTCCACGGTTGTACACTCTCTGCTGTGCCAACTGCGCTTGGGCCAAATGTTCCTTCACGATGGGCATTACCTGTGCAATTCGATCTTGCATCAGGGCGACATGCTCAATCACACTCCTGTGGGGAGAACTCTCACTTTCCCAAGTTTCCTTGGCAATATCCATACAGTAACTCAAAGGGGGAGAATCCCGTAGAGGATTGGGGCACCTCCCTAATAGCAAACATCAAATAAGGAAGTAGACAGTCCCAATCCTTTCCATCTCTATCCACCACTTTCTTCAACATTTGTTTTAGGGTTTTGTTGAATCTTTCAACCAGCCCATCGGTTTGGGGGTGATACACAGACGTACGCAATTGCGTCACTTTGAACAATTTACACAGCTCTTTCATAACCCGGGACATAAAGGGTGTACCTTGGTCCGTAAGCAGTTCTTTACAAATACCCACCCGGCTAAAAACAAGAGATAGCTCTTTGGCTATGGTTTTGGCCGAGGTATTTCGGAGAGGGATCGCTTCTGGATAACGGGTGGCATAGTCCATTATAACTAATATGTACTGGTGCCCCCTAGCGGACTTGATTATAGGACCTACCAAATCCATTGCGACCCTCTCAAACGGGACCTCAATGATGGGTAGAGGGACCAGCGGGCTACGGAAATGTGGCATCGGGGCCGACCTCTGACACACAGGGCAGGAGGAACAATAATTTTCTATGTCCTTCATCACCCCAGGCCAATAGAATCTCTGTAATACCCTCTCTCGGGTTTTCTCTGTCCCCAGATGACCTCCAAGAATGTGCCCATGGGCCAACTCCAACACCAACTTCCTGTGAGGTTTGGGCACCACAAGCTGCTCAACGGTTTCTTCTGCCCTTTTTGCCACCCGATACAGTAGGTCCTTCTCTACGCTGAAGTATGGGTAAGTGCAGGTATTATCTGGGTTCACTAACTCGCCATCTATTTCCACTACGTTTTCCCGTGCCTTTATTAGGGCGGGGTCTTTTAACTGTTCTGTGGCAAAATTTTCCCTGTGAACCTCAAGATCAGAAAACTCCACAGACGGTAGGTTTTCGTCTGAGGAGGTGGGCTCCTCTCCAGTTTCTTGAGTCTCGCCTGCCAATACTGACAAGGGAAATTCTGGAGAGTCCTCACCACTCTCAGAGGAGTTCTGGCTATCACCTTCCTGGTACATAGGGGCACCAGTGGGGGGCTCAGGATCATCCCACAGTTCCCAGAACTTCGGAAAATCCCTTCCCACAATGGCATCATGCGGTAATTGAGATACTAACCCCACTGGATGAGAGAGGGTACCTTTGGGGGTCTTGAAACACACTGTAGTCACTGGATACTCTCGGGTGTCCCCATGCACACAAATAACAGCTACCTTGCTATTCCCAGAGACCTCTGTTTTAACTAATTCAGCCTTTATCAGGGTCACAAGGCTACCTGAATCCAGTAATACCACAACATTTCTACCATTAATACACATTTTGCATAAATGTTTCTCAGTTCCCCGAATGGCAGTGCATGCGACTGTCGCACACAGCGACTGACGTCTGTCCGTCAGAAAGTCACATTGCATGGGTTCCTCCACAACCGGGCAATTTGCTGCAATATGTCCCGCTTGCCGGCAGCGGTAGCAAACAATTCATTTGGCTGCCTCTTGAGCCCCTGACTTCCCAGGCTGTTCTCGCCAAACTTTGGGTAGAGCTCCCACCCTCTCACTCTCTCCACCCTCACCCCTTGGAATCCTCTTATCCGCCCCTGGGGATGGTCTGGTCTTAGGGTGGAAAGTCCGAGAGTCTCTGGAAGAGGCCGTCAGGTTCTCTGTAGCCAAGTATTTCTCTACACGATCCACAAGACCACCGGCCGTCTCTGGGTCTCCATGGCTTACCCACTTTTGGATGGCAGTAGGAAGAGCTCTCAAAAACCGATCCATTACAACACGTTCCACAATCTCTGGTGCGGACAAAGTCTCTGGCTGTAGCCACTTCCTGCTCAGGTGAATGAGATCATACATTTGAGACCTGGGGGGTTTTCCAAGCTGGAAAGTCCAGTTATGCACACGCTGAGCCCGGACAGCCAGGGTGACACCCAGCCTTGCCAATATTTCAGCTTTTAGCATCACATAGTCTTTTGCTTGGTCAGGCTCTAGGTCATAGTAAGCCTTCTGCGATTCACCAGTTAACAGAGGAGCCACCAGTCCAGCCCACTGCTCCTCAGGCCACTTTTCTCTTTCAGCAGTCCTTTCAAATGTGGTCAAAAATACCTCTGGATCATCCTCTCCAGTCATTTTTGTCAATAAACGACTCACCCCAAAGGACGCGGTATTAGTGGGACGGCTTTCCTCACTGGTCTGCGGACGTTGCTGCATTACTGCTTCCATTTGTTGTAGTCTCTGCTCTTGCTTCTGTAACAGGTCTATGAAGCGGGCCTCAGATTGCTGCTGGGCTTGTTGCTGAGCTTCCAGACTCTGTTGGTGAGCTTGCTGCTGGGCTGCAAGGCTCTGTTGATGAGCTTGCTGCTGGGCTGCGAAGCTCTGTTGTTGAGCTGCAAGGCTCTTTTGCAAACCTGCATTTGTCTGCTGTTGATTGGCATTTGCTAGAGCCAGCTGTTTCAGTATCTCCTCCATGCTGGCTTAAAAAAAAACTGTTACTGGTTCTCCACCAACTGTGGGGGGGTTAGCTCGGCAGCGGGTGTGTGTGATCACCTGGATGGGCTCCCCACACAAAAACAGGCCCAGCAGACGGAGGTTGTGGTTTTCAAGATCAAAAAGGTGCGGTTTATTTCTCTATTTACAGTGACAAAAAAACACAGCAAAGCAAAAAGAAACATAAACAAAATAAACCCTGGTCAGCTTGACCTCTGACTAAACATGCAGGTTTCCTAACTAACAACTGGGATCAGCCTGGTGCTGTCCTAGTCCCTAAGTCCCTGGTTTAGTAAATGTCCAAACAAATAGCCACACAGGCTTTGTCTCACCGCACAGGGGTTCACTCTCCCTAGACAGTCCACACAGGTCTGGTTCCAGGCATGAGCAAACACCTAATGAAGCTGGGAGTTTTTATAGAGGCCTTAAACGAGCTGACAAGCTTCAGCTGGTCTCATCAACTCCCTGCCTGCACGACGCCCAGCACTCTCCCTAGAGGTATGAATCATCCATGAGCCCACTAGCCTCAGCTGGGCTTCATCAACTCCCTCCCTAGTTGTATAAGTCGGCATAAAGCCTGAATCTGGGAGAAATATATCTACCCCCCTGGATGCAACCAGGTGACTTTACCTTCCTGCTGTCACACCTTATATAACATCAATTACTACCGTCTTTTAAAAGTGCGGAGATTAAAGCAATTACTCTCTCTGACCATGCCTCAGTAGTAATTAAGTTAGAAATATTAAGAAGTTCTACAACGGGAAGGAATTGGAGATTAAACAACTTTCTTATTCAGGACCCGGCGACAATTAAGAAGATCGAGCAAGAACTTGAAAATCTATTTGCAGTAAATGATACACCAGAAATTCCCCGGCCAGCCCTGTGGGAAGAACATAAGGCTGTCATAAGGGGGATACTGATAGGGCTGGGCACAGGGAAGAAGAGGGAAAGGGGAGAGAAACTTTGTACCTTTATAGAGAGAGATACAGGACCTAGAACAAATGACAACACCCCAAGGTATCCCGGAGAGACAGGAATTAGTAGCAGAAAGGGTGCAATTAGCGGACTTGCTAGAACAGGAGAAAAAATTTGCCTTTCATATAGTAAACAAGGAGAGGTATCAATGGTGAAATAAATCTGGGAAATGGCTGGCCAGAGCAATAAGGGGGGGAAAAAATAGTTCCTTTATCCCTTAAATCAAGATTGACCAGGGAGAGATGGTGCATTTGTCCCCTGAAATAGTGGAGCCATTACATGCATACTATAGTTCACTATACAAAGTGAATCAGAGAGGGGTACGTAGAGAAACACGAGAGGTAGAAATTTATGAGTACCTGCGGGGCCTAGACCTTCCCATGTTGCCTAAGGAGTAGCTCGAACAACTTGAAGCTCCAATTACCCAAGAAGAAGTAAGAAGAGCAATAAAAAACATGGCCCTGGGAAGGAGTCCGGGCCCTGACGGGTACTGTATATTATACTATAAGGGATTTCAAAAGTTTTTGATACCTAAATTATGTGAATATCTGAACGCCTTAGCAAAAGGAGACTCTCTGTGGGAGGAATCATTATTGGCATTGTGAGGGGGTTAACTCGGTAGCGGGTGTGTGTGACCCCCTGGTTGGGCTCCCCACACAAAAACAGGGCCAGCAGACGGAGGTTGTGGTTTTCAAAATCAAAAGGTGCGGTTTATTTCTCTATGTACAGTGACAAAAACACAGCAAAGCCAAAAAGAAACATAAACAAAATAAATCCTGGTCAGTTTGACCTCTGACTAAACATACAGGTTTCCTAACTAACAACTGGGATCAGCCTGGTGCTGTCCTAGTCCCTAAGTCCCTGGTTTAGTAAAAGTCCAAACAAATAGCCACACAGGCTTTGCCTCACCGCACAGGGGTTCACTCTCCCTAGACAGTCCACACAGGTCTGGGTCCAGGCATGAGCTAACATCTAATGAAGCTGGGAGTTTTTATAGAGGCCTTAAACGAACTGACAGGCTTCAGCTGGTCTCATCAACTCCCTGCCTGCACGACGCCCAGCCCTCTCCCTAGAGGTATGAGTCATCCATGAGCCCACTAGCCTCAGCTGGGCTTCATCAACTCCCTCCCTAGTTGTATAAGTCAGCATAAAGCCTGAATCTGGGAGAAATATATCTACCCCCCTGGATGCAACCAGGTGACTTTACCTTCCTGCTGTCACATACCCCCCCCTCTTGTTTTAACCTTGGGGTTGGAACACCAGCAATCAGGCATTCATGTACTCGAGACAAAGCATCCACATTCCCCATTTGAACGCCAGGGCGATGCTTTACTGTGAAGTTGAATTCCTGTAGGGCCAGGAACCACCTATTCACTCTTCTATTTGTCTCCTTGTTTTGAGCCATCCACTTTAACGGAGCGTGATCCGTAACCATGTCAAAGTGCCTACCTAGCAGATGGTACCGAAGGGAATCTAGAGCCCACTTCACCGCTAAACACTCCTTTTCAACCGTGGCGTAATTTACCTCATGGGACTTCAACTTCCTGCTGAGGTAAATGACTGGGTGCTCTTCCCCGTTCCAGACCTGGGACAATACTGCTCCTAACCCCACATCTGACGCATCACTTTGTACGACAAAGTCTTTAGAGAAGTCGGGTGAGTACAACACTGGCTGGCTACATAAGGCTTGTTTCAAGAATTGGAATGCTGCCTCAGCCGCGGGGGTCCATTTAATCATGACCGACCCTTTCCCTTTCGTCAGGTTGGTTAGGGGCACAGCCTTAGAAGCAAAGTGGGGAATGAAGCGCCGATAATAACCCGCGATTCCCAGAAAGGCCCGTACCTGCTTCTTGCTGTTGGGACGTGGCCAACTCTGGATGGCCTCGACTTTGTTGAGTTGGGGTTTTATCACTCCCCTGCCAATGGTGTACCCAAGATATTTGGCCTCCTCCTGCCCAATGGTACACTTCTTGGGGTTAGCCGTAAACCCCGCTTCCCGGATAGAGTCTAGGACTGCTTGCACTTTTGGCAGATGTGAGGCCCAATCTGTGCTATGGACAATTACGTCATCCAGGTAAGCCGCAGCATACTTCCGATGGGGCCTCAGTATCTGGTCCATTTTCCGCTGGAATGTGGCCGGCGCATTCTGTAACCCGAACGGCATTCTCTTATATTGGAACGCCCCGTCTGGGGTTACAAATGCGGTTTTCTCTTTGGCCGACTTGGCCAGGGGAATTTGCCAATACCCTTTTGTGAGGTCAAGAGTCGTCATGTATCGGGCTGTTCCCAGCCGGTCGATCAACTCATCTATACGTGGCATGGGGTAGGTGTCAAATTTTGTAACTTTGTTCAACTGACGAAAATCGTTACAAAATCGCCAGCTCCCATCCGGTTTAGGCACCAACACAATGGGACTAGACCAATCACTTTGGGACTCCTCTATCACCCCTAAGTTCAGCATTTTCTGTACTTCCTCCCGTATTGCCTCCCGTCGGGCCTCTGGGATCCGATAGGGTTTTAACTTCACCCTTTCACCGGGCGGGGTAATAATATCATGCTCTACCCCAGATGTTTGTCCCGGCAGCTCAGAGAACACCTCCTTGTTGCGAAGCACAAACTCCTTAACCTCCTGTTGTTGGGGTTGTGACAAGGTGGCTGCTATTCCAACCTCCGGAATCACGCAACCAGTTTGAGCTGGTGACCAAGTTTCTGCGACTAGGGACTCTCTATCCCTCCAGGCTTTCAACAGATTAACGTGATATATCTGTTCGGGCTTTCGCCTTCCTGGTTGTCTGACCTTGTAATTCACTTCGCTCACTTTTTCCATTATCTCGTAGGGGCCTTGCCATTTGGCAAGGAATTTACTTTCAACCGTAGGGACAAGTACCAATATCCTATCCCCCGGGGAAAAGGTACGGGTCTTTGCTCCACGGTTGTACACTCTCTGCTGTGCCAACTGCGCTTGGGCCAAATGTTCCTTCACGATGGGCATTACCTGTGCAATTCGATCTTGCATCAGGGCGACATGCTCAATCACACTCCTGTGGGGAGAACTCTCACTTTCCCAAGTTTCCTTGGCAATATCCAACAGCCCTCTTGGGTGTCTCCCATACAGTAACTCAAAGGGGGAGAATCCCGTAGAGGATTGGGGCACCTCCCTAATAGCAAACATCAAATAAGGAAGTAGACAGTCCCAATCCTTTCCATCTCTATCCACCACTTTCTTCAACATTTGTTTTAGGGTTTTGTTGAATCTTTCAACCAGCCCATCGGTTTGGGGGTGATACACAGATGTACGCAATTGCGTCACTTTGAACAATTTACACAGCTCTTTCATAACCCGGGACATAAAGGGTGTACCTTGGTCCGTAAGCAGTTCTTTACAAATACCCACCCGGCTAAAAACAAGAGATAGCTCTTTGGCTATGGTTTTGGCCGAGGTATTTCTGAGAGGGATCGCTTCTGGATAACGGGTGGCATAGTCCATTATAACCAATATGTACTGGTGCCCCCTAGCGGACTTGATTATAGGACCTACCAAATCCATTGCGATTCTCTCAAACGGGACCTCAATGATGGGTAGAGGGACCAGCGGGCTACGGAAATGTGGCATCGGGGCCGACCTCTGACACACAGGGCAGGAGGAACAATAATTTTCTATGTCCTTCATCACCCCAGGCCAATAGAATCTCTGTAATACCCTCTCTCGGGTTTTCTCTGTCCCCAGATGACCTCCAAGAATGTGCCCATGGGCCAACTCCAACACCAACTTCCTGTAAGGTTTGGGCACCACAAGCTGCTCAACGGTTTCTTCTGCCCTTTTTGCCACCCGATACAGTAGGTCCTTCTCTACGCTGAAGTATGGGTAAGTGCAGGTATTATCTGGGTTCACTAACTCGCCATCTATTTCCACTACGTTTTCCCGTGCCTTTATTAGGGCGGGGTCTTTTAACTGTTCTGTGGCAAAATTTTCCCTGTGAACCTCCAGATCAGAAAACTCCACAGACGGTAGGTTTTCGTCTGAGGAGGTGGGCTCCTCTCAAGTTTCTTGAGTCTCCCCTGCCAATACTGACAAGGGAAATTCTGGAGAGTCCTCACCACTCTCAGAGGAGTTCTGGCTATCACATTCCTGGTACATAGGGGCACCAGTGGGGGGCTCAGGATCATCCCACAGTTCCCAGAACTTCGGAAAATCCCTTCCCACAATGGCATCATGCGGTAATTGAGATACTAACCCCACTGGATGAGAGAGGGTACCTTTGGGGGTCTCGAAACACACTGTAGTCACTGGATACTCTCGGGTGTCCCCATGCACACAAATAACAGCTACCTTGCTATTCCCAGAGACCTCTGTTTTAACTAATTCAGCCTTTATCAGGGTCACAAGGCTACCTGAATCCAGTAATACCACAACATTTCTACCATTAATACACATTTTGCATAAATGTTTCTCAGTTCCCCGAATGGCAGTGCATGCGAATGTCGCACACAGCGACTGACGTCTGTCCATCAGAAAGTCACATTGCATGGGTTCCTCCACAACCGGGCAATTTGCTGCAATATGTCCCGCTTGCCGGCAGCGGTAGCAAACAATCCATTTGGCTGCCTCTTGAGCCCCTGACTTCCCAGGCTGTTCTCGCCAAACTTTGGGTAGAGCTCCCACCCTCTCACTCTCTCCACCCTCACCCCTTGGAATCCTCTTATCCGCCCCTGGGGATGGTCTGGTCTTAGGGTGGAAAGTCCGAGAGTCTCTGGAAGAGGCCGTCAGGTTCTCTGTAGCCAAGTATCTCTCTACACGATCCACAAGTTTACCGGCCGTTTCTGGGTCTCCATGGCTTACCCACTTTTGAATGGCGGTAGGAAGAGCTCTCAAGAAACGATCCATCACAACACGTTCCACAATCTCCGGTGCGTACAAAGTCTCTGGCTGTAGCCACTTCCTGCTCAGGTGAATGAGATCATACATTTGAGACCTGGGGGGTTTTCCAAGCTGGAAAGTCCAGTTATGCACACGCTGAGCCCGGACAGCCAGGGTGACACCCAGCCTTGCCAATATTTCAGCTTTTAGCATCACATAGTCTTTTGCTTGGTCAGGCTCTAGGTCATAGTAAGCCTTCTGCGATTCACCAGTTAACAGAGGAGCCACCAGTCCAGCCCACTGCTCCTCAGGCCACTTTTCTCTTTCAGCAGTCCTTTCAAATGTGGTCAAAAATACCTCTGGATCATCCTCTCCAGTCATTTTTGTCAATAAACGACTCACCCCAAAGGACGCGGTATTAGTGGGACGGCTTTCCTCACTGGTCTGCGGACGTTGCTGCATTACTGCTTCCATTTGTTGTAGTCTCTGCTCTTGCTTCTGTAACAGGTCTATGAAGCGGGCCTCAGATTGCTGCTGGGCTTGTTGATGAGCTTGCTGCTGGGCTGCAAGGCTCCTTTGCAAACCTGCATTTGTCTGCTGTTGATTGGCATTTGCTAGAGCCAGCTGTTTCAGTATCTCCTCCATGCTGGCTTAAAAAAAACTGCCACTGGTTCTCCACCAACTGTGAGGGGGTTAACTCGGTAGCGGGTGTGTGTGACCCCCTGGTTGGGCTCCCCACACAAAAACAGGGCCAGCAGACGGAGGTTGTGGTTTTCAAAATCAAAAGGTGCGGTTTATTTCTCTATGTACAGTGACAAAAACACAGCAAAGCCAAAAAGAAACATAAACAAAATAAATCCTGGTCAGTTTGACCTCTGACTAAACATACAGGTTTCCTAACTAACAACTGGGATCAGCCTGGTGCTGTCCTAGTCCCTAAGTCCCTGGTTTAGTAAAAGTCCAAACAAATAGCCACACAGGCTTTGCCTCACCGCACAGGGGTTCACTCTCCCTAGACAGTCCACACAGGTCTGGGTCCAGGCATGAGCTAACATCTAATGAAGCTGGGAGTTTTTATAGAGGCCTTAAACGAACTGACAGGCTTCAGCTGGTCTCATCAACTCCCTGCCTGCACGACGCCCAGCCCTCTCCCTAGAGGTATGAGTCATCCATGAGCCCACTAGCCTCAGCTGGGCTTCATCAACTCCCTCCCTAGTTGTATAAGTCAGCATAAAGCCTGAATCTGGGAGAAATATATCTACCCCCCTGGATGCAACCAGGTGACTTTACCTTCCTGCTGTCACAGCATATATAACTCTCATTTTAAAAGAAGGGAAGGATCCAACAGTCCCAGCGAGTTATCGGCCAATATCTCTGTTAAATACAGATATGAAGATCTTTGCTAAAATAATAGCAGAAAGATTAAAGTCCCTACTACCAAGCTGGGTACATAGCGAACAGGTAGGGTTTGTGACAGGGAGAGAGGGAAAGGATAATGTCCTGAAGTCACTGTTCTTGATCCATGAAGTAAAGGGGGGGAGACCCTAGTCGCATTCCTGTCGATTGACGCCGAAAAGGCCTTCGACAGGGTGGACTGGGGCTTCATGTTTGGAACATTAAGACATCTAGGCATTGGGACGAGGATGATGAAATGGATATCGGCTTTTTATCATCACCCAACGGCTAAAATTCGAATAAACAGGAACCTATCCCCTAATTTGGACCTATTTAATGGGACAAGGCAGGGGTGTCCCCTCTCTCCAATGCGGTTTGTAATAGCATTGGAACCCCTGTTAGCTGCTATCTGTAAAAACCCATATATTAGAGGGGTAAAGGTAGGGGAAAGGGAGTTTAAGGTAGCCGCATACGCCGACGACCTGTTTTTTTATGTCTCTAACCCTAGAATAACAATCCCAATTATACTAGTTGAGTTAATTAGATATGGAAAATTTTCAAATTTTCAAATAAATATGTCTAAATCTGGGATCCTGAATATTACTATCCCAAGGGAGGAGCAGTGGGCAATCCAACCTAAATTCCCCTTTGTTTGGTGTAAAGAGGGACAGGGGTACCCGGGAATAAAACTGACTGCATCATTGGGGACTATGTTTAACCACTTAACGACCGCTCACTGTACATATACGTCGGCAGAATGGCACGGACAGGCACAATCACGTACCTGTACGTGCCTGCCTTCGTATGGGTGGGGGGTCCAATCGGACCCCCCTCCGGTACAGTGAGCGGCCGGGATCACTTCGGGAGCGATCTGTGATGAGGGGGCCGCCATTCGATTCTGGCCACCCCCTCGCGATCGCTCCCGGCGAATGAAAAGCTTCCTCTGCCTGTGTAATGTTTACACAGGCAGGAGGAAGTGATGTCATCTCTCATGCGGCGCTCACATATACCGAGCGCCGCATGAGAGAAGACACACCGGTTAGTGCACTAAACAGCACACTGACACCAGGACACATAGGCATATGATCGCCCCCCCAGGCACCCACAGATCACCCCCCAGCCCCCAGTCACAGTGTAACTGATTGCAGTGACCATTTATTTACTGATCACTGCAATCAGTGACATTTTTGACTGTAAAAATGTCAGGTTTAGGTCCAGTGTAGCCCCCTAACCCCCCCCCTAATAAAGGTTTAACCCCTTGATCACCCCCCAGGTAACCCTTTCACCCCCTTGCACCGCTGTCACTAAGCAATTGTTTTTCTGATCGCTGTCTTAGTGTCGGTGATGCCGATAGGTAGCCAGTTATTTTTTTTAGGTTCGCCGCAGGTTTTTATAGCGTCGGGTACCCCCATATATTACCTAATAAAGGTTTAACCCCTTGATCGCCCCCCCCCCCAGGTAACCCTTTCACCCCCTTTTGCCAGTGTCACTAAGCGATCGTTTTTCTGATCGCTGTATTAGTTATGCTGATGCCGATAGGTAGCCAGTTTGTCACGTACCTAGCGGTGATGAGCCCGGACTTGCAGAGGAAGGCCTCCCTTACGGCTCCCACCAGCGGCCCCTGGTAAGGTAACAGCAGGCGCGGAGGTAGGAGGGGTACGAGTGCCTGGCAGGATCAACCAAGGTGAAGGTAGTTATGCAGACTTGGTAGGCACACTGGAACACAGCAGGTCGAACTGGAATCAGGAACACTCAGCAAACTGGAATCGTTCAGCAGACGGGACCGGAACCAGGAACACAGGAACTCAGCAAACTGGATCAGCTTAGCAGACTGGACCGGAACCAGGAACACAGGAACTCAGCAGACTGGATCAGCTTAGCAGACTGGACTGGAACCAGGAACACAGGAACTCAGCAAACTGGATCAGCTTAGCAGACTGGACCGGAACTAGGAACAGTGAGCTTGGTCAGACAAGCCGGGTCGGTTAACTGGCTGGCAGCAAGGTACAGAGGGATCAGACAGAGGAGAGGTCACAACAAGCCAGGGGTCGGATGCAGGCAGAAAACTGGAGAAGTCACAGGCAGGCCGGGTCAAACACAGGTAAGTCTTCAGATCAGGTTTTCAGGTACTCAACGCTGTAGAGCAGACAGCAGGGACTGTCTGCGATTGACAGGTTTAAATAGCCCCTCTGGCGCCACCTGCAGGGCGGAGCATGCGCAACCGACAATCAGGAAGACCAGGACGCCTGCTTCTGGCAGGACCTCCATGACACCGTTATTTTTTTTAGGTTCGCTGCAGGTTTTTATAGCGTTAGGTACCCCCATATATTACCTAATATAGGTTTAACCCCTTGATCGCCCCCCCAGCTAACCCTTTCACCCCCTTTTGCCAGTGTCACTAAGCGATCGTTTTTCTGATCGCTGTCTTAGTGTCGGTGATGCCGATAGGTAGCCAGTTATTTTTTTTTAGGTTCGCCGCAGGTTTTTATAGCGTCAGGTACCCCCATATATTACCTAATAAAGGTTTAACCCCTTGATCGCCCCCCAGATAACCCTTTCACCCCCTTTTGCCAGTGTCACTAAGCGATCATTTTTCTGATCGCTGTATTAGTTATGCTGGTGCCGATAGGTAGCCAGTTATTTTTTTTAGGTTCGCCGCAGGTTTTTATAGCGTCAGGTACCCCCATATATTATCTAATAAAGGTTTTAACCCCCTAATTGCCCCTAGTTAACCCTTTCACCAGTGATCACCATATAAGTGTTACGGGTGACGCTGGTTAGTTAGTTTGCTTTTTATAGTGTCAGGGCACCCGCCGTATATAACCCAATAAAGGTTTAACCCCCTGATCACCCGGCGGGTGATATCAATTAGGTTTTAGCGTCAGAGAGGGTCTGCGTCACACCCCAGGCAGCGTCAGGTTAGTGCCAGTAATGCTAACACACACGCGTGAAGCATACACCTCCCTTAGTGGTATAGTATCTGAACAGATCAATATCTGGTCTGATCAGATCTATACTAGCTTCCCCAGCAGTTTAGGGTTCCCAAAAACGCAGTGTTAGCGGGATCAGCCCAGATACCTGCTAGCACCTGCGTTTTGCCCCTCCGTCCAGCCCAGGCCACTGAAGTGCAGTATCGATCGATCACTGTCACTTACAAAACACAACACACATAACTGCAGCGTTCGCAGAGACAGGCCTGATCCCTGCGACTCCAGTGCTGTAGGAGGTGATTTCACCACCACAGTTAAAAAAAAAAGAGCTTATATGCCGAAGCATGGGGGCAGCAGGGGCGGAGGAGCGATTTTGCTCCTAATGCCGCGTACATACAGTCAAAATTCAGACGGAGGCTTGCCCGTGGAAAAGTCCGACCATGTGTGTGCGGCATAACTTTTGCGGGAGGATGCCCCCATGCTTCAGCATATATAAATGGTGCATGTATGCCCATCATTAGAAGTGGGTGAATGAAGGGAGGTATTCTAATGGTGGGCATACCCACCGATCAATCTCTTTTTTTCGTTCAGCCAACAGGCTGCATGAAAAAAAAAGATTACAATACATGTCCAACAAGGACCAGCAACGTACTGGTATGTTGCTGGACTTTGGTTATACCAGATTGATACCTGCGGATTTAGGTATCATCTTGGTATCATTATTTTCAGCCAGCGGCCGACTTTCTTGTAAAAGCAATCCTAGCGGCTAATTAGCCTCTGGACTGCTTTTACAAGCAGTGGGAGGGAATGTCCCCCCCCCCGGATATAAAAAGCGCCATTGGGAAATTGGAAAAGCATTTTATCACACCGATCTTGGTGTGGTCAGATGCTTTGAGGGCAAAGATCTAGGGTCCAATAGACCCCAGTTTTTTCAAAAAAAGAGTACATTTCCTGAGATAACAATAAAAATGATAAAAAAAAAAAAATGGAAAGAACAGTTTAAAAATAAATTAAAAAAGCAAAATTAATAATAATAAAAAAAAGCACCCCTGTCCCGCCCTGCTCTTGTGCAATGGCGAACGCAAGCGTCGGTCTGGCGTCATATGTAAACAGCAATTGCATCATGCATGTGAGGTATCACCGCAAAGGTCAGATCAAGGGCAGTCATTTTAGCAGTAGACACCCTCTGTAAATCTAACGTGGTACCCTGTAAAGGCTTTTAAAAATGTATGTAGTTTGTCGCCACTGCGCGTTTGTGCGAAATTTTAAAGCATGTCGTGTTTGGTATGTATGTACTCGGCCTAAGGTCATCTTTTTTATTTCATCAAACATTTGGGCAATATAGTGTGTTTTAGTGCATTAAAATTAAAAAAAGTGTATTTTTTCCCCAAAAAATGCGTTTGAAAAATCGCTGCGCAAATACTGTGTGGAAAAAAAAATGCAACACCCACCATTTTAACCACTTAAGCCCCGGACCATTTGGTAGCTAAAGGACCAGAGGTGAATTCAGAATTTTGCACTGCGCTGCTTTAACTGTAAATTGTGCGGACATGCAATGTTGTACCCAAACGAAATTTGCGTCCTTTTCTTCCCACAAATAGAGCTTTCTTTTAATGGTATTTGATTGCCTCTGTGATTTTTATTTTTTGCGATATAAACGGAAAAAGACCGAAAATTTTGAAAAAAAATGATATTTTCTACTTTTTGTTATAAGAAAAATTGAATAAACTCAATTTTAGTCATACATTTAGGCCAAAATGTATTCAGCCACATGTCTTTAGTAAAAAAAATGTCAATAAGCGTATATTTATCGGTTTGCGCAAAAGTTATAGCGTTTACAAACTAGGGTACATTTTCTGGAATTTACACAGCTTTTAATTTATGACTGCCTATCTCATTTCTTGAGGTGCTAAAATGACAGGGCAGTACAAACCCCCCCCCAAATGACTCCATTTTAGAAAGTAGACACCCCAAGGAAATTGCTGAGAGGCATGTTGAGCCCATTGAATATTTTTTTTTTTTTTTGTCCCAAGTGATTGAATAATGACAAAAAAAAAAAAAATTACAAAAAGTTGTCACTAAATGATATATTGCTCACACATGCCATGGTTATATGTGGAATTGCACCCCAAAATACATTTTGCTGCTTCTCCTGAGTACAGGGATACCACATGTGTGGGACTTTTTAGGAGCCTAGCCACGTACGGGACCCCGGAAACCAAGCACCGCCTTCAGGATTTCTAAGGGCGCAAATTTTTGATTTCACTCCTCACTACCTATCACAGTTTTGAAGGCCATAAAATGCCAAAATAGCACAAAACCCCCCCAAATGACCCCATTTTAGAAAGTAGACACCCCAAGGAAATTGCTGAGAGGCCTGTTGAGCCCATTGAATATTTTTTTTTTTGTCCCAAGTGATTGAATAATGACAAAAAAAAAAAAAAAATTACAAAAAGTTGTCACTAAATGATATATTGCTCACACATGCCATGGTTATATGTGGAATTGCACCCCAAAATACATTCTGCTGCTTCTCCTGAGTACGGGGATACCACATGTGTGGGACTTTTTAGGAGCCTAGCCACGTACGGGACCCCGGAAACCAAGCACCGCCTCCAGGATTTCTAAGGGCGCAAATTTTTGATTTCACTCCTCACTACCTATCACAGTTTTGAAGGCCATAAAATGCCAAAATAGCACAAAACCCCCCCAAATGACCCAATTTTGGAAAGTAGACACCCCAAGCTGTTTTCTGAGAGGCATGGTGAGTATTTTACAGCTCTCATTTGTTTTTGAAAATGAAGAAAGAACATTTTTTTTTTCTTTTTTTTTTCAATTTTCAAAACTTTGTGACAAAAAGCGAGATCTGCAAAATACTCACAATACCTCTCAGCAAATAGCTTGGGGTGTCTACTTTCCAAAATGGGGTCATTTGGGGGGGTTTTGTGCCATCTGGGCATTCCATGGCCTCCGAAACTGTGATAGGCAGTGAGAAGTGAAATCAAAAATTGACACCCTTAGAAAGCCTGAAGGCGGTGCTTGGTTTTTGGGGTCCCGTACGCGGCTAGGCTCCCAAAAAGTCTCACACATGTGGTATCCCCGTACTCAGGAGAAGCAACAGAATGTATTTTGGGGTGTAATTCCACATATGCCCATGGCATGTTTGAGCAATATATCATTTAGTGACAACTTTGTGCAAAAAAAAAAAAAAAATTGTATTTTTTCCGCAACTTGTGTCAACATATAAAATATTCCATGGACTCGACATGCCTCTCAGTATATAGCTTGGGGTGTCTACTTTCCAAAATGGGGTCATTTGGGGGGGTTTTGAACTGTTCTGGCATTTTATACACAACATTAGGAAGCTTACATCCACTCTTCTAACCACTTGAAGACAAAGCCCTTTTTGACACTTTTTGTTTACATGAAAACATATTTTTTTTTGCAAGAAAATTATGTTGAACCCCCAAACATTATATATATATATTTAAAGCAAAGGCCCTACAGAATAAAATGGTGGGTGTTGCATTTTTTTTTCTACACAGTATTTGCGCAGCGATTTTTCAAACGCATTTTTTGGGAAAAAATACACTTTTTTTAATTTTAATGCACTAAAACACACTATATTGCCCAAATGTTTGATGAAATAAAAAAGATGATCTTAGGCCGAGTACATAGATACCAAACACGACATGCTTTAAAATTTCGCACAAACGCGCATTGGCGACAAACTACATACATTTTTGAAAGCCTTTAAAAGCATTTACAAGTTACCCCGTTAGATTTACAGAGGAGGTCTACTGCTAAAATTACTGCCCTCGATCTGACCTTCGCGGTGATACCTCACATGCATGGTGCAATTGCTGTTTACATATGACGCCAGACCGACGCTTGCGTTCGCCATTGGGCAAGAGCAGGGCAGGACAGGGGTGCTTTTTTTTTTATTTTTTTTATTTTTATTATTAATTTTGCTTTTTTATTTTATTTTTAAACTGTTGCTTCCATATTTATGTATTTTTATCACTTTTATTGTTATCTCAGGGAATGTAAATATCCCCTATGATAGCAATAGGTAATGACAGGTACTCTTTTTTGAAAAAACTGGGCTCTATTGGACCCTAGATATTTCCTCTGCCCTCAAAGCATCTGACCACACCAAGATCGGTGTGATAAAATGCTTTCCCAATTTCCCAATGGCGCTTTTTATATCCGGGGGGGGACATTCCCTCCCACTGCTTGTAAAAGCAGTCCAGAGGCTAATTAGCCACTAGGATTGCTTTTACATAAAAGCCGGCCGCTGGCTGAAAAGAATGATACCAAGATGATACCTAAACCCGCAGGCATCATTCTGGTATAAACATTCAAAGTCCAGCAACATACCAGTACGTTGCTGGTCCTTGTTGGACATGTATTGTAATCTTTTTTTTCATGCAGCCTGTTGGCTGAACGAAAAAAAAAGATTGATCGGTGGGTATGCCCACCATTAGAATACCGCCCTTCATCCACCCACTTCTAATGATGGGCATACATGCACCATTTATATATGCCGAAGCATGGGGGCATCTTCTCGCAAAAGTTATGCCGCGTACACATGGTCAGACTTTTCCACGGGCAAGCCTCCGTCGGAATTTCGACCGTATATACGCGGCATTAGGAGCAAAATCGCTCCTCCGCTCCTGCTGCCCCAATGCTTCGGCATATATGCTTTTTTTTTTTAACTGTGGTGGTGAAATCACCTCCTACAGCACTGGAGTCGCAGGGATCAGGCCTGTCTCTGCGAACGCTGCAGTTATGTGTGTTGTGTTTTGCAAGTGACAGTGATGGATCGATACTGCACTTCGGTGGCCTGGGCTGGACGGAGGGGCAAAACGCAGGTGCTAGCAGGTATCTGGGCTGATCTCACTAACAGTGCGTTTTGGGAACCCTAAACTGCTGGGGACGCTAGTATAGATCTGATCAGATCAGATATTGATCTGTTCAGATACTATACCACTAAGGGGGGTGTATGCTTCACGTGTGGGTGTTAGCGCTACTGGCACTAACCTGACGCTGCCTGGGGTGTGACGCAGACCCTCTCTGACGCTAAAACCTAACTGATATCACCCGCCGGGCGATCAGGGGGTTAAACCTTTATTGGGTTATATACGGCGGGTGCCCTGACACTATAAAAAGCAAACTAACTAACCAGCGTCACCCGTAACACTTATATGATGATCACTGGTGAAAGGGTTAACTAGGGGCAATTAGGGGGTTAAAACCTTTATTAGGTAATATATGGGGGTACCTGACGCTATATAAAAACCTGACGGCGAACCTAAAAAAAAATTACTGGCTACCTATCGGCATCACCGACACTAAGACAACGATCATAAAAACGATTGCTTAGCGACAGTGGTGATAGGGGGTGAAAGGGTTACCTGGGGGGCGATCAGGGGGTTAAACCTTTATTAGATAATATATGGGGGTACCTGACGCTATAAAAACCTGCGGCGAACCTAAAAAAAATTACTGGCTACCGATCAGCATCACCGACGCTAAGACATCGATCAGAAAAATGATCGCATAGTGACGGCGGTGCTAGGGGGTGAAAGGGTTACCTGGGGGGTGATCAAGGGGGTTAAACCTTTATTAGGTAATATATGGGGGTACCCGACGCTATAAAAACCTGCGGCGAACCTAAAAAAAATTACTGGCTACCGATCAGCATCGCCAACGCTAAGACATCGATCAGAAAAATTATAACTTAGTGACAGTGGTGATAGGGGGTGAAAGGGTTACCTGGGGGGCGATCAAGGGGGTTACACCTTTATTAGGTAATATATGGGGGTACCCGATGCTATAAAAACCTGCGGCGAACCTAAAAAAAATTACTGGCTACCGATCAGCATCACCGACGCTAAGACATCGATCAGAAAAATGATTGCTTAGTGACGGCGGTGCTAGGGGGTGAAAGGGTTATCTGAGGGGTGATCAGGGGGTTAAACCTTTATTAGGGGGGGTTAGGGGGCTACACTGGACCTAAAACTAAATGTAGTGACACTTTTACAGTCACAAATGTCACTGATTGCAGTGATCACTAAATAAATGGTCACTGCAATCAGTGACACTGTGACTGGGGGCTGGGGGGGCTGGGGGGTGATCTGGGGGTGTCTGGGGGGGCCTGGGGGGGCGATTTATGTGCCTATGTGTCCTGGTGTCAGTGTAGTGTTGTGTGTACTAACCTGGCATCTTCTCCTGTACGGCGCTCGGTATATGTGTGCGCCCCAGGAGAGATGACATCACTTCCTCCTTCCTGGCAGGCAGGGGAAGCTCTCTCATTCGCCGGGAGCGATCGAGAGGGGGTGGCCGGAATCGAACGGCCGTCCCCTCATGCCGGATCGCTCCCGAAGGTAAAACGACCACCCACTGTAAAGAAGGGGGGTCCGATCGGACCCCCCAACTATACAAAGGCAATCACGTACATATACGTGATTCTGCCTGTCGGTGCCATTCTCCTGACGTATATTTACAGTGGGCGGTCGTTAAGTGGTTAATCTGTAGGGCCTTTACTTTAAAAAATATATATAATGTTTGGGGGTTCAACATAATTTTTTTGCAAAAAAAAAAATATGTTTTCATGTAAACAAAAAGTGTCAGAAAGGGCTTTGTCTTCAAGTGGTTAGAAGAGTGGATGTAAGCTTCCTAATGTTGTGTATAAAATGGCAGGACAGTTCAAAACCACCCCAAATGACCCCATTTTGGAAAGCAGACACCCCAAGCTATATACTGAGAGGCATGTCGAGTCCATGGAATATTTTATATGTTGACACAAGTTGCGGAAAAAAGACAATTTATTTTTTATTTTTTGCACAAAGTTGTCACTAAATGATATATTGCTCAAACATGCCATGGGCATATGTGGAATTACACCCCAAAATACATTCTGTTGCTTCTCCTGAGTATGGGGATACCACACGTGTGAGACTTTTTGGGAGCCTAGCCGCGTACGGGACCCCAAAAACCAAGCACCGCCTTCAGGCTTTCTAAGGGTGTAAATTTTTGATTTCACTCCTCACTACCTATCACAGTTTCGGAGGCCATGGAATGCCCAGATGGCACAAAACCCCCCAAATGGACCCCATTTTGGAAAGTAGACACCCCAAGATATTTGCTGAGAGGTATAGTGAGTATTTTGCAGATCTCGCTTTTTGTCACAAAGTTTTGAAAATTGAAAAAAGAAAAAAATATATATATTTTTTTCTTTCTTAATTTTCAAAAACAAATGAGAGCTGTAAAATACTCACCATGCCTCTCAGCAAATAGCTTGGGGTGTCTACTTTCCAAAATGGGGTCATTTGGGGGGGTTTTGTGCTATTTTGGCATTTTATGGCCTTCGAAACTGTGATAGGTAGTGAGGAGTGAAATCAAAAATTTGTGCCCTTAGAAATCCTTAAGGCGGTGCTTGGTTTTCGGGGTCCCGTACGCGGCTAGGCTCCTAAAAAGTCCCACACATGTGGTATCCCCGTACTCAGGAGAAGCAGCAAAATTTATTTTGGGGTGCAATTCCACATATAACCATGGCATGTGTAAGCAACATATCATTTAGTGACAACTTTTTGTAATTTTTTTTTTTGTCATTATTCAATCACTTGGGACAAAAAAAAAAATATTCAATGGGCTCAAAATGCCTCTCAGCCATTTCCTTGGGGTGTCTTCTTTCAAAAATTGGGTCATTTGGGGGGGTTTGTACTGCCCTGCCATTTTAGCACCTCAAGAAATTAGGCAGTCATAAATTAAAAGCTGTGTAAATTTCAGAAAATGTACCCTAGTTTGTAGATGTTATAACTTTTGCGCAAAAAAATAAATATACGCTTATTGACATTTTTTTTACTAAAGACATGTGGCTGAATACATTTTGGCCTAAATGTATGACTAAAATAGAGTTTATTCGATTTTTCTTATAACAAAAAGTAGAAAATATTATTTTTTTTCAAAATTTTCAGTCTTTTTCTGTTTATATCGCAAAAAAAAAAAAATCGCAGAGGCAATCAAATACCATTAAAAGAAAGCTCTATTTGTGGGAAGAAAAGGACGCAAATTTAGTTTGGGTACAACATTGCATGTCCGCACAATTTCCAGTTAAAGCAGCGCAGTGCAAAATTCTGAAAACACCTCTGGTCCTTAACCTGCATAATGGTCCGGGGCTTAAGTGGTTAAGGCTAATTATATACCAGTGCTTAACAAGATTAGGGAACATTTGGAGAATCTGAGACATAAGCCCATTTAATGGATAGGAAGAATTAATGCCCTAAAAATTTATATTTTACCAAGGATGGTCTACATTTTTCAAATGATCCCAATAACAGTACCCCAGGATTTCAGGAAACTAAAAGATCAATGGTACTAAAATATATCTGGGCACATAAATGTCCCAAAATTGCATATGCAATACTGGCGAAAGCCAAAAGGTCAGGGGGATTAGCAGCACCGGATCTTGAGAAATATTATTAGGCAATCTGTGTTTTCCGGATGGTAGAGTGGATTCATAATAAAGAGGGGAGAAGCTGGGTAAATATGAAGATATCACAAAGTAAGGTAGATTTAGGAAAGATGGTTTGGATACCACGGCAGCACAGTGACTTAGCTTTTAGCACAAACCCACTAACTAGAAATACTTTTAATATTTGGGATAGCCTAGGGAGACTGCACCACTGGGATCATAATTCACCACTATTATCTATACTGGGCACAAACTACTTTAAGCCAGGGAAAGAGGAATATATATATATATATATATATATTTCACTAGATGGGCAAAAAAAGAGGAAATAATATTACAAGACATAATGAAAGGCAACAGGATATGCACCTATGCGGAAATCACACAAAAATAGGTAAATAAGCCACTAGATAAATGGAGGTACACGCAATTACAGCATTTTGCACAATCACTGCCACAACTGTTACGGGGAAAAGACACGTGAGGTTAATAGAGAAATTTTTCTACTCCCCCTCAGCTTAAATCAAAGTATATCAAAAATGTATAGAATCCTAATTAAGGAAACAGAACCTGAATTCCCTCCATATTTGGGGAAATGGGAAAAGGAGATAGGCCTGCTTAGAGATGAGGAACATAGAAGGAAAATTTTGAGAATAGCTTGTTTTTCTTCATACAAAGACAGTATAAATATGCTACAAACTCCTGGCATGTGGTGGTATGTGACCGCCCAAAGGGCACATAGGATCGGAGCAGAGGGACCCCCAAATTGTTGGAGGGGTTGTGATGCCCAGGGACCTTTGTGCACCTCTGGGGGGAATGCACAAAGATTCAACCCTATTGGGAGGGAATCTTGGCAACAACTTACCAAATTACGGGAGAACGGATTTAGAAGAGACCTTGGGATTGTCTATTTCACGATACAAGGAAAATGGTTCCTCAATATAAGAATACCCTAGCCCCATTCCTTTTAAATGCAGCTAAAAGTTTGATCCCGAGTTTTTGGAGGACCCAAGAAGTACCGAGCATGAAGGATTGGGTCGTAAGGGTTGAAATGATAAGAGCCATAGAAGAAACTATCCATATAGAAGAGGACTCACTGAAGAAGGGGAACAACCCCCCCCCCTTTTGGTTTTTAAAATGTTCTTTTTATACAAACAAATGTTCCTTTTTAAATGTGTGTTTTTTGTTGCCTTAAGTAAAAGTTTTCTGTTTTGCCTTTTTTCCACTGGCACCTGCCTTACATTGCCCAGCCTCTTTTTCCTTTGTCATCCCGAGCGGTCTCCCACCTGTGCCCGAGTGTATGGTCACTCTCCCTCTGGGCGCTACCTCCTCCCCCTCCGGCCCCTCCCCTCTTGGCGCAGGGGGGCCGTCACATGCGTCTGTTGCAAGGGCGGCGCCTCCTCCCAAGGTGGGAGGGACTGGCCAGAGCTTTCTTTGGCTGCGTCCCACCACTCTCTGCGCCGCGGGTCACCGGAGCGGGTCCACGCCCCCACCCTCGTGCGTCTGACGTCAGCTCGGCGTCGGGCGCGCGCATGTCGGTGCCGGCCATGTGTGTCCCATCTCCATGGTTACCGGCCCGGCGTGTGGGGGCGGGTGCGCGCGTCGAAGGCCCGAGGGGCACGCATATCGGGCACAGCTGTGTATCACCTCCCATGCCTGTGCCTGATTGGTCAGCGCGACCCCCACCCCTGTTCACTCAAAACCTTAAATTGGATACCTCCCACAGCTGGTCCTTTACCACCAGCTGAATCTATCACAACACACGCTGCTGCGCTCTATGCTGTCTCCCTGATCCTGCTCAAAGGTAATCCTCTGAACTTTTTTCCTTTCTCTCTGCTAGTGTCTGCCCAAGCTTCTGCCTGCATTTATTTTGGCTTACCTCTAATTCCAACCCATCACCAGCATATCCTTGCTGATTACCCATACCACTCCATACTACCAAATGATTATTTTCAAGCATATGCTTTCTCCTCCCCCCCCCCCCAGAGAGGGGCAGGGATACTTAGATCCACACCTATTTTTACAACAGTACTAGTCCATCACACAGTTCTGACAGACCTGTTTAACTTTATACTTTTTTGCCATTATCTGCACACAGGCCAAGCCTTTTTCGTCTCCTCCAACATCACTGATGATTACCGTCGGCAGGGGGTGTATACCTAACCTTTAAACAAACCCCCACCCTAACGGTCCATCTATCAAATTTTGAAACGGAGTTGACCAAACTACCTAGCCCTTCTCAACCCTCACAGCATCAGGATTCAGTGCATGACAGCAAGCCTTCCATTATTTGACCAGCCCACAGGTACAGCAACTACCATTCTATGGACCCAGGTGTGGTCTCTTTGTTGACACACAGGGCCTTAGGTCACATTGTATTTTCACAACAGCAGACGCATATAAATGTGTATGTACCAATTTTTTGTCTTTCTATTCTGCAGTTCATACCCTACACACCGGTTTCCGACCTTACTTTTAGCGCTACGTGCCCCTTGTTGGGGAGCCTTTTCTCCGCTGGGGGTTTGTGTGTGTGCGCCCTCCCGGGTGAACCCTGGGCACCGGACGCCGGTGGGACATGGCTCGTCTGGAATAAGAGGTTTCTTCCCTGGTGCCTTTTGATTTGATTTTATGTTTCAATCCCTTCCCCATGGATGCAACCTTATGACCCCCAAGTCTATACACATGGTCAGCAGCCTTTTAATACATGAACAATGTTACTATACACCTACTCCTTTATGTATTTTTTGTTCATTAATGTCTTTTCTCATTTTCTAGACATACTAAATATTCCTGTTTGACACACTCATCTCCCTGAAGAAGAAAATAATTGTATTTTTCGAAACGCGTCGGTTCTCACCATTATATGTTTTTTCTGTAACTATATGGTGTTCCTGATTGTATTATTTCATGTATTGTATGTCCTTGTGTTAGCATCCTCCCTATGTTCATACCAATTTTATTCCTGTAAGACATCCTTACTCACCACCACCATCCTGGTGGAAATAAAATAACCCTGTACTTTCCATTTGTGTACTACGTATTTACTACAAGAGTAAAGTTCCCTTTAAAGTCCCCTAAGAGGAACCCCCCTTTTCCCGTACAGAGCTGAATAACGGGGAGAGGTAAGTGTAAACAAACCTCTCCCCGTGCTTCCTAGTGAGCCTGTCACTGATCGTCTGTTCCCCGTCATAGGGAACGACGATCAGTGACATCACACGCCAAGCCACGCCCCCCTACAGTAAGAATCCCACATTAGGTCACACTTAACCCCTTTAGCGTCCCCTACAGATTAACCCCTAAACTGCCAGTGTAATTTTCACAGTAATCAGTGCATTTTTATAGCACTGATCGCTGTAAAAATGACAATGGTCCCAAAATAGTGTCAAAAGTGTCCGATGTGTCCGCCATAATGTCGCAGTCACGATAAAAATCGCTGATCGCCGCTATTACTAGTAAAAAAAAAAATATTAATAAAAATGCCATAAAACTATTCCCTATTTTTTAGACGGTATAACTTTTCCGCAAACCAATCAATAAAATACCACCAAAAGAAAGCTCTATTTTTGGGAAAAAAAGGACGTAAATTTTGTTTGGGAGCCACATCGCACAACCGCGCAATTGTCAGTTAAAGCGACGCAGTGCCGAATCGCCAAAAGGGGCCTGGTCCTTTAGCAACAAAATGGTCCGAGGCTTAAGTGGTTAATCATCAACCACGTGTGTTGCTAAAGGTTGTACCTTCATTAAATGTAACCATATTGCTACACCTAGAGGAACCTCACCTCTCTTTTATACACAGTTGTGACATGATGCTACTTGTATATCAAGACATTGCTCGTTTATCAAGTCAAAATTGACGTAAAAAAAATTGCTCGTCTTGCAAAACACTCTCAGACTAAGTTACTCTCAATCCAAAGTTTTACTGTATCATGAATGTTTGGCTCCAAAGACGTTAATGGGAGGGGTTGTAATGTCATTTGTGAGAGTCCATGTCATAAATCCATCCAGCTGTGATAGTGTCTAAAAAGTGTTTTTATGGTGCTTTTTGGAGCTATGCTGCTCCCAGAAGAAGTTTAGGGTCAAAGTCTAGCATCTATGCCAATAGATAACATATGGGATTTAGAGTAGTTAAGTTTGTACAGGGAGATCAGTCCAAAATCATCAAGCAATTTGCATAAGGACAGTAGGGATCATTCTGGATTAGTTAGGAAGAGGAGAATGTTGTCAGTATATAACCCCACTTTGTGTTTAACTGAATTTATAGTTAAACCAATAGGAAAGGAAGAAGATAAGAATTATGCCTCGTACACACGACCGGGTTTTCCAACGGGAAACCTGCGATGAGAGCTTTTGGCCGGGAATCCTGGCCGTGTGTATGCTCCCTCGCAGTTTTTCCGACGGGAAAACTGCCAAAAACCGCCGGCAAAAAAAGGGAACCAGCTCTCTTTTTTACCGTCGGGATTCCCGGCCGTGTGTACGAGGCATCAGACATTTGCAGAATGGAATAATTAACTTAGATTAATTTGTATATACAGTGGGGAGAACAAGTATTTGATACACTTTCGATTTTTGCAGGTTTTTCTACTTACAAAGCACATAGAGTTCTGTAATTTTTATCATAGGTACTATTCAACTGTGAGAGAAGGAATCTAAAACAAAAATCCAGAAAAATCACACTGTATGATTTTTAAATAATTAATTTGCATTTTATTGCATGACATAAGTATTTGATCACCTACCAACCAGTAAGAATTCCGGCTCTCACAGACCTGTTATTTTTTCTTTAAGAAGCCCTCTTGTTCTCCACTCATTACCTGTATTAACTGCACCTGTTTGAACTCATTACCTGTATAAAAGACACACTCAATCAAACAGACTCCAACCGCTCCACAATGGCCAAGACCAGAGAGCTGTGTAAGGACATCTGGGATATAATTGTAGACCTGCACAAGGCTGGGATGGGCTACAGGACAATAGGCAAGCAGCTTGGTGAGAAGGCAACAACTGTTGGCGCAATTATTAGAAAATGGAAGAAGTTCAAGAAGACGGTCAATCTCCCTCGGTCTGGGGCTCCATGAAAGATCTCACCTCGTGTGGTATCAATGATCATGGGGAAGGTGAGGGATCAGCCCAGAACTACACGGCAGGACCTGGTCAATGACCTGAAGAGAGCTGGGACCACAGTCTCAAAGAAAACCATTAGTAACACACTACGCCGTCATGGATTAAAATCCTGCAGCACATGCAAGGCCCCCCTGCTCAAGCCAGCGCATGTCCAGGCCCATCTGAAGTTTGCCAATGACCATCTGGATGATCCAGAGGAGGAATGGGAGAAGGTCATGTGGTCTGATGAGACAAAAATAGAGGTTTTTGGTCTAAACTCCACTCGCTGTGTTTGGAGGAAGAATAAGGAGGAGTACAACCCCAAGAACACCATCCCAACCGTGAAGCATAGAGGTGGAAACAGCATTCTTTGGGGATGCTTTTCTGCAAATGGGACAGGACAACTGCACCGTATTGAGGGGAGAATGGATGGGGCCATGTATCGCGAGATCTTGGCCAACAACCTCCTTCCCTCAGTAAGAGCATTGAAGATGGGTCATGGCTGGGTCTTCCAGCATGACAACGACCCGAAACACACAGCCAGGGCAACTAAGGATTGGCTCCGTAAGAAGCATCTCAAGGTCCTGGAGTGGCCTAGCCAGTCTCCAGACCTAAACTCAATAGAAAATCTTTGGAGGGAGCTGAAAGTCCGTATTGCCCAGAGACAGCCCGAAACCTGAAGGATCTGGAGAAGCTCTGTATGGAGGAGTGGGCCAAAATCCCTGCTGCAGTGTGTGCAAACCTAGTCAAGAACTACAGGAAATGTATGATCTCTGTAATTGCAAACAAAGGTTTCTGTATCAAATATTAAGTTCTGCTTTTCTGATGTATCAAATAGTTATGTCATGCAATAAAATGCTAATTAATTATTACAAAATCATACAATGTGATTTTTGGGATTATGTTACTAAACAAAACAATGCCGGCAATAGAAAATTCCTGAAAAAACAAACAAACAGTGTGGTGTCCCCACTTTAAGTGAAACAATAAAAAAAAACTTTAAATATAGTGCCTGGGGGGTCCCCTTAGTCTGCCTGTAAAGTGGCACATCTGTAGCATGTATACAACATGCTGCAGCAAATATGACATTTGACATAGGTAGTCGTCATCACAAACATGTACATATGATTGGCTCATTCCATATATGGTTCTTCTCTTGTGACGCCTGCTTCTTCCACGTGTCTGCATTCCAGAGCTCACGGGGGCCATTTTAGCTTTACACGGTGGGTTGGTCCGGAAGGAGTAAGTTAAAAGCACTACACAGGACATCTGTTCCTCATCTTCACTCCGGGATCAATATCTCTGTCACCACTTTCAATCAAGGAAAATACTACTAATGTTTTCTTGTTACATGAATACTAGAACACACACATATGATAATACTCTAACCTATATCCTTAACTAGCATACACAAACACTCTGGTTCCTAATATGAACATCAATACATTTCTTATTGTACAAACATATCTTGGTGTGTCTTTTGTGTCTTGCTCCTTGCAAACATATTCTCAGAAGGAGTGATAATTGCTCTAAATTCCTAAGGGTTGGGCAGTAGACAATGTGAGCAGCCGAACACAAGAGTCATTTAACCCACACTAAACTTCTAACCCATATTTGAATAGATAATAGAGAGAAAGATCATTCATATAAAATAATCATTTTATAAACTCCATCACAGTCCCCCCTTAAAATGACTATTTTATCAGTACTGTCCCTATGCTATATGACCCCCTCAACATCAGAATATTTACTTTTGACTACTGTGAATGGAACTCTGGGTGGTTAAGAAAGGCAGGTCCACCAAAGAACCAACACAGATCCCACAGGGAGCTAGAGCATAAGATTCCCCAGGGCGCGGAGTCTAAGAGCTAGCAGGTGTTCACCAGAGCCTCTAGCGGTGAGGATGGCTTGGGCTGCAGCTAGGTCCAGGTCGCGGTCCCCAGAGTCACCCAGCTCACACTCTTAGTAGGCTACAGGAGGACAGTAAAAGCCAAAGGTCGGGTAACCAGCAGAAAAGGATAAACATAGGACACTATTCTTTCCCTCATCATTTGAGAATGTTGTATGTATTAGTAACAGGCAAGGACTGCAATGGAGCATACGGTCCCTCATCCTCCTTTATTGGATCTCTAATATCACCTAAATTCAAAAAAGTAGGAGTCACCTCTTCAGCTGCCTTTCCTAACAGCTTCTTCATACAGGGCAGAATACAGCAAACCACTATCGCAGCTAATGTAAGCAGCATCAAAATTGCTATGCCTATTTGAGTACAAATGCATTGCCACCCACTCATCCACCCAAAATACTGATCCCAGGGATCGGTCAGTCCCGAATTTCTTTTTAACTCTTTTGAGAGATCCTCTAATTTCTTAATGGCCAAGGCTACCTTACCATTTGGGCCTGTATTGTCCAGAATGTACGTACAACATGTACTTGTCCCAGGCAACATTTTACACACACCCCCCTTTTCAGCTAAAATCATGTCTAATGCCGCGTACACACGACCGTTTTTAATGTCATTGAAAAAAACGTTTTTCTCGACGTGATTCTTCTCAAGCCTGCCTTGCCTACACACTATCATGAAAAAAAATGCTTGAGCAAAGCGCGGTGACGTACGAAATGTACGACGGCACTATAAAGGGGAAGTTCCATTCGGATGGCGCCACCCTTTGGGCTGCTTTTGCTTATCCTTGTGTTAGTAAAGTTTGGTGAGAGACGATTTTCGCTTTTCAGCCTCGTGCTCTTCAGTCCGTTACAGCGTGACGAATGTGCTATCTCCATTACGAACGCTAGTTTTACCAGAACAAGCGCTCCCATCTCATCACTTGCTTCTGAGCATGCGCGTTTTTTTCACGTCGTTAAAGCCTACACACGGCCATTTTTCATGATGAGAAAAACGACTACGTGAAAAACGACGAGAAAAATTAGAGCATGTTCCAAATTTTTAATGCCCATTTTTCACGTCGTGAAAAATGCTCTGGAGCCCACACACGATCGTTTTTAAAAAATGGCATTTTTCTCGTCATGAAAAACGGTCGTGTGTACGCGGCATAAGGCCATACGATTTTGAAAAGTCATTTGTGAAGTGGCCTCTAGTTGTTCAGCTAAACCCTGGAGTGCATCTCTGGTATAGTTAACGAACCTCTGTTGATTATAGTAGATATAATTAATCCAATCTACATTCTTATTTACAGTGATTATGGGAATCAGGGACTTAAAACCTGCAGCTACTTGGTCTCTTGCTTTGAATTCATCTGGGACCCCCCTTGGGACTTCTATGGCATCTATATATACATGAGGGTCAAAACTACCAGCTGGGGCACTTCTACGCTTCCTTCTGGATTTAGATGAGTGCTCCCCTTTTACTACTAGGTCATCTCCCGAAAAGATGTGCAGGGACATTATGACTTTAGCAAGTGTACATTCCTCTGTCCATCGATCTGTCAACTTAGTCCTAATTCTCATGTACCCACAGATCCAATACACGTCTCCCAAAGACTGAGTTTGATTCTGCACCAGATCTGTGGATACACTGCCAGTTAAATGGAGGGGGAAAGATTATAATACAGAGATCAAATATGAAGGTAGCTACATGTGTGTCTGATGAATTATACCAAAATTGTGTTACACCATCTATTTGTTCGATAGCCACCTCCTGTACGTGCACAGTTGCTATAAGAAAAAAGATATATAGTTTCATTCTGATGCGGATAGTGCATGGTTCTTAGGAACTGGAGCCTTGTTGCATATCTTGGCTCCAGGGAATGCTTTCAGAGGAACTTCTTAACCATCACCCAATTACCAGGAAGTATACTGTAAGTACCGGTATCTAGATCAGGATCTGTAATGAAAGAATATACTCGTACATAGATGTTAGTTAATTATTTTACAAGAGCGGTCACATAATCTATCAAAGTATCATACTGTAATTGCAACTGTTGTGGGTAATAACAACCTAACAGGGTGATAAGATGTGTGAAATGCTAATGTGGTATCTAGGGCCAACCATATTTATTTTGTGACTATAGCAGTGAACGCAGGACCTTGATCACTCTATATCACCTCAGGTACCCCATGTAGCGCTACCCCCAGTTAAGAGAGCCGCTGATTTGATTTCGGGCCCTGCACGCAGTACCGCCAACCCCCGGCAATCTTACTCGACCCACTCTGGCACAGTCAGTCTAGGGTTAAACTCCTATCACTCTCAGGTGTATTATACTTAATAATCTCTAAACAGTCAGACAACACGCTGAGACAAGAATATAAAATATATATATCAGCTTTGCTGGTAATGAAGGATTCAAGGTATAACATGCAACATATACATGGGCCTGCAGAGCCCTGCATCAATCAATGTACTAGGTGCAGCACAATAATATGGCGCCGCGCAGTGTCCACCACGCGGAGCTATTATGGCGTGCGCTCGCCTATGGCGTAGTAACACAAACTTTATAAACTGCCTGCCTAAGTCAGGCCTGACATGGGATAGAACTGAGTCTCTTTTCCCTAAGGAAGGAAGGTTTCTTCACCGGCCAGCTTTCGTTGGTGCACTTACAGAAATAACCATTTGTAATCCACATTGGGTGTTAACTTGAAATAACAGGGCAAAACGGGGGTGGGGGGGGTAGGTACTTCAACTCTGTCCCGGCTACCGGACTCCCCAAGAAACACTGGTGAGCGAACAGCGGGCCTAGGCAGTCTACAGGCCTGAACACAACTCAGTCTATTGATATGGGCAGGTGCCCGCTCACCACTCCAGGCGCGATCCCAGCCTGGGACTTCCACCTCCTGTGTGTCGCACACAGCGTCTGCTCCGATCGAGTCCTTGATCCAACTCACGTCCTATCACGACGGGTCAGGATCCACCCAGGCTCCGCAGTATGGTGGAAGGCTCTTCGGACTTCAAGCAAGGCCTCAGGCTTCAGGCCTTACTTCACAGCCGATCCACACAGGATGACTTGTTGCTTGACGCGCCGTGTCCCAAGAGAGCGAGCTCCGCCTCGCCTCTCACTTAAGTAACCCCTCCCATGAGTCTCTGCGGTGGAACCTCCACCCTGGGGCCAAATGGGGTTCTGGGTAACGTAGTCCTGGGGCCTTAAAAGAGACCCCGCTACACACTCCCCCCACTTGAACTCTTTGGTCCCCAAAGATAACATAACTTCAAGCTACACATTTAACAACATCCATCAATTTTCCATATGATGTCGGCAGAGGAAATTCCCACCAGAAACGAGGCAGTGAACTCCTCTGCCCACAGGACACATTAACAACAGCATCCTGTCTAACTGTGCCAGAGAGTGAGCTGGGGTTGCCTCCCACCAAATGAACAGTGGGAGGGTCAGGGTCTTCCATACTCCTTCTGGCAGTGAATACAGTGTCTTCCGCACTCTTCCCCATTTGTGGGTAGGTTAATCTCCTGGGAGGTTTTATTGCCCTCCGCTTCCTCTGTCCTCTGGGACTTTCTGTGGGAACAGATTCTTCTTCTGTAACCAACTCGGGAGTTCCTTCTAATTCAGAAGCATCTGGCTCCGGAGCAGGAAGATACATGGCTTCCCTTGGGTCCTCTTCGGGGGATAGTTCACCGACACTCTCCCAAGCATCTGACCAGTGACTAGATGGAATGAACTCCGTAGCTTCTGCATTCAGTGTGTGATCCTCAGTATCTTCATCAGGTAGAAGATCAATAGCAGAAGTCGTTGGACCCTGGGAAGGCCAAAGCCAGCCAATTTCCTCTCCCTCGTCTTCACTCATTTCTGAATCTTCTGTATCCTCCATCCGAGGGGTCTGAGACCGAGTGTTGGGTCTAGGGGTGTTCGGAATGGACATGGGTTCAGGAGAATCCATCCTAGGAGGCAACTGAACTGTTTCAGCGAGCGGAAGTAGGTGGTTCCGATGCCAAGTCTTCAAGGGCCCCAACTTCCCCTCGGGTTTAAGTCTGTAGACGGGTAGGCCCGGTAATTTTTTACAAATGACATAAGGTTCTGGTCTCCATCTATCTGCAAGTTTATGTTTTCCAGGGACCCCCAGGTTCCGCAATAACACTCTGTCTCCTGGTTGTAGGTCTTGGATCCTAACCTTTAGGTCGAAATTCCTCTTGTTGCGAGCCCCCCTCTGTTCCGAGGCCGCCTGAGCTTGCTCATAGGCCGTCTTCAAGTTGTGTCTAAGTCTATCTACATATCCCTTGTGGGAAGCAGCAGAACAATGATCTATGGAAGTGCCGTAGGCCAGATCCACTGGCAATCTTGCTTCTCTCCCGAACATAAGTCTGTAAGGTGAATATCCTGTAGCATCGCTGACAGTGCTGTTATAAGCGTGCACAAGGGCCGCTATGTGACTACTCCAATGTTGCTTCTTTTCGCCACTTAAAGTTCCCAGCATGTTGAGCAGGGTTCGGTTGAACCTCTCCGGCTGAGCATCACCTTGAGGATGATAAGGAGTAGTCCTGGCCTTCTTGATCCCTAAGGCATCTAGGAGTTTTCGTATCAGTTTGCTCTCGAAATCCCTCCCCTGATCTGAATGGAGCCTTTGTGGCAGTCCATAATGTATAAAGTACTTCTCTACGAGTATTTTGGCCACAGTAGAGGCCTTCTGGTCCTTGGCTGGAAAAGCCTGTGCATACCGGGTGAAATGGTCGGTTACTACCAGAACATTTCCTAGTCCCCTCAGGTCGGGTTCGAGGCAGAGGAAATCAATGCACACCAGGTCAAGCGGGCCTTCACTTTGTAAATGGCCCATTGGGGCAGCTTGATGGGGCAGAGTCTTTCTCTGTATGCATCGTGCACATGAATGGCAGTATTCCTCAACTTCAGCCCTCATGCAGGGCCAATAGAAACGATCTCTAACAAGTTGGAAAGTCCTTTCCGCTCCCAGGTGACCATGGTTGTCATGTAAGGCAATCATGACCGTCTCCCTGTGTTTCTCCGGCAGGAACAACTGCCACTTGTCTTCTTGGTCATCAGAGGGGCCCCTTCGGTAGACCACTCCCTGATGCACCTGTAGCCTGTCCCACTCTTTTTTCAACAGGCGAGCTTCCTTCGAGGGGTGACGTAGGAGTATGTTTGGGTTCTGATTCTCTAATGCTTCTAGGACCAATCTCCCCATAGGGTCTTCCCATTGGTCGGATCTCAACTCCTTTTTGGTCAGTCTGGGTAAGTTGTCTTCCCCCAGTAAGGTTGCTCCACAGTACTGCTTGGGGACTACTACGATAGTGACCCCTATCTCTTCTGCTCTTGAGCCTCCCTTGGCTTGGAGTTCAGCCCCTTGGCAAAGGGCCCGCACCCTGTCAGGTGCCACTTGGGTCCAGTCTTCACTACTGTGGGTGGGGACATGAGACCTTCTGGACAGGGCGTCCGCATCTCGGTTTCCCGCCCCAGGTCTATATTTCAAGCTGAAACTGAAGGCAGACAACGCCGCCAGCCATCTATGTCCTGCGGCGTCCAGCTTCGCTGTGGTAAACAGGTAGGTAAGGGGGTTGTTATCCGTTTTGACAGTGAAATCTGCCCCATATAGGTAATCTCAAAGTTTGTCTACTACGGCCCACTTGAGGGCCAGGAACTCCAACTTATGGGTGGGATAGTTCTTTTCAGAGGGGGTCAAGCTTCTGCTCACATACGCAACAGGTCTCTGTTGCCCTTCATGCTCCTGGTAGAGTACTCCTCCCAGACCATCATGACTGCATCCACATGGAGTTCGTAAGGCTTCTTTGGGTCTGCATAGGCCAGAACAGGGGCGGTGGTCAAGCTCTTTTTCAGCATCTGGAAGGCGCCTTCACACTTCTCATTCCACTGGTCCTTGACTGACTCCCCCGGCTTCCTGGGGCCCGAGTCATCCTCTTCCCCCTCCGTCTTCAGCAACTCATTCAAGGGTCTCGCTATTCGAGCAAACCCCTCCACGAACCTCCTGTAATAGGAACAGAATCCTAGGAAGGACCTGAGTTCTGTTACGGTGGTAGGTCTTGGCCAGGAGGTGACAGCCTCCAGTTTTTCAGGGTCTGTGGACACCCCATTTTCGGACACTATGTGTCCCAGATAGTTGACTGAAGACTGGTAAAATTGGCATTTTTCAGGTGAGAGCTTGAGTCCTTCTTCACTCAGTCTCTTTAAGACCTTCTCCAGCCTTTCTTCATGTTCCTCCAAAGTTCTGCCAAAGACTATCATGTCATCCAAGTATACAAGGACCTCGATGAGGTTCATGTCTCCCACAGTCTTCTCCATGAGTCTTTGGAATGTGGCTGGAGCTCCAGACAGACCTTGAGGCATCCGATTGAATTCAAAGAACCCCACTGGGGTTATGAAAGCCGTCTTTTCTTTGTCTTCTGGGTGCATCGGGATCTGATAATACCCACTCTTTAAGTCCATAACACTGAACCACTTGGCTCCGGACAAGCTCTGCAAGGCATCTTCTATCCTTGGAGTGGTATACTGATCCGGAGTGGTTCTCCTGTTGAGGGTCCTATAGTCAATACACAACCTTAGTGACCCGTTCTTCTTCCGGACCACTACTATGGGGGAGGCATACGGACTTCTAGATTCTTGGATCACACCTGTTCGCTTGAGCTCAGCAAGCTGTTCCCTCAAATCTTCAAGGTCTGCCAATGGAACCCGCCTAACCAATTCTCTGAAGGGCTTGTCTTCCTGGAGGCGGATTCGATGGGTGGTACTCCTAGCACACCCCACATCAAACTCATCATGTGAGAAGATCCTCTCCCACCGAGTCAACTGGTTCCGGGCTCTCTCCCTCCAAGCCCTGGGCAGGTTTGGATTCTCCATGGAAAGCTTCTCCCACACTGTACTCTCTCCATCTGTCTTCCTCACATCTGATGAGGCAACTGGTGTGGCTGTGCTCACCCGGCCCAGTAACAGCCTGGCTGGGACTTCCATGGGACCATCCGTGGTGTTTCTGACACTCACAGGCACCTTGCAGTGGGCCTTCTTCAGAGCCCTCACCGGGACCACTTCCGGGACTACCTCCAAGCCCGAAGGTTCTTCTCTCGGGTCGGGTTCCAACATCACAAAAGGGCCCGGCTGCTCCCAAGTGAGTTTCACTGTGGCCTTCAAGCAGGTTACTTCACCGGGTTGCAGCACTATCCCTTTTTTTCCGAGTCTCCAGACCTTCCCTACCCCCTCTTCCGGGGCCTTTTGCTCTAAGATCAGCCGTTGGAAGGCGGTCTTCAACATTGGGTGAATCTCCGTGACTGGGAGGTTCTTCCTTCTTGTTAGTGGGACCAAAAGTATTCGGACCAGATCCGTGTTGGTTCCTATTATCAAGGAACTCCTGTTAGCTCCAGGCGGTCGGGGGCACACCACAGCCAAGGTGTCGAACACTTCCCCCTTCCCAGCTATGGATGGGTCAAACGTCAGTCTTATGGGTAGATAGCCATCATAAGGAAACTTCTCTGTTCCAATTCCCCATATCTCCAAGTCTTCAATCTTCTGGATGGGTAGGTGACTTAGGTGCCTGTCGTAGAAGTCTCGATATAACAGGGTCACCTGCGCTCCAGTATCCAACAGGGCTCTTGTGTAGATCCCCTCTACTTGAATGGATACAATTGGAGAGGGACCCACCAGTTTCTCTGGGTCTCTTTCCTTGGATCTTTGCATTTCCCTTCTTGACTTTCCTTTCTCTTTTTGTCTTTGGACCTAAGTCTCTCCTGAGCCTGGTATGCATTAATCTCTCTCCTCTGTATGGGTGTAACTACCCGCTGAGGGACTTTATTGTGTTTCTTTGGAGTACGTTCCTTCTGAGGAACCCTTGGTTTCGTCTGTGGGGTCCTGGCCCCTTCTCTCATGTGCTTCTTATTCAGTATGGAGTTCCTTGATGATAATGGGCACCCGGTTGACTCCTTCACCGGGGCCCGTTGAAGTTTTCCGGCGGCTTGCGGTTATTCAGTCTCTTCTTCTTGGGACTGGCACATACTTTGGCAAGATGGCCAGCTCCCCCACAATTGAAACAGATCACATTTCCCCAATTGTCCAGGGATGCGGGTGCTGAGGTATTCGGGAACAATTCCTTCCTCTGACTTTCCCTCTCTGGTACCCTTGACTCCTTTTCCATCAAGGAGGTCAACATTCCCAGCACTTGGGACATCTGCGACTTCAAGGTATCCACCTCTGCATCTCTTTCTAAGGTCATGGCCGCCCTGACCATCACCGGAGGAGGGTTCACCGTCTCAACTGGTTGGCTCCTCTTTTTCTCCTCCAGCATAGCTTCTTCCTCTCTGACTACTCGGATCAAGTCAGGGTACTCCAGGCTCTTCCCGTCCTGTCTTGTACGTAGCACCAGTGCGATGGGATCCAGGGGTTGAGATCCTCTCATCACCTGTTGGACCCGGGCCTCATCCACCTTCTTCAGGGCAATCGCCTTCTTTAGGATCATCTTGTGCAGTATTTTATCTAGGCGCGTCATAAACTCTGATAGCTTCTCCCCTGCCTTTTGGTAGCAATGCTCCAGTTGGTAGGTAAGTTCAGTGATCTTCTCTGTTCCCCCAAACACATTTTGCAGAATGTCTAGATAGTCCTGCGCAGTACAGTCTGTCTTGCTCATCTTGAGGTTGCGTACGGCCTCTAAAGCAGGCCCCTTCAAGCTCTCAGCATTTCTCTGCTTCTTCCTGTGGTCTGGGACTTCCCACTCCTCCAGAGCCTGAGTTGCACCGTCTAACCACTCCTCAAATCCTTCTTCGCCTGAAGGTACAGGTTTCCTTCCTGAAAACATTCTGAGTTTTCGGTATCCTGATATTTGATAATCTGCCGGGTCTTTCTTGCATTGCGCTATGATTTCCCCTAGAACCGCGCATAATTCTGTGCTGAGGGTGCCCTGCGGCGACCCGGGACTCTCTTCTGTCTTTACATCTTTTAGGTTGGGTGGGACGCGTATTAACTTATACGTTTGTTTATCCACCGTTTCTATGCTTGGCTTCTTGAAGTCTTCTGGGACTCCATCCTTCCATTTTATCAGTACATATGTCAAAGGAGGTTCTGATCTGACATCCACTATCCATGCCTTCTGTTGTGGGGACAGTGACATCACTAACTGTTTCACTGCATCTTCTTGCCAGATCCCTGGGAGTTCTATAATCACTGCCTCATTTGGATCTGTGTTGACTGCTGCGCACCACTTCACTACTTCTAGTGGGTCCATGCTGGTACTTTTTGGCTGCTATTTGCTGCAACAGGATCCCGGACTCACGAGCCCCCACGTGTAGCGCTACCCCCAGTTAAGAGAGCCGCTGATTTGATTTCGGGCCCTGCACGCAGTACCGCCAACCCCCGGCAATCTTACTCGACCCACTCTGGCACAGTCAGTCTAGGGTTAAACTCCAATCACTCTCAGGTGTATTTTACTTAATAATCTCTAAACAGTCAGACAACACGCTGAGGCAAGGATATAAAATATATATATCAGCTTTACTGGTAATGAAGGATTCAAGGTATAACATGCAACATATACATGGGCCTGCAGAGCCCTGCATCAATCAATGTACTAGGTGCAGCACAATAATATGGCGCCGCGCAGTGTCCCCCACGCGGAGCTATTATGGCGTGCGCTCGCCTATGGCGTAGTAACACAAACTTTCTAAACTCCCCGCCTAAGTCAGGCCTGACATGGGATAGAACTGAGTCTCTTTTCCCTAAGGAAGGAAGGTTTCTTCACCGGCCAGCTTTCGTTGGTGCACTTAAAGAAATAACCATTTGTAATCCACATTGGGTGTTAACTTGAAATAACAGGGCAAAACACGGGGGGGGGTAGGTACTTCAACTCTGTCCCGGCTACTGGACTCCCCAAGAAACACTGGTGAGCGAACAGCGGGCCTAGGCAGTCTACAGGCCTGAACACAACTCAGTCTATTGATATGGGCAGGTGCCCGCTCACCACTCCAGGCGCGATCCCAGCCTGGGACTTCCACCTCCTGTGTGTCGCACACAGCGTCTGCTCCGATCGAGTCCTCGATCCAACTCACGTCCTATCACGACAGGTCAGGATCCACCCAGGCTCCGCAGTATGGTGGAAGGCTCTTCGGACTTCAAGCAAGGCCTCAGGCTTCAGGCCTTACTTCACAGCCGATCCGCACAGGATGACTTGTTGCTTGACGCGCCGTGTCCCAAGAGAGCGAGCTCCGCCTCGCCTCTCACTTAAGTTACCCCTCCCATGAGTCTCTGCGGTGAAACCTACGCCCTGGGGCCGAATGGGGTTTTGGGTAACATAGTCCTGGGGCCTTAAAAGAGACCCCGCTACACCCATATCTGCAAACCACCTCTAAAAGCAATTTCTTTGCTGTGGTTTTCGCAGTCTGATTTGCAACTGGATAAGCCTCTGGCCATCCTGAGAACATGTCTACCACCACCAGAGAATGCTCAAATCTACCACTCTTTGGCATTTGTATGTGATCAATCTGTATCCTCTGGAAGGGGTAGAGCGGTCTAGCTGAGTGTTTCTGGGGTGGTTTCTCTAGCCTTCTGGGGTTGCATGCTAGGCAAGTGTGGCAGGACTTGCAGTATTGATTAGTCAAAGTAGTTATTCCTGGAGCTACATAATGTTTGTTTATAAGTGAGTTCATCAAAGTCTTTGAGAGATGGATTGCTCCATGGGCCCATTGCACCACAGCTGGGTACAAAGCTCTGGGGAGACATGGGCGGGTCCCTACAGTCCAAAGATCATCTACCCGTACTGCTACAAGGTGAGTTAAGGCATTGGGATCGGGGCATCTAGAACAGAGGGTAGACTGGTGGTTTCCGCCTTCATGAGTTCAAAGTAATCATGTCCATCTTCATCTCGGGTAGGAGCAGGTAGGTCTGGGTTCTCTTCTTCCTGTTCGTCCAGAGACATGTCATGATACCCCCCTTGGACAAGAGGAAGGAGAGTAGCAGGGTAGAGTCACTGGCATCAAAGTAGAGTCACACCGTCAGGCATGAGGAAACTGCATCACAACAGGAGGACAAATACTTGGGTTGCACCTGATACAGAATGGCAGAGAAATAGTGAGGGGTAAGCAGCAGAAGGGGATGGGCCAGAACAATGTCAGAAGTTTAGTCCAGCAGGGCTTGGGCAGCAAAAACAGCTCAGAAACATGATGGGCCTCCTCTGACAACTGGGTCCAGGTGGGTTGAATAGTAACCGATAGGGCGGTTACGAAGTCCATGACTTTGTGTCAACACCCCTGAGGCGAGGCCCTGTGTCTCAGATATGAACAGGCAAAAAGGGCTTTCCATAATCAGGGAGACTGAGTGCAGGAGCAGCACTGATCGCCTTTTCTCAAAAGGTAAAAAGTTAGTGAGCGCTTCTTCGGACAGCGCAAAGGGGGCACAGTGCAGGTTGTCACACATGGGTTGCATGAGAAGGGAAGCCGCAGGTATCCAGGCTCTGCAGTAAGAGATCAGTCCCAAAAATGCCTCAGCATTACCTGGGGGCGGAATGGCCTGTATGGCTTCAGCACAGGGGCGGATCCAGAGTCTTTTCTCGGGAGGGGCACTGCCAAAAAATGTTTTTTTTGTGGGAAATTTATCGGGGAAATGGTTGGTGTCAGCGCTTCAATCATCCCGGCACCAAGGTTGTTATGGTGTCAGGATGATTGAAGCGCATTATTTCTATTATTACATTGTAATATGAAATTAAATAGTTCAATGCAGAATCAGTGGGAGCCCCGAGTGTGTCACTTGCCACCGTCGCCTGCAATTAGTGGGAGCCCTGAGCGTGTCACTTGCCACACGTTGTGGATTGTCACTTGCCACGTCACCTGCCACATCTTGTGGATTGTCACTTGCCACACCTTGTGGATTGTCACTTCCCACATCACCTGCCACACCTTGCGGATTGTCACTTGCCACGTCACCTGCCACACCTTTCTGATTGTCACTTGCCTGCCACGAGATGCAGATTGTCATTTGCCACGTCACCTGACACAATTTGCGGATTGTCACTTGCCACGTCGCCTGCCACACCTTGCGGATTGTCACTAACTTGCCTGCTAAGGTGTAGTTTTGGTTGTCTCTTGCTGTGTCCCAGACTCCCAGAGTCAGGCAGCAGAGAGATAATGTAATCTCTCTGCTGCCTGCACAGTGAGGGCGGAAGTCACTGCAGGAATGCAGGGCAGGCACGGGCGGTGAGAGATGATCTCATCTCTCTGCTCCCCCGCTCCCGGCTAGCTGATTGGCCAGCTGCCACACTGAGCCTGCTCTCTCACTCTCACCTGCGCTGCCAACACACTGAGAAGCACGGTCTGCCCACGAACCGCGCCGCCCCGACAACAAACTGCGCCGCAAGCGGAGCCGCCCGCTTTCTTACCCGTCTGTGGAGCCGCACGCTATTGCACCTGCCCGCAGAGCGGCCTGACGTGACTCACTGACTTCACTCGTTGCTAGACACCAAGTGGCCCAGGCATTAGCAGCGAGTGCAGGGAAGAGGCTCCACCCACCTCCTCCTCTGCTCCTGGTATCGTGTCAGTGCGCCACGTAACTACATTCGACGAGTCTCTCTCTCAGCGCCGCTGATCGGCTGATGTGAGAAACTGAGAGAGAGACTCAGAGAGAGAGACTCAGAGAGGCAGCGGCAGCCGCAGAACAAGTACTGTATATACTCAAGTATAAGCCGACCCGAATATAAGCCGAGGCACCAAATTTTACCCCAAAAAACTGGGAAAACTAATTGACTCAAGTATAAGCCTAGGGTGTCCTAGGCTTATACTTGCCTCACTTTGCCTCACTGTGCCCATGCCTCACTGTGCCCATGACTAGACTGATGTTTAACATGGAAGTCTATGGAAGGAGTGCCCGGCTTTGAAAAATCAGTTCTCCCAGACACCAAACTTTTCAAACTTATAGAGGAGACATGGAGCTACATGTGTGCCAAGTTTGGGGTCCAGAGGACCTACGACCGGCCGGTACCGGGTCCGCAAAATCACTGGAGAAATGACCGTTTAACATTGGAGTCTATGGAAGGGGTGCCCGGTTTTAAAAAATCAGTGCTCCCCGGCCGTAGGTTCAGGGGTGTTACGGCCGGCCGGTACCGGGTCCCCAAATTTCGGGAGATCAGGCACAAAAAAAAACAACAGAGCAACCAAGTGTGACAGATGGTCTGGGGGGGGGAGGCAATTGCCCTGTTGCCCCCCCTGGATCCGCCACTGCTTCAGCACACGCTAAATCTATGACAGCAAAAATATTTTTGCAGACAGGGGCACCCCAGACAGAAGAGAGTGTGGAAGGATGACCTCATTCACTGCTATAAGGTTATGGCTGCTAGTGCCATCTCACCCATAATTGATCACCAGGGATAAGGATGTGGATTGGATTTTTCTAGGCACTGATAACACGACAACAAGGTCATATAAAAGTATATTTATTACATATAAAAAACTATACAATTAAAAACATAGGCCAAACCCCACAGCAGAAAAACAGTGTTTGTAGGTAACTGAGCCACCGTCACAATCTGTTTAGGGTGGAGAGAGGAGAAAACCTCAACCGGTTTCACGGTTAACACCGCTTCTTCAGGAGGGTCTGTACAATACATAATATACAGTAAGTACACCAGCAAAAACATACATGTACAGTACATTATAGTACAGTCTTTAAATAATGTGGCTACAGTTAATGTCAAAGTTGCTTATCCGCTCACCGTGTGTAGTTCATGGACCAACCGACTGTTCAGAGGATACCCCCCGCGGCGAACGAGGGGGAAATGTGTGGTACTCTCTAGTAAAATTAATTGAATACTGTTAAGATATAGTCATTCCTATAGTTGGGGATGTTTTTATTGGACACCAGGTGTAGGTGTGAAGGAAAAGGGGGGAGAAATAAGGGGTAATTAAAGGGGAGGAAGAAAGAGGAATTTGGGGGAAAGAGGAAGGAGGGGGGAGGGAAAGGATTGGGGTGAGGGAAAAAGGGAGAGGGGGGAGGGAAAGGAAGGAGGGAGGGGAGGGGGGAGGGGGGAAAAGGAGGAAGAAAGGAAGAGGAAGGAGGAAAGGGGAGGAAGGAAAAAGGAGGGAGGGAAAAGGGGGGGAAGAAGGAAAAGAGTGGAGGGAAGGGGAGGGGAGGGGGGGCCGAAAAGGGAGGGGAGGGGAAAGAAAGATAAAGGGAGGAAAAGAAGAGGAAGGGAAGAAAGGAGGGAGGGGGGAGGGGGAAGGAAAGGGAAGGGAAAGACAAGTTAAAGGGGCGGGGGGAGGGGGGAAAGGAAGGGCGAGAGAAAGAGGAAGGGGAAAAGGGGGCAAGGAAAAGGGGAAGAAAGGGGGGGAAGAAAAGGGGGAAAGAAGGAGGGGGGAGGGGATTGTGAAGGGAGAAAAGAGATTGAAGGGAAGAGGGGAAGAAAGGGAGGAGCAGTGCAAAAGGGAGGGGAAGGGGGAGGGGGGAGAAAAAGGGGGGGAAGGGGAGGGAGGGGACACCCAAAAAAACACTGCATGTGCTCAGAGGGGAACCACAACCATGGGTATTTAAATGGTGGATCTTACCACAATATAGAGAAACTGAATGTTACTGGGGTGATAAAGACTGTGTATAGTTGTACAAAGTCTGAGGATTTACACTATGGCCCACAGTTGGAAAGACTGGCCAGGGTAGGCGCCAGGGACAGGCAAATCAGAAGCCTGAGCTGAAGGCTGCACGAGGGAAAGGAAACACATATAATGGTGTTATAAAGCATGTAATGCGCTGGATGGATACATCTCTATGTGGTATCAAGGCGCTTACCTTCAGTGTACAGTCCGGTCATAAGGTACCTCAGGGAGAGTGATCACCACTCACACCTGTGGGTTGTGATGAAGCTGTTTAAATGTGATCCCCAACCCCGCCGCACACAACGCCGCAAGGAACGTGCGGCGTGTGACGTCACTGGGTCATCCCTTCCACACTTGGCAGAGCGTGAGGAAGCTACTGCGCAGGTGCGCGCCGGCAAAACCCAATGGCCACAGGGCCAGGTCTGCTGGTGCAAGTACGAGACAGCCATAGGTTGTCTCATCAGGAAGGGAACTCGTTCGCCGATAGGGTAATGTTAGGAAAACAGCCGCCGCGTCACATGACACATCGGCGGTGGAGAAGCAAGGACATAAACTGTATGTCATGGATATGCAGTAGTGTTTGTCTGTCAGCTTACCTTCCTTCCCATGTGTTCATCTTAGAGGCCTGAGCCCTTTCACCTGGCTTCCTTTATAATCTCCTCCCAGCCAGACTCCACCCCAGGCCCTATCACAGAACACTATATTAACCTGTGCACTGCAAGCCTGCTTTGCTGATCAACGTGTTTGTTAGGCATTGTGTGTTTGGGTTCCTGCCTGCCGTGTGCTACGTCTGTCTCTCTGTTACATATTTGGCTTGTCCCCGACTATCCCTGTCTGCTCGTGACCCTTGACCTTTGGCTCGTTCTTTCGTTATCCTTGTCTGCTTGTGGCCCCTGACCTTCAGCTTGTTATTCGGTTCTCTCATATCTTGTGCTGCTGCTTCCCCTCTTTTCCCCTTATCCTACGGGGCGTGATCTAGGAAACTCCAGGGGCCGCGACCTGGTCCCAGCCTGCAGCATAACATCCTCACCACTAGAGGCCCTGGAGAAGACCTGCTGGGTCTTAGACTCCGCGCCCTGGGGAATCTTGGCTCTAGCTTCTGTTAGGATCCCGGTTGTGCTCCTCTGGTCCCGCTTTCCACAACCACCCAGTTTAATATCCGCAGCAGTCAGCCATAGGGTTCACTACCTTGCGGTGCACTCCTGTCCCCCTACGGTGTGCATCTGTCACCTGGCCACAGGTGACCTTGACAGTTTGATCAGCCATGAACCCGGCTGACATCCCGTTACCCGTGGATGATCCGTTGCAGGGCATAGTTTGCAGACTTGAAACCCAGGAATCGAATCAGACTCAGGTGATGCGATTCCTCCAGGATCTGGCTTCTCGCTTTGAGCAGCTTCAGGCCTCCTTGGGAACCCTGAATCCGTAACCTCAAATACAACCAGCGGCTGCACCTATTGCACCAGTCGCAGCCACACACTCACTACAACTGCCAGCTCCGTCCCGTTTCTCTGGGGACTCCAAGGCTTGCAGGGAGTTCCTTAGCCAATGCACAATTCATTTTGAGCTCCAGCCCCAAAACTTCCTGTCTGATCGGGCTAAGGTAGCCTATATCATTTCCCTCCTCTCTGGTGAAGCTTTAGCCTGGGCAGCCCCTCTGTGGGAACTGAATGATCCAGTGGTTTCTAGCCTGTCTGGCTTCTTGAAACTTTTTCGGAATATCTTCGAAGAACCGGCTCGTGTCTCTTCAGCGGCCAGCGCCCTTTTACGTCTCCGCCAAGAGTCTGCTTCTGTGGGACAGTATGCCCTTCATTTCCGCATACTGTCGGCTGAGTTGAGCTGGAACAATGAGGCCTTAGTCGCAACCTTTTTGCATGGCCTGTCTGATAGAGTGAAGGATGAATTAGCAGGAAGAACCATCCCCACTGATCTGGCCGGCGTTATTTCCTTGTGTAACCAGATCGATATTCACTTTCAGGAGAGGACCTTAGAAAAGCAACGCCAGCACTCTTTGGTTCTTAGTCAGCCTGAGCTCCCCTCTCTTCGACCCGTAGAGCATCTCCTACCAGCTGAGGAACCCATGCAGCTGGGTCGGACCAGGCTATCCCCCGAGGAACGTGCTAGGCGCAGAACTCTTGGTCTGTGTCTTTGCTGTGGGGGCAAAGGTCATTTTCGTGACACTTGCTCTCTTTGTCCAGAAAAACGTTCGGGTCCACTTCATCTGGAAAGTGGAGTATTGGACCCAGAAATATCACCTTCCCCTTCTCGTCTTCTGCTTACTGTGTTCCTTCATGTTGGTGCTTCTTTTCATTCGGTCTCAGCATATCTGGATTCCGGAGCCGCTGGTAATTTTATGGACTGGGAAATCGCATCGTCCATGAGACTTACTCTTTTGCCCCTCACCACACCATTGGTGGTCTTGGCGATTGATGGTACTGTTCTCCCAGGGGGACCTATCCGCTTCCAGACCCTCCCTGTTAAGATGTCGGTAGGGACACTCCACCAGGAGTGGATATCCTTCCTTATCTTACCCAAGGCCTCAACGCCTATAATTTTGGGTCTCCCATGGTTACAGCTCCATTCTCCTCATGTGGACTGGACTACTGGACAGATCCTGGCTTGGGGTCCCTCCTGTTCCTCGTCCTGCCTACCCAAGGTTGCCCCCTGTGAATCTGAGCCGGTCATTCATTCCAGGTTGCATAACCATTTACATTTCTCTGTCCCTACTCACCCTTGGACGCACAGCCAGGCTAGCTTGTCTACAAGTCCTGCAGTCGCTACGTCTTGCGATGCGATTCAGGTAGTCGCTACACCTGACTCAGCTATTCACTCTGCCTCTGTACTAGTTATGCCAGTCCAGCCCATGCCCAGTGAGCCTCCTACTTTTTCTTGTTCAGGACATTCTGCTTGTCTTTCAGCTATTCAGCTTGACTCCTGTGACATGTCACCCTCTAACCAACCTGACTTCAGGGTTCCACTGACATCTGCCCAGTTTGATGGTCCTGTGCAAGATGACCAGTTCCTCTTTAAGGGTCTAGGGGACCCTCCTCAGATTCCTGTTGATCCTCTCATGCCCTTGCTTATTCCTAGAGAGCCTTTGGTCCTCAATAGATCTTCTTGTCATCTCCCTACCTCGTTTTCAGTCTCTGAGGATAATCTTAAGTACGAGGTTAGACAAGTTCTGGATTCTCGGCTCTGCAGAAGCATTCTTCAGTACCTTGTGCATTGGAGAGGTTTTGGTCCTGAGGAGGCGTCTTGGATCGCTGCATCTGATGTCGCTGCACCTCATCTGTTGAGAAGGTTTCATCAGAGATTTCCCTTTAAGCCTGGGCCCAGGCGGGGGAGGGCCCATAAGAGGGAGGGTACTGTCATGGATATGCAGTAGTGTTTGTCTGTCAGCTTACCTTCCTTCCCATGTGTTCATCTTAGAGGCCTGAGCCCTTTCACCTGGCTTCCTTTATAATCTCCTCCCAGCCAGACTCCACCCCAGGCCCTATCACAGAACACTATATTAACCTGTGCACTGCAAGCCTGCTTTGCTGATCAACGTGTTTGTTAGGCATTGTGTGTTTGGGTTCCTGCCTGCCGTGTGCTACGTCTGTCTCTCTGTTACATATTTGGCTTGTCCCCGACTATCCCTGTCTGCTCGTGACCCTTGACCTTTGGCTCGTTCTTTCGTTATCCTTGTCTGCTTGTGGCCCCTGACCTTCAGCTTGTTATTCGGTTCTCTCATATCTTGTGCTGCTACTTCCCCTCTTTTCCCCTTATCCTACGGGGCGTGATCTAGGAAACTCCAGGGGCCGCGACCTGGTCCCAGCCTGCAGCATAACATCCTCACCACTAGAGGCCCTGGAGAAGACCTGCTGGGTCTTAGACTCCGCGCCCTGGGGAATCTTGGCTCTAGCTTCTGTTAGGATCCCGGTTGTGCTCCTCTGGTCCCGCTTTCCACAACCACCCAGTTTAATATCCGCAGCAGTCAGCCATAGGGTTCACTACCTTGCGGTGCACTCCTGTCCCCCTACGGTGTGCATCTGTCACCTGGCCACAGGTGACCTTGACACTGTAAACCACCGTACAATTGTCATAAAGCATAATTACAAAAAGAATATGTATAAATCAAACAATTTAACTATGGGAGCAATGAAACTCCGATAGTGATCACCAATTGCAATTCTGGGGATATAAAGAGGGGACATTCAATAAGGGAACAATAACCACCAGTCATGACTATTGCTATAGGGTGTGCTGCATGAAACTTGTACAGGAATCAAAAGGGAGAAAGGAGGAAGGAGGAGGAAAAGGGAGGGGGAGGGGGGGGAAGGGAAGGAGGTTTAGAGCCCACTCACTACGTGACCATCTAACCCAGAGCCATTATACACCTCATAACGTTCCTAATTTGGGACCCAATGACACATTCAAATGTGGCAACTGTCCACGTTGCCCCTGGGTTTTGGAGGGTCGGAATTTTATTCTCCCCAATGGAGAGTACTTCCGCCCCTCCACGTATGCTGATTGTGGCACCAAAGGTGTTATATATTTGATGGTATGCAACTGTAAAGCCTTCTATGTGGGTAAAACCATTAGGGAGTTCAGACAACGTATTGGGGATCATGTATACTACTCAGGCAACGGTAAACTTACCACCATCGGGCGACATATCGGTTTATACCATCGATATGATTTGTCCGCAGTTAGGTTTCTAGTCCTTGAGGTTGTTACACCCTGTCCCAGGAGTGGTAATTGGGATAAGACTGTCCTACAGAGGGAAACCCTGTGGATAGAACATCTCAATGCCACCATACCCCGGGGCTGAACGAGGTGAATTCCTATAAACCATTTCTATAAACCTCCTTCCCTTCCTCCCCTCCTCCCCCTTCCCTCCCCTTCCCCCTCCCTCTTTTCCTCCTCCTTCCCCCTTTCTCCCTTTTGATTCCTGTACAAGTTTCATCCAGCCCACCCTATAGCACTAATCATGACTGGTGGTTATTGTTCCCTTATTGAATGTCCCCTCTTTATATCCCCAGACTTGCAATTGGTGATCACTATCGGAGTTTCATTGCTCCCATAGTTAAATTGTTTGATTTATACATATTCTTTTTGTAATTATGCTTTATGACAATTGTACGGTGGTTTACAGTTTATGTCCTTGCTTCTCCGCCACCGATGTGTCATGTGACGCGGCGGCTGTTCTTAACATTACCCTATCGGCGAACAAGTTCCCTTCCTGGTTGAGACAGCCTATGGCTGTCTCGTACTTGCACCAGCAGACCTGGCCCTGTGGCCATTGGGTTTTGCTGGCGCGCACCTGCGCAGTAGCTTCCTCACGCTCTGCCAAGTGTGGAAGGGATGACCCCGTGACATGTAAGTGATTATTCCTGCGCTACCAGAAATATGGAAATGAACAGTGGAAACTGTCGCAAGCACCGAAGGGGTTAATCCAAACCCATATGCAAGTATTAGTAAAGGGGAGGTGGTGCTGCGCTGTTTCTAATAAGTGATGAACTGGCTATAAATAAATATAGTGCACAAAGGCTAAAAACCAGCAATAAATCAAATAAAATCACATCATGAGTTAGAGTAGTGAATAAATTACTAAAACCATAAATCATCAAACAGAAAATATAAAATAAATAATGCAAAAGTGCAACAGAATGTGCAAATGTGGATGCTGATTTTTAAAAAAACGTACTACACGATCGAGACCCTCCTTTCTCTCCCTTTTAAACATCGCTGTCACTGAGAGACAAAGGCATTATTTGTGATCCACTTTTTGGTCTAAAACCACACCTGAGGAACTACTGCGCCCAGCATCTGTGTATGTGGTTACCTTATCACCGCTAGGACCACGCCCAGTATTTTATATGCGGTTATGTGTGACACACGAAGCAGAGATTCAATTATCTCTTCAGCACCTCATTACCCGTGCACGGAAAATAAAAGAACCCCCACTTTGAAGAAAGCATCCTGTTGCTATTGGCACTGCTTGCTTTTTGCACTTGAACTTTTGGATTTTTATCATATTTTTTGTTCCATTGTTTATTGGACTTTTTGCACTTTTAGCACTCATTTGCACTTTTGCAATCAGCATCCACATTTGCACATTCTGTTGCTTTGCACTTTGCAGGCTATATTTACCTGTATGCTTTGTTTGCACGCTCAGCAGATTTGCACATCAGTGTTCACATTAGTTTTATGTTCATGCAGTTAATGCACATTGCACTTTTGCATCATTTATTTAATATTCTCTGTTTGATGATTTATGGTTTTAGTAATTTATTTATTACTGTAACTCATGATGTGATTTTATTTTATTTATTGCTGGTTTTTAGCCTTTGTGCACTATATTTATTTATAGCCAGTTCATCACTTATTAGAAACAGCGCAGCACCACCTCCCCTTTACTGATGACCCCGTGACGTCACACGCCGCACGTTCCTTGCGGCGTTGTGTGCGGCGGGGTTGGGGATCACATTTAAACGGCTTCATCACAAGCCGCAGATGTGAGTGGTGATCACTCTCCCTGGGGTACCTTATGACCGGACTGTACACTGAAGGTAAGCGCCTTGATACCACATAGGGATGTATCCATCCAGCGCATTACATGCTTTATAACACCATTATATGTGTTTCCTTTCCCTCGTGCAGCCTTCAGCTCAGGCTTCTGATTTGCCTGTCCCTGGCGCCTTCCCTGGCCAGTCTTTCCAACTGTGGGCCATAGTGTAAATCCTCAGACTTTGTACAACTATACACAGTCTTTATCACCCCAGTAACATTCAGTTTCTCTATATTGTGGTAAGATCCACCATTTAAATACCCATGGTTGTGGTTCCCCTCTGAGCACATGTAGTGTTGTTTTGGGTGTCCCCTCCCTCCCCTCCCCCCCTTTTTTTTCCACCTCCCCTTCCCCTCCCTTTTGCTCTGCCCCTCCCTTTCTTCCCCTCTTCCCTTCAATCTCTTTTCTCCCTTCACAATCCCCTCCCCCCCTTCCCCCCCTCCTTCTTTCCTCCTTTTCTCCCCCCCTCCCTTTCTTCCCATTTTCCTTGCCCTCTTTCCCTCGCCCTTCCTCCCCCTCCTCCCCCCGCCCCTTTTCCCTCGTCTTTCCCTTTCCTTCCCCTTTTCCCTCCCCTTCCCCCCCTCCTTTCTTCCCTTCCTCTTCTTTTCCTCCCTTTATCTTTCTTTCCCCTCCCCTCCCTTTTCGGCCCCCCCCTCCCCATCCCTTCCCTCCACTCTTTTCCTTCTTCCCCCCCTTTTCCCTCCCCCTTTTTTTCCTTCCCCCCTTCCTCCTTCCTCTTCCTTTCTTCCTCCTTTTCCCCCCTCCCCCCTCCCCTCCCTCCTTCCTTTTCCTCCCCCCTCCCCCTTTTTCCCTCACCCCAATCCTTTCCCTCCCCCCTCCTTCCCCCCAAATTCCTCTTTCTTCCTCCCCTTTAATCTCCCCCTTATTTCTCCCCCCTTTTCCTTCACACCTACACCTGTTGTCCAATAAAAAACATCCCCAACTATAGGAATGACTATATTTTAACAGCATTCAATTAATTTTACTAAAGAGGACCACACATGTCCCCCTCGTTCGCCGCGGGGGGTATCCTCTGAACAGTCGGTTGGTCCATGAACTACACGCGGTGAGCGGATAAGCAACTTTGACATTAACTGTACCCACGTTATTTAAAGACTGTACCTTTATGTACTGTACATGTATGTTTTTGCTAGTGTACTTACTGTATATTATGTATTGTACAGACCCTCCTGAAGAAGCGGTGTTAACCGCAAAACCGGTTGAGATTTTCGCCTCTCTCCACCCTAAACAGATTGTGACGGTGGCTCCATTACCTACAAACACTGTTTTTCTGCTGTGGGGTTTGGCCTATGTTTTTAATTGTATCGTTTTTTGTATGTAATAAATATACTTTTATATGACCTTATTGTCGTGTTATCAGTGCCTAGAAAAATCCAAATCACATCCTTATCCCTGGTGAGATGGGTGAGATGGGTGAGATGGCACTAACCCTATGTTCATTAGGTTTTTTCTTCATTACTTATTATGGATGATGGCACTATTTATAATTTTTGATTATAGTTCTTTAATTGAGGCTATACTCAAAATTTTGATATTATACTAGGGTGGATAATACACCTGTTTCTTTGTTGTGTGGTTGTCAATAGACATGTGCAATTTGTTTCGTTCCGAATTAGTTTTTTAACGAATTTCAACAAATTCGTTAATTTGGAAATATTCAAATTAACGAAAACTCGTTTAACGAATATTCGTAAATTTGAATATTCGAAAATTCGTAGTTTCGTACATTCGTAAATTTGTACATTCTCACATTCGTAAATTTGTACATTCGTAAATGCTTAAATTCGTACATTCGTAAATGCTTAAATTCGTACATTCGTAAATTTGTAAATTCGTAAATTAGTAAATTCGGAAATCTGAAATAATAATTAACTAATAATAACTTAAAGCGGAGGTGCAGCCACAAAAGAAAAGTCAGCAGCTACTAACAGTGTAGCTGCTGACTTTTAATAAGGACACTTACCTGTCCTACTCGCCCGCGATGTCGGTCCTGCCACGGCGATCGATCGCTGCTGGCAGGTCCCGGCTCCTCCATCCTGAGTAAGGGAAACAGGCAGTGAAGCCGTAAGGCTTCACTGCCCGTTTACTACTGCGCATGCGCCACTCGCACGGCGCTTTGTGAATGGGTGGCTTGCCTCCTGGGATACACACAGTTCCCAGAAGGCAGCGCGCCCCATTCACAAGAAGAAGAAGCAGAAGGAGACCCACCGCGGACGAGAAGAGGAACATTAGAGGCAGATTAGGGGACTTCTGCGTAGCAAAAGGCATTTAGGGTGAGTATAATTTTTTTTTTTCTATTCATTTTTTATTTATTTTTTTAGGATTTTTAATGTAAATATTTTTTCAGGGTGGACCTCCGCTTTAACTATTACTAACTATTAAATTATAGGTATTGGAATTTCCTTTAAAATTTGGCTGTTAGTAAACTTAACAAAGTTACGAATTGTTTTCCGAAATAATGAATGCCGTATCTAAACAAATGGAACATAATGACTTAATAATAATAATAATAAATAACAATAATAAAAAAAACGTTATATTATTATTTATTATTAATTTGTTCCGTTCCATTTGTTTAGATGTGGCATTTGTTATTTCAGGTTATGCGTAACTTCGGATAAATTTGTATTCGTTACGTTCGCTAACAGCCAAATTTGAAAGGAAATTACAATACCTATAATTAGTAGTTATTTTTTCAGATTTTCGAATTTTCGGGTTTTCGGATTTTCGAATTTGGAATTTCCAAATTTCCAAATTTCCGAATGTACAAATTTACGAATTACGAATGTATATATATTTACGAATGTACAAATTTACGAATGTATAAATTTACGAATGTACGAATTTACGAATTGCGATCATAACGAATGACCCAAAAAACGGAAAAAAATCAAAAAACTAATGAAACGAAAACTAACAAATTTTTGGGCAGTGCACATGTCTAGTTGTCAATCATTTGATCCACACTATCTGAGTGTCTCTACTTAATTATTAAAATTATACCCCATTTCTTTTTTCCCCTCATTTTTTCTTATCACCAAGCAATTCTGGGAATTGGAGACTCCTCTTTCGGGGATATTTTTAACCATGGATGTTCTGGGCACTGACTGGACAGGATTTATGTCTAATATTCACACTTCTTGTTTGAATGATCATAAGATTGAAGACGATCTTAAACTGTTTTTTTCGAAAATGTTTTCTCTTAAATCACATCTTCACTGGCATATAGAGTATTTTAGACTCTACTTAGCTGACAATATTTGCCCATTTGGATTGAGAGTTCAAATCTTTCCAACAATCAAGGATCCCTCAATAGAATTAAAAAAATCAATGGAAAGTACCCTTTCAAGCTGCAGCTTTGAACTAATGAAATCTCTTGTACAATATTCTCAAGACATGACTGTTCTAGATCAAGAAATTGATGGTTTAAACGCACAATACCTCCACCTGGTTGGTAACTTAACATTTACTGCCAAGTGGAAGGAACTTAAAGAACGTCTAGAAGTCATTAACAAAGAGATTATCGTCAAAAAACAAACTAAATTTAATAAAGACAAAGCTGCGTTTTCTGAGGGCTATGCTTATAAGTGGTCGGGCGGCTGTCCCACGAGGAGGGGGTTTGTCACGTACCTGACGGTGACGAGCCCGGATCTGCAGAGGGAGGCCTCTCTTACGGCTTCCACCTGCGGCCCCTGGTACTGAAGACAGGAGGCACGGAGGTAGAAGGGGTACGAGTGCCTGGCAGGATGGATCAAGGTAGAGTAGAGTCTGAAGACTGGGACGGATCCAGGCACCCAGGAAGTATGGCAGGCTGAACCGGAATCAGGAACACGGCAACTGGACTGGAACTGAAGAGGCAGACTGGACTGGAACCAGGAACAAGCAACTGGACTGGAACTGATGAGGCTGACTGGACTGGAACCAGGAACAAGCAACTGGACTGGAACTGATGAGGCTGACTGGACTGGAACCAGGAACAAGCAACTGGACTGAAACCAGGACACAGCAACTGGAGAGATTGGTCAGGCAAGCCGGGTCGGTAGAATTGGCTGGCGGCAAGGTACTGGAGGATCAGGCAGAAGATTGGTCAAACAAAGCCGGAGGTCAGAGGCAGGCAGGAAACTGGAAGGGTCAAGGTAAGCCGGGTCGGATGCAGGTAAATTCACGAATCAGGTCTCTTTGGGTACTACACGCTGTAGAGCAGACAGCAGGGACTGTCTGTCACAGGCATGTTTAAATAGCCCTTCTGGCGCGCTTTGTGGAATCAGGAAGTCCAGGAATCCTGTAGCTGACAGGATTTCTATGACATTGCCCCCCCCCAAGGGGCAGCCTCCGGATGCCCAGCCGGGTGAACCTTCCAGGGTGAGTCCTTTTGAAAGCCTGTACCAAACTCCTGGCATGGATATTCTCCTCGGGTTCCCATGAGTTTTCCTTGGGTCCGTAGCCCTTCCATTTAATTAGGAATTGGTTCTGGTTATTTCTTCTCCTGAAGTCCATGATAGCTTCTACTTCGAATTCCTGCTCACCGTCAATAATGATCGGATCAGGGTGATCCGGCTTCCGATCTGGAAACGGATTGGAGACTGTGGGTTTTAGGAGAGAGACATGAAAGACTGGATGGATTCTAAGAGAGTCAGGAAGTTCCAATTCATAAGCTACTTCATTAATTTTCCTCTTAACAGGGAATGGACCTAAAAATTTGGGGCCCAGTTTTTTAGAAGGGCATGCCATTCTTAGGTTTGTGGTAGATAGCCATACTTGGTCGCCTGGTACCAACACTAATTCACCCCGTCTCTTCTTGTCATAGATTGTCTTGTTGCGTTCTTGAGTCTTGGTCATGGTCTCTTGTAGAAGCTGGTTATTGACCGAGAAAAAATTAACCTTTTCCTGGACTGCAGGTACAGGACACTCAGGAAGGGAATTAGGCAGAAAAGTAGGATGAAAACCATAGTTTGCAAAGAAAGGAGTCTGGCAAGTAGCGGAGTGAATGGAATTGTTATACGCAAACTCGGCCAATGGAAGTAGGGAAACCCAGTTGTCCTGAGCAAAAGAGGAGAAGCATCGCAGGTATTGCTCGAGCGTCTGATTCGTTCTCTCCGTCTGTCCGTTGGTCTGTGGATGGTAAGCAGAGGAAAACGATAATTCAATTTTCAAGGTTTTGCAAAGGGATCTCCAGAATCGAGAGGTAAATTGAACCCCGCGATCGGAAACAATATTGGCTGGTACCCCGTGGAGTCTGACTATTTCTCTGATGAATACCTGTGCGGTTTCAGGAGCGGAGGGAGTCCCTTTCATAGGGATGAAGTGTGCCATCTTGGACAGATGGTCCACTATAACGAAGATGGTGGAATGGTTCTCAGCCGGGGGTAACTCGACAATGAAGTCGATGGATAACATTCTCCAGGGCCTATCTGGAACGGGTAAGGGTTTTAGTAGTCCCCAGGCCTTGGATCTGGAACCCTTGTTTCGGGTGCAAGTTGTACAAGAATCTACAAACCTCCTACAGTCTTCACGTACTCGAGGCCACCAGAAGGTGCGCTGTACCAGGTCAGTGGTCTTGGCAACGCCAAAATGTCCGGCCAGGGCGTGGTCGTGGCAGAGTTCTAATGCGGTTACTCTTAATTTCTCAGGTACGTAGATTCTGTCTTGGTACCACAATAGTCCATCCTTAACCTGCAATTCTGACTCGGAGAACTGTCTCTGCCCGGTGGAAGCTTGTTTGATTTGAGTGAACAGGTTCTCCTGTAGAAGAAGGAAATTTCCGGGGGCAAGGATGGTATCAGGTCGGAGAAGTCTCCTTGGACTTATGGAACATCCGAGACAGGGCGTCAGGCTTAATATTCTTGGCCCCAGGACGATAAGTAACATGAAAAGAGAACCGGGAGAAGAAGAGTGCCCACCTGGCTTGCCGTGGATTCAATCTTCTTGCGGCTTTCAGGTACTCCAGGTTCTTGTGGTCAGTGAATATCAGAATCGGATGAGCCGTGCCCTCCAGCAGGTACCGCCATTCCTCTAGTGCAGACTTGATCGCTAGTAGCTCCCGATCCCCCACGTCGTAGTTCTTCTCCGCTGCAGAAAGCTTGCGGGAGAAGAAGGCTACTGGATGGAGCAAGGCTTTGACTCCCTGTCTTTGGGACAGTATTGCTCCTACCGCTATTTCGGAGGCGTCTACCTCAAGTACGAATGGTAGTGAGGAGTCTGGGTGTTTCAAGATAGAGGCCAAGGTAAATAGGGCCTTCAGGCGTTCAAAAGCTTCTTGGGCTTCAGGAGACCAGTGAAAACGTGTTCCTTGCTTGGTGAGTTGAGTAATGGGTGCGATAATAGCTGAAAACCCCCTGATGAACTTGCGGTAGAAGTTGGCGAATCCAACGAAACGTTGGATTCCCTTCTTGTCCACCGGTTCTGGCCAGTCCAGGATTGCGGTAATCTTTTGAGGATCCATCTTGATGCCCTCGCTGGAAATGATTAACCCCAGAAATGATATACTCTCTTGCTCGAACTCACATTTTTCGGCCTTCGCATACAGGCCATGCTGGCGGAGCCGACAAAACACATTTTTGACATGTCTGCGATGAGAATCAAGGGAGGAAGAAAAAATTAAGATATCATCAAGATAAACAATAACAAAGAGGTCTAGGAAGTCCCGTAGAACATCGTTGATAAAATACTGGAAAGTGGCAGGGGCATTACACAACCCGAATGGCATTACCAAGTACTCAAAATGTCCATACCGGGTACGGAAGGCAGTCTTCCATTCGTCCCCTTCTTTGATATGGATCAAGTTGTAGGCTCCGCGGAGGTCAAGTTTGGTAAAGATGGTGGCAGTTCCTAGTCTCTGAAATAGCTCTGGTACCAGGCGGAGAGGGTAGCGATTTTTTACTGTAATTTTATTCAATTCCCGGTAATCCACACAAGGTCGAAGGGTGTGGTCCCCTTTCTCTACAAAAAAGATGCCTGCGCCTGCTGGGGATGTGGAAGGGCGGATGAACCCCTTTTGCAAGTTCTCATCAACATAATTTTTTAAAGCCCCTTGTTCCACCTCCGTTAAGGGGAAGACTCTACCGAACGGAATCTTTGCTCCAGGAAGTAGGTCGATGGGGCAATCGTAGGCCCGATGGGGCGGTAGAGTCTCTGCCTTTTGTTTACTAAATACGTCAAGAAAGTTGTGGTAAACTTCTGGGATGGATTGACGGGTGCCATCTTCTGTATCAATGCATAGAAACGAGGCCGGCCCAGGAGGTTTATATGAGCCACAGGACTGCTGGCAATAGGAAGAAGGAAAGGCAACTATTCCCGTAGTCCAGTTGATAGTGGGATTGTGGGCTTGTAACCAAGGCATACCAAGGATCAAGGGAAACAACGGAGAAGAGATGATGTCCAGACATAAGTATTCTTGGTGGGTTCCAGAGGTGGTAAAGATGGTAGCGGGTATAGGAGTGGTCTCCTGGGTCACAGGTCCGGACTTAATGACGGAACCATCAGCCAGATGGACACGAAGTCCATAGGTCTTGGTACGAAGAGGAATTTGGTGTTTAATGGCAAAGGTTGAGTCCATAAAGCAGCTGCATGCTCCGGAATCAATAATGGCGGGTACTTGCAAAGTCCTTCCTGGGAGCTGTAATGAAACAGAGAGGGCAAGGTGAGATGTGGTTTTGGCTTGTAGGTTAGTCATGTTAGAAGAAACTGAAAGAAACTTACGAAGCTTCAGGGGACAGGTTCTAACGAAATGCCCGGGTTCCCCGCAGTACAGGCACAGATTATTTATTCGGCGGCGCTGGCGTTCCTCAGGAGCGAGGGATGGACGAAGGAGCCCGAGCTGCATTGGTTCAGGCGTGTCAGATGTGGGAGTTGGAGGTGTAGCAGGAGCCGAGTACAGGTGACTAGGAGCCCGAGGGAGCATCCAGGGTGGGCGGGAGAAGCCAGTGGTCCTCTCAACCCTCCGTTCCCTTAGACGTCGATCAATCTGGATGGTTAAATCAATCAACAGGTTGAGTGTCTGTGGTACACCGACTCTAGCAAGCTCGTCCTTCAAGGAATCGGAAAGTCCTAAGCGAAACTGATGGCGGAGGGCGGCATCATTCCAATTGGTATCCGCACTCCACCGCCTGAATTCTGCCACATAGTCCTCCGCTGGTCTGCGTCCTTGTTGAAGGGAACGCAAGGCGGCTTCTGCGGTTACTGAGAGTTGGGGATCTTCGTATAGCTGGGCCATGGCATCGAAAAAAGCAGCGAGGTTGTTTAGTGATACATCCTTCTGTTCAAAGAGACGGTGGGCCCAGCTCTGAGGGTCTCCAGCGAGCAAAGAGACCACAAAGCCCACCTCGGTGGCCTCTAGAGAAAAGGTACGGGGCTGTAGGGCAAAGTACAGTTCACACGAAATCCGGAAGGCCCTAAACTTGCTCCGATCCCCGGAAAATCTTTCGGGTGTAGGAACCTTAGGTTCAGGAGGAAGCATGACCACTGTGGGTGAGGAACTTGTTCCGGCTGTAGAAGCAGAGGCGTGGGGCCCCTCTTGGATGGCAGAAGGATTGGAGAGGGCCCGCACTTGTTCTTCCAAGCGGGTGTAGCCTTGTTGAAGACTCTTGACTGCTTCAGACAAACCTGCCAGGTGCCGACAGAGTTCCTCCATAGGTGAGGCTCCCTGCCCGGGCTCAGACATGGCTGTCTGCTACTGTCACGTACCTGACGGTGACGAGCCGGATCTGCAGAGGGAGGCCTCTCTTACGGCTTCCACCGGCGGCCCCTGGTACTGAAGACAGGAGGCACGGAGGTAGAAGGGGTACGAGTGCCTGGCAGGATGGATCAAGGTAGAGTAGAGTCTGAAGACTGGGACGGATCCAGGCACCCAGGAAGTATGGCAGGCTGAACCGGAATCAGGAACACGGCAACTGGACTGGAACTGAAGAGGCAGACGGGACTGGAACCAGGAACAAGCAACTGGACTGGAACTGATGAGGCTGACTGGACTGGAACCAGGAACAAGCAACTGGACTAGAACTGATGAGGCTGACTGGACTGGAACCAGGAACAAGCAACTGGACTGGAACCAGGACACAGCAACTGGAGAGATTGGTCAGGCAAGCCGGGTCGGTAGAATTGGCTGGCGGCAAGGTACTGGAGGATCAGGCAGAAGATTGGTCAAACAAAGCCGGAGGTCAGAGGCAGGCAGGAAACTGGAAGGGTCAAGGTAAGCCGGGTCGGATGCAGGTAAATTCACGAATCAGGTCTCTTTGGGTACTACACGCTGTAGAGCAGACAGCAGGGACTGTCTGTCACAGGCATGTTTAAATAGCCCTTCTGGCGCGCTTTGTGGAGCGTGCGCGCGCCCCCGCTAAGTGCGTGCGTGCGCGCGCGTGCCCGCACGCGCGGACGTGCCCGAGATTGGGAATCAGGAAGTCCAGGAATCCTGTAGCTGACAGGATTTCTATGACAGGGTTTCAACGTGCTAACCACACCAGAAACCCCACCACGGAGGCCGAGTCGGACTCATCGCTCTCATCCACATTTTCACAACAAAATACCATACGCCATACTGCAACACCAGCAGTCAACTCATCTCGTAAGAGATTGAGATATGGGGGTGGCACTCCACCCACTGGCCCTAATAAGGGCAAAAAAGGACACTCTGAGCCCAAAACATGTGGATCGTCATCACGTGATGTGGTTGATACCACCAGCCTCAAAACCACTCAGCCACTGCCCCCACTGCCCCAAACAATTCTGAACACAACACCCACTTAAATATTATCAACCTCACCTCTTATGTACTTTCTGAGAACGAGTCCTCAGTTCTACACTTAGGCTTGGGCTTTTGCCCTTTAGACCCGTTAAAAGTCACTGACACAATCAAAGATCTTTATTTATTTGCTCGCAATCTTACGTTTAAGTTTATCTATGATCATGATCGTGCCAAAATTAATTTGGAGCATGAGCTTGCGGAGTGCACGAAACAGTTTACAATGGAGGAGTTCCAGGCGCTCCGCGACCTCATGCTCCTCTACGATGAGGGAGCTGTGGAGGACTCTCAATCACCACAGCGGACCCTTCCACTTCACACCCCTACCACTTCACATTCATCCAAACCATTCAAACTCCGCTCGCGGAGATTCCCAGATCTCATGACTTGCCCTGCTATTTGAACATTTGTACAGGCTACCATGCGTGATCTCAAGCGACAGGAGTTGCAGGCAATTTCCCCTAACCTTACCAATAGTCAGGCCAAAGCTTTAAAAACCTTACAGAAAAGCCCGGATTTGGTCCTAAAAAATTTGGATAAAGGAGGAAATATCGTCCTTATGACACATGATTTTTACCAAAACATGTGCCTGTCCATCCTTAAAAATTCCAATTGGTATTGCCCCATTTCTTATTCGCTTGTTTCTTCTTTTCTTTTTGAACTCCAGGTCCTTTGCACTGAGGCATTTCTATCGGGCCTCATTGAAAATGACACCTTGGAATTTCTCCTCCCCAAATTTCCTCGCACCCCCACCTTTTATTCTTTGCCTAAAACGCATAAGAATGTTCATAATCCCCCAGGTCGACCCATTGTTTCTGGAATTGGGTCTTTAACTGACAACGCCAGTAAATTTGTTGATGCATTCTTGATGCCGCACGTCAGTGGATTGCCTTCCTATATTAGGGAAACCACTGACCTACTGCGACACATTGAGGGTATCCAGGTCCCTCCGGACACCCTGCTCATGGCTTTCGATGTCGAGGTCCTTTACTCGAGCATCCCCCACGAGCAGGGCGTCCGGATGGCTGGTTCCTTCCTGCACGAGCAGGAACGGACCTCCTGGCCACTCAATGAATTTATTCTTAAGTTACTGCGATTTATTCTGACCAAGAACTATTTTACTTTCAATGAACAACTCTTTTTACAGGCCCAGGGGGTCGCAATGGGGACATTGTGCGCTCCGGCCTACGCCAATCTTTATTTGGGTGTCAGGTCACCTACGGCCAGGTGACAGATGCACACCGTAGGGGGACAGGAGTGCACCGCAAGGTAGTTAACCCTATGGCTGACTGCTGCGGATAGGAAACTGGGTGGTTGTGGAAAGCGGGACCAGAGGAGCACAACCAGGAAGCTAGAGCCAAGATTCCCCAGGGCGCGGAGTCTAAGACCCAGCAGGTCTTCTCCAGAGACTCTAGTGGTGAGGATGTTATGCTGCAGGCTGGGTCCAGGTCACGGCCCCTAGAGTCTCCTAGCTCACACCCCGTAGGATAAGGGGACAAGAGGGGAAGCAGCAGCACAAGATATAAGAGTAACGAATAACAAGCTGAAGGTCAAGGGCCACAAGCAGACAAGGATAACGAAAGACAAGCCGAAGGTCAAGGGTCACGAGCAGACAGGGATAATCGGGGACAAGCCAATAACGTAACAGAGAGACAGACGTAGCACACGGCAGGCAGGAACCCAAACACACAATGCCTAACAAACACGTTGATCAGCCAAGCAGGCTTGCAGTGCACAGGTTAATATAGTGTTCTGTGATAGGGCCTGGGGTGGAGTCAGGCTGGGAGGAGATTATAATGGAAGCCAGGTGAAAGGGTTCTGGCCTCTAAGATGAACACATGGGAAGAAAGGTAAGCTGACAGACAAACACTACTGCATATCCATGACATTGGGTGGGTGGGAGCGACGTATAAATGCAGACGATAAATATACAAAATTTCTAGAGCATACACTAGTTTGGTATAGGTATATTGATGACCTCTTTTTAGTGTGGACTGGGACTAGTGTACAATTATTACAGTTTGTGGATTTACTCAATGAGAACGACCTTAATCTTAGCTTTACGGTCCAGTTTGATGATGCCCGGATCCCATTTTTGGATCTGGTCATCATCAAACAAATGGACGGTACTCTAAGCACTGATCTTTATCGAAAGCCAACAGCCGGTAACACCTAGGGATGAGCTTCGTGTTCGAGTCGAACATACGTTCGACTCGAACATCGGCTGTTCGATCGTTCGACGAAGATCCAACGATTTGGGCCGTTCGCGCCAAATTCGAGTGACGCGAACGGCCCACAATGCACTACGCCATCGCAGTGTCATCCAGGCGCTGTGATTGGCCAAGCATGCACTGTGACCCCGCATGCTTGGCCAATCACAGCGCCGGCAGCGAGGAGAGCAATGATTGGCCACAGGCAGGATGCCTGTGGCCAATTAATGCTGAGGGTGTTTAGTACACGCCCCACACTATAAAAGGCCGCCAGCACGGCGGCCTAGTGTAGTGTGTTCCGGAGCAGGGAAAGACAAGCATAGGCAGGGACAGTGACATTTATTTCTTTCTTGCTTAACCTGGATTCCTTTAGTTTAGGGAAAGAGAAGGATAGGTAGGGAGAGTGTCAGTGTGTTTTACTGTGCGAGTCCTTGTTTCTAGGGACAAAGAAGGAAAGTGAGGGGATTTCTCCTTGTGCTATAGTGTGCTTTAAAAAAACATTTTTTCTAGGGACAGAAAACTGTAGGTAGGGAGAGTGTCAGTTTCTTTCACTGTGCCAGTCCTTGTTTCTAGGGACAAAGAAGGAAAGTGAGGGGAATTCTCCTTGTGCTATAGTGTGCTTTAAAAAAACATTTTTTCTAGGGACAGAAAACTGTAGGTAGGGAGAGTGTCAGTTTCTTTCACTGTGCCAGTCCTTGTTTCTAGGGACAAAGAAGGAAAGTGAGGGGATTTCTCCTTGTGCTATAGTGTGCTTTAAAAAAACATTTTTTCTAGGGACAGAAAACTGTAGGTAGGGAGAGTGTCAGTTTCTTTCACTGTGCCAGTCCTTGTTTCTAGGGACAAAGAAGGAAAGTGAGGGGAATTCTCCTTGTGCTATAGTGTGCTTTAAAAAAACATTTTTTCTAGGGACAGAAAACTGTAGGTAGGGAGAGTGTCAGTTTCTTTCACTGTGCCAGTCCTTGTTTCTAGGGACAAAGAAGGAAAGTGAGGGGATTTCTCCTTGTGGTATAGTGTGCTTTAAAAAAACATTTTTTCTAGGGACAGAAAACTGTAGGTAGGGAGAGTGTCAGTTTCTTTCACTGTGCCAGTCCTTGTTTCTAGGGACAAAGAAGGAAAGTGAGGGGATTTCTCCTTGTGCTATAGTGTGCTTTAAAAAAACATTTTTTCTAGGGACAGAAAACTGTAGGTAGGGAGAGCGTCAGTTTCTTTCACTGTGCCAGTCCTTGTTTCTAGGGACAAAGAAGGAAAGTGAGGGGAATTCTCCTTGTGCTATAGTGTGCTTTAAAAAAACATTTTTTCTAGGGACAGAAAACTGTAGGTAGGGAGAGTGTCAGTTTCTTTCACTGTGCCAGTCCTTGTTTCTAGGGACAAAGAAGGAAAGTGAGGGGAATTCTCCTTGTGCTATAGTGTGCTTTAAAAAAACATTTTTTCTAGGGACAGAAAACTGTAGGTAGGGAGAGTGTCAGTTTCTTTCACTGTGCCAGTCCTTGTTTCTAGGGACAAAGAAGGAAAGTGAGGGGATTTCTCCTTGTGCTATAGTGTGCTTTAAAAAAACATTTTTTCTAGGGACAGAAAACTGTAGGTAGGGAGAGTGTCAGTTTCTTTCACTGTGCCAGTCCTTGTTTCTAGGGACAAAGAAGGAAAGTGAGGGGATTTCTCCTTGTGCTATAGTGTGCTTTAAAAAAACATTTTTTCTAGGGACAGAAAACTGTAGGTAGGGAGAGTGTCAGTTTCTTTCACTGTGCCAGTCCTTGTTTCTAGGGACAAAGAAGGAAAGTGAGGGGATTTCTCCTTGTGCTATAGTGTGCTTTAAAAAAAACATTTTTTCTAGGGACAGAAAACTGTAGGTAGGGAGAGTGTCAGTTTCTTTCACTGTGCCAGTCCTTGTTTCTAGGGACAAAGAAGGAAAGTGAGGGGATTTCTCCTTGTGCTATAGTGTGCTTTAAAAAAAAATTTTTTCTAGGGACAGAAAACTGTAGGTAGGGAGAGTGTCAGTTTCTTTCACTGTGCCAGTCCTTGTTTCTAGGGACAAAGAAGGAAAGTGAGGGGAATTCTCCTTGTGCTATAGTGTGCCAAAGCATTCCTCATCAACCATCTTTGAAATCCTTGTTTTTTGGACAGTCAGGGAAATTGTCGTTGTGCTATTCTGTGCAAAAGCAATAATCCTCAACCATATTTAGAAATCCTTAAGTAAAGGGACAGAGAAGGACACCTGAAGGTAGCCCTTATTGCTTTTTTCCCATCTCCCTGCAGGCCATCTATTAGAATGTCTGGAAGGCAAACAAGGAGAGGCAGACAGTCAGGAGGCAATAAAAGAGGGCAAGCAGGCTCTGTGTCTGGGGGCAACAGTGCTGGTCGTGGACGCGGTGCATTGTCATCAGCACATGGCCATGGGACACGCTTGTCCTTCTTTTCGGCAGCTGGACATGTTGAGCCACATCATGCCGAAGACTTGGTAGAGTGGATGACCAAGCCCTCCTCCTCATCCTCTCTCACCCAGGCTCAGGGTACTGGCAAAGCAGCTGCCAAAGCGTCCTCTTCCCTGGTATCAATGTCAGACTCATCATCAGTCACTCCTTCCCTAGACCCACCATGTCCTCCTCCTGAGGAGTCCCCCGAACTGTTTGAGCACAGTGTTGGGTACATGCTCCAGGAGGATGCCCAGCGTTTCGAAGGGTCTGATGATGAAACCCAGCTACAGGAAGGCAGTAGCGTGAGAGCAGACAGAGGGGATGCTCAAGAAGGACACCAATCTGGCAGTCATGTTCCAGCAGCTGCAGCATACTGCCAGATTGGCTCCAGTGATGAGGAGGGAGGGGATGATGAGGTCACTGACTCCACGTGGGTGCCTAATAGGAGAGAGGAGGAGGAGGAGGATGAGGAGGAGGCACATCTCCAACGAGGCAGGATGCCCTTTGGTGGCCAGCGTAAGGGCAGTACACCGACGGAATCACACCGCAGAGCTCCGCCTGTGCAGGGCGCTGCCTCTGCCCGTCATTCAAAAAGTTCCTTGGTGTGGGCCTTTTTTGAGGCTAGTGCATCAGATCGCACAGCTGCTGTTTGCAACATATGTCTCAAGCGTATATCGCGTGGCCAAAACATCAGCCGCTTGGGTACCACATGCCTGACCAGACATATGTTGACCTGCCATGCAGCTCGTTGGCAAGCCTACCTCAAAGACCCACACCAAAGAACAAAGCGGACCTCTCCTTGCACCGCATCAGCTGGGATCTCCAACCCCACTATAACTTCAGTCCTCTCTGAAACATGCACTGAGAGGAATGAAGGTGTAGAATTAGGTGTGTCACAGCCAAGTACTTGCAGCCACTCTGCTAGCAGTACACCGACGTCCGATTCTAGCAGGCAAATTTCCCTGCCCCAGCTGCTGGACCGTCGAAAGAAGTTCACTCCCAGCCATCCACATGCCCAGCGGTTGAATGCTAGCTTGGCTAAATTGCTAGCGCTTCAACTGCTGCCTTTTCAGTTGGTAGACTCGGCCCCCTTCCGTGAGTTTGTGCAATGTGCGGTTCCTCAGTGGCAGGTTCCCAAACGCCACTTTTTCTCACAGAAGGCTATTCCGGCTCTCTACCGGCATGTGGAAGGCAATGTCTTGGTCTCGCTGGACAGGGCGGTCAGCGGTAAGGTGCATATTACCGCTGACTCATGGTCCAGCAGGCATGGACAGGGACGTTACCTTTCTTTCACGGCCCATTGGGTCACTCTTTTGGCAGCTGGGAAGGATGCAGGACAAGGTGCAGTAGTGTTGGAGGTTGTTCCACCGCCACGCCTCCAAAATGCTACTACTGGTTGTGACACACCTCTCTCCTCCACCCCCTCCTCTTCTTCTTCCTCCATGGCCTCTTCCTGTGGTTTGTCCTATGAACCAGCGGTGCTCCGTAGCCGTTCACGGGGCTACGCAAGTACGCAGGCAAAAAGATGCCATGCCGTGCTTGCGCTGGTGTGTTTGGGGGACAGAAGCCACACTGGGGCAGAGGTCCTGTCTGCTCTGCAGGGCCAGGCCGAGAGGTGGTTGACGCCACGCCAGCTTAAGCCAGGAATGGTGGTTTGCGACAATGGCACCAACCTCCTCTCCGCCCTCCGACAGGGACAACTGACCCATGTGCCCTGTGTGGCTCACGTCCTTAACCTGGTGGTGCAGCGGTTCTTGGGCAGGTACCCGGGCTTACAGGATGTCCTGAGGCAGGCCAGGAAAGTCTGTGTGCATTTCCGCAGATCTTATAATGCCAGTGCTCGCCTGGCTGAGCTGCAAAAGGAGTTGAACCTGCCCAAGAACCGCCTTATATGTGACATGCCCACCAGGTGGAACTCAACGTTGGCCATGCTGCAGCGGCTGCACACGCAGCAGAGGGCCATCAATGAGTACCTGTGCGACTACGGCACCAGGACAGGGTCAGGGGAGCTTGTTTTTTTTTCTCCACGCCAGTGGGGCATGATCAGGGATGCATGCACTGTCCTGGCACCATTTGAGGAGGCCACGAGGATGGTGAGCAGTGACAGTGCATGCATCAGTGACACTGTACCTCTTGTCCACCTGTTGGAGCACACGCTGCGTGGAATAATGGACAGGGCACTTGAGGCAGAACAGAGGCAGGAAGAGGAGGACTTCCTTGCCTCTCAAGGCCCCCTTTACCCAGACAGTGTTCCTTCTGTCCCACCCATCGCACAGGAAGAGGAAGAGGAGGAGGAGGAGGAGGAGGAGGAGGATTGTGTCAGCATGGAGGTGGAGGCTGGCACTCAGCATCATCAGCAGCAGTCTTTTAGGGATGATTTACAGTCCCAAGAAACCAGTGGACTTGTACGTGGCTGGGAGGAGGTGGCTGCGGATCATGTCGTCCTTAGTGACCCAGAGGACTCCGGAGCGAATGCCTCAGCAAACCTACGCTGCATGGCCTCCCTGATCCTGCAAAGTCTGCGGAAGGATCCTCGTATTCTTCGGATCAAGGAGAGGGACCATTACTGGCTGGCCACTCTCCTTGATCCACGGTACAAGGGTAAGGTTGCGGACCTTATGTTACCGTCGCAGAGGGAGCAGAGGATGAGACAACTCCGGGAGGCCTTGCAGAAAGGTCTGTGCAACGCGTTCCCAGAGACTGGGAGGTTACAAACTCCTGGTCCTGGACAACGAGTTGCTGAGGCTTCGGCCAGTCAAAGAAGGAGCGGTGGGGAAGGTGGCCGTCTGACCGATGCGTTCAGACAATTCTTTAGTCCGCAGCCCCAAAGTATGATCGGTTCCAGCAACCATCGCCAGCGTCTGATAAACATGGTGCAGGAATATCTAGGGGCAAGGTCAGACTTGGACACCTTCCCCACCGAAAATCCTCTGGCTTACTGGGTCTTGAGGATGGATCACTGGCCAGAGCTTGCACAGTATGCAATTGAGCTACTGGCCTGTCCTGCATCCAGCGTTCTTTCGGAACGCACATTCAGTGCTGCTGGAGGATTTGTCACGGATCACAGGGTGCGCCTGTCCACCGACTCGGTTGATCGACTGACTTTCATCAAGATGAACCAGTCTTGGATCACCACCAGCTACCACACACCTGATGCTGATATAACAGACTAATTGATTTTAACATGTCACATCCCTTCAAGACTGATGCTGATGCTGAGTGCCTGTGCTGTTATGTTGACTGGCTATCCTCCTCCTCCGAGTCCTCAATGATACGATTGATGATGATAGCTTGGAAGATCATTTTTGTTTATGGGTGCCGCCACCAGTGGCTAAGGCCCAATTTTTCAGCCCCTGTTTTACAGGGGCGTGTAATTACAATTTTTTTAGCAATAATTTGCCATAGGGCTCATTGCTGTGCTCCAAGTACAGTATCTGTGAGGGGTTGGAGTGTTGTGGCACCAGTGCCTAAGGCCCAATTTTTCAGCCCCTGTTTAACAGGGGCGTGTCATTACAATTTTTGAAGCAATACTTTGCAACAGGGCTCATTGCTGTGCTCCAAGTAACGTATCTGTGAGGGGTTGTAGTGTTGTGCCACCAGTGCCTAAGGCCCAATTTTTCAGCCCCTGTTCAACAGGGGCATGCAATTACAATTCTTGATCTAATAATTCACAGCAGGGCCCATTGCTGCACCCACCAAGAGTAACTCTGAGGGCTTACAGTGTTGTGGCAACGCCACCACCACCACCACCACCACGAAAGGCCCAATTTTTCAGCCCCTGTTCAAAAGGGGCATGTAATTACAATTCTTGATCTAATAATTCACAGCAGGGCCCATTCCTGCACCCACCAAGAGTAACTCTGAGGGCTTACAGTGTTGTGGCAACGCCACCACCACCACCACGAAAGGCCCAATTTTTCAGCCCCTGTTCAAAAGGGGCATGTAATTACAATTCTTGATCTAATAATTCACAGCAGGGCCCATTCCTGCACCCACCAAGAGTAACTCTGAGGGCTTACAGTGTTGTGGCAACGCCACCACCACCACCACCACCACGAAAGGCCCAATTTTTCAGCCCCTGTTCAAAAGGGGCATGTAATTACAATTCTTGATCTAATAATTCACAGCAGGGCCCATTCCTGCACCCACCAAGAGTAACTCTGAGGGCTTACAGTGTTGTGGCAACACCACCACCACCACCACCACCACGAAAGGCCCAATTTTTCAGCCCCTGTTCAACAGGGGCATGCAATTACAATTCTTGATCTAATAATTCACAGCAGGGCCCATTGCTGCACCCACCAAGAGTAACTGTCAGGGCTTACAGTGTTGTGGCACCAGCACCACCATCAAAGGCCCAATTTTTACTACCACTGTTCAACAATTATATGTAATTAAAATTCCTGATATAATAGTTGACAGCAGGGCGTTCCAGCACCAACCAAGAGTAACTGTGAGTGCTTACAGTGTTGTGCCAACACCAACAACTAAGGGGCCTATTTCTGCAGAGTATATACGGCAGGTCCCTACTTTCAAACATCCAACTTACAAACGACTCCTACTTGCAAACGCAAGAAGACAACAGGAAGTGAGAGGAAATCTACCACTAGGAAGGAAAATTCTCTCCTGTAAGAATAAATATGGGAGAAAGGTGTCTCCTCTGTACTGATGCTTTATCAGCAATCCTTGTTTCAAGAAAAACACCACATTTCAAAAACAGTTGTCATTGGGACGGAAAGTGAGGTGAAATGTTCTGAACAGGGGCACAGACAGCAAAACAAATGTTACAGGGGTGATAACCCTTACCTATGTTTTCCAAAAAGTTTAAAAATAGATTTTTGGGCTGGAGCTACACTTCAACAATGTACCTGTTCAAAATTACAAACAGATTCTACATAAGAACAAACCTACAGTCCCTGTCTTGTATGCACCGCCTGTATACGGCTGTTCAGAGTATATAGGGCCTTTTTTATTTTATGTGCGGGGTTCCCCTTAATATCCATACAAGACCCAAAGGGGCTGGTAATGGGCTGGGGTAGGGGGGGGGGTCATGGGGTAGCTATGCCATTTTTCTTAAAGATTTTCATCCATATTACCGGGACCAGACATTACATTAAATCCGCAAGCAGTTTTAAATGGCTTTTTTTTCCTTTAGAAGTGTCATTTTGTGCAGGGACCGTTCTAAACACGGGAAACACGTGGCACTTCACAGGCATACTTTAGACACCCCCCAGGTACGATATTTAAAGGAATATTTGACTTTTTTTTTTTCACTTTATGCATCATTAAAATGACTGCTCCCGAAAAACGACCGTTTTTAAAACTTCTTTTTGCATTGATACATGTCCCCTGGTGCAGAACCCGGGTTCCCAAACCCTTTTTAGGACAATAACATGCATAATAGTTGTTATAATTAGCACTTTAGAATTCGAACGTTCGCATCCATTGTATTTAATAGGGTTCTAATGTTCGTACGAACTTTCGGTCCGTTCGCGGGTTCTGGTGCGAACCGAACCCGGGGGTGTTCGGCTCATCACTAGTAACACCCTGCTTTATGCCACTAGTGCCCACTACAAACTAATGCTCTACGAGAACATTTTTATTACTACAAGGTTACTCCCGTACAAATTTGAGAAATGCCTATAACAAGGCCTGCCTCCGTTCTAGACAATCACTGCTTTATCCCCCCCCTCCTAAATCGAAATCTACCTCAGAATCAGTGAGGTTCATTACTACTTTTTCCGCTCACCATAACACACTCCGGAATATCCTTACCAAACATTGGCATTTACTGACAGAACATACCACCTTGCATAAACATTTGAAACCCAATCCAGAACTGGTCTTCCGTAGAGCCCACTCACTACGTGACCATCTAACCCAGAGCCATTATTCACCTCATAACGTTCCTAATTTGGGACCCAATGGCACATTCAAATGTGGCAACTGTCCACGTTGCCCCTGGGTTTTGGAGGGTCGGAACTTTATTCTCCCCAATTGAGAGTACTTCCGCCCCTCCATGTATGCTGATTGTGGCACCAAAGGCGTTATATATTTGATGGTATGCAACTGTAAAGCCTTCTATGTGGGTAAAACCATTAGGGAGTTCAGACAACGTATTGGGGATCATGTATACTACTCGGGCAACGGTAAACTTGCCACCATCGGGCGACATATCGGTTTATACCATCGATATGATTTATCCGCAGTTCGGTTTCTAGTCCTTGAGGTTGTTACACCCAGTCCCAGGGGTGGTAATTGGGATAAGACTGTCCTACATAGGGAAACCCTGTGGATAGAACATCTCAATGCCACCATACCCCCGGGGCTGAACGAGATGAATTCCTATAAACCATTTCTATAAACCTCCTTCCCTTTTCCCCTCTACCCTTCCCCCCCCCACTTTTCTTCCTCCTTCCCCCTTTCTCCCTTTTGATTCCTGTACAAGTTTCATCCAGCCCACCCTATAGCACTAGTCATGACTGGTGGTTATTGTTCCCTTATTGAATGTCCCCTCTTTATATCCCCAGACTTGCAATTGGTGATCACTATCGGTGTTTCATTGCTCCCATAGTTAAATTGTTTGATTTATACATATTCTTTTTGTAATTATGCTTTATGACAATTGTACGGTGGTTTACAGTTTATGTCCTTGCTTCTCCGCCGCAGATGTGTCATGTGACGCGGCGGCTGTTCTTAACATTTCCCTACCGGCGAACGAGTTCCCTTCCTGGTTGAGACAGCCTATGGCTGTCTCGTACTTGCACCAGCAGACCTGGCCCTGTGGCCATTGGGTTTTGCCGGTACGCACCTGCGCAGTAGCTTCCTCACGCTCTGCCAAATGTGAAAGGGATGCCCCCGTGACGTCACACGCCGCACGTTCCTTGCGGCGTTGTATGCGGTGGGGTTGGGGATCACATTTAAACGGCTTCATCACAAGCCGCAGATGTGAGTGGTGATCACTCTCCCTGGGGTACCTTATGACTGGACTGTACACTGAAGGTAAGCGCCTTGATACCACATAGGGATGTATCCATCCAGCGCATTACATGCTTTATAACACCATTATATGTGTTTCCTTTCCCTCGTGCAGCCTTCAGCTCAGGCTTCTGATTTGCCTGTCCCTGGCGCCTACCCTGGCCAGTCTTTCCAACTGTGGGCCATAGTGTAAATCCTCAGACTTTGTACAACTATACACGGTCTTTATCACCCCAGTAACATTCAGTCTCTCTGTATTGTGGTAAGATCAACCATTTAAATACCCGTGGTTGTGGTTCCCCTCTGAGCACATGCAGTGTTTTTTTGGGTGCATACAACTGTTGGCATGTAGCTTCTTAACCACTTAAGCCCCGGACCAATACGCAGCATAAAGACCAGGCCCCTTTTTGCGATTTGGCACTGCGTCACTTTAACTGACAATTGCACGGTCGTGCGACGTGGCTTCCAAACAAAATTGGCGTCCTTTTTTTCCCACAAATAGAGCTTTCTTTTGGTGGTTTTTAATCACCTCTTTTTATTTTTTGTGCTATAAACAAAAATAGAGAGACAATTTTGAAAAAAATTACATATTTTTTACTTTTTGCTATAATAAATATCCCCAAAAAATATATAACATTTTTTTTCCTCAGTTTAGGCCGATACGTATTCTTCAACATATTTTTGGTAAAAAAAATCGCAATCGCGTTTATTGATTGGTTTGCGCAAAAATTATAGCGTTTACAAAATAGGGGATAGTTTTAAGGCATTTTTATAATTTTTTTTTTTACTAGTAATGGCGGCGATCAGCGATTTTTTTCATGGCTGTGACATTATGGCGGACACATCGGACACTTTTGACACATTTTTGGGACCATTGTCATTTTTACAGCGACCAGTGCAATTAAAATGCACTGGTTACTGTAAAAATGACACTGGCAGTGAAGGGGTTAACCACTAGGGACGCTGGAGGGGTTAAATGTGCCTAGGGGAGTGTTTCTAACTGATGGGGGGCGTGGCTACTAGTGACGCATCACCGATCTCCACTCTGATTACACAGAGCGGAGATCGCTGACATTGTCAGTAGGGGAGCGGGGAGATGTTGTGTTTACACTAACATCTCCCCGCTCCATGCCTCCGTGAGACGATCGCGGGGATCCCCGCGGCGATCGAGTCCACGGGACCCGCGGTCCGACTCACGGGGAAGGCAGTTAAAGGGCGACCCCGACGTCGGCAGTTAAAGGGCCACGTACAGGTACGTGATTGTGCTTGTACGAGCCATTCTGCCGACGTATATATACAGTGAGGGGTCTTTAAGTGGTTAATGACAAACAAAAAATTGTGTATGTCTCTAAATATTTGGAAAGTGATTACTTCATACTGCAGTTAGAAATAACATGATTCCAAAATCGCTCTGCCATATATTTAAATGGTTTTAGTAATGGGCATGTAAAAATAATTCAAGCACCAAAAGTTATAACGAAAAGATTTATACGTTACCAGTAGTTATGAGTTCTGTCTGGTTGAGAAGATTCAGTTATGAGTCCCACAGGACTCCTCCCAACATAACTCCCCATTATATTCTCAATATCCAAAAAGCAAGTGTGTTACTTTTTATTTATTTATATATTTACGTGTTATTTATTTATTTTTATTTTTTATTTTTGTTTTTCACATTATTTGTGCTAGTGATGTTACATGAAGAATACAAATTCCCATCAGAAAGGTACATTTCAAAACGAAAACTGTGAGCTCCCTGTATGCTGACAACCCACATCACACCCATGTCAACACACACATTCCTTTCAGCATAGACAGGGTTAATCAGCCATAGGCTAGAAGGGATGTGAAAGGGTTAAACGGCTTGGTAAAAAAAACACAGCAGTACATTTAAAAACCATTCCTCTCTTTTTTTTTTTTCTCAGAGAATAGGCAGCAAGCCCCCACTAGGAGAGAAAAGGAGGGCAGGAAATTTGACTCCTTTATACAGTGTGAGGGGGTTAGCTCGGCAGTGGGTGTGTGTGATCCCCTGGATGGGCTCCCCACACAAAAACAGGCCCAGCAGATGGAGGTTGTGGTTTTCAAGATCAAAAGGGTGCGGTTTATTTCTCTATTTACAGTGACAAAAACACAGCAAAGCAAAAAGAAACATAAACAAAATAAACCCTGGTCAGCTTGACCTCTGACTAAACATGCAGGTTTCCTAAACTAACAACTGGGATCAGCCTGGTGCTGTCCTAGTCCCTAAGTCCCTGGTTTAGTAAATGTCCAAACAAATAGCCACACAGGCTTTGTCTCACCGCACAGGGGTTCACTCTCCCTAGACAGTCCACACAGGTCTGGTTCCAGGCATGAGCAAACACCTAATGAAGCTGGGAGTTTTTATAGAGGCCTTAAACGAGCTGACAAGCTTCAGCTGGTCTCATCAACTCCCTGCCTGCACGACGCCCAGCACTCTCCCTAGAGGTATGAATCATCCATGAGCCCACTAGCCTCAGCTGGGCTTCATCAACTCTCTCCCTAGTTGTATAAGTCGGCATAAAGCCTGAATCTGGGAGAAATATACCTACCCCCCTGGATGCAACCAGGTGACTTTACCTTCCTGCTGTCACATACCCCCCCCCTCTTGTTTTAACCTTGGGGTTGGAACACCAGCAATCAGGCATTCATGTACTCGAGACAAAGCATCCACATTCCCCATTTGAACGCCAGGGCGATGCTTTACTGTGAAGTTGAATTCCTGTAGGGCCAGGAACCACCTATTTACTCTTCTATTTGTCTCCTTGTTTTGAGCCATCCACTTTAACGGAGCGTGATCCGTAACCATGTCAAAGTGCCTACCTAGCAGATAGTACCGAAGGGAATCTAGAGCCCACTTCACCGCTAAACACTCCTTTTCAACCGTGGCGTAATTTACCTCATGGGACTTCAACTTCCTGCTGAGGTAAATGACTGGGTGCTCTTCCCCGTTCCAGACCTGGGACAATACTGCTCCTAACCCCACATCTGACGCATCACTTTGTACGACAAAGTCTTTAGAGAAGTCGGGTGAGTACAACACTGGCTGGCTACATAAGGCTTGTTTCAAGAATTGGAATGCTGCCTCAGCCTCGGGGGTCCATTTAATCATGACCGACCCTTTCCCTTTCGTCAGGTTGGTTAGGGGCACAGCCTTAGAAGCAAAGTGGGGAATGAAGCGCCGATAATAACCCGCGATTCCCAGAAAGGCTCGTACCTGCTTCTTGCTGTTGGGACGTGGCCAACTCTGGATGGCCTTGACTTTGTTGAGTTGGGGTTTTATTACTCCCCTGCCAATGGTGTACCCAAGATATTTGGCCTCCTCCTGCCCAATGGTACACTTCTTGGGGTTAGCCGTAAACCCCGCTTCCCGGATAGAGTCTAGGACTGCTTGCACTTTTGGCAGATGTGAGGCCCAATCTGTGCTATGGACAATTACGTCATCCAGGTAAGCCGCAGCATACTTCCGATGGGGCCTCAGTATCTGGTCCATTTTCCGCTGGAATGTGGCCGGCGCATTCTGTAACCCGAACGGCATTCTCTTATATTGGAACGCCCCGTCTGGGGTTACAAATGCGGTTTTCTCTTTGGCCGACTTGGCCAGGGGAATTTGCCAATACCCTTTTGTGAGGTCAAGAGTCGTCATGTATCGGGCTGTTCCCAGCCAGTCGATCAACTCATCTATACGTGGCATGGGGTAGGTGTCAAATTTTGTAACTTTGTTCAACTGACGAAAATCGTTACAAAATCGCCAGCTCCCATCCGGTTTAGGCACCAACACAATGGGACTAGACCAATCACTTTGGGACTCCTCTATCACCCCTAAGTTCAGCATTTTCTGTACTTCCTCCCGTATTGCCTCCCGTCGGGCCTCTGGGATCCGATAGGGTTTTAACTTCACCCTTTCACCGGGCGGGGTAATAATATCATGCTCTACCCCAGATGTTTGTCCCGGCAGCTCAGAGAACACCTCCTTAACCTCCTGTTGTTGGGGTTGTGACAAGGTGGCTGCTATTCCAACCTCCGGAATCACGCAACCAGTTTGAGCTGGTGACCAAGTTTCTGCGACTAGGGACTCTCTATCCCTCCAGGCTTTCAACAGATTAACGTGATAGATCTGTTCGGGCTTTCGCCTTCCTGGTTGTCTGACCTTGTAATTCACTTCGCTCACTTTTTCCATTATCTCGTAGGGGCCTTGCCATTTGGCAAGGAATTTACTTTCAACCGTAGGGACAAGTACCAATATCCTATCCCCCGGGGAAAAGGTACGGGTCTTGGCTCCACGGTTGTACACTCTCTGCTGTGCCAACTGCGCTTGGGCCAAATGTTCCTTCACGATGGGCATTACCTGTGCAATTCGATCTTGCATCAGGGCGACATGCTCAATCACACTCCTGTGGGGAGAACTCTCACTTTCCCAAGTTTCCTTGGCAATATCCAACAGCCCTCTTGGGTGTCTCCCATACAGTAACTCAAAGGGGGAGAATCCCGTAGAGGATTGGGGCACCTCCCTAATAGCAAACATCAAATAAGGAAGTAGACAGTCCCAATCCTTTCCATCTCTATCCACCACTTTCTTCAACATTTGTTTTAGGGTTTTGTTGAATCTTTCAACCAGCCCATCGGTTTGGGGGTGATACACAGACGTACGCAATTGCGTCACTTTGAACAATTTACACAGCTCTTTCATAACCCGGGACATAAAGGGTGTACCTTGGTCCGTAAGCAGTTCTTTACAAATACCCACCCGGCTAAAAACAAGAGATAGCTCTTTGGCTATGGTTTTGGCCGAGGTATTTCGGAGAGGGATCGCTTCTGGATAACGGGTGGCATAGTCCATTATAACTAATATGTACTGGTGCCCCCTAGCGGACTTGATTATAGGACCTACCAAATCCATTGCGATCCTCTCAAACGGGACCTCAATGATGGGTAGAGGGACCAGCGGGCTACGGAAATGTGGCATCGGGGCCGACCTCTGACACACAGGGCAGGAGGAACAATAATTTTCTATGTCCTTCATCACCCCAGGCCAATAGAATCTCTGTAATACCCTTTCTCGGGTTTTCTCTGTCCCCAGATGACCTCCAAGAATGTGCCCATGGGCCAACTCCAACACCAACTTCCTGTAAGGTTTGGGCACCACAAGCTGCTAAACGGTTTCTTCTGCCCTTTTTGCCACCCGATACAGTAGGTCCTTCTCTACGCTGAAGTATGGGTAAGTGCAGGTATTATCTGGGTTCACTAACTCGCCATCTATTTCCACTACGTTTTCCCGTGCCTTTATTAGGGCGGGGTCTTTTTTTTTTTTATATAATCAGTATTTTATTGTTTTCAAAAAATGACAGATAACAGGACATGTTCAACAGTTGGTGGTTAAAATAGAGAACACCGACCTCGCAGGGCCGAGATAGCAAGAGCGGTACGAAAACATAGGTTGAACAGGGGAATACATATACAATTACAAAGCCAAGGTGACAGATACCTAATGGGGTGCCCCCAGTGTCCACTGCGTCGACAAGCATTGTGGGGGTCCAAAGGGGGCCTTGGCATAGCAAATAGCCGTGGGGGTGTGGGCAAAATATATAGCTTCTTGACCTGCCCATGTACAGCCCTGTCCCCGGCCACGAGCCAGGGGGCTGTAACCCAAAATGTACTACATGTATGGGACCGAGGCCCGCGACCAGGGCAGGGGGGGCCAGGAGGCCCCCATCAATCCACCCCCCACCCCCCCCGCGCGCCAAGGGCCCCAAAAGGCGTCAAAGTGTACCCCCTCGGGGCCGCCAGTGTCCCTGTATAGTCAGGGGACGGCCCCGCGAGCACAGAGGGACTTCTGCATCTACACTCCCCCACAGCTAAACAATAGGTATTTGAACTTGACACCAGTATAACAATAAGGCCACCATAGAACTTGTAAGATAAAATAGGAAAGGAACAGAGGGGAGAAAAAAAAAAAAAAAAAGGGGGGGGGAGAGAAGAAGAGGGAGGGGGAGCGTACCTGCGGTCTAGGAGAGGGCTGCGTTCAGATCCACACCGAGCACGCCACGCCAGGATCAGACCATCTGTATGGCCCAGTGCCAATGTCTGCAGCCTACTAAGGGAGTGTCGTTCTGTCTTCTAGGCGCGCCGTAACCTGTGTGTTTTAAGGGAGGGGTCTGCCAATTCCAGTAAGGCAATATCCAAACTGGAGGGTACGCAGTCAGGGTCAGAAACATATTCAGACCAGGGTGCCCAGACGTCGGTAAACCGTTCCCGGGTGCCTCGACAAGTCGCTACCCAGTCCTCTGCCTCTCGCACCGCATTCACCCCACCGATCCACTCCGCCCGAGTAGGAATTTTGGGCTTTTTCCAGTATATTGGGAGCAGGCGCCTTGCTGCATTAAGCAGGTGGGGCAGCACACTTTTCTTGAATCGGCTGAGCGAAATCGGGGGGACATGCAGAAGAAAATGCTTTGGAGAAAAAGGAACATCTATCCCTGTTACTAATTTTATTTGGTCTCGTAAGTCTTCCCAAAATGGCTTAAGTAGGGGACAGTCCCACCATATGTGGAGGAACGTACCTCGGAGTCCACAGCCGCGCCAACAGAGCTCGGATGTAGAGGGGTAAATGCGGGCCATCTCCGCTGGTACCCGGTACCAACGGGACAGCAATTTAAAGTTTGTCTCCTGAGTCTTGGAATCAATAGAGGACGAGTGGGTGAGGTAGTATAAATGAGTCAGTTGTGTTTCCGTAAGAACGTGTCCCAGGTCGGTTTCCCAGCGTCGGATGTAGGCGGGCCTGGGCTGAGAAGCGGTCGAGTCTAGAAGTCGATACAGTTCTGACACCAGGTGAGGGGCAGGAGTCTCTGCAATGAAAAGGCGCTCAAATTGGGTGAGGGACGATGTGTCTCTAATCGTATGACCATGTACCTCGAAGAAATGGTGTAGTTGCCTGTATTTCCAGAAATTCATTCGCTGGCCCTGATGTCCGGCCCGGAGAGCCTCAAAACCCAGGAGTTTGCCGTCTTTCATGAGTTTGCCACAACTAGCGTTTCCGTCATCCACCCATGGCCCAAAAAAGGCCATTTGTTCACCTGGGGGGAACCAATGGAAACCGCCCAACGGGGTCAGCGGGGACATAGGGGGGGCCAAGTTCAGCAGTGGGTTGATCCTGTCCCACACCGACAACACCTGAGTCGTCAGTGGGGAGGTCATCTCGGATAGCCCCCTATGTTCCCGAGACAGCCATGGCGCGTAGGACAAATTCCTGCCCGCCATGCTCTTCTCTAGGGAGACCCAGAGTTTCGAATGGGTGTGGAAACGCCAATCGAGGATCCTCTGCAGGGCTATAGCCCGGTAGCATCTCCTAATGTCCGGGACCCCCAAGCCGCCCCCCCGCCTTGGCCGCTGTAGCACCCTCAGGGCTATTCTGGGTTTACGCGCGTTCCATATAAAGTCAGATAGCATGCTAGAGAGACGGTCAAAGAAAAGTCTGGGTAGCGGAACTGGGAGCATTTGTAGGTAAAAAAGTATGCGCGGTAACACGTTCATTTTTATTATGTTCACCCGGCCTATCCAAGTAAAGGCAGTACGCGTCCAGTGTGAGAGATCACTCTTGACCGAGGCCAGCAGTGGGGGGTAGTTAACGGCGTATAGGGTGTCAAATCGGTCTGTAAGTTGTATACCCAGGTAGCGTATAGACGATGTGGCCCAGGTAAAGGGGAAGGCAGCTTTGAGACTCGAGACCAAGTGGGGGGGCAGGCAAATGGGAAGAATCTCCGACTTCGTGAAATTGATCTTGAAGTTGGAGATCAACCCAAAGAGTTTCAGTTCTTTCATCAAGTTGGGCAACGAGAGTAGGGGGTCTGAAAGGTGGAAGAGGACATCGTCGGCGTATGCCGAGAGCTTATGTTCTGTGTTCCCCACCTGCAGTCCTTTAATGTCTTTGCTGGCACGCACTGTGCGGAGTAATGGCTCCAGCACCAGAGCAAACAAGAGGGGGGACAGGGGGCACCCCTGCCTCGTGCCGTTTCTAATGGGGAATCGAGAAGAGAGGGTCCCATTGACTTTGACCTGTGCGCAAGGCGTGGAATACAGGGCCAGAACCGACGCCATCATCCGCGGGCCTAACCCTATTGACCTAAGTACTGCTGTTAAATAAGACCAGTCTACACGGTCAAAGGCCTTTTCTGCGTCTGTCGAGAGAATTATGTATGGCTGTGGGTTCCGACGGGTCTGGGCCCAGTGGACGAGATGGACAGCTCTGAGGGAGTTATCTCTGGCCTCTCTGCCTATAATGAAGCCGGTTTGGTCTGGGTGGACAATCTCAGGTATAAGGTGTTTCAGTCTGTTTGCTAGTATTTTTGCCAGGAGTTTTATGTCTAAATTAAGGAGGGAAATGGGACGGTAGCTCTGGGGGACAGTGGGGTCCTTGCCCTCCTTTGGAATCACAGTGATGTGGGCCAAGAGGGCCTCAGAGGGAATGTCTTTCCCCCCTGCTATAGAATTAAAGTATTTGCACATGGGGGTCGCCAATTGAGAAAAAAAGGTCTTGTAATATGCCTTAGTAAACCCATCAGGGCCAGGACTCTTCCCATTGGGCAAGGACTCCACCGTTGCCCCAAGCTCGGTCATTGTGATCGGTAGCTCCAGGGCCAAGGACTGGTCCTCTGTAAGGGGGGGGAGACCGGCCGAGGCAAGGTATTCCCGGATCGCTTGTTGTCTAGCTTCATGTGTGGTAGGAGGGAGCTCAGAGTCTAAGTGATAAAGTGTGGCATAATAATCACGGAACTCTGAGGCAATCTTAGAAGACTGCATCATCATTCCCCCTGAGGAGGAGCGCAGTTTTTGTATGTACGTCAGGGCATGTCTTTTTCTAAGAGCCCGCGCTAGCATCCGTCCGCATTTGTTCCCGTGCTCGTAGTATTTGTGGGCCATATAGCGAAACTGTTTACGGGTTTGGCGGTCAAGAAGGCGCAGGAATAGTTCCCGTAATTCAGTCAGTGCCTTCAACGCCTCAGAGGTCCCATTTGCCTTGTGTTGAAGTTCAGCCCTCCGGAGGGCAGCGTGTACCCTCAAGAATTCTGCCCCACGAGCCTTTTTAAGTCTGGATCCCTGAGAGATCAGCTCACCTCGGACCACAGCCTTATGGGCTTCCCAGATCACTCCCTCTGTCAGAGCATCTCCCGCGTTTTCACTAAAGTAATGGGTCAAGGTGTCGGACACTTCCTTCACTACCACCACATCGTCCAACAGATTATCATTCAACCTCCACGTCCAGGCCCGATGTGTGCCCGAAGGTAGGGTGAAGGCAACCGTTATCGGGGCGTGGTCTGAAATGGAGATGGTGCCAATGGACGCAGTGTGAAGGAGTTCTAGAGTCTTAACATCCACATAGATGTGGTCTATACGTGTGTAGACGTCGTGTACTTTAGAGTAGTAGCTGAAGTCACGGTCCGAAGGGTGTAGAACTCGCCAACAGTCTGTTAGGAGATGAGATTGGAGCGTCTTGCGGAAGTGTTTAAGGAACACATAGGAGTGTGGGGATCTCGCATGGGACGTGTCGAGCAGAGGGTCAGGGCTGATGTTGAAGTCACCTCCAAGAATCAAGAAGCCTTCTCTAAAGTCAGCCAGGCGTTCCAAAGTAGCGTCAATGAAAGTGAGTTGGTCTGTATTTGGGGCGTATATCGTCGCAAACGTATACGTCTGGCCAGCAATACTGCCCTTAAGAAACACATATCTACCTAGGGGGTCTATTTTACTGTCAGAGGGTTGGAAGGGGCAAGATTTGTGGACAGCAATGGCCGTCCCTCTAGACTTGGGTGTAGGGGAGTTGCTAAGGAACCATTGATTAAAAAGATGAGTAGGAAGCTTAGGAAGGGACTGCGGCGTAAAGTGGGTCTCCTGAAGGAAGACCACCTGCGATTTCAGGCGCTTTAACTCCCACCACAATTTACTACGCTTGTGGGGTGAGCAAAGACCTCTGACATTATATGAGCTTACCTGTAGCTTAGTCATAGGGAGAGGGAAGATGGTCGAAGCTCGCAGATTGGTGGCACGCTCGGTGTGGGTGACGCAGCGGCAGGTCGCTCCTGAATGAAAAGAGAAGGATAGGGAAGAGAAAAGGAGGGGGGGACGAAAAAAAAGAAGAAAAAACACATGAGACAAATACAAAATACAACACAAACATAGCAGAGTGGCCGGAGCCATCTGAACATAGAAAACCTCTAAGGGCCATGCTCGGGATCCCGCCCCCTGTAAGGGGAGGGGGCCCGAGTCCTAGCCCACGATCCCTATGGGGATCAGATCCCAATAAAGGGTGGCCTACGGGGGGTACGTGGACCAACATAGGGGGGTAGGCGAGGGGGGCTCCCAGCTCCGCCCATCTCATCTAACACGTTGTAGTGGGGGAGGGGTAGTAGAGGGGATACTTCTTGTGGGCGAAAAACAGAGGACATTGGGACACCGAAGCCTGTTGTAGGTGCTCAAGGCACGACCTGGGAGTCTATGGCTTGGTTATCAAAGGGAAGGCAAATTAGAGAGTGGACCCTCCTCAAAACAAGTCCCACTGTTAGACCCTTGAGGAGACTGGGCCTATGGAGGGTTCAGAAGGATGTCGTCTGCGATCCCGTCTGCGAGTCTTGCGCTTGGGGCGGGGTCTTTTAACTGTTCTGTGGCAAAATTTTCCCTGTGAACCTCAAGATCAAAAAAACTCCACAGACGGTAGGTTTTCGTCTGAGGAGGTGGGCTCCTCTCCAGTTTCTTGAGTCTCGCCTGCCAATACTGACAAGGGAAATTCTGGAGAGTCCTCACCACTCTCAGAGGAGTTCTGGCTATCACCTTCCTGGTACATAGGGGCACCAGTGGGGGGCTCAGGATCATCCCACAGTTCCCAGAACTTCGGAAAATCCCTTCCCACAATGGCATCATGCGGTAATTGAGATACTAACCCCACTGGATGAGAGAGGGTACCTTTGGGGGTCTTGAAACACACTGTAGTCACTGGATACTCTCGGGTGTCCCCATGCACACAAATAACAGCTACCTTGCTATTCCCAGAGACCTCTGTTTTAACTAATTCAGCCTTTATCAGGGTCACAAGGCTACCTGAATCCAGTAATACCACAACATTTCTACCATTAATACACATTTTGCATAAATGTTTCTTAGTTCCCCGAATGGCAGTGCATGCGACTGTCGCACACAGCGACTGACGTCTGTCCGTCAGAAAGTCACATTGCATGGGTTCCTCCACAACCGGGCAATTTGCTGCAATATGTCCCGCTTGCCGGCAGTGGTAGCAAACAATCCTTTTGGCTGCCTCTTGAGCCCCCGACTTCCCAGGCTGTTCTCGCCAAACCCTGGGCAGAGCTCCCACCCTCTCACTCTCTCCACCCTCACCCCTTGGAATCATCTTATCCGCCCCTGGGGATGGTCTGGTCTTAGGGTGGAAAGTCCGAGAGTCTCTGGAAGAGGCCGTCAGGTTCTCTGCAGCCAAGTATCTCTCTACACGATCCACAAGTTTATCGGCCGTTTCTGGGTCTCCATGGCTTACCCACTTTTGAATGGCGGTAGGAAGAGCCCTCAAGAAACGATCCATCACAACACGTTCCACAATCTCCGGTGCGGACAAAGTCTCTGGCTGTAGCCACTTCCTGCTCAGGTGAATGAGATCATACATTTGAGACCTGGGGGGTTTTCCAAGCTGGAAAGTCCAGTTATGCACACGCTGAGCCCGGACAGCCAGGGTGACACCCAGCCTTGCCAATATTTCAGCTTTTAGCATCACATAGTCTTTTGCTTGGTCAGGCTCTAGGTCATAGTAAGCTTTCTGCGATTCACCAGTTAACAGAGGAGCCAGCAGTCCAGCCCACTGATCCTTAGGCCACTTTTCCCTTTCAGCAGTCCTTTCAAATGTGGTCAAAAACACCTCTGGATCATCTTCTCCAGTCATTTTTGTCAATAAACGACTCACCCCAAATGACGCGGTATTAGTGGGACGGCTTTCCTCACTAGTCTGCGGACGTTGCTGCATTACTGCTTCCATCTGTTGTTGTAGTCTCTGCTCTTGCTTCTGCAACAGGTCTATGAAGCGGGCCTCAGATTGCTGCTGGGCTTGTTGCTGAGCCTCCAGACTCTGTTGCAAAGTTGCAAGGCTCTGTTGATGAGCTTGCTGCTGGGCTGCAAGGCTCTGTTGATGAGCTTGCTGCTGGGTTGCGAAGCTCTGTTGTTGAGCTGCAAGGCTCTTTTGCAAACCTGCATTTGTCTGCTGTTGATTGGCATTTGCTAGAGCCAGCTGTTTCAGTATCTCCTCCATGCTGGCTTAAAAAAAACTGCCCGCATTCTCCACCAACTGTGAGGGGGTTAGCTCGGCAGCGGGTGTGTGTGACCCCCTGGATGGGCTCCCCACACAAAAACAGGCCCAGCAGACGGAGGTTGTGGTTTTCAAGATCAAAAGGGTGCGGTTTATTTCTCTATTTACAGTGACAAAAACACAGCAAAGCAAAAAGAAACATAAACAAAATAAACCCTGGTCAGCTTGACCTCTGACTAAACATGCAGGTTTCCTAAACTAACAACTGGGATCAGCCTGGTGCTGTCCTAGTCCCTAAGTCCCTGGTTTAGTAAATGTCCAAACAAATAGCCACACAGGCTTTGTCTCACCGCACAGGGGTTCACTCTCCCTAGACAGTCCACACAGGTCTGGTTCCAGGCATGAGCAAACACCTAATGAAGCTGGGAGTTTTTATAGAGGCCTTAAACGAGCTGACAAGCTTCAGCTGGTCTCATCAACTCCCTGCCTGCACGACGCCCAGCACTCTCCCTAGAGGTATGAATCATCCATGAGCCCACTAGCCTCAGCTGGGCTTCATCAACTCTCTCCCTAGTTGTATAAGTCGGCATAAAGCCTGAATCTGGGAGAAATATACCTACCCCCCTGGATGCAACCAGGTGACTTTACCTTCCTGCTGTCACAACAGCCAGAGGATTTTTAGGGCCGTGGAAGGCAAAAAAGGGAGGGGGCGAAGCTGGGCTTTGTGCTTCCGTCCCAAAATGAGCTGTAGAAGAAACACTGTAATATCTGCCAAGCTCGTATCAACTTAACTAAAACCCCAACCACCTTAATGCCCCATACACACGATCGTTTTTCTTGCCATTTTTTTTCATGCCGTTTTTCACGTCGTTTTTTTTCATGTTTCCTCTCAAGCCTGTCTTGCGTACACACGATCATTTAAAAAAACGATCAAGCAAAGAGCAGTGACGTATACCACGTACGACGGCACTATAAAGGGGAAGTTCCGCTCGAATGGCACCACCCTTCATGTTAGTAAAGTTTGTTGATCAATGATTCGCGCTTTTCAGCCTCGTGCTTTTCAGTCCGTTACTGCGTGACGAATGTGCTATCTCCATTACGAATGCTAGTTTTACCAGAACGAGCGCTCCCGTCTCATACTTGATTCTGAGCATGCGCGTTTTTTTTCACGTCGTTAAAGCATACACACTATCGTTTTTCACGTCGTTAAAAAAAACGACATGAAAAACGACGTGAAAAAAGAGAGCATGTTCGAAATTTTTATTGGCCATTTTTCACGTCGTTAAAAATGCTCTGGAGCATACACACGATCATTTTTAATGGCCATTTTTAAAAATGGCATTTTTAATGGCATGAAAAACGATCGTGTGTATGGGGCATAACGCAAAAACATGAATCCAAAAACACAGGGTAGACAAAACAAAAACAATAAACCACATACGCAGGATTAGAATATGACGAGCTATTTCAGCCCTGCTGTCTGTATGGAGGTAAAATGCGACCCCGAACCTACCTGGCTCGTTTTATATATATATATATCTAAATGTAGGTAGGCAGCCTCTCTTTAACTATTCGCCTGAATTACGGGTACTTAGCAAGGAATCCAGTGACTACATAAACACATATATATCTATTTAATCTAATCTACCCTGCGCCCTCTCTTCAATCCGAGTCTTACTAAAGAAAACGGACAAGGAATCCCGCGCACATTCTAAACCTACCGTATGACACCTCTCTCTTGAACCAGGGCCTGCAAGGAAATATTGTGTCTCCCCTTCTCATACAGACAACATTCGGCGAAATAGGCACATTCAAGGCAACACAGAACAAAACACAACATAAATAACAGCCGGCAGAATAGGTCGACGGGTCCTTAGTAAATTGGTTCTGGACAAGAAGTTACCCGTCTTTGCCGATCCCGGAAGAGACCGACTGAATGTGAGCGAAAGGGAGGGTGTCTGAACTGGAATAACACAGGTAAGGAATAGAACAGTATCCACTTACTGTGTATTCACAGATGATCAGGCCGCGTCCCGGTAAACACATCTCCAACCGCTGGCATCCATAGCTAGGTCGGCTCTGCAGAAATCAGAATCCAGAATCCACGTTGGGAGCCAAATTGTAATAGATCGGTTCTGGCCCAACACCAGAACTATTCCCTTATTCTGCTGCTGGTTCATATCTATGGTGATATGAGGGCATGCTTCAAGAATTACAAACTGATAGCAGACGCATCAGTGTGTTTTCTTCCCCATAAGTGGCTCAACAGGAAGTTCTTTTATTTAAATTCAGCTTATATAGACAATGTGACATAGGCAATCGTCATCACAAACATGTACATATGATTGGCTGATTCCATATATGGTTCTTCTCTTGTGACGTCTGCTTCTTCCACGTGTCTGCATTCCAGAGCTCACGGGGGCCATTTTAGCTTTACACGGTGGGTTGGGCCAGAAGGAGTAAGTTAAAAAGACTACACAGGACATCTGTTCCTCATCTTCACTCCGGGATCAATATCTCTGTCACCACTTTCAATCAAGGAAAATACTACTAATGTTTTCTTGTTACATGAATACTAGAACACACACATATGATAATACTCTAACCTATATCCTTAACTAGCATACACAAACACTCTGGTTCCCAATATGAACATCAATAAGTTTCTTATTGTACAAACATATCTTGGTGTGTCTTGCTCCTTGCAAACACATTCTCAGAAGGAGTGCTAATTGCTCAAAATTCCTGAGGGTTGGGCAGTAGACCATGTGAGCAGCTGAACACAAGAGTCATTTAACCCACACTAAACTTCTAACCCATATTTGAATAGATAATAGAGAGAAAGATCATTCATATAAAATAATCATTTTATAAACTCCATCACAAGTATATATAATGGAAAATTGAATTCAAATTATTACCATAATATTCCTTTTCTGACGCTCCTGAGCTCAATGGCAGCACAGCTGGGTATAGGCTCTGCTTCCCCCCCCATGCCACCAGGACTTAACTCATATAAATTTGAGCCCACCTACAGCCTCGGCGTTCTATAACTAGTCATACCAAGCTGGGTGGGATCTGTGCTGCCATGGAGCTCGTCAGGAAAGGAAAATTACGATAAGAATTTGAATTCAATTTTCTGTTTTCCTGACGGTTCCATATCAGCATAGCTGGGAACTAAAAAAAAAAAAAAAACAGAAGCCAGGTTGCCTCTGCAAAACTGAACTGTCATTAGACAATGAATATTAATATTTTGGTGCCCACGTAGCTGCCTTGCAGATAGTTTCAGACACTCGGCCTGCTGCCATTCTCAAGGTCGAGACCCTTCTAGTGAAGGGTGCCATCATTCTCCTGCACAGCCAACCCTTTCAACTTGTAGGCCAAGGAAATGAGCTTTACCAACCAATCTTGCTGGAAGCCGTAAAATTATTATGTGTTCCACCTGGAATGACAAACAGATGCTCTGACTTCCTGATGGCAGAAGTCGTCTTGATTAAACATTTTAAAGCCTGGCCCACATTCGATGGGCTAATTTCTTGAGTACTCCCCAAAAGGAACGTAGGAGGACAATCTCTTGTGTGATATGGACTCTGAAGGTCAGTTCAGGCACAATTTCGAGAATTGGCATGAGTACCACCCTGTCTGGGAAGTACACGAGTATGGGTTCTTTAAAACCCAAGGCCAGTAATGCTGATTCTCTTCTGGTTGATGTAATTGCCACCAGTAAAGCAGTTTTCAGTGAGAGGTACCACCAGGTGATTAAAGGCATCTGATGCAATAATGTTCAACAGCAATGCATAGACCTAAATCAAGCCACGCCTGCAGATATTTCAGAACAGACTTCTGAAGAGTCTAGCGAAAATCTTGATCAGCAATAATACTGGTGTAAAGATGGTTTTCCCTCTGTGATCAGTCAAACTTCAAGTGTGTTTCAGAAGCAAGGCAATTTATTTCAAATGTACCGGTACAAATGGATGAGTCTTACATGCTAAGAGAAAAAGCAGAAGTCACAACTGACACGAGGTGTGTGACCTTTATATAGAGTCAACAGGACGCATATTATTGGCTAAAGTTCACTGGTGGCTCATGACGCAAAACAGCTTTATTGCCAATCACAGTGTCTTTTTACAATTCGTAGCAAAGCTTATGAATTTAGGAAGTAAGTTGAAACAATTGAGCAATACAGGTTAGAAGCAACGTGTCTTTAGAAGCCATTTTAGAAATCGGAATCTATTTTAAATTCCTACAAATAGTCACACAATAGACATAAAAAACGTTTCCAACATTCCCACCTCTTGTGTGGCTATTTTATCTCAACACATTTCGATGATAGTCCCTGTGTTATGCACTTTCGGACTGTATGTCATTAAGTTGAGCTTCAATGTCCACACAGGTCTCCTCAGAGGTAGGAAGTGCTTGATACATTGTTCTTGAGATTGCAGTTTCGATCAGTTTTTGTGAAAGTCCTCGAATACAGGGAATGCAGCAGCATCCGCAAGTGACCAGAACGGCCAAAGCCACAGCAATTGAGATCAAACATGATGTGATAAGTCCAGTCCATTTACCAAACCATCCTTCAAGCCAGTTTGTGAATGGATCATTAATACCTGAATTCTCTGCTAATTCATTCGATAGAGCAGTTAGTCCTTCCAGGGCTCTGGTCACAGTCCCTCCAGGAGCTGTATTGTTAGGGATAAAGGTACAACACATACTACCAAACATTTTGCATACCCCTCCTCTTTCAGCCAGGACCATATCTAAGGCCATTCGGTTCTGCCTTGCCATTGGAGAGGTAGGGCCCAGCTGTTCTGCTAGACCTTTTACAGCATCCCTGATATAGTTTACAAATTGTTTTTGGTTGTAGTATATATAGTTAATCCAGTCAACATTTTTATCTATAGTCACCCACCAGAGCAGAGACTCAAACCCAGCCGTTACCTGACTCCTGGCCTTAAACTCATTCGGCACCCCTCGAGGGACTCCAATCTCATCTATATAGATCTGGGAGTCAAATGACCCTTTGGAAGAGGTGTCCCTCTGATACCGTTGGTGACTCTTAGTCCACGGGTGTTCTGACAGGATTCTCAGGGGCATAACCAGCTGGACCATCACACAATCCCCTTGGGCATTGGCGGGAATCCTAGCTCGCAGTTTCTTATGTTTCCCACACATCCACCAGACATCAGCTCTCTGAGTGTCGTGTTCAACCCAATCACCATTTTCCTTGCTAATCCTCTCCGCACAGCAGTCATCAGGTAGTGACCCAAGATCCACCACGCTACTGTTCCCTGGGAGTGCAAAACAAGTAAAATTGCCCAGATACGTAGCAACTGCTGGAGGTATCTGAGGTCTCTGCACTGGGGGAAACAACAAACTCAATGTGTGACAGGTAGAATTTGTTTCTGGTTTATAGCTCTTATTATACAACCGCAGCATACATTTTAAACCTTCTGGATCTGTATTGTAATCTAGAGGAAAAGGGACCGTTGCTAAATGTGGTCTAGCTCCAGCACAAACTAAACAGTTTTCCTTTTTTAGAGTTTTAACCGTGTACCTCAACCATTCTAACCACTCATTTTTTTCTTGGTAACCCATCTCCAAAGCTATGACATCTTCTACTGTTAGGTTAGTAAATCTTACAGTATTACTCAGAACTTCTATTTTAGTATGGCCTTCTTCTTTCCCTTCTGTGTCTACCTTTTCCTGTTTGGTTTTATTGAGTGGTAATACCTCGAGGAAAAATTTACCTAAAGGATCTGTTCCCGATACCCATGCTCCCATAGAATATAACCATTGATCCTTTTTTTTTTAGGTTCTTTTAATGTTATCAGCAATTGGTTGCAATCTCTGCTATGTGTACAGGGGGAATTGGCCGCCTTTGTTATGGTGAGTCTTTCTTTTAAACCATTTATGCCTAGAATGTTGTACCCCCAATCTTGGTGTGCTGTGGTCCACAGGGCCTGGTTCCATACTGAACAGTCAGTTCCACTTGAAAGATAACAAACATATTTATCTGCCCATTGGAGCCTTCTTGCTTCAGTTATCTCCCTACAGTCCAATCAACTAAAATGGTACTAGTTACCCCTTCTATGAAGGTTAAGTTCAAAGCCTTCCCTGTATTTGCCCATTCTAGAGGTTCCTTTTCTTTCCAGTTTCTGCCTCCCCGTATAGACGCCTCACCTAGAGTCACCAGTAAACCCAAGATAATCACTGTCCCTTTCATCCTGACCAGCTACAGAGCCCCAGGGGGTAAGGTAAGGGAGTCTTCACCGGTTTGAGATAAGCCCCACCTTGTGCGGGACCTCCCTTTGTAGCCGGACTTACCAGAGCTCTGTCGCCAACTGACCCTGCTCTGCCTGTAAAACCTTTTTGCAATGGGACTGGTGAGTCCAGGTAGACCTCTCCACAATCCTTATTGCTGTGGGAGTGGTGAAAAGAACCTGATATGGCCCCTCCCACTTAGGCAAGTGCCAATGTTTCCTTTTTATTACTTTTATCAGGACCCAGTCTCCGATATGAATTTTCTCTTCTCCTTGGATTGGAACTTCTGGAATAGAACAGACCTCATTAATTTGTTTCTGTTTCAACAAGTTAGACATATACTCTGCTAAGGTACGTTCAGATTCTTCAACTGGTGTTTCACTTAGTAGTAAGGGTATTCTATATGGCCTTCCATGTATCATTTCAAATGGACTCAAACCTTCCTGTGTGGGTGTAATATGCATACTGGTCACAGCTAATGGTAGGCAGTACATCCAATTTTTACCTGTTTCTTCCATAGCTTTTTTCAGTTTATTTTATATAATCCCATTGTGTCTTTCCACCAATCCAGCTGATTGGGGGTGGTAGGCACAATGGTTTTTTACTTGGATACCCATCACTTCTGTCAAATGTTGTATAGTCTTATTTACAAAATGGGATCCATTATCGCTGTAGATCCTTTCAGGGATTCCAAACCTAGGAATTATATCTCTTAGTAATGCTTTGGCTACAGTCTGTGCGTCCGCACTTCCTGACGGGAATACCTCCACCCATTTGGTCAAAGCATCTATTATTACCAGACAATATTTTTTTCATTTCACATTTGTCCAATTCAATAAAATCCATGCAAATGTGTTGGAATGGATATTGTGGTGTGGGGAACTTCCCTTTTTGTGGCCTTATGCCACCCTGAGCATTGTGTCTTGCACATATAATGCATTGCAAACAAAAAGTTTTTGCGTAGTTTGTGAAGCCATAGGCTGTACATACCTTATTTAACATCTCAGTCATCCCCCTGTTTGACACATGAGTTACTCCATGTGTCAACACTGCTGCATACCTAAATAGGGATTTTGGCAATACCGGTTTTCCTCCAGGTGATGTGTAAATGTTATCTATCATTGTGCAACCTTTTGTTTTCCAATATTGTTTCTCCCCGGGGGGTGCATTCTGCTGCATATCAGTAAGGACTGTATGATCTATCTCTATGATTTCCAGTTCTGTCATTATTTGATGTGTTTCTTGTGCCACTATTTTAGCCGCTTCGTCTGCCCTTTTATTTCCCTTTGAGATGGGGTCTCTATTTTTTGTGTGTGCTTGACATTTGCATATTGCAAGCTCTTTTGGTAACTGTATTGCATCTAGAAGTTCTAGAATGAAATCCGTGTGTGAAATTGTCTTACCACTAGAGGTCACCATCCCCCTGTTTTTCCATTGTTGTGCAAAAACATGTACTGTTGAAAATGCATATTGACTATCGGTGTATATGGTTACGGATTTTCCTTTTGTAATTATACATGCTCTTGTCAGTGCTACAAGTTCTGCTACTTGTGCTGAATAATGTTTTGGTAATGGCCTAGCTTCCAATATTTCATCCTGTGACACTACTGCATATCCAGTTGCATTTGTGCCATCTGGATTTTTCTTACTGGAGCCATCAACAAAAAGTGTCATGTCAGGGTTAGATAAAGGTACATCTTTCAAATCACTTCGTGGTAGTACCTTTTCAGCGATGGCAGCAGTACAGTTATGTTTATGGCCATTAGTAGGAAGTGGTAGTAGTGTGGATGGATTTAATGTAGTACACCTCTGTATCGTTAAATGAGGTTGTGTCAAGAGTATTGTCATACAGGAAAGATGTCGTGCTGGGCTCAAATGTGATATCTTTTGTTGTAAAAGAATAACAGATACTGCATGAGGTACTTTGAGTGTCAGCGAGTGATATAGCACTATAGATGCTGAGGCCTTAACTGCTTCAGCTGCAGCTACCACTGCCTGTACACAGGGTGGAAGTGCTCTAGTTACACTGTCTAGTTTTGTAGAATAGTAACCAATTGGCCTCTGGCACTCGCCATGTGACTGTGTAAGTACCGATGTCATGTGACCCTCCCTTGAGTCCACTGTTTGTTCGAAAGGTTTGTCATAGTTTTGGTAAGGCTAGCACTGATGGACTAGAAAGGATTTGTTTTAGGTCAGTAAAGGCTATCTCTGTTTCCTCACTCCATTTTATAGCGTCCTGTAGGGCCATGGGGTTACCATGTATGGCATGGACCAACGGGGCGGTCAATATTGAATACCCAGGGATCCAAACCCTACAAAATTCAGCATGCCCAAAAAAGACATTTGTTTTTTTGGTCTTTGATCTCGGCACCTGGAGGGGGACTCAAATTCTTTCTTCGTCCAGGTGCCAACCTTTTTTTGAGATATTATACCCCAAGTATTTGACCTGCTGTTGCCACAACTGGAGTTTTAGTTTTATTTACCTTATGCCCTTGGTCTTGGAGGAAATATAACAGAACCATTGTGTCAGTCCTACATACCTCCTCTGAGGGAGACGCCACTAGGATGTCATCTACATAGAGGAGGAGTTGGCTTCCCCCTGGGGGTACAAATTGAGCCAAGTTTGAGGACATTGCCTGTGAAAAAATGGTAGGGGACTCACAATAGCCCTGGGGCAACCTGGTAAAGGTATACCTTTTTCCCCGGTAGGTGAAGGCAAACCAAAATTGATGGTCGGGGTGTACCTGAATGCTAAAAAAAGCGTTACTGATATCAATCACAGAGAAGAATTTATTCCCTGGATCCAGATCATTCAATAGTGTGTGTGGATCTGGTACCACAGGAGCTCTTGGTATAACTGCCTGGTTAACAGCTTGTAAATCCTGTACCATTCTCCAGCCTGTGGAAGGCGGAGCCTTCTTAACAGGGAAAAGAGGGGTGTTACAGGGGCTGTCAGGACATGGAATAATCACCCCTGTTTGTAAAAGTCTGTCTATTACAGGGGCTATACCCTCCTCTGCTTCCTTCTTAAGGGGGTATTGTCTTTGATGGGGCCTGTGGTGTGATTTTGGAGTAATGGTTACTGGTTGGACTCCTTTCATGAGTCCAACATCTGCTGGGCCCCTAGACCACATTGTCTCTGGGAGCCCATCTAACAGGTGACCCTCTTGTGTCAAGTATCATTCAGCTCCTGCAGCCCACATGTGTGCTGAGGGTGTTGTAATGATTCCGTGTCCTAAGGGTTTGTGACAAAAATAACCTGTCGACTTACTTTTGTATAGGTCAGGTAGGCCCACAGAAGCCCAATCTCTTAGGTCTTGGCATGCCTTCACAAACCCTCCCACATCCCTCCAATCTTTGTTTTTGGGTTTAGCCAAGGATATGTGTGGGGTGACTTCCCTAAACAGAACTTGTTCCTTGGGAGGTATACAACATGCCGATGCACAAAATCCCTCAACACTCCAGTAAACATTAGTTAATTGCAGGGTAACTTCCTTCTTTGAGAAAAATCTGGAAACTTAATACCTAGCCGGCCCTGGTGTTCTCTTAAAATACATTGTACAGTGAGCCCTATTTGGTGCCTGTAGATCCACTGTTCTACCTTCCATTGTGGTTGCAGCATAATTAATCATTTTATCAACAGTGTCAATTGTCTTGTTGTCTTTCATATACACATCTAATGAATAATAATAATGAGTTTCTTCTATTGGGTTAATAGGTCCCTGTCCTACTTGGACTGCAAACCCATTATTTTGTGCACTGACTGACATGCGCATAGCTGACATTAGGTCTCTTCCCAAGAGATTTACAGGGCAGACAGTAGACAAAATCACTCTGATTGTGGTCTTAACCCCTGTCTCTGGCTCCTCAATGGTGACATACTCAGACAATGATTCCCTCACCAATTTTCCACTTACCCCTTGCACCAGGATTTTGTAGATTGATCAACATGAGGTACATCTGCAGGGTGGATTAGGGTCCGACTGGCCCCAGAATCCAGCAAAAAAAGTACACATTTCCTTTCCACCATTAACTCCACCTGTGGTAAGTTTTCAACGTACCCTATCTTTTCCAGGTGGCTCACACATACTGTTTCTAGTCAATCGGATTTGTGGGGGCCTGACCCGTCAGGGCAGTCCCTGGCCAAATGCCCCTGTTCTCCACAAACCCAACATTGCCTTCTTTCTACCCATTCTTTATTCTTCCATTGTCCTCTACCCCTTCCTCCTCCTCTCAACCTGTTCCTTCCTCTAAAACCACCTCTGCCTCTTCCTCTATTAGACTCCTCTGGTTCCGCCTCGGCGGTGTACTCCTCTACCTCCTCATCTCCTTCATCACTTTGCACAAAAACCTTTACTTTCACTTTTTTTTTTACCATTGTTTTCAAATACTTCTCTGAATGTTTAGCATATTGTAAAACATCTAAAACTGATGCAGTTCGGTAAGTAACCATGTTTTTAACAATGTAATCCTTATGATCCTGTTTTAATCCATTTACAAAAGCTATTTTTAGCTGTTGCTGATATGCACTATTCACATCCTCAGCTTCGGGGAGCCCGGAGAACACTTTAAAAACCTCTCGTAGTTTATTCAGGTAGTCACTGACACTCTCCTTGTCTTCTTGTACTGTCATATTTATTTTCTGCCAATCAGTCCGTTGTACCCATCTAAGCTGGCATCTATTTAGTAAGGCAGTCAACCTGTTTCCTAAGTCTGGGCTATCTGGAGGTAATGGATCCCTTCGCCCCTGTCCGTCTGCTAGGCCGCAAGGGTCCCAATCCCCCTTTACCGAAGCCCAATCTGATCCCAGTACTCTCCTCAGGGCTCTCTCTACCTCCACCCCATTCAACTTATAGCTGTTCCTTAATCCCTCTATGTTTTCAATAAATTCCCCTGGACCTAATTTTGGATGTTTTATGTGTTCTGTAGCCTTTTGTATGTCCTTCTCAGTCCATGGCCTGAAAACAGTCATTGTCAGGGGTAGCTGTGCTCCCACCTCGTCTGCCTGTCCTCCCCTGGGGTTCGGGACTTCTATCAAGGGGTATTCCTCACCATCATCTACACCATACCTAATAGGAGGTTTACTTGATCTCTTGGCTCCTGCTGGGGCACCTAGTGCATAGGTTATGGCATCAGTTAAAGTTTCAAGGATCGATCTGTTCATCTCCGTAGCTATGCTGCTATCTGGAGAAATTGAGGAAGTAGGATTGGGGTCTTGTTCAAAGGCGGTTCCTTTGACAGGGGTGGATGTTACAGGGAGGGTGTTACTCTGGGCAGTGGCTTGTACCTGAGGGGGAGGACCATTATTATAAGGAGGCGGTCTCTGGGTGCTACAAATGAAATCATCCTCTTTGTCCACTAGAGGAAGTTGGGCTTGGCATTTCTCTTTTGTTCTTCTTCTAGCATGTTCAAGCCAGCATTCCGCCATTGCTAACCCACACCTTCTTTGATCTTTGGGTCCCAACAATTTAGGCTTATCCACCAAATCCTGACAACCTTTTACAGTTAATTTATTATTAAATCCAATTTTTTTTTCCCATTTATCACAATATTTTACAAATTTAGGGTCTTTGCTATGCATAAATTTCTTATCTCCTTCTAATGGCGCATTAGGAACACAACAGCAACACACACAATACATTCCTTTACAGAAATTATTCCCCATGGTGCTCTGTTCTTTTGCGTCAGTGTTGAGTTTAGAATACAAGGCTGGTAATTCTACTCTCAAACCCTACCAAAATCTATATAAAACAACAAAGTCCAAACTCCCCAAACAGGAAACATATGCACCTATATATATCTATACACACACATACACACACACACATATATATACATACATATACATACACATATATATATATATATCAACACATATATCTATATCTTCACTCCCCCTCTTTTTTCTTTTTTTTTCAGAAGCACAGTTGGTTTAAAACAAACAAAAAAATCTAATAACAATCAAAAAAAAAACAAGTAACAAACAAAAAAAACAAACAAATAACAAACAAAAAAAAACAAATAACAAACAAAAAAAACAAATAATAATAAAATAAAAAAATAGAGTGACCTGATCAGAAGTCACGCGCGCACGCACAAAAGAGGAAGTGCACTTAACTTAGACGGCCGGACAAGTCCTGAACAATACAAATGTCTGTGAAGGGGGGGAGGGAGGGAATTGAGTCCAGTGTCTAACCACAAGATTGCAGATAACTGCCTTAACAGACAAGTTCACCGCCGTTAGCATTAATTGGGCTGTCTATAAACTTGTAAAACACCGGGTTACAACTCTGGTGTCACGATAACAATAAGAATACAGGAAAATCAAAAATATCAAAACACCACACACTATGGGGAGAATCAAAAAAAATGTTAAAACCTGTCTCTGCAGTACTGTCGTTCAATGAACTTGTAAAGTTAGCAGTAAGGATAATCATTAGAAAGAGAGAGAAAAAGAAGTGATCACCAAGAAGAAAGTAGGCCTTGCAATCTGTTTAGATCACTCAGCTACTTTTAGCGCTTAAATCATCGGGTCCGCAACCTTTGACATTCGGTATACCCTTCAACAAATCTTTTTTTTATCTGTCCTGGACAGCAGGCGACGTCCATTTTACTGTAGGCAACGTCCCAAATGCCTCTGTCTTCGAGCATCGGATTATACAATCCCAATGTTGGATTACAACTCATAACCAGAATCAAGTAGAAAAAGAAAAAGAGACTTAGAAAAGAATTAAAAGTAATTTAAAGTATCTTACCTCCCAAACACACCAGAAGGACTGGATCACGGCAGGTTCGGAACCAGATGGTTGAACCCGGGTCCTGGTAGCAATCGGCCCTTATTTGACCACTAATGTTAAGTGGGGGGACTTATTTTCTCAGTGAGTTTTGAGATCTGATACTCACCAATTTCTGATCGATCAGAACCTTAAGACCCGGGCTTGAACGCATTGGTGTCGGCAAGAAGGACCAAAATGTAAAGATGGTTTTCCCTCTGTGATCAGTCAAACTTCAAGTGTGTTTCAGAAGCAAGGCAATTTATTTCAAATGTACCGGTACAAATGGATGAGTCTTACATGCTAAGAGAAAAAGCAAAAGTCACAACTGACAGGAGGTGTGTGACCTTTTTATAGAGTCAACAGGACGCATATTATTGGCTAAAGTTCACTGGTGGCTCATGACGCAAAACAGCTTTATTGCCAATCACAGTGTCTTTTTACAATTCGTAGCAATGCTTATGAATTTAGGAAGTAAGTTGAAACAATTGAACAATACAGGTTAGAAGCAAAGTGTCTTTAGAAGCCATTTTAGAAATCGGAATCTATTTTAAATTCCTACAAATAGTCACACAATAGACATAAAAAACTTTTCCAACACTGGGAATATATGCCATATTCTGCTATAGGCACGGTTAGCGCTGCCCTTCCTTGTTTTCGTGAGAGTATTCACAATCTTCACAGAGCATTCAAAATCCGTTAGCCTCTGCCTCTCCAGACCCAGGCCATCAGCCTGAGGCTGTCGGATGCTGGATGAATGGGACTTTGGAGAAGATTTGATCTTATAGGCAGAGGGAGTTAATCCTTGACACTCATAAGGATGAGCAGTGGCCCATTCGGCCAATCTGGGATCATCACCAGAACTGTCACCTTCGCCCCGCCACAGCCTCAGCTGGAAGCCAAGAAACAGAGGGAGCAGCAGAAAGGCAAAAGCTGTCTTGGAGATCCACTCTGCGGTCAGCACCTCCACCCCGATTGCTAGGGGATTCTGGGCTCTGGAATGGAACTTCAGCAACTTGGTGTTGACTAGGGATGTGAGCGGGTCTACCTCTGGAAGAAAAATACCAAGCTCTGTTAGTTCTCGAAAGACTCACAGTAGTCTGGACCAGTCATTGTCATCTAGACTTGTCCTGGACAAATAGTTTGCCTGAAGATTCTTCAGACCAGGCACATAGGCTGCAGATAGCTGCAGAAGATTGACTTGGGCAGATTCTAGAATTAGAGAAACCTCTAAGACTGAGCCTTGTTTCCAGATATAGGCCTCAGTCTGAGACTGGTCATTACCAATAGATAACCTTCTCACAGGGTTTTGTGTGCCATTTAACAAATTAGCCCATAAAAATAATTAAATGCAGTAAAATAGTTTGCTCAGTAACAAACCCTAAAGGGTTAACCACTGCTAGAAGGAGGTAGAAGCTTCCATCTACAGCCCTGATTGACCAGACGGTTCACAAACTAAACCAAGCCCTGCCAGGAATCAGGACTTAATGAAAGAGTTTTGTTCAGAACAGCAACAAAAAGGTAGGAATTTGCAACAGAATCACAATAATATTCTGCAATGTACACAAACCAAGAGAATTGTAGACATTATAAACATGCTTCTTCCCCCTTTTTTTTTTGGTGAAAAACTGGAGAGCACAAAGAAATATAAAAGGATAGCCTATATTTCTTTCAACAGGCCATAGCTGGCTCCAGTAGTCATCCACAGGTGACTCATCTGCCTTATCTGGAAATGCTGGTCTTTTGAGGGGGTTGGCACAATGGCACAATAGTAAACATGAGAAGCCACCAACAGGTTATTGCCATGTGTGAACAGACAAAGTATTACTTTGTGCATCTGTTATGCAGAGTACTCCCTGTGGAGGAACCCAGGCTATGCATTGTAAGGTACCTGTGATAGGTAGTGTCCGAAGTGGAACTTGTGTGCTGAGGATTCAGGCGAAAACGTAGTCAGGCAGATTAGGTTGGCAACAGATCAGGCAAAATGGTACACAATCGAAATCCAGAGAGTGGTCAGGCAGGCAAAGGTCATACACGAGCTGGCAGTGAAGTACAAAATCAGCAGGCTGGAGAGTAGTCAGGAATTCAGGCAGAAGTTCAACACGAAAATCAGGATCAAAAAGCAGTCACAACACCCAGGGAGCTATTCCACACAAACGGGCGCTGAGAGATAGCATCACTTCCTTTTTAAGGGCTGCTTTGATTGAAAATTGTCCACAGCTGGCAGCAGGTGGGGCTAGTGAGTCCAAGGTAATGTTTAACACTGAGAGGACATTTCCAAAAGTCCAGATCTGCTCAGTAGCGCAACAGGTAAGGCTGCAGCTTTGGGACCAGGAAGATCCCGGTTCAAATACACCCAGGTACATGACAGGGCCCCCTCCCCAGTGGACCCCTCCGGGGGCCTAGCGGGGCTTAGTGGGAAAGGAGGCATGGAAGTCTCGAATAAGAGAAGGGGCATGCAGATCTTTGGCTGGAACCCAGGAACGGTCTGTGACAAGATATCCCTTCCAATGAACCAGATACCGAAGGCCACGACCCTGTCTTCTAGAATCAAGAATCTTGGAGACTTCAAACTCATTTTGTCCATCAACAAGAACAGGAGGAGGTAGCTGTTGCGTTCTGGAGTAGCGATTGAAAATTGCTTTTTTGAGGAGGGAAACGTGGAACACAGGATGAATTCGGAGAGAGGAGGGTAATTTCAACCGATAGGAGACTGGCCCGACTCGAGCAATAATTCTGTAAGGACCAATGAATCGAGGGCCCAATTTGGTAGAAGGTTGTTTCAGTCTCACATATTTGGTTGATAGCCAAACTCTGTCCCCCACCACATATGGAGGTATATGGCGTCTTTGTTTGTTGGAAAAAAGTGCATACTTGCCTGCTGACTTCCGTAGTAATAAGCAAATCTTTTTCCAATGTAGCAGAATATTTTTAACCCGCTGATCTGCTGCTGGTACACCAGAAGAAGGCTGAAGTAGGGGAAAAGTCTGAGGGTGATAGCCTAGGGCTGCGTAGAATGGTGTGGTATGAAGAGCACTGTGCCAACGGGAATTAATGGCGAACTCAGCTAAAGGCAAATACTCAGACCAGTTGGAGTGTAAGGCATTGACATAATGTCGAAGATAGGTTTCTAGGGTCTGGTTCATGCGTTCGGTTTGACCATCTGTTTGAGGGTGATGTGAGGTAGAGAGTGAAAGCGTTACTCCCAGTTTCTTGCAGAACGCTCTCCAGAATCGGGAAACAAACTGGGATCCGCGGTCTGAGACGACATTGGTAGGTATGCCATGATATCTCACAATATGGGAAAGGAAGAGAGTAGACAGTGCTTCCGCTGTAGGTAATCCCGGGAGCGGCACAAAATGAGACATTTTTGAAAAGCGATCCACTATGACCCATATAGCAGTCATACCCTCGGACTTGGGTAAGTCTGTAATGAAGTCCATAGTCAAATGGGTCCAAGGCTGACGAGGTGCTGAAAGTGGTTGTAACAGTCCAGTAGGCAATGTACGGGGTACTTTATTAGCAGCACAAGTTGGGCAGGCAGCCACATAGTCAGTAACATCCCTTTTCATATGAGGCCACCAGACATGACGCTGCAAGGTCTTAAAGGAGCACTATACCTTTTTTTTTTTTTGCTTAAAAATAACAAACATGTTATACTTACCTCCACTGTGCAGCTCGTTTTGCACACAGTGGCCCCGATCCTGGTCTTCTGGGGTCCCTCGGCGGCTGTCTTGGCTCCTCCCCGCAAGGACTCCACACCTTAATGCGAGTGAGCTCGCATGGTGTGGAGTGATTGCGGGCGCGCTCCCGTGATACAGCGGCGGCCATAGCCGCCGACTGTATCACTCGGCCCCGCCCCCCGGCGTGCCGCATCATTGGATGTGATTGACAGCAGCGCCAGCCAATGGCTGCGCTGCTTTCAATCTATCCAGTGTAGCCAATCGGCGGCCAGGCAGAAAAACGAAGAGGATGACGGGGACGAGCATGGGACTTTCGAGGGGCCAGGTAAGAAAAACGGGGGCTGGGGGGGGGGGGCGGTATTGTCGAATGTTTTTTCACCTTAATGCATAGGATGCATTAAGGTGAAAAAACATGTAACTTTACTACTCCTTTAAGAGTGATGGTGACACCAGGATGACCAGATAAAACACCATCATGTGCCCAGATGAGTACAGGTTTTCTGAGGCTAGGGGCTACGAACAGGCGACCTGGTGGTATCTTCAAGCCTTGGGGAACACAATTCTGGGTTTCTTGTAACTGTTGGGAAAGAGCCGTAGAGATCTGTGCGACAATTTTGTGAGGTGGGATTATATACTGCTCGGTAGGTTGGTCTTCTTCAGAGGTAGCAAACTGTCTGGAAAGAGCATCGGCTTTCTTGTTTTTATGCCCAGGAACATAAGAAAGAACAAAATTAAAATGGGAGAAAAACAGAGCCCATCGAGCCTGACGTGAGTTCAAACGTCTTGCAGTCTGAAGGTACAGTAGGTTTTTATGGTCAGTGAGGATAGAAAAAGGTTTTGGAGCCCCTTCCAGAAGATGTCGCCATTCAGACAATGCCAATTTGATGGCCAGTAGTTCTCGATTCCCAACATCGTAATTCATCTCCGCTGGAGAAAACTTTCTAGAAAAAAATGCTACTGGATGGATTCTACCAGACTTAGGCTGTCTCTGGGAGAGCACGGCACCTGCTCCTACCTCAGAGGCATCAACCTCAACTATGTACTGGAGATCGGGATTTGGATGCTGAAGAATTGGAGCTTTGCTGAACATGTCTTTTAATTGCTGGAAAGCCAATTCTGCTTCTGAGGACCATACCTTGCAATTTGTACCTTTCTTAGTCATAGCAGTAAGGGGGGCCGCAATGGAGGCAAAACCTTTGATGAAGCGTCTGTAGTAATTTGCGAACCCTAGAAAGCTTTGGAGCCCTCTTAAAGTGGTCGGTTGGGGCCATTGCAAGACAGCGGAAAGTTTTTGAGGGTCCATTTGGAAACCGGCAGCACTTATAATGTATCCAAGGAAAGGAATACGGCTTTGATGGAAACTGCATTTCTCAATCTTCGCGTAAAGATGGTTTTCTCTCAGTCGTTGCAATACCTGCTTTACATGCGAGATGTGCTCTAGATGAGTCTTGGAAAAGATTAAAATGTCGTCCAAGTAGATGATCACAAAACTGTTGCTGAAATCATGAAAAATTTCATTCATGAAACGTTGGAAGACAGCAGGGGCGTTACACAACCCAAATGGCATAACCAGATGTTCAAAATGTCCATTACGAGTGTTGAATGCTGTCTTCCACTCGTCCCCGTCTTTAATTCAAATTAGATTATAAGCCCCTCGTAGGTCTAGCTTGGAGAAGATAACAGCCCCCTTAAGTACATCAAACAGTTCAAGAATGAGAGGCAAAGGGTAGGAGTCTTTTACAGTGATTTGATTTAACCCTCGATAGTCTATGCATGGTCGAAGACCCCCATCTTTTTTTTCAACAAAGAAAAACCTGCCCCTACTGGAGAAGAAGAGGGTCGGATAAAACCTCTTTCCAAGTTGTCTTTTACGTATTCCTCCATGGATTTTTGTTCAGGCAAAGACAGGGGATAGGTCCTTCCTTTGGGAAGAGGTGCTCCAGGAATCAATTTAATTGCAGTCAAAAGAACGATGTGGAGGTAAAACCTCTGCCTTTTGCTTGCAAAATACGTCTGCAAACGCATGGTATTCATAAGGCAAGATAGGTGGGACGGCCACGGAAGCCAACATACAAGCAGGAAGTCTTTTGGGTTGAGACAAACAGTTTGAATGACAGAACGACCCCCAAGAGGTTAGTTCTCCATTTTCCCAATCAAAAGAAGGGTTATGTTGTTGTAACCATGGGTAACCAAGGATAACAGGCAGAAGTGGAGAATCAATAAGAGACAAGACAACTTCCTCTTTGTGGAGTACGCCTACCTGAAGGGTGATTGTTATAGTCTCAAATTTTACAATGCCATCTCCCAAGGGTTGTCCATTCACGGTGGTAATGTTCAGGGGTCTAGATTTTGGAACAAATGGGATATTATTTTTTTTAGCAAAAGTGTAGTCCAAGAATATGCCAGCAGCTCCAGAATCCACAAAAGCCTCACAGGAGACAAGTTTAGAGGGTAAATGGATAATTGCAGGAATGGTAATCTTGGTCTTGGAGGATATACCTGTAAGGTCTAAGCCAGCTCCTCCAACACTGGTTAGACCCTGCCTTTTACTGGACGGGAAGGGCAGACAGATAATAAATGTCCTTTAAGTCCACAGTATAGGCATAGGCCCAATGCACGCCTCCTTTGTTTCTCAGACTCAGTTAGGTGGAGACGGCTTACATCCATGGGTTCCACAGGTGTCTGGGGTTCAACTGAGATTTCAGGTTCTGGCTGAGGTGGTGCTTGGAAGTTAGGGGCCAAACGGTAGACTGGCCGAGGAAACTTGCGAGTTCTAAGTCTCTCTTGGCACCTTTCATGATACCGGACATCCAGACGAACACAGAGCTCTATGAATTTCTCTAGGTCTTCTGGGGAATCCTTATAGACTAATTCGTCTTTGATGCGATCTGCAAGACCTTTTCGGAAGGCTGCACATAATGCCCTTGAGTCCCAAGTAGTCTCAGCAGCAAGGGTACGAAACTCAATAGCATATTGTGCCACAGACCTGGTGCCTTGTTGCACGTCCAAGAGTGAGTACTCAGCTGCAGAAGCTCTATCTGGCTTGTCAAATACAGTCTGGAGAGAAGCCAGAAATTTGTCAGCGTCTTGCAGCACAGGATCATTGCGTTCCAGATAAGGAGAGACCCAGGCCAGGGCCTTCCCCTTTAACAAGGAAATTACAAAAGTCACTTTGGCAGAAGAAGTGCTAAAGGTCCCAGGGTTGTTGCGGAAATGCAAACGGCAAACATTTAAAAAGCCTCTGCAGTCCTCAGTATCACCACCAAATTTGTCAGGCATAGGAAGTTTGGGTGGTACAGAAGAGGTGGGTTGGATCGTAGCAGGAGTAGGATCCAGAGTCTGGACCGTTGCAGAGGAAGCAGACAAACAAAATTTAAGCATAGTACAAAGTTCATCTAACTTGGCGTCCAGAGAAGAAAGATGCTGTTCATGAGCTCCAATCAATTGTCCCTGACGTGAAATCGCCTTAACAATCTCAGCAGGGTCCACTGTCATTGTGGCCCGTTTGTAATGTAAGGTACCTGTGATAGGTAGTGTCCGAAGTGGAACTTGTGTGCTGAGGATTCAGGCGAAAACGTAGTCAGGCAGATTAGGTTGGCAACAGATCAGGCAAAATGGTACACGATCGAAATCCAGAGAGTGGTCAGGCAGGCAAAGGTCATACACGAGCTGGCAGTGAAGTACAAAATCGGCAGGCTGGAGAGTAGTCAGGAATTCAGGCAGAAGTTCAACACGAAAATCAGGATCAAAAAGCAGTCACAACACCCAGGGAGCTATTCCACACAAACGGGCGCTGAGAGATAGCATCACTTCCTTTTTAAGGGCTGCTTTGATTGAAAATTGTCCACAGCTGGCAGCAGGTGGGGCTAGTGAGTCCAAGGTAATGTTTAACACTGAGAGGACATTTCCAAAAGTCCAGATCTGCTCAGTAGCGCAACAGGTAAGGCTGCAGCTTTGGGACCAGTAAGATCCCGGTTCAAATACACCCAGGTACATGACATGCATATTGGCTGCAGGGAGCAAGGCACAACAATACCCAGCAATGCAGCATTCATTTGGATACAAAGCATTTTAAAATTTAGCTCACCCAACCTCCACCATCCGACTGTAAACACCGGCACAACGTGGGTGCGCGTGCATAGGGGAGACTCTGACAACACCGCTGCCCACTTTACATAGACCCAGCGGACCCCAGACAAGGCTGTTAGCCATGATGAAAGCCGCCCTGAGGTACAGCCGCGGGGCTCCCTGGATTATGGGTCATTTACCTGAGACACCATAGACTGTGTCCAGCCTAATCCACACAAATGAACGGCCTTTTAGACCAGCCAGGTAGAGGAGGACACCTAGGCATAGGAGGAAAAAAGAAGAACGCTGAGGCTGTAGGTGGGCTCAAATTTATATGAGTTAAGTCCTGGAGGCATGGAGGGGCGGGGCCTATACCCAGCTGTGCTGACATGGAGCTGTCAGGAAAGTCCATTAATCATAACAAAATATACAAGTAGAACCTATGAATTTTACAGAGAATATTAAATGATAAGGACTAAAATATCAGTTCTACATACCAGCACAGTAAAGTTAGAAAATATGGTTGGTCCCAGTTCTGACAATAATGAATTAGATGCAGCCATGCTGAACTTCAACGCATAGGAACAATCTCTTTCCAAGGTATATAACAAATAGGGTGGATAGGAGTATATTAGTTGTTAAATAGTATCGCATACCTGGAAATGAATAAAGGAATGTCAAAAGCTAGTAACTCCATATATAGCAATATTGTAGCAGTCTTTCATCCCCCTGTATAAAAGTCACAGTGGGTTGAGGCATATGTTCAACTAGATAGTAAAAGCCAAGTAGCTAAAGGATGGCTAGTAGAGTATAATCATGGAGACATGGTCCTAATCTTGCCCAGAGTCATATTCTGTAACAGGATACAAAGTACATGCCTCAACGGTGTACACACCAGCACAAACTGCTCCAATACATGCTAATGTGATAATGTGATGCCTCAACCCCCTGTGATTTTTATACACTGGGGATGGAAGACTGCTACAATATTGCTATACATAGAGTTACTGTACTTGCTTTTGCCATTCCTTTATATATTTCCAGGTATGCTGTATTTTTTTAACAACTAATATACTCCTATCCACCCTATTTGTTATATACCTTGGAAAGGGATTGTTCCTATCCATTGAGGTTCAGCACGACTGCATCTAACCCATTATTGTTAGAACTGGGACCAACCATATTTTCTAACTCTAATGTGCTGGTATGCAGTGGTGTATTTAGATTATGTGCTGCCCTAGGCCTGACTAAACTCATGCACCCCTAATTTAAATACAACCCCTACTATGCCCCACCCCTAAACATGCCCTTGTAAAATATCTCATATAATGACACTGTTAAAAGTTTTATGCAAAATTAAGTTAAAAAAATAAATATTAACAACAACTTTTGAACAATATCAACATAAAACTTATCAGTGCAACCTCAGTAGTGCCCATCAGTGCGGCCTATCAGTGCATCTTAAGAGGGCTGCCTCATCAGTGCCCATCAGTGCAGCCTCATTAGTGCAGCCCCACTCTGCTGGGAACAGAGAGGGATGCAGTGAGATGAGGACAGAGAGGGACGCCGGGGACAGAGAGGGACACAGGGGGACACTGTGGGGGGGAGGACACAGGGGGACACTGTGGGGGGGACACAGGGGGACACTGTGGGGGGAGGACACAGGGGGACACTGTGGGGGGAGGACACAGGTGGACATTGTGGGGGGAAAAGGACACAGGAGGGCACTGTGGGGGGAGTAGGACACGGGGACACTGTGGGGGAGGACACATGGGGACACTTTGGGGGGGACACAGGGGGACACTTTGGGGGAAGGACACAGGGGGACATTGTGGGGGGGGGAACCAGGAGAGTATTATGGAGCCTCCTGCGTCTGTACTGGCTGCCCCCCCCTGTAATAATAACATCACTCACGTCACGGTGCGCTGCTCCCCGACAGCCCCTCCTCTCTTCTCGTCCATCCCAATACTTAACTGTATCTGCTGTCCTGGCCGCTGCCTGGGGGTTCCTGGCATCCTCCTCTCTCCCTCTCCTCATCTATTGTCACAGACCCTGCTCCGGGAGAAGATCATGTTGATGCCACGCGGAGAAGGGTAGGCGGAGCATAAGGCTCCGTCTCCACCAGTTAACATGCACGCGGTCTGGCCAGTCATCAGCAGTCTTATGTGCCTATAATCTTTATTTATAAATTTGTCATTTTACACAAAACAATACAAATATTACAATAACTAGCATAACCCATTACCCACCCATTCAATGTTTTGATATATGCATAAATCTAATCTCATCAGATTACCTAAGCATTCGTTTGAAAAAGTCCCTTACAGTTCATCACACCCATACCATTGCCTGTCCTACACTCATACTTCCCTATGTCCTAACATTCCATCTATACAACAAAACAAAAAAAAACAAAAAGGGGGGAGGGGGAGGGGGAAGGTAGGGGTCTGGAGGAATAGGAAGTAGAAGATTCCTTGACATGAAGCTCTATATCAGGGATATGCAATTAGCGGACCTCCAGCTGTTGCCAAACTACAAGTCCCATGAGGCATAGCGAGACTCTGACAGCAGCAAGCATGACACCTTGAGGCAGAGGTATGATGGGACTTGTAGTTTTGCAACAGCTGGAGGTCCGCTAATTGCATATCCCTGCTCTATATGTATGTTGATACCAATGTGGAGGCTCTAAACTCTACCCACTGCTGCCATGTCCTCAAAGTTTGTTCTTTAAGGCCCGCTTCTGCTTCTATCGTCATCTCCAGAGTATGCATCTCACTAATTTTGCATATCCATTCTCCTATTGAAAGCATCCCCGTTTTCTTCCAATTCCGGGCTATAATTGTGCGCGCTGCTACCAACATGTATCTTAGAATACCTCTCTTTATAATTTTTATGGAAACGGGAATCATAGACAAAAGAGACACTAATACATCTGGTTGAATATTAATCCCTGTGATTTTATGATGTATCTTATAGATCTTGGTCCAAAAAATCATCGCTTCCGGACAATAATACCATATATGAGACATTGTGCCTTTTGCTCTATGACATCTCCAACATGTCTCGTCATTTTCACTATTAATTTTATGCATATCTACTGGGCATCTGTACCATCTTGTTAAAATTCTGTAATTTCTTTCCTGATGTCTACTAGAAATTAATAGCTTATGTGTTATAAGGAAAGCTCTTTCCCTTTCCGATCTGGGAATGGTCCTTCCCAGTTCTTCCTCCCATCTATTTATAAATGATAGTTCTTCTTCTGACCGAGCTGAGGTGGGGCCGGAGCCCTCTAACCCTCGGATGTTCTTTGGGAGGAGGTATTGATATATTACAGATAATACATGTGTTGGTCTCTCCTCTTGTATTAATAACTGCTCAAATTCCATAGCCGGTCTATCTAATGCCCCGTTTTTTACTAGTGATTGAATATAGGTTCGAAGTTGTAGATATTGTATCCACATATTTCTGCATTCTGAGCCCAGGGAATCTATCGGGGGGATTTTGCCCTCAATCAGGGTCTGGACCACTCTTATATCCTCATTTCTATTTCATTTAAAAAAAAATCAGAGTGTACATAGCTGTTGGAAACTCATGGTTTCCAAACAGGGGTGTCATTGGCCCAATCTGCGTGGACCATTTCTAATTTTTTAATATTGCATCCCATGCCTTTAATGTGGAGGATACCAACACTGGCATTTCTCTCATGGGGGGGTCGTAGATTGCAGATTATCCATGGTAGTGATTTCAATTTTATTTCAGTGACATCCTCCTCTAATTTCACCCATTGTTTAGTATTTGTACTGTGAAACCAGTCCACTATTCTCCCCATGAATACCGAACGCAGATATAGTAAGAAGTCTGGGTGTGCTAGACCTCCATTTTTTTTGCCCTAATCAGTATGTCTCTTCTGATTCAAGGTGTTTTATGTGCCCATATAAATGTCCCTATCGCTCTCCGGAGTTGACGTAATAAATTAGTTGGAAAATATATTGGAATTGTTTGGAATATATATAGAAGTTTCGGAATTATATCCATTTTTATAATATTAATCCTCCCAATCCAGGAGAAAACCGTTCTATCATATTTTTGGAGCGTCTTAATTGTTTTTTGTATTATTGGTAAGTAATTCAGTTCTTGAAGTTTCGTTAAGTCTTTAGGAATATATATTCCCAAGTACTTAACCGCTACCTTCTGCCACTTAAAGGAAAAGTTTTTTTGCAAAATGTCTATATCCTTACCTGAGAGTGTATTATTTAGAGCTTCTGTCTTATCGTAATTTACTTTAAAGTTGCTAATCTTACCGAAGCAGTTAAACTCTTGGATTAAATTTGGTATGGATATTGTTGGGTTTGTTATGTATAGCACACATATGTCACGTGACTTAATCATGGGTAGCGTGACACGTGACATGTGATGTAATGCGTAGGGGGAGGAGCCTAGTTACGCTACCAGCGGTATTCTGAGGACTCAGAAGCCGGGGCAGTGAGGGAGATCGCTCAACTGAGCTGAATTGTGGCTATCTATGCACTAACCTATCTTACGGTCACGTGAGTGAAAGCACCTACGAAGTATCATTGCCTTTAGCTCATACAGTGTTGCTCAATGATTTTTTTCCCTTTCTTTTTATGTTTTGCCTACCTGAAATTAGGTTATCGTTAAGACTGTCTGTGTCAGAAAACTGATATCCGTCCCAGCCCTTGATCAGCTGGATGAGAGGGACATATCATGCAACACCAAAGTTGGTCTCTATATAGGACTGAGAAGTGTGTGTGTGTGTGTGTGTGTGTGTGTGTGTGTGTGTATTTCACATAGTTGCCGAGGAGCAGTAACATCATTAGTGTCCTACCTTAGGCTGTTTGTATTGCACAGGATTGCACATATATGTATGCAGGTTCCGTCAATAGCACCTCTGGTATTTTTTTGCACTGTTGTATTATCTGCACATGGTTTGCAGTTTGCACATGATTTGCAGTTTGCACTCTTGTTTTATTTATATTCATATATATATATATTTATATGTATTGGTTTATCTGTAGTATCCATATAGGTTTGATTTTATAGCGCATCATTATTTATTTATTATCCACTTTTTGTGGTATCAGATTGCCTTTTGAATGATCACATCATTGTGCACCATTTTAGCGCTTCAGTACACATATTATTTTATTGCAAGGGAACTGCTGATTCACGTCTGGCGCATACGCGCGCGCATGCGCGTGTTCCCGTACATCAACAGATTTCCAGAACGCGCATGCGCGTGCGTAACGAACGGCGTGCACGCGCAGGAACGCACCCCTAACGCCAGTTGGCGCCAGACGGCCTATTTAAAGGGTGCTCTGACTCTCTACAAGTGCTAACTGGTCTTCAGCTGTGTCCTGATCCTCTGAACCCTGCTATTACCTGCTTGATACCTGTTACTGATCCCGGCTTCCTCTGACTCTGCTTCTGGACTCTGATTTGCTTGATTACTGGTACCTGACTCCGGCCTGCACCTGACCTTCCTTCTGCTAATGCCTTGTACTCTGTAGCCCGCCTGTTACCGAACCTGGCTATCTCCACGACTCCGCTTTCATCGTCTGCCCGGCTCTGACACAGCCTCTGGAAACCTGCGCTGGCTCTCTATCTTCTCAGCTCTCCTGTGTCCAGTGCTCTCCTATCTCCTGACCAAGGAAGTACTGACAAGCCACCAAGCCTGAACCTGCAAGTTGGTTGGAGTTCCTCTTTAACATCCGCTGATCTTCTGATTACCACCCCAGCTCTTCACCTGCTGTCCTGCTGGTACCACTGAGCCTACTACTTCCACCACAGGTTCTACAAGCAACATTCCCAGGCACTGGTGTTCCTCCTGACCCTAGCCACCATCTGTTCCACCTTCAGTGGGGCTTGGATAAGAGATACAAGGGAGGCCGACCTCGTCATATCAGACTCCTACCAGGTACGTGACACATATTCTACCAATGTCAAGGTTTTCAATGTGTTGTCTCTTGCCTCTCTCCCCTTTATAAACCCTGCTTGATCCAAGTAAACATATGTTGGAAAAATTGGGGTAAGTCTATTAGCTATGATCTTGGAGTATAATCAGAGATCTTTCTTTCTCGTACATCACGGGACACAGAGCGACATAGTCATTACTAATGGGTTATATAGATACCGTCAGGTGCTGGCACTGGCAACTTCCAAAACCGGAAGTACCCTCCCCTATATAAGCCCCTCCCATCCGGGAGCACCTCAGTTTTTTGCCAGTGTCTAAGGTGTTGGCCAAGAAGAAACATGTGTTTTTCACTGAGCTTGCGTACAGGTTCTTTTGGGCCTCAGTAAGCTATTCCGGATCCGACCAAAAAAGCTTCATAGCTAAACGGTCGGTACCCGGGCCTTGCAGAGAAGAGCAAGGTTTTGCCTGTAATGCTTCTCTTAGGAGAGCTGGACCCTGGGATCCAGAGCTCTGGTCATACCCACGACCAAGATGTTTTCTGTGCAGGGTGCTATACAGGTCCAGGGGAGTGGAATCCTTGGGAACCCGGTCCCTGAAGGTTTGATTACAATGCCTGCCGTGATAGGTGAAGTTTGGGCTTTTGTGGACCAAACAAAGTCCTGCGGCGGGGAACAGGTAAGTGGGGGCCCCCAGGAACTTGGTTCTATTGGGGGACCCCCAAGCCTAATTTGTCTTTCTGTCTGTTACCTAATGGTATTCCCGCAAAATTCTGTGCATGCCTGTAACTACTAAAAAAATGTAATAATTTTTAATGGTGGTCAAGAAAAAAAAATAAATAAATATTTTTTTATATATATTTAAGATATTAGACTGCGGTACCTGTGTTTGTCCACTAGAGGCCGCTGTGGAATGTTTCTTGTCATGTGGACTAGTTTCTTCTCAGCAGAGCAAGTCCAGGCAGATGGTGAGTTCTCTTATGGGAAACTGCTTCCTCTGCCATGTTGCAATGCTCGTCCATCCCCCGGCCTGCGGCAAAGAGGGGCCCTGGCTCTTGTCCCTAGTCTCCATTTGTTCGGCTAAAAGAGTATCGGAATTAGCAGCTATGTCCTGTAAGGAGCCATATCTGGTTATCCATAAGGACAGAGTAGTGTTACGTCCTCATCCAGCCTTTCTTCCTAAGGTGGTATCGAGGTTTCATTTGAACCAAGATGTGGTTCTTCCTTCTTTTTTCCCCAAACCTACTTCGGTAGAGGAAAAGTTATTGCATTCTTTGGATGTAGTAAGAGCAGTTAAAGCTTATCTAAAAGCCACTGCTCAGATTCGCAGAACGGATACTTTGTTTATTCTGCCGGAAGGCCCCAGAAAGGGTCAGGCAGCGTCAAAATCTACTTTAGCCAAGTGGATTCGACAGGTCATTATGCAAGCTTATGGCTTGAGAAGGAGACCGCATCCGTTCAAAGTTAGAGCGCACTCCACGAGAGCAGTTGGAACTTCATGGGCAGTGCATCACCAGGCCTCCCTGGCTCAAATCTGTAAGGCCGCAACATGGTCTTCAGTTCACACGTTTACTAGGTTCTACCAGGTGGACGTTAGAAGTCAGGAGGATGTCGCCTTTGGGCGCAGTGTGTTGCAGGCCGCAAAAGATCCTCATGTCTGATAGCGCTCAGCTTATATATGGTGTATCCCCCCCCTCATTTGGCATTGCTTTAGGACATCCCATTAGTAATGACTATGTCGCTCTGTGTCCCGTGATGTACGAGAAAGAAAATAGGATTTTTATAACAGCTTACCTGTAAAATCCTTTTCTTGGAGTACATCACGGGACACAGAGCTCCCGCCCCTCTTTGGGGACACTTATTGCTTTGCTACAAAACTGAGGTGCTCCCGGATGGGAGGGGCTTATATAGGGGAGGGTACTTCCGGTTTTGGAAGTTGCCAGTGCCAGCACCTGACGGTATCTATATAACCCATTAGTAATGACTATGTCGCTCTGTGTCCCGTGATGTACTCCAAGAAAAGGATTTTACAGGTAAGCTGTTATAAAAATCCTATTATGTTGGTTAAAGAAATCGGACGATAGCTCCCACATAGCGTATGATCCTTTTCTGGCTTTGGAATAATGGATATATATGCTTCCACCCCTTGTGGAGCAAAGGTTCAAGAGGCTGAGATCATGTTGAAAGTCTTGATCATGATTGGGATCAGTTGTTCTTTGAATGTTTTATAAAAACATGGTGTGAAGCCATCTGGCCCAGGGCTTTTGCCCGGTACCAGCGAGTCAATTACCGTTTGCAGCTCTATTATTGAGAATTATTTTTCTAATTCCTCTCTTTCTGTCAGGGATATTGATGGGATGGCCGTATCCTGTATGTATTTCCTTACTTCCTGTCTGAAAATTTCTGAGTTCCTTCCTGTAGCCGGAGGGCCCGTGGAACCCAGAAGTTTAGAAAGTATGAGCCAAAAAATAATGGACATTCAGAATATGTTTTGGATTGCTTTAAAATGGGTCTGTAATATTAATCCACAATATCTCCCAGGATATAAGTAAAATAACTATTTACAGGTTGTTGATTCTGAACTCAACAGGTTAATTGAAAGATGTCATCACCTCCAACCACTTGGCTGCCTGTGTGATGTAAATTGAGTCCAGGCTAACTTCTAAAGATCTTTTCTTTGTGGATTGTGATAATTAACTCTGTAATTGTATAAAGGAATTAGGTAATTAGCTCATGTAAATTAGGTCTGGCAAAGGTGTATTTATGATATTGTAAGTTAGCAGACAGCCAGTCTGGGAAACGTAAAGGTCATGCATATTAGTCATTTAAGCTGTAAAGGGATTAGTTAATGAACTCACCGGTTGTCTGCTAAGGGGTGTCAGAATAATGTGTATTGGGGGCTCGTTATGTAACCATTGTGTGATGTTGTGGATGGAGTTGGGTCATTGTTCATTTGGACTACAGTATTCTTTTAGTGTACAGTATATAAGAGCCTGCTTTCTCAATAAAGATTGTCAGACCTGCTGGAAACCTCAAGACAGAGCGTTTGTCTCGTTATTGAGGGAGAATTATTCTTATGGATCTGGTTTGCCTCACTGGAGTGTCGGTAGCTGCCTTATTGTTCGGGAATGGCATATCATAAACGGCTTTAACCCCCTTTCATACTTGTGGTGTCGTTACACTTCCTATCTGTTGTTTGGGTATATTATAGAGCTTAGAGTAAAATAAATGAAAATATTTTGAGATTTCTTTGGGATCATGTGTCAGGTCTCCTGTTGCTGTTTTAATTATTATTATAGGAGTCGTAGATGTCCTTTGGGTCAGTGCTCTAGCTAGGAGTCGACCTGGTTTGGTAGAACAGTGTGCAACTTTTATCTCTAAGGCGTAAGGTTTGTTCATTTAATAACCTCTGTAGCTCTGTCCGTTTATCTGATAGTTCTATTAAATTCCTTGAAATTGGATTTTGCTTATGCCTTTTTTTCTAACTCAGGGATTACTTTTAGCAGAGAAGATATGTTACTTTCTCTTTCTTTTTAAAATCTGGCACCATGCTTTAGGAAGAGACCCCGCATGACACATTTTAGTGCCTCCCATTGAATCTGTTCTGAAGTAGTATCGCTTTTGTGGTCTAATACAAAGTTATTAACCACTTAACGACCGCTCACTGTATATGTACGTCGGCAGAATGGCACCGACAGGCACAATCACGTACAGCGTACGTGATCGCCTTTGTACAGTTGGGGGGTCCGATCGGACCCCCCTCCTATACAGTGAGCGGCCGTTTATCGTTGGGGAGCGATCGGAGATGAGGGGACGGCCATTCGATTCCGGCCACCCCCTCGCGTTCGCTCCCGGGGAATGAAAATGCTCCCTCTGCCCGTGTAATGTAAACACAGGCAGAGGAAGCAGGAGGAAGTGATGTCATCTCTCCTCGCGGCGGTCTTTTCGTCCGCAGCGCCGAGGAGACAAGACGCAGGTTAGTGCACCAACAGTCCACTGACACATAGGTACACATAGGCACATATTTCACCCCCCAGTCACCCCCAGATCACCCCCCAGGTCACCCCCCAGCCCCCAATCACAGTGTCACTGATTGCAGTGATCATTTATTTTACTGATCACTGCATTTAGTGTCATCTGTGATAGTAAAAAGTTGCAGGGCAGTTAGGTTTAGGCCCCTTTAGGTCCAGGGTAGCCCCCTAACCCCCCCTAATAAAGGTTTAACCCCTTGATCGCCCCCCAGGTAACCCTTTCACGCCAGCGTCACTAAGCGATCGTATTTTCGATCGATGTATTTAGTGCCGGTGGTGCCCTAGATAGCCAGTTATTTATTTTTAGTTTCGCCGCAGGTTTTTATAGCGTCAGGTACCCCCATATATTATTTTAACCCCCTGATTGCCCCTAGAGTTAACCCTTTCACCAGTGATCACCGTATAAGCGTCACTGGTGACACTGGTTACCCAGTTAATTATTTAGTTATTTAGGTAACCCGTCAGGTTTTTATATAGCGTCGGGTACCCCCATATTTAACCTAATAAAGGTTTTAACCCCCTGATTGCCACTAGTTAACCCTTTCACCAGTGATCACCATATAAAGGTTACGGGTGACGCTGGTTGGTTAGTTTGCTTTTTATAGCATCAGGGCACCCGCCGTATATAACCCAATAAAGGTTTAACCCCCTGATCGCCCGGCGGGTGATATCAATTAGGTTTTAGCGCCAGAGAGGGTCTGCGTCACCCCAGGCAGCGTTAGGTTAGTGCCAGTAACGCTAACACCCACGCGCAAAGCATACACCTCCCTTAGTGGTATAGTATCTGATCAGATCTATACTAGCGTCCCCAGCGGTTTAGGGTTCCCAAAAACACAGTGTTAGCGGGATCAGCCCAGATACCTGCTAGCACCTGCGTTTAGCCCCTCCGCCCAGCCCAGCCCAGCCCACCCAAGTGCAGTATCGATCGATCACTGTCACTTACCAAACACAAAACACATAACTGCAGTGTTCGCAGAGACAGGCCTGATCCCTGCGACTAACAGTTTTTTTTGTAGCGTTTGATATATTTGCTGACGACAGTCAGGTGCTTTTTTTCCTGTGAATCTTACTAGTGTACCCCTAAATTTAGAGCCCAAAATGGCAAGTCGAATGTACACTAGTAAAGAGGCCTACGAGATTCTGAGCATGACAGATAGTGAAGTGGAGGTCACGTATCTGTCAGATTCAGGCTCAGAATATCTTCCCGTAGAAGACAGTGACGTCAGCGGCCCCACATCAGATAGCTCTGACGACGAAGTTGAGGTCCCTGCTAAGGTCAGGCGTACCCGATCCCGATCTTCTGAGGTTGTTGAGGAGCAAGAACCGCAGGGCTCTCGTATCATGGAGCAGAGTAGTACTAGCGCCGCTATTCCTTCTGGTGAATTGGCAAGCACCAGCGACCTAGTACAGCCTGGGCATACATCCAGCACTGCAGTATCACGTGGTGACGTGGCGAGTCCCATAAGTGCAGTTCAAGCTGGCGAGGTGGCAAGCACAAGTAGTGTCCCGCTGCCACCAATAAGAAGACAAAGGCAGGCCCGTTGTACCCATAGTGCCCTTCCTGCAGAATTCGCCTATCCTGATTGGGTCCCCACCACTTCTGCAGAACCCGTACTTCCCCCATTCACTGCCCAACCCGGTATTCAGGTGGAAACAGCTGATTTTATGCCAATTGATTATTATTCGCTGTTTTTCACGGAAGATCTCTATAGATCTATTGTGGACCAGAGTAATTTATATGCTGGTCAATTCATTGCCGCTAATCCCCAGTTGCCTTCCATTGCCAAAGATTGGAAACCAATTACGGTTTCCAAATTTAAGACCTTTCTGGGCCTTTCCCTCAACATGGGCACACATCAATTCCCGTCATTGCGTGCTTATTGGTCCACGCACCCAATTGACCACATGCCCGTGTTCTCTGCCTCCATGCCCAGGAAACGATACGAGCAGATTTTGCGGTTCATGCACTTCAACGACAATGAACTTTGTCGTCCACGTGGGGACCCTGAATACGACCGGCTCTATAAAATTCGGCCCCTCATAAACCACTTCAACGAACGTTTTGCAGCCTTGTTTATTCCCGATCAAGTTGTCTGCGTTGATGAGTCCCTGATTAAATTTTCTGTCCGCTTGGCTTTCAAGCAGTACCTTCCCAGCAAGCGTGCCAGATACGGGGTCAAGCTCTATAAGTTCTGTGACAGGGCAACAGGCTATGTATGGAGCTTTATGGTTTATGAGGGAAAAGATAGTCAGGTTGAGCCGGTCAACTGCCCGGATTACATAGGGAGCGCTGGCAAGATAGTGTGGAAATTGGTGTCACCCTTATTCGGAAAGGGGTACCACTTGTATGTGGACAATTATTACACGAGCGTGCCACTGTTTAGTCACTTGTTTGATCATCAGATTGGAGCATGTGGCACCGTGCGACCTAATCGCCGGGGCTTTCCACAGCGGCTTGTAGATGCCCGTCTTAGGCTGGGGGAGAGAGCCTGCGTAAAGTGTAATAATTTGCTCGCTATGAAGTGGAGGGACAATAAGAATGTTTTCCTTCTTACCTCCCTTCATGCAGACACGACAGTCCAAATTCCTACGGCGACTGGTGTTGTGGAGAAACCCCTCTGTGTCCACGAATATAACAAAAATATGGGAGGGGTGGACCTGAACGACCAGTTGTTGGCGCCGTATCTAATTGACCATAAGGCGAGACGCTGGTACAAAAAAGTGTCTCTATCCTTATTTCAATTGGCTTTGCTGAACGCTCATGTGCTATACAGAGCTTCAGGCGGGACTTTATCTCTTCTAAAATTCCAGAATGAGATAGTCACAGAACTCCTGTATCCAGGCGGTTCTGCACCTCACCATCCCCAACCAAATGCAGTAAGCCGGCTGCATGAGAGGCATTATACGTATGTCCTCCCGAGTACCCCTACCCAACGAGCCCCCCAAAAAAGATGTCATGTCTGTAGCAAGCGCGGATTTAGGCGTGACACCCGTCATTATTGTCCACTCTGTCCTGACAAGCCTGGTCTTTGCCTTGGTGAATGTTTTGAACGCTACCACTCAAAAGTGAAGTTTTAGCGTAGGGTACAGCATTTCACAGACTAGGACACACTTACACAGGGTCTCCCAAGATGCCATTACATTTTGAGAGACCCGAACCATTACAGTTGTTAAAGTTACAAAAAAAAAGTGTTTAAAAAAAAAAAAAAACGTAAAAAACAAAGCACAAAAAAAATAGAAAATAAAAAAAACAAAAATAGTTGTCGTTTTATTGTGTTCTCTCTCTCTCTCTCTATTTTCTCTCTATTGTTCTGCTCTTTTTTTACTGTATTCCATTCTGCAATGTTTTATCATGCTTGCTTTTCAGGTATGTAATTTTTTGTTTTCAGGTGCGCCATTCAACTGCAGCGCAGATCTATTTATCTTGACAGCAACAGCGTTTGCTCCCACGATACATAAAGCCGTGACTCCAACGCTGTAGGAGGTGATTTCACCACCACAGTTAAAAAAAAGAGCATATATGCCGAAGCATGGGGGCAGCAGGGGCGGAGGAGCGATTTTGCTCCTAATGGCGCGTATATACGGTCGAAATTTTGACGGAGGCTTGCCCGTGGAAAAGTCCGACCGTGTGTACGCGGCATAACCTTTTATGCCGCGTACATACGGTCGAAATTCCGACGAAGGCTTGCCCGTGGAAAAGTCAGACCGTGTGTACGCGGCATAACTTTTTTGAGGGAGGATGCCCCCATGCTTCGGCATATATGCCCATCATTAGAAGTGGGTGGATGAAGGGAGGTATTCTAATGGTGGGCATACCCACCGATCAATCTCTTTTTTTCGTTCAGCCAACAGGCTGCATGAAAAAAAAGATTACAATACATGTCCAACAAGGACCAGCAACGTACTGGTATGTTGCTAGACTTTGAATGTTTATACCAGAATGATGCCTGCAGGTTTAGGTATCATCTTGGTATCATTCTTTTCAGCCAGCAGCCGGCTTTCATGTAAAAGCAATTCTAGCAGATAATTAGCCTTTAGACTGTTTTTACAAGCAGTGGGAGGGAATGCCCCCCCCCCCCGGATATACACAGCGCCATTGGGAAATTGGGAAAGCATTTTATCACACCAATCTTGGTGCGGTCAGATGCTTTGAGGGCAGAGGAAAGATCTAGGGTCTAACCCCCCAATTTTTTTCAAAAAAAGAGTACCTGTCACTACTTATTGCTATCATAGGGGATATTTACATTCCCTGAGATAACAATAAAAATGGTAAAAAAAATAAATATGGAAAATAGTAAAATATGGAAAGAGTTTAAAAATAAAATAAAAAAGCAAAATAAATAATAATAAAAAAAAATAAAAAAGCACCGCTGTCCCCCCCTGCTCTTGCACAAAGGCGAACGCAAGCGTCGGTCTAGCGTCATATGTAAACAGCAATTGCATCATGCATGTGAGGTATCACCGCAAAGGTCAGATCGAGGGCAGTAATTTTAGCAGTAGACCTCCTCTGTAAACCTAACGTGGTAACCTGTAAAGGCTTTTAAATGCTTTTAAAAATGAATGTAGTTTGTCGCCGCTGCGCGTTTGTGCGCAATTTTAAAGCATGTCGTGTTTGGTATCCATGTACTCGGCCTAAGATCATCTTTTTTATTTCATCAAACATTTGGGCAATATAGTGTTTTTTAGTGCATTAAAAATAAAAAAAGTGTGTTTTTCCCCCAAAAAATGCGTTAAAAAAATCGCTGTGCAAATACTGTGTGGAAAAAACAAATGCAACAGCCACTATTTTAATCTGTAGGGCTTTTGCTTTAAAAAATATATAATGTTTGGGGGTTCAACATAATTTTCTTGCAAAAAACATTTTTTTTTCATGTAAACAAAATTGTCAGAAAGGGCTTTGTCTTCAAGTGGTTAGAAGAGTGGATGATGTGTGACATAAGCTTCCTAATGTTGTGCATAAAATGCCAGGACAGTTCAAAACCCCCCCAAATGACCCCATTTTGGAAAGTAGACACCTCAAGCTATTTGCTGAGAGGCATGTTGAGCCCATTGAATATTTTTTTTTGTCCCAAGTGATTGAATAATGACAAAAAGAAAAAAAAAATGTACAAAAAGTTGTCACTAAATTATATATTGCTCAAACATGCCATGGTTATATGTGAAATTGCACCCCAAAATACATTCTGTTGCTTTTCCTGAGTACGGGGATACCACATGTATGAGACATTTTGGGAGCCTAGCCGCGTACAGGACCCCGAAAACCAAGCACCGCCTTCAGGATTTCTATGGGTGTAAATTTTTGATTTCACTCCTCACTGCCTATCACAGTTTCGGAGGCCATGGAATGCCCAGATGGCACAAAACCCCCCCAAATGACCACATTTTGGAAAGTAGACACCCCAAGCTATTTGCTGAGAGGCATGTTGAGTATTTTGCAGATCTCGCTTTTTGTCACAAAGTTTTGAAAATTGAAAAAAGAAAAAAAAAGAAAAAAATATGTCTTTCTTAATTTTCAAAAACAAATGAGAGCTGTAAAATACTCACCATGCCTCTCAGCAAATAGCTTGGGGTGTCTACTTTCCAAAATGGGGTCATTTGTGGGGGTTTTGGGCTATCTTGGCATTTTATGGCCTTCAAAACTGTGATAGGTAGTGAGGAGTGAAATCAAAAATTTGTGCCCTTAGAAATCCTGAAGGCGGTGCTTGGTTTTCGGGGGCTAGGCTCTCAAAAAGTCCCACACATGTGGTATCCCCATACTCAGGAGAAGCAGCCAAATGTATTTTGGGGTGCAATTCCGCATATAACCATGGCATGTTTGAGCAATATATCATTTAGTGACAACTTTTTGTACATTTTTTTTTTCTTTTTGTCATTATTCAATCACTTGGGACAAAAAAAAAAATATTCAATGGGCTCAACATGCCTCTCAGCAATTTCCTTGGGGTGTCTACTTTCCAAAATGGGGTCATTTTGGGGAGCTTTGTGCTATCTTGGCATTTTATGGCCTTCAAAACTGTGATAGGTAGTGAGGAGTGAAATCAAAAATTTATGCCCTTAGAAACCTTGAAGGCGGTGCTTGGTTTTTGGGGTCCCGTACGCGGCTAGGCTCCAAAAAAGTCCCACACATGTGGTATCCCCGTACTCAGGAGAAGCAGCAGAATGTATTTTGGGGTGCAATTCCACATATAACCATGGCATGTGTGAGCAATATATAATTTAGTGACAACTTTTTGTACATTTTATTTTTTTTATTTTTGTCATTATTCAATCATTTGGGACAAAAAAAAAATATTCAATGGGCTCAACATGCCTCTCAGCAAATAGCTTGGGGTGTCTACTTTCCAAAATGGGGTCATTTAGGGGGGTTTTGTGCCATCTTGGCATTTTATGGCCTTCAAAACTGTGATAGGTAGTGAGGAGTGAAATCAAAAATTTATGCCCTTAGAAACCTTGAAGGCGGTGCTTGGTTTTTGGGGTCCCGTACGCGACTAGGCTCCCAAAAAGTCCCACACATGCGGTATCCCCATACTCAGGAGAAGCAGCAGAATGTATTTTGGGGTGTAATTTCACATATGCCAATGGCATGTGTGAGCAATATATCATTTAGTGACAACTTTGTGAAAAAAAAAAAAAAGTTTGTCATATTCCCGCAACTTGTGGCAAAATATAAAATATTCCATGAACCCATCATGCCTCTCAGTAAATAGCTTGGGGTGTCTACTTTCCAAAATGGGGTCATTTGGGGGGATTTTGTGCTATTTTGGCATTTTATGGCCTTCAAAACTGTGATAGGTAGTGAGGAATGAAATCAAAAATGTATGCCCTTAGAAACCTTGAAGGCGGTGCTTGGTTTTTGGGGTCCCGTACGCGGCTAGGCTCCCAAAAAGTCCCACACATGTGGTATCCCCGTACTCAGGAGAAGCAGCAGAATGTATTTTGGGGTGTAATTTCACATATGCCCATGGCATGTGTGAGCAATATATCATTTAGTGACAACTTTGTGCAAAAAAAATAAAGTTTGTCATATTCCCGCAACTTGTGGCAAAATATAAAATATTCCATGAACCCAACATGCCTCTCAGTAAATAGCTTGGGGTGTCTACTTTCCAAAATGGGGTCATTTGGGGGGGTTTTGTGCTATTTTGGCATTTTATGGCCTTCAAAACTGTGATAGGTAGTGAGGAGTGAAATCAAAAATTTGCGCCCTTAGAAATCCTGAAGGCGGTGCTTGGTTTCCGGGGTCCCGTACGTGGCTAGGCTACTAAAAAGTCCCACACATGTGGTATCCCCGTACTCAGGAGAAGCAGCAGAATGTATTTTGGGGTGCAATTCCACATATAACCATGGCATGTGTGAGCAATAGATCATTTAGTGACAACTTTTTGTAATTTTTTTTTTGTCATTATTCAATCACTTGGGACAAAAAAAAAAATATTCAATGGGCTCAACATGCCTCTCAGCAATTTCCTTGGGGTGTCTACTTTCCAAAATGGGGTAATTTGGGGGGGTTTTGTACTGCCCTGCCATTTTAGCACCTCAAGAAATGAGATAGGCAGTCATAAATTTAAAGCTGTGTAAATTCCAGAAAATGTACCCTAGTTTGTAAACGCTATAACTTTTGCGCAAACCAATAAATATACGCTTATTGACATTTTTTTTACTAAAGACATGTGACTGAATACATTTTGGCCTAAATGTATGACTAAAATTGAGTTTATTCGATTTTTCTTATAACAAAATAATAGAAATTATCATTTTTTTTCAAAATTTTCGGTCTTTTTCCGTTTATATCGCAAAAAATAAAAATCGCAGAGGCAATCAAATACCATTAAAAGAAAGCTCTATTTGTGGGAAGAAAAGGACGCACATTTCGTTTGAGTACAACATTGCATGTCCGCACAATTTACAGTTAAAGCAGCGCAGTGCAAAATTCTGAAATCACCTCTGGTCCTCTAGCTACCAAATGGTCTGGGGCTTAAGTGGTTAATTGTTGATTTAATTTTTGCTATACATACATCATCTTTTAACAAATTATCGTTTAATCTCCATGAACACCTTGATGTAACCCCTCTTGGTATGGCCATCTCCAGAAATATTGGAGCATGGTCGGACCATATAAAGCTTCCTATATCAGCAGAAGATTTTGCTGCCATTCCTATTTGATTTATTAGGAAAAAATCTAATCTATGATAGGTGCCATGTACTTTTGAGTAAAATGAATAATCCCTATCCAATGGATGAAGTACCCTCCATATATCTATCAGATAAAGTGAATCCAGTGTATTTTTAAATCTGTTCATTTGATTAATCGCCTGGGGTAAAATTTAAAACATGTTCTATTTTTTTATACCGATGGGGCCCACACACGATCGGTTTGTCTGATGAAAAAAGTCCAGCTGTCTTTTTTCATCAGAAAAAACGATCGTGTGTACGCGGCATAATTGAGTCTGAACTTATTATTAAGTTCACTATATTGGGAATATGGAAGAACCTCCCCAGATGGGTCCCGGCTGCCCAGGTATTTTAACCACTTGCCGACCGCGCCATAGCCGAAATACGGCTACAGGGCGGTCGAGTTATTCTGGGACGACTTCCCAGGGACGTCCTCCCAGAATCTTGCTCCCGCGCGCCCCCTAGGGCACGCTCCCGGAAATATCCGTGACCACCGGGTCCAGAAGACCCGGCGCATCACGGATCACGGTAGATGGCCGCCAATCGCGGCCGTTTACCACGTGATCGCTCCGTCAAATGACGGAGCGATCACTTGTAAACAAACCGGCGTCATGTGATGACGCCTGTTTCCTCTCTCCCCTCTCTGTACCGATCGGTACAGTGTGAGAGGAGAGGGGAGGGAGCGGATGGCAGCAGCGCTGTGGGCTGGATGTGTAGTGCCCACAGCGCTGCTCTGTGACAATTGAAGTCACAGATCCATCCATCCCTGCTCAGCCATCCCTGCAATACCCTGCCCATACTCTGAAATACCCTGCTCATACTCTGCAATACCCTGCCCGTACTCTGCAATACCCTGCTCATACTCTGCAATACCCTGCCCATACTCTGCAATACCCTGCCCATACTCTGCAATACCCTGCCCATACTCTGCAATACCCTGCCCATACTCTCCAATACCCTGCTCATACTCTGCAATACCCTGCCCATACTCTGCAATACCCTGCCCATACTCTGCAATACCCTGCCCATACTCTGCCCATACTCTGCAATACCCTGCCCATACTCTGCAATACCCTGCAATACTCTGCAATACCCTGCACTACCCAGCCATACTCTGCACTACCCTGCCATACCCAGCCATACCCAGCCATACTTGGCCATACTCGGCCATACCCAGCCATACTCGGCCATACCCAGCGATACCCAGCCATGCTCAGCCATACTCGGCCATGCTTAACTTTGTGTTAAAAAAAAAAGAAGCGTTTTAACCACTTCCCGCCCACCGGCCGTCATATGACATCCTTGAATTTGTGCAGGGATATCTGAATGATGCCTAAAGCTACAGGCATCATTCAGATATCAGCTTTTTCAGCTGGCGATTCCCTACACTATAAGAATGGTCATAGCCGCTGTTCCACCGCTTGATCGTTCTTACGGGAGGCGAGAGGGGACGTCCCCCCCTCCAGCTGTCCTCCGGTGCTTCTACCGACTCACTGCTACGATCGAAGCCAGGGTCGTTTTTTTTTTCTATTTCAGGCTTCCCAGCCTAGAGATTAGATGTGGGGTCTTATTGACCCCATATCTCACTGTAAAGAGGACCTGTCATGCCATATTCCTATTACAAGAGATGTTTACATTCCTTGTAATAGGAATAAAAGTGATCAAAAAATAAATTTTTGGGGAAAAAAGTGTCAAACTAAAATAAATAAAGTAAAATGAACAATAATTTATTTATTTTTTAAGCGCCCCTGCCCCCGTGTGCTCGCAAGCAGAAACGAACGCATACGTAAGTCCCGTCCACATATGAAAACGGTGTTCAAACCACACATGTGAGGTATCGCTGCGAACGTTGGAGCGAGAGCAATAATTTTGGCCCTAGACCTCCTCTGTAACTCAAAACATGTAGCCAGTAAAAAAAATTAAAGCGTCGCCTATTGGGGATTTTTAAGTAGCGAAGTTTGGCGCCATTCCACGAGCGTGTGCAATTTTGAAGGGTGACATGTTAGGTATCTATTTACTCTGCGTAACTTCATCTTTCACATTATGCAAAAACTTTACCTTTTAATTTTTTTTAAAGCACAAAACATATTTTTTCCCCAAAAAACGTGTTAGAAAAATTACAACAACCGCCATTGTATTCTCTAGGGTCTTTGCTAAAAAAACAAATATAATGTTTGAGGGTTCGGTGTAATTTTCTAGCAAATAAATTATGATTTTTACATGTAGGAGAGAAATGTCAGAATTGGCCTGGGTGCTCCAGAACGCCTGATGGTGCTCCCTGCATGTTGGGCTTCTCTATGTGGCCACGCTGTGTAAAAGTCTCACAAATGTGCTATCGCCATACTCGGGAGGAATGGCAGAATGTGTTTTGGGGTGTAATTTGTGGTATGCATATGCTGTGTGTAAGAAATAACCTGCTAATATGAAATTTAGTGAAAAAGAAAAAAGAAAAAAAAATCTTGATTTGGCAAAGAAGTGTGGTAAAAAATGACAACTTCAAAAAACTCACCATGCCTCTTTCTAAATACCTTGGAATGTCTTCTTTCCAAAAAGGGGTCATTTGGGGGGTATTTGCACTTTTCTGGCATGTTAGGGAATTAAGATAGGCCGTCAATACTTCAGGTGTGATCAATTTTCAGATATTGGCACCATAGCTTGTGGACTCTATAACTTTCACAAAGACCAAATAATATACACCGATTTGTACTTATTTTTACCAAAGATATGTAGCCGTATAAATTTTGTCCAAAATGTATGCAGAAAAATTACTAATTTGCTAAATTTTATAACAGAAACGAAGAAGAATTAATTTCTTTTACAACATTTTCAGTCGATTTCTTTTATAGCACAAAAAAATAAAAAACCCAACGGTGATTAAATACCACCAAAAGAAATCTCTATTTGTGTGAAAAAAAGGACAAAAATTTCATATGGGTACAGTGTTGTATGAGTAATTATCATTCAAAGTGTGAGAGCACGAAAAGCTGAAAATTGGTCTGGTTAGGAAGGGGGTTTAAGTGCCCAGTGGTCAAGTGGTTAAACAATTGTGTAAGTCTATCCTCCACTCCACCATCCCTCCCTCCTCCCCCCTTCCCCCGCTCGTGAAGAGCCCACCTCTCCACAAAAAAAAAGGAGGAAAGTAAGTGACATGTAAACGGAAGATGAGCCGCATGTGGAAGAGGAGGGGAAGATGAAGAGGAAAAAAAAAAAAAGAAAAGGAAAACCGACGGAGGGGAAGACTGGAACATATGGAGGAGGGAGGGGGACAATCAGTTGAATAAAGGGAGAGACAAGAAAAGAGGAGGAAAAGAAAAAAAAATTATTGACAAGAGAAAAAAAAAAGGAAAAACCTCCCCTAGAGGATGTGTGATGACCTTCCTCCAATCTATTTACTAATACGTGACCAACATGTAATAGAACATGTGCATCACAAATTTGAATGTAAAATTTGATGTTTCTTACCACAAAATATTTTAAACATTTCTATTGGAAATACATTGCCAAAAAAAAAAAGACAAAATATATACATAAATTTACTACCAATTGTGTACCAATTTGTGATTTATCTTTGTGTCATGTGACAGTTTCGTTCAAGTTGAGATGTTCTCATCTCTCACATGGGGAGCAAAGAAAAGGAAAGATAAAAAAATAAAAACACCATGCTTTTTTTCCCTTCCCTCCTCCTGTCCGCTCCTCATCTCTCTCATGAAGGACATTCAGAGGATAGGGGAGAAAAAAAAAATTGGGAATTTTTTTTAAATTTAGGGGAGCCTCCCCTAGAGGATGTATAGTGAAATCGTCCAATCTATTTACTAGTACTTGACCAGCGTGTATACATGTGCATTTCAAATGTGACTTTAAGATTAAATGTTCTATGTGTCTTGCCACAAGATAAACATTTCTATTCGAACTACATGACCCTAGGAAACCACAAAAAAATAATTAAATACATAAATTTCCTACCAAGTGTATACCAATGTGTATTATCTAGGTGTCTTGTGACAGGTCCGTTCAAATTGTGATGTTCTTTCTCTCTCCTAGAGAGCAAAAAAAAAGGATTTAAGAAAAATGTGATGTATTTTAAGTTAAGTTTAAGACCCACCTAGGGGGAAAAAAAAATGAGAGACACAGTTCTTTCCCTTCCCTCCTCCTGTCCGCTCACATGAAGGACATTCGGAGGAAAAAAAATAAAAAATTAATAGACTCATTGCCACCCCTCCTCCCGAGTCCCCCTCTATCTTCTTGTCTTCTCTCTATCTTCTTCTCCTCGAGCTTTCTCCTGAAAGTCCCTGATAGTTTTGCGGCCATAAAGGTAATTCAATCATGGGCAGTTGAAGTTCATTCAGGAAGTCCGGAAGATCCGCAATGTCTTTGAATATTATTGTATGCCCATTGTGCTGTACCTTTATTTGGAAGGGAAGTCCCCATCTGTATAATATCCCTTTTATTCTTAGGGCTTCCAAGAGAGGTTTAACTGCCTTCCTCAGGGTCAGAGTATATTTAGATATCATTATTTGTGTTCCATCAATGTCTATAGTTTTTTTATGTCGTGCCGCTGCAATAATTGTTTCCTTAATATGGAAGTAGTGTATCCTGCAGATTATATCTCTGGGCTTTGAGGGATAAGAGCTTCTGAGGCCCAGTGCCTGATGCAGGGCCGATCCTAGGGTCACAGACGCCTGGGTGCAGAAATATTTCTGGCGCCCCCACATGGGCGTGGTCACCATCTTACCAACTCCTCCCCTTTACAAATGTTTCTAGGGCAACGACTCAAACACAGAGATGCTCCCCTAAGAAGTCTTCGTTACCCTAGGATCCTCCCATGATCTTTTAACAATTAAGAAAATACTGAGAGTACACTAATGAGACCTGGAGGGGAGTCTCTCTGATGAACACAGAGAGGGCTTCTGTTAGAGACATAGTGTCTGTGCCCCAAGAAATACTACAGGAGATGCTCAGAGACTGTAGACATGATACAAGAGACGGTCAGAGACTGCAATCATAGTACTGGAGATGGTCAGAGAGTGCAGACATATTACAGGAGACAGTCAGAGAGTGCAGACATATTACAGGAGATGGTCAGAGACTGCAGACATACTACAGGAGACGGTCAGAGACTGGAGATATAATACAGGAGACGGTCAGAGACTGCAGATATAATACAGAAGATGGTCAGAGACTGAAGACATGATACAAGAGATGGTCAGAGACTGCAATCATAGTACAGGAGATGGTCAGAGAGTGCAGACATATTACAGGATACGGTCAGAGAGTGCAGACATATTACAGGAGATGGTCAGAGACTGCAGACATACTACAGGAGATGGTCAGAGACTGGAGATATAATACAGGAGACGGTCAGAGACTGCAGTTCCTATGGACGCTAGTAGATAATGGCCGATCGGCCCTCTCACCTGACCCAGCGATACAGCAACAACGTTTCCTCTGATCAGGAGTCAGCTCACTCTGAATTGCCCATGGCGACTCCGCTGGGTAGAGCCCAGGTCTGTATTCTGGCAATGACTCCATCCTTTTTTCCACCAGGGATGGCGCCAGGCTGTGTGGCTTTTACTCTGGTGGCGCAGGGCAGCGGGGTTCTCTCTCTGATGGTGTTCTCTCAGCATTGTCCACTCCCTCTGGAGTCCTGGGTGCACTTCCCTGAAAGCTTTCCTGGGCTCCTGGCTCTCTCTCTCTCCCATTCAGCTGGGCATGCTGTGTGGGCTGCAGTTTCTTTGTTATAGTGGGGCTGCCAGTCCTTGAACTACATGTCCCGCAATCCTCTTCTCTGCTCCTTTTTCTATTCTATTTCTTCCCTGGCCGATATGAAGGTGGGGGGAAGAAACATAGTGGGCGGCTGTGCTGGCAAGCGCCGCTCACTAGTACAGCATTGCGTGCGAGGAGGAGAGGGAGGGGGGAAAGAAGAGCCCGCAGCTGCAGTGGCGTCACTAGGGTTGGTGTCACCCGGTGTGGTAAAACATGGTGTCACCCCCCTTCCACCACCTATAGTCGCCCCTCAGTACAGACCCCCTCCACTAAGTATAGACCCCCTCCGTCAGTGCAGACTCCCCACTAAGTATAAACCCCTCCCTCAGTACAGACCCCCCAGGACAAACCACCCCCTCCATTAGTACAGACCCCCCAGGACAAACCAATCCCTCTCCATTAGTACAGACTCCCCAGGACAAACCCCCCATTAGCACAGACCCCCAGGACAAACCCTCCCATTAGTAAAGACTCCCCCCCAAGACAAACCCCCCCTCCATTAGTACAGACCCCTCCAGGACAACCCCCCATAGTACAGACTCCCTTCAGGACAACCCCCCCATAGTACAGACTCCCCCCAGGACAAACCCCCCCATTAGTACAGACTCCCCCCAGGAGAAACCCACCCCTCCATTAGTACAGACTGCCCCAGGACAAACCACCCCCCAACTTTAGTACAACAGATCCCTCCAGGAAAACCCCCCCATTAGTACAGACTCTCCCCAGGACAAACCGCGCCTCCATTAGTACAGACCCCTCCAGGACAACCCCCCATTAGTACAGACTCCCCCAGGACAACCCCCCTCCATTAATACAGACCCCCCAGGACAACCCCCCCTTAGCCCAGACCCCTCCAGGACAACCCCCCATTAGTAAAGACTCCCCCCAGGACAAACCCCCCCTCCATTAGTACAGACCCCTCCAGGACAACCCCCCATTAGTACAGACTCCCCCCATTAGTACAGACTCCCCCCAGGACAAACCCCCCTCTCCATTAGTACAGACCCCCCAGGACAACCCCCCCATTAGTACAGACTCCCCCCAGGACAAACCCAGCCTCCATTAGTACAGACCCCCCAGGACAAACCCCCCTCTACATTAGTGCAGACCCCCAGGACAACCCCCCCATTAGTACAGAGTCCCCCCAAGACAAACCCCGCCTCCATTAGTACAGACTCCCCCCAGGACAAACCCCCCTCCATTAATACAGACCCCCCAGGAAGAACCCCCCATAAGTCCAGACCCCTCCAAGACAAACCCCCCCAGGACAAACCCCCCCATTAGTACAGACTCCCCCCAGGACAAACCGCCCCTCCGGCCCCCTCTATTAGTCCCCCCCATTACATACATAAAAACACCCGGCGGCAGCTGAAGAGGAGAGGACAATGTGCAGCCGCGTCGCCCGGGTGGAGCACAGATCGCAGCAGCAGCAGGCAGGAGCTAAGACACAGAGAGGAGGAGAAGGCACGGACCGCCCCCTCAGCGACGGCATTGCGCGGCTTGTCTCTCTCCACACAGAGACAGCCGCTCTGATCTCTGCTTCACTCTCCTCCTCTGACAGGAGGAAGGAGGAGGGAGGGGGGGACGCCGCCTTAGGTTTGAAAAACACATCGGCGGCGGCGACTGGCACGGACAAGGAGAGGAGGTGGAGAATAGAGGGGAGCACTCTGGCGCTACAGCGCCCCCACCTCTGTGGCGCCTGGGTGAACTGCACCCCCTGCACCATATCTAGGATCGGCCCTGGCCTGATGCGCTCTGTCTATTTCCAATTCGGTTGTAGCTGGATTTTTCATAAGTGTGTAGCAGCCTCACCCCTCTCCCTTGCTTTATCGGTTATATGGCTGTTGTCTAGGGGTACCTGGGAGAGAGAGCAGATACACACCACGGCCCATGTCCTCCGTAACTAAGAGGTGAAGGCCAGAAGATTGGGCTTTTGTGTAGGTGTCCTAGAGTCAAGTCCAGTCCTTCGTCCCTGACTCCTTTGCTTTAGTAACCCAAGTTCCACACAGTGAATAGGTACAACTCAGTTTTATTCTTCTTGCCAAGCAATAAAACAATCTTTCTCCTTTGGAAAATGGGGACAGATCGAGGCACAATCCTTTCCCTTCTTGCTGCTGCCCACTGTGCTGTCACCAGTGGGGAATAGTCACTGCCACTGACTAGGTAATATAGAACGTGAATTACCTTCGCTCACTTTGCCCGTGTCAGAGCAAGAAATCCGTCCAAGGGAGAAATGGAGGCCTCTCCGTCACCAGCGATGCCGCGCCGGGCTCTTCGGAGAAGTTACTGTGCACCAGTCCTCACGAACTCAGACACGGGCACCCATGGAGTTAGGGTCCCCTCGGATTCCTCCACCCTCGCGGAACTCAGTCAAAGGTACTGAGCCCCAGGCATCCGCCATAGTACCTCACCACAGGCTAAAGGTGCCTGAGATGGACTCCATCTCTGCTCCAGCTAGGCCAAGGGCACCTAGGCCTGAAACACCGGAACGCCAGCACCCAAGCTGAAGGTGCCTGGGTGCGGCCGTGTCCTCCAACTCTCTGCCCCAAAATCAGGGCGTCCGCCCCTTTTATGACCTCTCCCTTTGCGCCACAGCGGGTTCCCCGCCCCACTGTACCAGCTCCTGGGGAGGACAAAAAGGCACAGTTTGCGGTGTGAGTTCAGCTTCGGCCCAAGGCAACAACACCACCTGTAGGCCCCAAGGAACCCCACACCACCAGAGTCCTCACATAAATTCAAACACCCGCTACACTCTCCCCCTGGTGATTTGACACTGGTCCCCAGTGTCTGGTACAAACTCATATCCTACAAGGGTGGTGACATAAGTTCAGCCCAGAAACCAAACTACACAATTTAGCCCTGAATTGTGCCAAGACCTGAATGGGAAAGGGAAAACTTAAAACAATACAACTATAAAACTTTCCAATAAAACACTTTAAATATCTCACAAATTTACATTCTTCCCTCTCTCTGGCTATCTAAGGACTGCCCATTCTCAGTAGTCTTGACAGATGAGTCTCCTGCAGAGGGAAAGAAAAGAAACATACATCCTACCAACATGTGTGTTTGCTTGGAATGAATGAGTCTATCCTAGAAGAAACCCATTCACTCCAATAACTGCTGTATAATGTGAAAAAAAAAAAATCGTTGCGCAACACTGCCACCTGGTGACAGTGCCGCGGTCAAGACACTCTTCACGTCCAGATGAACTTTCCTCTTGATCATTTTCTCTGTGACCGTACATTATCTAAAACCCAAAGTCACTGATTTCTTTTGAGTGCCAGGAGAAGGAGGGAGAACAAACAAAAAAAACCAGCTCCCACATCTCCAACGAGTAGAACTGCCCAAATACAAAAAAAAATAGGGCACAGTCCCTGTGTTCAAGAAAAGGCACTCCGGAAAGTTCAGCCAGGAATAGAAAAGAAAAGCACACGGGAGACTTTTTTCCCTTACAGGTAAAACCTTGGATGAGGCAATGATATAGGTTTCAGACGATCATCAAAAGCCTCCACATGGTACTCAACACTCTTTCCTTCCTTGCGGCAGATCACCACTTTGTCCGCATGAATGTGTCTTCCCAGCATCCATTTAGCTTTACAGTCCTGAAACTTCTTGGTGACCGTTGGTGAACAGGAAAGGTACCGCCGTGCTTGCTGTACTTTCAGTTTGTCCCATACAAAGGTGTCATACCATCTTTGCCAAAAGACCTCCACCTCATAGAGCAGTTCCCGAGGCAGATACGGGTATTCCCACCCATATTCCTGAGCAACCTTCTGGCCAAAGAGACGCTGCAGCATTGACAAAGGTGGCATAGTAGCTCGGTCTCCTTCTCCAGGTGGAACAATCGCTTCTGGGGGGCGAGGTGCGTTCACCACCTCGGTAGGCCTGGGCCTAGGAGCCCGCAGTGATTCACGTTGCACTCCCGCAAAAGGAGCAGGTGAAATGGATGTTGAATCCAGAAAGGGAACTTCAGACAGAGGACCAACTTCTTCCCTTGGCGCCGAGGCCTCTACCCGAGGTGTACTATCTCCAGTAGACATGGGCAGGTCCCTTGTAACACGGGCCGAGGGTAGCTTCATTTTGTCCCATCCCTTCTGTTGGAAGATTTCGTCTATCTCTCCATCATCGCCATTGTCAGACAATGAATCCAGGTCAGAGGTGTCGTAGCACTCAGCGGGCAGATAATTCCCAGTCACGGAACTATCCCCCTTGACGGCCTCTACCGACTGTGGGCTACCGCCACTTTCTACCACACATACAGTCCCAACCCCTGGCTCACCTGGACCTTTAAACGAGCAGGGATGTCCAGGACGTTGTCTACCGAATCCACCCAGGTCAGGCAAACAGTGGGGCGAAGCTCTTCCACGACCACACGAGGCCATCACTAGGCCGACTTTTCTCTTCGGCGGCAGGAGCAGGGAGCTGCTGGTGACCGAGGCAGCATCCTCAGATTTCTCTCTTTTCACTTCCGCTTGGGCAGTCACTTCGCCCGGATCAGTGCGCACAGGGAACGCACCAGCATCGATCTCTCCCTCCGGAGTAGCAGTCCCTGTGAGGTAGTTGAGGTGGAAAGCCCAAGGCTTTTCTGTGGATGGTTCCATCTCGAAGAGAAATTCTTTGCAGACCTCACAGCGCCCAAACGGCTTCAGCTGGACCACCAGTCCCGAACAGCCGGGACAGATCACACCGAGGGCCTCCACGTCTCTGCAGGTAAAGAGAGCCAATCGCCCCCGGGGCCTTAGTCTTATCCCCGTATCCATAATCGGAGCAGCCAGAGAAGACATATCCGCGAAGGAAGGAACAGAAATCCACGGAGCACTTGAAGCCATCCTCTCTCTTTGCTGCTCCATTGCGCACTGACCCACCTGCGCCGGAATCTCCACACGCGTACGTCCACGTGATCAGACTCCTCCCACCTTCTGCACTTGTTCGCGGGCTTCTCACTTGTTCGCAGGCTTTTCCCTTGCCCCGCCCATGAACTACACAGTTATGGGTTGCCTCGTGGCGTGTTGGCCAATATGGCCGACCTACTCGGAACTCCTCCGGGCAGCAAAGTTCAATTTCAGAAACCATACACATATCCCGGATACGATGCCCCCACGTGTAGCGGCCTCACCCCTCTCCCTTGCTTTATCGGTTATATGGCTGTTGTCTAGGGGTACCTGGGAGAGAGAGATGATACACACCACGGCCCATGTCCTCCGTAACTAAGAGGTGAAGGCCAGAAGATTGGGCTTTTGTGTAGGTGTCCTAGAGTCAAGTCCAGTCCTTCGTCCCTGACTCCTTTGCTTTAGTAACCCAAGTTCCACACAGTGAATAGGTACAACTCAGTTTTATTCTTCTTGCCAAGCAATAAAACAATCTTTCTCCTTTGGAAAATGGGGACAGATCGAGGCACAATTCTTTCCCTTCTTGCTGCTGCCCACTGTGCTGTCAACAGTGGGGAATAGTCACTGCCACTGACTAGGTAATATAGAACGTGAATTACCTTCACTCACTTTGCCCGTGTCAGAGGAAGAAATCCGTCCAAGGGAGAAATGGAGGCCTCTCCATCACCAGCGATGCCGCGCCGGGCTCTTCGGAGAAGTTACTGCGCACCAGTCCTCACAAACTCAGACACGGGCACCCAAGGAGTTAGGGTCCCCTCGGATTCCTCCACCTTCGCGGAACTCAGTCAAAGGTACTGAGCCCCAGGCATCCACCATAGTACCTCACCCTAGGCTAAAGGTGCCTGAGATGGACTCCATCTCCGCTCCAGCTAGGCCAAGGGCGCCTAGGCCTGGAACACCGGAACGCCAGCACCCAAGCTGAAGGTGCCTGGGTGCGGCCGCGTCCTCCAACTCTCTGACCCAAAATCAGGGCATCCGCCCCTTTTATGACCTCTCCCTTTGCGCCACAGCCGGTTCCCCGCCCCACTGTACCAGCTCCAGGGGAGGACAAAAAGGCACAGTTTGCGGTTTGAGTTCAGCTCCGGCCCAAGGCAACAACGCCACCTGTAGGCCCCAAGGAACCCCACACCACCAGAGTCCTCACATAAATTCAAACACCCGCTACAAGTGTATTAAACATTTCCTTTAATATTGAGGTCAGGTCTTCTAGACCCTCTGCTTCTGGCATTCCTCTAATCCTTATGTTTTTTCGTCGATTTCTGTTCTCGAGATCGATAGCAGAAATCGCATACTTTAAACTCAGCTCTTGCTCTTTATTCTTCCTCTCTGCCTCCAACAATTTATTTTCAATTTGTGAAACCCTGGTTTCAATAGTGTCCATTTTATTTTGAGTGTCTGCAAGGGATGTTTTTACTTGATGTAGTTGGGCTTTGTATATAGACACACATATTTGTCCATGTCCATGTCCTCCCTTGTTGGTATAGACTGAATATAGGCCTGCATATTCCATTGTCCTCCTCCTTCAATGCTCCCCCTTTCTGTTATAGAGTCTTGCATACTTTGGGAGGGGCTGCTATCCGATTTATCTAGCTCTCCCATTGAGGATGAGGTATTTAGTTCTGCTGTGTTATGGGTATCTTTATGGTTTGACGTCAGTGGATATTGTAAGAATCCTTTGATATTAGTTTGTGCCGATTGTGTTTTGGGGGTGCTTTTGGTCGCCCCTCCTGTAGATCCCCTCTTGGGTTTCTGTGTTTGTGACCCCTTGGGTGGCATATTTCAGACACTATTGCAGACACTATACTTTATTAGCAATAGGATTATGGATCTCACCTTTAATCCTGTAGCAGTGATTGCAGCGATGGTTGTTCCTCCCTTGTTCAGACTCTCTCCCAGTGGAGCGTGCTGTTCAATTCCAGGTCTGGCTCTCAGCCATGTATGTTTTTTAGCAGAGGGGGAAGTTGATTGTGACAAGTCTTTGCAAGACTGCTGCCTCATTACCGGCTCTCCTGCCCGCTCCTCCTGGCTCTGCTCCGTTTGTCTCGCTCTCAAAAAAAAAGATGCTGGGAGTTCAGGCCAGATTACCGATTACCGGCCAATAGTCTTGAGGGGGTTTATTTACTTCCGCAGCATCCATTTCTCGGGCGGCATGGGCGGCATGGGTCTGTCCCTCCGGGGGGGGGGGGGGGCGTGATATCTCCTGTATGCGGCTCGGCTCAATACGCAGGACTCGGCACTCGATTCAGCACTCGGTCCAGCCAGCCAGGTCCCCGATCCCGCTCCCTCAGTACCCGCCTCCCGCTCCAGCAGCGTGAGTCTATCTGTCACTCTGCATGGGTTCGCTTGCTCTGTTCGCTGCACAGTGCTCAGCTGAGCACCTCCATGCACGTCCTGTTCTCTCACCGCGTGACACCCGCTCCTTACAGCGCTGAATGGATGGGATAGATGGATGAGTCCTTCTCTGTGTGTCCTTCGCCAGTGCAGGCAAAGTGGTTATCGATTCAGTCTGGAGGTAGGTGGAGAAAGGTGGAGGCTACTTCAGTATCATACCCTGAGATTGGAGGAGCTTAACACAGCTACCTCACCATGCGGCCATCTTGGTCAGTTTCTCCGCCCCCCAACAGTCTTATGTGGGCGCCAGTCGCTCCCCTCCCCCGGCCAAGTACACCCAAAGACTGCCTATGCCGTGCTACAGCAGGCCGCCGGTTCCTGTATTTGTGTGGAAGGCGACTGCGGGAGCCAGGACTTGGGAGGATAGGGGTTTCGTGCGGGTGGCTGTTTTTTTTCCTGCCCCCTGCAAAGTGGGCTTTATCGGCCTAGGCCAAGAAACAGCACTGCTGGTATGTAGAACTGATATTTCACTCCTCATAATTTAATATTCTCTGTAAAATTCATAGGTGCTACTTGTTTATTTTGGTATGATTAATGGACTATATAATTTTACATATACAGTCAGGTCCATAAATATTGTGACATCGACACAATTCTAATCTTTTTGGCTCTATACACCACCACAATGGATTTGGAATGAAACAAACAAGATGTGCTTTAACTGCTTTCATTTGAGGGTATTAACATTCAAATCAGGTGAACAGTGTAGGAATTACAACAGTTTGTATATGTGCCTCCCACTTTTTAAGGGACCAAAAGTAATGGGACAATTGGCTGCTCAGCTGTTCCACGGCCAGGTGTGTGTTATTCCCTCATTATCCCATTTACAAGGAGCAGATAAAAGGTCCAGAGTTAATTTCAAGTGTGCTATTTGCATTTGGAATCTGTTGCTGTCAACTCTCAATATGAGATCCAAAGAGCTGTCACTATCAACGAAGCAATCCATCATTAGGCTGAAAAAAAACAAACCCATCAGAGAGATAGCAAAAACATTAGGTGTGGCCAAATCAACTGTTTGGAACATCCTTAAAAAGAAAGAACGCACCGGTGAGCTCAGCGACACCAAAAGACCCGGAAAACCACGGAAAAAACTGTGGTGGATGACCAAAGAATTCTTTCCCTGGTGAAGAAAACACCCTTCACAACAGTTGGTCAGATCAAGAACACTCTCCAGGAGGTAGGTGTATGTGTGTCAAAGTCAACAATCAAGAGAAGACTTCACCAGAGTGAATACAGAGGGTTCACCACAAGATGTAAACCATTGGTGAGCCTCAAAAACAGGAAGGCCAGATTAGAGTTTGCCAAACAACATCTAAAAAAGCCTTCACAGTTCTGGAACAACATCCTATGGACAGATGAGACCAAGATCAACTTGTACTAGAGTGATGGGTAGAGAAGAGTATGGAGAAGTTAAAGAACTGCTCATGATCCAAAGCATACTACCTCATCAGTGAAGCATGGTGGTGGTAGTGTCATAGCGTTGGCATGTATGGCTGCCAATGGAACTGTCTTTCTTGTATTTATTGATGATGTGACCGCTGACAAAAGCAGCAGGATGAATTCTGAAGTGTTTCAGGCAATATTATCTGCTCATATTCAGCCAAATGCTTCAGAACTCATTGGACGGTGCTTCACAGTGTAGATGGGCAATGACCCGAAGCATACTGCAAAAGCAACCAAAGAGTTTTTTAAGGGAAAGAAGTGGAATGTTATGCAATGGCGAAGTCAATCACCTGACCTGAATCCGATTGAGCATGCATTTCACTTGCTGAAGACAAAACTGAAGGGAAAATGCCCCAAGAACAAGCAGGAACTGAAGACAGTTGCTGTAGAGGCCTGGCAGAGCATCACCAGGAATGAAACCCAGCATCTGGCAATGTCCATGCATTCCAGACTTCAGGCTGTAAGTGACCGCAAAGGATTTGGAACCAAGTATTAAAAAGTGAAAGTGATTTCTGATTGTTAATCTGTCCCATTACTTTTGGTCCCTTAAAAAGTGGGAGGCACATATACAAACTGTTGTAATTCCTACACCGTTCAACTGATTTGGATGTAAATACCCTCAAATTAAAGCTGAACGTCTGCAGTTAAAGCACATCTTGTTTGTTTCATTTCAAATCCATTGTGGTGGTGTATAGAGCAAAATAGATTAGAATTGTGTCGATGTCCCAATATTTATGGACCTGGCTGTACATTGCAAAGAGAAGTTTCAGTGGCCTTGGTATGTCTGCTCCCATGCTTGCCTGGGGTCCTTTTCCTTGATGCTGGTCCTTGTGGCTGTTTGTCGGCTAGGTTGGCTCTTAGTGTGAGTGTTGCCACATTACTCTGATCTTGAATATGGTCTAAAAAGGTGCATGATATGTACTTGTTATGATGATCCCGTGTGTATATGTAAATAAAATATCAGAAAAACTCCCTAAGGCCCGGTTCACACAGGGGCGACTCCTCAGGCGAGTCGCGTCCCGGTCTGAGCTATGGAACCGTTCTAATAGGAGCGACCTGAGTCGCTCCGACTTAGAAAAAGGTTCCTGTACTACTTTGGGGGGCGACGCAGGGCGACTTGCATTGACTTCTATACAGAAGTCATTATGCAAATCGCCTCGGCGGGCGTCTCAAGTCATCTTGAGATTGCGCCGCCGAGGTCTCCCCGAAGTTGTGCCGCCCCTGTGTAAACCGGGCCTAAGGTGCCTCTGATCCTAGCGCTCAATGAACAATAAACAAGGTTCTTCTGTAGTACAGCAGCTAATATAACATCATAAAAACTTCATAAAAAATATGCTCAATAAGTAATTGTAAACAACTATGTAACAAACATTAACAGCGCTTCACAGAAAAGCTGAAATCCTGTGGATGATAAGAGTTCTTATCCTACAAAACTGACATAAAAAACATAACGGCCAAATGCATATCACTGGTATAATGAAAAAATGAATGTAAAAATGAAAAAAGTCCACTTCTCCAATCCTCTCATCTATCAGTAAAATCACTATGAATGCATGTTATTGCACTGGCTCCTTATAAAACAAACATACTGTCAGTTCCAATGATATCTGCAGTTCATTCACTGTGAGTGTAAACCAGAATCATCTCCAAGAAACCCAGCAACTGTGACTTGAATGGACGTTTTTTATATCCTTAGACACTTCACCGTTAGATGCAATGCAGCTCCCTTAGGAAATCTACTCACCAGACTTCTGATCAAAGATAGCCTTAAGCCGGAAAAACTAAACTCAAGCAGCCACCACATCTAAGGAATGACGGTGTGAGCGTGTGAACGTGTGACGTTGTGTGGGCGGGCTCTGCTCTCTGCTCTCGAGATGCCTCCAGCGTGAGCCATCAGCTACACAGCTGACCTGCCGCCCCGACGATCCGCTGAACGGCTTCCAGCGTGGGACATCAGCCATATCGCCGATCCGCTGACCTGCGGATCCGCTGAACGGCTCTCTCCACGGCTCTCTCCACGGTTCTCTCCATCCATCGAACAGACACCTCTCCCCACCGCTCGGAGATCTGTGGTTCGTGACCCGCGGCATACAGCAAAGGGGAAAAGAGGGAGAGACGGAGCAGCGTCAGAAGGAGGAGGAGAAGGATGAAAGCCAGCAGCAGATCCCCCAATGTGTAAGGAACACGGTGCGGTACTAAAAACGACTCTGAACGAGTTCCAGCAGTACTAGCTTTCTGGAGGGTGGCTCCCTCCCCCTGTGACTGATTTTTCTCAGTTCTCAGTTTTCCAGACTGCCTCCTTCAGCCAATATAGGCAACAAGCCTGGGGGAAAAGAAGGAAGACAGCAAAAGTAAGTCCGCTCTTTCCACATTTGTATATATACATTGAATCTCTCTTCCTCTCCTCCCCTTCTCCCCTACATTAAACAAGTAGAAGTAGAAGAACAAGGGTGATGCTGCAGTAAAAAAAAACAAATAAGGACTGATGAACTGTATCAACTTATAAACTGCCACAGGAAAAAGGGTACACTGCTAGAGTAAATGAGGTGGAGGAAGGAGGAAAAAAAAAGAAAAACAGACTTTAGCCTCCCTTGTTAAAAAAAATAAAAATAAAATAGGAAACTAAGCGGTCCCTGAATGGCCCCCAGTAAATCTAGGGGTAAAACACAGACGGTTACCCCCTGCTCCTCTCCCATAGCAAGAGGAGTAAAAGGAACTGTGAAAGCAGCGGAAAAATCCCCTATAACTTTAAAAACCTCTAAAGCTACTGAGATACCGGTGGAAACCCAGAGTGAAATGCAAAAGGAAATAGACCAACCTACTTTTGTTAAAGACATCATGGAAGCTATTAAAAAAAGCAGTGAAGCTCTCACATTTAAAATAGACGCCCTAGCAGTAGATGTCAGTATAATGAGACATGAGTTTGAGAAGATACAGCAAAGAACTATAGTAATGGAAACCCGAGTCTCAAAGATAGAAGAAAAACAGAAAATGGATAAAGGAGAATGGCATATAATGAAAAAGCAAATTGTGACACTCCAAGAAAGGGCGATCGACACAGAAAGTCGACTAAGAAGGAACAATGTTCGGATTCTGGGACTACCGGAGCGAGCAGAAGGGGACAATTCAGTAGAGTTCTCGGAAAAATTATTGATAGATATCCTGGGCCTGGTAAAAAGGACTCCAACATTTATAATAGAGAGAGCACATAGGATCTCTCTCCGTATCCCCAAACCAGGGGAATTTCCCAGGCCCTTTTTGCTGCGCCTATTGAACTTCAGAGACCGAGATCAAATTTTATCAGTAGCCAGGATAAAGGGAGACATACAACTTGAGAATGTGAGGTTGATGTTTTTCCCAGATTACCCTCTGGAAATACAGGAACGGAGAAGAGCTTATAAAGAAGTTCAGAAAAGACTTAGAGAGAAGGGATTGAAATATAGTCTTTTATACCCTAGTAAACTAAGGGTGAATGATGAGATGCAAACACGTTTTTTTGAAACACCAGCTGCGGCAGCAGAGTGGTTAGACACTAGATAAAACATATTCATACTTAGCTGGCCTAACATGTTTTTTCTTTTTTTTTTTTTTCAGTAATGGGCTATATAAATATTTCTATAGGGGACCATTAAGAAGATCCTTAAGATAACGCAGAGGGATTTTCTCTCATATATATGCGCTTTTTATCTTAAAGACATTAACAGACACTGAATATGGTTAAATTAAATAGACAGACTTTTTCTTTTTTTTGTATTCTCTCTTTCGCCTCTTATAATGAGTTATATTGAAGGGAGAAGTAGGGCGAAGAGTAGAAAATTATCAATTCTTTGCTTTCTTCCCCCCCCCTCCTTTTTTTTTTTGGGGGGGGGGGAATTGGGAGGAAGAGGGTATTAAATTAAAGAGGAATGAAGGCACTAAGAACCCAATAGAGAACAAGGGATAAATAAGAGATAAAGGTAGATTAACACATATAATAAAATTAAAGAAAAGAGGGAGGGGGGGAAGGTAGGGAAAAGAGACGGGGGGAAGAAGGGAGAAGGTGAGAGAGGAGGAGACCCCCGCTCTAGTTATTTAATATCAAATTAATAGTTTATATATATATATATATATACTAAATAAATTAGCGCCATGTAGGCGCCAGAATCACTATTACCGCTATTCACAATTCACTATTCACCAAGAGGGGTGTGAGAAGGGATGAGGGGATTAGGTGGAGAGAGGGAGATTGGGGGGGGGGAAGGGGAGGGGAAAGGGGAATGAGAGGAAGAAAGAAATAAGCTTCGTTTTTTTTCCAACATTTGTCTCTGCATACCTCTTTATATATAGAGACCTGTGAAAAACCGAATGTTGTAATTAAATTACCTTATAATAATAATAATCCTTATTTCCTGACAGACTCCATGACAGCCTACGTGTGGGTTAATCCCGCCCCCCTCATACCTCATAGGACCCTTCTCCCATAAATCTTTGCTCTGAGCCAGAGGCCGTGTTCCTTTTTTTGTCCTCCTCCTAGGACCAAGATATAGTCTTACCTTTTCATGAAGTTTTCTTGTAATCCAGGCCTGGCGGTGTGCACGGCGATACGTTGGTGGTTAGCGGTGATCCTCTCTGCAGTCCAGCAATCCTAGCTGTTAGCAGGTGGACATGGGCGATATGATGTGATACCATGAAGAGCTTACTAACCTGGCCATTGGCAGGCAAGCGGCAATATGGCCAAACGTCCCAGCTATTAGCGGGAGGCTTTGTAAACGCCCGATCGTGTGGTGGGTCGAGCGAACAGCTCCCAAGTCCCAGGTTCTGATCCGGATCGTGCCGTGGTGGTGGTAATGTACAAAGATATTCCTTTTATATGGCAGCCGTATCTCTGTGTTTTGTGTGTCTCCTTATTTTCTATCAAGCTCCAGTGAGTGGCCACGGCGGCTGGAGCGCAGCTGCGTTCCAGCTCGCCGTTTCAGGAAGTTGCTGCGCATCCGCAAGCCGCGAACGAAGATTCCGTGCTTGGTTCGTGCAGGCGCAGTTTCGCCAAAATGGCGGCGGCGGCGGTCGCGCATGCGATTGGCCGTCACCGGATGGCAACTTTTTCCGGCGCAAGCGCGCTGTGGGGCGGTGACATCGTTAACGGTGGCAGATTTAAATAGCTGTCAAAGCAGCTATTACTTGGGATGACTTGCAGGCTTATGCGGTGTTTACCCAGGCACTGGGCTCTGGTTTACAAGGTAAATTGTTTGCTGCTGGCTATGTTTTGTTATGTGCTCTCTCATGCCTGTTGTCACTCCTGTTTCTCATAAGGCTTTAATGATTCATTTCACTTTCAAACTGCCTTGCCATGGATCTGTCACCGCCCTCTTGTGGCCAACCGTTGCGTGGCAGGTAGGATTTCTTTATTTTCTACCTGTGATGCTTGGGTTCACTCATTCAGGAGCTCTTAACCCTTTCTTTTTCACTAATATTGAGGTCAGGTCTTCTAGACCCTCTGCTTCTGGCATTCCTCTAATCCTTATGTTTTTTCGTCGATTTCTGTTCTCGAGATCGATAGCAGAAATCGCATACTTTAAACTCAGCTCTTGCTCTTTATTCTTCCTCTCTGCCTCCAACAATTTATTTTCAATTTGTGAAACCCTGGTTTCAATAGTGTCCATTTTATTTTGAGTGTCTGCAAGGGATGTTTTTACTTGATGTAGTTGGGCTTTGTATATAGACACACATATTTGTCCATGTCCATGTCCTCCCTTGTTGGTATAGACTGAATATAGGCCTGCATATTCCATTGTCCTCCTCCTTCAATGCTCCCCCTTTCTGTTATAGAGTCTTGCATACTTTGGGAGGGGCTGCTATCCGATTTATCTAGCTCTCCCATTGAGGATGAGGTATTTAGTTCTGCTGTGTTATGGGTATCTTTATGGTTTGACGTCAGTGGATATTGTAAGAATCCTTTGATATTAGTTTGTGCCGATTGTGTTTTGGGGGTGCTTTTGGTCGCCCCTCCTGTAGATCCCCTCTTGGGTTTCTGTGTTTGTGACCCCTTGGGTGGCATATTTCAGACACTATTGCAGACACTATACTTTATTAGCAATAGGATTATGGATCTCACCTTTAATCCTGTAGCAGTGATTGCAGCGATGGTTGTTCCTCCCTTGTTCAGACTCTCTCCCAGTGGAGCGTGCTGTTCAATTCCAGGTCTGGCTCTCAGCCATGTATGTTTTTTAGCAGAGGGGGAAGTTGATTGTGACAAGTCTTTGCAAGACTGCTGCCTCATTACCGGCTCTCCTGCCCGCTCCTCCTGGCTCTGCTCCGTTTGTCTCGCTCTCAAAAAAAAAGATGCTGGGAGTTCAGGCCAGATTACCGATTACCGGCCAATAGTCTTGAGGGGGTTTATTTACTTCCGCAGCATCCATTTCTCGGGCGGCATGGGCGGCATGGGTCTGTCCCTCCGGGGGGGGGGGGGGGCGTGATATCTCCTGTATGCGGCTCGGCTCAATACGCAGGACTCGGCACTCGATTCAGCACTCGGTCCAGCCAGCCAGGTCCCCGATCCCGCTCCCTCAGTACCCGCCTCCCGCTCCAGCAGCGTGAGTCTATCTGTCACTCTGCATGGGTTCGCTTGCTCTGTTCGCTGCACAGTGCTCAGCTGAGCACCTCCATGCACGTCCTGTTCTCTCACCGCGTGACACCCGCTCCTTACAGCGCTGAATGGATGGGATAGATGGATGAGTCCTTCTCTGTGTGTCCTTCGCCAGTGCAGGCAAAGTGGTTATCGATTCAGTCTGGAGGTAGGTGGAGAAAGGTGGAGGCTACTTCAGTATCATACCCTGAGATTGGAGGAGCTTAACACAGCTACCTCACCATGCGGCCATCTTGGTCAGTTTCTCCGCCCCCCAACAGTCTTATGTGGGCGCCAGTCGCTCCCCTCCCCCGGCCAAGTACACCCAAAGACTGCCTATGCCGTGCTACAGCAGGCCGCCGGTTCCTGTATTTGTGTGGAAGGCGACTGCGGGAGCCAGGACTTGGGAGGATAGGGGTTTCGTGCGGGTGGCTGTTTTTTTTCCTGCCCCCTGCAAAGTGGGCTTTATCGGCCTAGGCCAAGAAACAGCACTGCTGGTATGTAGAACTGATATTTCACTCCTCATAATTTAATATTCTCTGTAAAATTCATAGGTGCTACTTGTTTATTTTGGTATGATTAATGGACTATATAATTTTACATATACAGTCAGGTCCATAAATATTGTGACATCGACACAATTCTAATCTTTTTGGCTCTATACACCACCACAATGGATTTGGAATGAAACAAACAAGATGTGCTTTAACTGCTTTCATTTGAGGGTATTAACATTCAAATCAGGTGAACAGTGTAGGAATTACAACAGTTTGTATATGTGCCTCCCACTTTTTAAGGGACCAAAAGTAATGGGACAATTGGCTGCTCAGCTGTTCCACGGCCAGGTGTGTGTTATTCCCTCATTATCCCATTTACAAGGAGCAGATAAAAGGTCCAGAGTTAATTTCAAGTGTGCTATTTGCATTTGGAATCTGTTGCTGTCAACTCTCAATATGAGATCCAAAGAGCTGTCACTATCAACGAAGCAATCCATCATTAGGCTGAAAAAAAACAAACCCATCAGAGAGATAGCAAAAACATTAGGTGTGGCCAAATCAACTGTTTGGAACATCCTTAAAAAGAAAGAACGCACCGGTGAGCTCAGCGACACCAAAAGACCCGGAAAACCACGGAAAAAACTGTGGTGGATGACCAAAGAATTCTTTCCCTGGTGAAGAAAACACCCTTCACAACAGTTGGTCAGATCAAGAACACTCTCCAGGAGGTAGGTGTATGTGTGTCAAAGTCAACAATCAAGAGAAGACTTCACCAGAGTGAATACAGAGGGTTCACCACAAGATGTAAACCATTGGTGAGCCTCAAAAACAGGAAGGCCAGATTAGAGTTTGCCAAACAACATCTAAAAAAGCCTTCACAGTTCTGGAACAACATCCTATGGACAGATGAGACCAAGATCAACTTGTACTAGAGTGATGGGTAGAGAAGAGTATGGAGAAGTTAAAGAACTGCTCATGATCCAAAGCATACTACCTCATCAGTGAAGCATGGTGGTGGTAGTGTCATAGCGTTGGCATGTATGGCTGCCAATGGAACTGTCTTTCTTGTATTTATTGATGATGTGACCGCTGACAAAAGCAGCAGGATGAATTCTGAAGTGTTTCAGGCAATATTATCTGCTCATATTCAGCCAAATGCTTCAGAACTCATTGGACGGTGCTTCACAGTGTAGATGGGCAATGACCCGAAGCATACTGCAAAAGCAACCAAAGAGTTTTTTAAGGGAAAGAAGTGGAATGTTATGCAATGGCGAAGTCAATCACCTGACCTGAATCCGATTGAGCATGCATTTCACTTGCTGAAGACAAAACTGAAGGGAAAATGCCCCAAGAACAAGCAGGAACTGAAGACAGTTGCTGTAGAGGCCTGGCAGAGCATCACCAGGAATGAAACCCAGCATCTGGCAATGTCCATGCATTCCAGACTTCAGGCTGTAAGTGACCGCAAAGGATTTGGAACCAAGTATTAAAAAGTGAAAGTGATTTCTGATTGTTAATCTGTCCCATTACTTTTGGTCCCTTAAAAAGTGGGAGGCACATATACAAACTGTTGTAATTCCTACACCGTTCAACTGATTTGGATGTAAATACCCTCAAATTAAAGCTGAACGTCTGCAGTTAAAGCACATCTTGTTTGTTTCATTTCAAATCCATTGTGGTGGTGTATAGAGCAAAATAGATTAGAATTGTGTCGATGTCCCAATATTTATGGACCTGGCTGTACATTGCAAAGAGAAGTTTCAGTGGCCTTGGTATGTCTGCTCCCATGCTTGCCTGGGGTCCTTTTCCTTGATGCTGGTCCTTGTGGCTGTTTGTCGGCTAGGTTGGCTCTTAGTGTGAGTGTTGCCACATTACTCTGATCTTGAATATGGTCTAAAAAGGTGCATGATATGTACTTGTTATGATGATCCCGTGTGTATATGTAAATAAAATATCAGAAAAACTCCCTAAGGCCCGGTTCACACAGGGGCGACTCCTCAGGCGAGTCGCGTCCCGGTCTGAGCTATGGAACCGTTCTAATAGGAGCGACCTGAGTCGCTCCGACTTAGAAAAAGGTTCCTGTACTACTTTGGGGGGCGACGCAGGGCGACTTGCATTGACTTCTATACAGAAGTCATTATGCAAATCGCCTCGGCGGGCGTCTCAAGTCATCTTGAGATTGCGCCGCCGAGGTCTCCCCGAAGTTGTGCCGCCCCTGTGTAAACCGGGCCTAAGGTGCCTCTGATCCTAGCGCTCAATGAACAATAAACAAGGTTCTTCTGTAGTACAGCAGCTAATATAACATCATAAAAACTTCATAAAAAATATGCTCAATAAGTAATTGTAAACAACTATGTAACAAACATTAACAGCGCTTCACAGAAAAGCTGAAATCCTGTGGATGATAAGAGTTCTTATCCTACAAAACTGACATAAAAAACATAACGGCCAAATGCATATCACTGGTATAATGAAAAAATGAATGTAAAAATGAAAAAAGTCCACTTCTCCAATCCTCTCATCTATCAGTAAAATCACTATGAATGCATGTTATTGCACTGGCTCCTTATAAAACAAACATACTGTCAGTTCCAATGATATCTGCAGTTCATTCACTGTGAGTGTAAACCAGAATCATCTCCAAGAAACCCAGCAACTGTGACTTGAATGGACGTTTTTTATATCCTTAGACACTTCACCGTTAGATGCAATGCAGCTCCCTTAGGAAATCTACTCACCAGACTTCTGATCAAAGATAGCCTTAAGCCGGAAAAACTAAACTCAAGCAGCCACCACATCTAAGGAATGACGGTGTGAGCGTGTGAACGTGTGACGTTGTGTGGGCGGGCTCTGCTCTCTGCTCTCGAGATGCCTCCAGCGTGAGCCATCAGCTACACAGCTGACCTGCCGCCCCGACGATCCGCTGAACGGCTTCCAGCGTGGGACATCAGCCATATCGCCGATCCGCTGACCTGCGGATCCGCTGAACGGCTCTCTCCACGGCTCTCTCCACGGTTCTCTCCATCCATCGAACAGACACCTCTCCCCACCGCTCGGAGATCTGTGGTTCGTGACCCGCGGCATACAGCAAAGGGGAAAAGAGGGAGAGACGGAGCAGCGTCAGAAGGAGGAGGAGAAGGATGAAAGCCAGCAGCAGATCCCCCAATGTGTAAGGAACACGGTGCGGTACTAAAAACGACTCTGAACGAGTTCCAGCAGTACTAGCTTTCTGGAGGGTGGCTCCCTCCCCCTGTGACTGATTTTTCTCAGTTCTCAGTTTTCCAGACTGCCTCCTTCAGCCAATATAGGCAACAAGCCTGGGGGAAAAGAAGGAAGACAGCAAAAGTAAGTCCGCTCTTTCCACATTTGTATATATACATTGAATCTCTCTTCCTCTCCTCCCCTTCTCCCCTACATTAAACAAGTAGAAGTAGAAGAACAAGGGTGATGCTGCAGTAAAAAAAAACAAATAAGGACTGATGAACTGTATCAACTTATAAACTGCCACAGGAAAAAGGGTACACTGCTAGAGTAAATGAGGTGGAGGAAGGAGGAAAAAAAAAGAAAAACAGACTTTAGCCTCCCTTGTTAAAAAAAATAAAAATAAAATAGGAAACTAAGCGGTCCCTGAATGGCCCCCAGTAAATCTAGGGGTAAAACACAGACGGTTACCCCCTGCTCCTCTCCCATAGCAAGAGGAGTAAAAGGAACTGTGAAAGCAGCGGAAAAATCCCCTATAACTTTAAAAACCTCTAAAGCTACTGAGATACCGGTGGAAACCCAGAGTGAAATGCAAAAGGAAATAGACCAACCTACTTTTGTTAAAGACATCATGGAAGCTATTAAAAAAAGCAGTGAAGCTCTCACATTTAAAATAGACGCCCTAGCAGTAGATGTCAGTATAATGAGACATGAGTTTGAGAAGATACAGCAAAGAACTATAGTAATGGAAACCCGAGTCTCAAAGATAGAAGAAAAACAGAAAATGGATAAAGGAGAATGGCATATAATGAAAAAGCAAATTGTGACACTCCAAGAAAGGGCGATCGACACAGAAAGTCGACTAAGAAGGAACAATGTTCGGATTCTGGGACTACCGGAGCGAGCAGAAGGGGACAATTCAGTAGAGTTCTCGGAAAAATTATTGATAGATATCCTGGGCCTGGTAAAAAGGACTCCAACATTTATAATAGAGAGAGCACATAGGATCTCTCTCCGTATCCCCAAACCAGGGGAATTTCCCAGGCCCTTTTTGCTGCGCCTATTGAACTTCAGAGACCGAGATCAAATTTTATCAGTAGCCAGGATAAAGGGAGACATACAACTTGAGAATGTGAGGTTGATGTTTTTCCCAGATTACCCTCTGGAAATACAGGAACGGAGAAGAGCTTATAAAGAAGTTCAGAAAAGACTTAGAGAGAAGGGATTGAAATATAGTCTTTTATACCCTAGTAAACTAAGGGTGAATGATGAGATGCAAACACGTTTTTTTGAAACACCAGCTGCGGCAGCAGAGTGGTTAGACACTAGATAAAACATATTCATACTTAGCTGGCCTAACATGTTTTTTCTTTTTTTTTTTTTTCAGTAATGGGCTATATAAATATTTCTATAGGGGACCATTAAGAAGATCCTTAAGATAACGCAGAGGGATTTTCTCTCATATATATGCGCTTTTTATCTTAAAGACATTAACAGACACTGAATATGGTTAAATTAAATAGACAGACTTTTTCTTTTTTTTGTATTCTCTCTTTCGCCTCTTATAATGAGTTATATTGAAGGGAGAAGTAGGGCGAAGAGTAGAAAATTATCAATTCTTTGCTTTCTTCCCCCCCCCTCCTTTTTTTTTTTGGGGGGGGGGGAATTGGGAGGAAGAGGGTATTAAATTAAAGAGGAATGAAGGCACTAAGAACCCAATAGAGAACAAGGGATAAATAAGAGATAAAGGTAGATTAACACATATAATAAAATTAAAGAAAAGAGGGAGGGGGGGAAGGTAGGGAAAAGAGACGGGGGGAAGAAGGGAGAAGGTGAGAGAGGAGGAGACCCCCGCTCTAGTTATTTAATATCAAATTAATAGTTTATATATATATATATATATACTAAATAAATTAGCGCCATGTAGGCGCCAGAATCACTATTACCGCTATTCACAATTCACTATTCACCAAGAGGGGTGTGAGAAGGGATGAGGGGATTAGGTGGAGAGAGGGAGATTGGGGGGGGGGGAAGGGGAGGGGAAAGGGGAATGAGAGGAAGAAAGAAATAAGCTTCGTTTTTTTTCCAACATTTGTCTCTGCATACCTCTTTATATATAGAGACCTGTGAAAAACCGAATGTTGTAATGAAATTACCTTATAATAATAATAATCCTTATTTCCTGACAGACTCCATGACAGCCTACGTGTGGGTTAATCCCGCCCCCCTCATACCTCATAGGACCCTTCTCCCATAAATCTTTGCTCTGAGCCAGAGGCCGTGTTCCTTTTTTTGTCCTCCTCCTAGGACCAAGATATAGTCTTACCTTTTCATGAAGTTTTCTTGTAATCCAGGCCTGGCGGTGTGCACGGCGATACGTTGGTGGTTAGCGGTGATCCTCTCTGCAGTCCAGCAATCCTAGCTGTTAGCAGGTGGACATGGGCGATATGATGTGATACCATGAAGAGCTTACTAACCTGGCCATTGGCAGGCAAGCGGCAATATGGCCAAACGTCCCAGCTATTAGCGGGAGGCTTTGTAAACGCCCGATCGTGTGGTGGGTCGAGCGAACAGCTCCCAAGTCCCAGGTTCTGATCCGGATCGTGCCGTGGTGGTGGTAATGTACAAAGATATTCCTTTTATATGGCAGCCGTATCTCTGTGTTTTGTGTGTCTCCTTATTTTCTATCAAGCTCCAGTGAGTGGCCACGGCGGCTGGAGCGCAGCTGCGTTCCAGCTCGCCGTTTCAGGAAGTTGCTGCGCATCCGCAAGCCGCGAACGAAGATTCCGTGCTTGGTTCGTGCAGGCGCAGTTTCGCCAAAATGGCGGCGGCGGCGGTCGCGCATGCGATTGGCCGTCACCGGATGGCAACTTTTTCCGGCGCAAGCGCGCTGTGGGGCGGTGACATCGTTAACGGTGGCAGATTTAAATAGCTGTCAAAGCAGCTATTACTTGGGATGACTTGCAGGCTTATGCGGTGTTTACCCAGGCACTGGGCTCTGGTTTACAAGGTAAATTGTTTGCTGCTGGCTATGTTTTGTTATGTGCTCTCTCATGCCTGTTGTCACTCCTGTTTCTCATAAGGCTTTAATGATTCATTTCACTTTCAAACTGCCTTGCCATGGATCTGTCACCGCCCTCTTGTGGCCAACCGTTGCGTGGCAGGTAGGATTTCTTTATTTTCTACCTGTGATGCTTGGGTTCACTCATTCAGGAGCTCTTAACCCTTTCTTTTTCACTCAGCTCTTCTAGGTCTGAACACCAAAGCACGGCAAAGACCGTCCTAGGTCTCAACGTTGTCACTCCTCTTCAAGGTCCAGACGTCAGATCTTCCTTTTAGATCTAGGTACCACAGATAGGAGTCTAAAACCACCTCTGGGCGTCACTCTCACCGCCACTCCAGCCGCTCTGTGAGGAAAGCCTGCTGGGTATGCGGGGCCCAGGTTCCTGAAGGCAAATCGCTCTGCGAGCGATGCTTTTCTAAAGTCGCATAAGAAAGAGAGGGTGGAGACCAACAAGTGGAAGCACTGGTCAGAAAGGTGGTCCGTGAGTCCCTGAGTAAAGGGGATTCTGGTCATACCTACAACCCTGCTGGCGACACTATGTCAGTCCCTATTAGGGATGATCTCAAGGCTCCAGGCCCTTCACAGCCGAGCCATTCCTCAATTGAAGCCTCAGACAGTGAGGTGGAGGTAGATGACCCTGGTGCAGGTTTTGAATTTGCCCTAGTTCCACAGCTGGTCAAAAGCTGTCAAAGAAGCTTTGAGATGGAAGAGCCAGTGGAGGCACCCTCCAAACAGAGGAAATATTTTAAACACCTCAAAAAAGAACGCCCTAATTTCTCCTTTTTGGGTGAACTCAGCGCAATAATTACCGACGAATGGGGTGGTGTTGAAAGGAAGAATTGCCTGTTAATGAAGGTATAAAAAATTTACCCATTTAAAAGCAAGGATGTAAAACACCTGGAGTCGGCTCCTCTCATTGACTCAGCCCTAATGAGGATGGTGAGGCACGTCACACTCCCATTGGAGGATACTGTTTCCTTTAGGGATTGCCTGGAGTGGAAAATTTATACCGACCTCAAGCGGATCTACATTACAGCGGGTATGACCTGCAAACCAGCTCTAGCTCTCGCAGCCCTTTCTAAAGCGATGGAAGTCTGGGCAGACGACGTAGATGCTTCTCTGAGGAGCATCTTGGAAGAACTGGCCAGGAGCTCACCTATTCATGGGCTAAGGTTGACATTGGCTTTTCTCGTGGGGCTTCCCTAGACATAATTCGCCTGGTGGCTCGGATCATGCTGACATCTGTCACGGCTAAGCGTGCCTTGTGGCTGCGCCCATGGGTAGCTGACCCTGCCTCCAAGCAGGCATGGTGCAGGATTCCATTTGGGGGTTCGTCCCTCTTTGGGAACATATCGGACAGTGCCATCACTCGTGCCACAGGGGGCAAGTCGGGGTTCCTTCCCCAGGATCGCCGTCTGCTAAACCAAAAGAGAACACAGCCCAGGCAAAGTTCAGATCGAGCAAGGAATGCTCGCTACTATAGGCCTGGCCGTGAGTTCAAGAAGACCTGGAAGAAAAAAACAGCCTTCAGGCCAGAAGTTTTCAAAAGGAGCTTCTTCCGGTGGACAAGAATCCCCTAAGTCTTTATGATATTGCACCTGCCTAAAACAGAGCGAGTTGGCATCCTTGCCTCTCTCGGAAGAGAAAAAGCGAATTCTCCTGTCTCTCTTGTGGCTCAGGGCGCTGCAATTCCAGTTCCAGACGACAAAAGGTTTTAAGGGGTCTACTCGCCCCTCTTCATGGTGTTGAAGAAAAACGTCTCCTGGAGGCCAGTTATAGACCTAACCCACTTGAATTCTTTTATCTAGAAGGAGAAGTTCAAGATGGAGACACTACTCATGATCAGTCAAGCAATCCAACCAGGCGATTGGCTTGTCTCTATAGACCTGAAGGACGCCTACTTCCATGTTCCGATCGCGTCAGAATTCCAGAAATACCTTCGCTTTGCTGTCGATCAAATCCGTCTGCAGTTCACCTGTCTCCCCTTCGGGCTTACAACATCGACTCGTGTGTTTTCAAAACTTGTTGGCTGTCGTGGCTCTGATCAGGACCAGAGGTATCCGTCTGTATCACTATCTAGATGACCTGCTGTTGTCTCGGGACAAGGAGCAGTTGCTAATCCACAGATCCCAGGTCATCTCCACTCTACTCGAGTTTGGTTGGCTTCTGAATCTGGAAAAGAGCCATCTGGATCCTACGCAGTCCCTGGTATTCCTCGGGGCACACTTCAACGCTATCAATAGCACCATCTTGTTACCCCTGGAAAAATCCCAGTGATCCGGGACAGAGTTTGGCTTGCAATGTCGTCCTCATCTCCAAGCCTCTCAATGCCTAAAGATCATTGGCACCATGGTGGCAACAACACCCATGGTAAAGTGGGCTCAGTGGAAAATGCGGCCCTTCCAGAAGGGTTTCCTCCAGCAGTATAATCCAGGGCTTCGGGATCACTTTATCCAAATAACCTCATCCATGCGGGAGAGCTTTCCTTGGTGGCTACAACAGAGGAACCTCCTCAATTGTCACTCCATCGCACCTGTGTCTTGGGTCACCATCACTACAGATGCCAGCAACTGGGGCTGACAGAAGTAGCCCAAGGCATATGGAATTTTCCCTCTCACAGGATAGTCTCCAATGTTCTGGAACTCCGGGCAGCGTTCTGCGCTCTGCAGGCCTTTCACCACTTAACAGCAGGAGACGCAGTCCTCCTAAGACTGGACAACACAACGGCAGTCGCATACATCAAGAGACAGCAGGGTACTCGCAGTCTCTCCCTGTCAAAGGAAATAGAGCCCATCATGATCTGGGCCCAGAAAAACCTGGCCAACCTGACAGCTGTCTATCTCCCTGGAGTCCCGAACGTTCAGGCAGATTTTCTGTTGAGGGTTTCTCTGGACAACGAGTGGACTTCCCCCCCGAAGTCCTTAGGTGGGTCCTGTCCCTGGGAGTCATTCCGGAAGTAGACTTGTTCGCCTCCCCATGCAACTTCAGACTAGAGAGATACTACACGAGGTCTTGGTATTCCCAGGCTTTTGGGTAGATGCTCTGACAGACCATTGGCGGTTCCACAGGGCCTATGCCTTTCCCCCGGTTCCTGTCATTCTCCGTTTTTTGTCGAGGCTCAGGATGGAAGAAGCAGAGATAGTGGCAATAGTCCCGTACTGGCCAAACAAGCCATGGTTTCCACTGCTGATGCAACTCAGCTTCCGGGACCCAATTCCTCTACCCTCCAGACCAGATCTCCTATCACAAGGGGCATTTCTACATCCATGCCCGGCCCATCTACATCTGATGATCTGGTTCTTGAGAGGGGAAGGTTGGAGGCCCTAGGCTGTCCAAGTAGGGCCATCTCCACAATATTAAATGCCAGAAGAACAGGCACCAACAGGGTCTACCAGAGGATTTGGAAAAAGTTTTCAGACTACACCTCTTCCACTGCAGGTTCTTGCAATAACCCAAAGATACATGATATCCTGGGCTTCTTACAATCAGGATTGGATCTCTCATTGTCAGTCAGCTCGCTGCGAGTCCGAATTGCTGTAATCTCTGCCTTTACGGGTGTTTCCTGGGCTAGACACCCTCTTACTCAGTAGTTTTTCAGAGGAGCAATAAGGCTCAGACCTCAGAGCCAAGTTTTTCTAATTGGGATCTTCCCCTTGTCCTGGATTTTTTCTTAGGTAGAGAGTTGGAACATGAAGATCAATCTTCTGTCAAATGACTCTCTCTAATAGTTGTCTTCTTGGTGGCTATAACATCGGCCAAGAGGGTCTCTGAAATCAGCTCTCAGGGATGCAAGGAGTCATTTCTAAACTTTTTCATTTCTATGTTGGGTTCAAACCCCAAAGTGGCATCTGTGTTTCATGACAATCAGGAGATTGCTCTTCCAACGTTCAGATCTACCGAGGATTCCAGTGTTTATCCCTTAGATGTTGGAAAAGCTCTGAGTCAGTATCTTGAAGTTACAGCTTCTTTCCGTCAGACCGACCACCTGCTCGTTCTTTTCACAGGAAGTATAAGGGAATGCGTGCCTCTTCCAGATCTATCGGAGCATGGATTGTTCAGGCCATTTAGTGGGCCTATAAAGCCAAGGGCTTGGCGCCTCCAGAAGCGGTGACTGCTCACTCAACTAGAAGTGTCTTCATCATGGGCGGCATCACGTCACGTGCCTCCAGAAGTTATTTGCAAGGTGGTCTTCAATTAACACGTTCATGGCACACTACTGCGTAGAGCCAGCCTCATTATCTTCTGTTTAATTTGGTTTACGTATCTTGTCTGTTGATGGTGCCAATTAAACCTTTTTTTCTTTTGTCCAGCACTCTGCCCACCCGGGTGTGTATGGCTAGTTATTTCCCACACGTAGGCTGCCATGGAGTCTGTCAGGAAAACTGAAAATTTATATCAAATACTTACCGTAATTTTCCTTTCCTGATGGACTCCATGGCAGCAGGAGTTCCCTCCCAGTGGCTGGAGTAGGCTAAATTATGGAACACGGCCTCTGGCCCAGAGCAAAGATTTATGGGAGAAGGGTCCTATGAGGTATGAGGGGGGCGGGATTAACCCACACGTAGGCTGCCATGGAGTCCATCAGGAAAGGAAAATTACGGTAAGTATTTGATATAAATTTTCCGTTTTTGATACTGATGATGGAACAATAATTTTTTTAACTTTTTTTTCTTTGTTTTTTTTTTGTTTTTTTTCTCGCTGGGGGGAAAATGGGAAAAGGTTAACACGACAAATATAATCTGAATAGGAATGTCTTGAGGAAAGCGTCTCATGTCAATAATACTTTCTTTGTCTTTATGGTGATCGGCAGAAGGTAGAGGAGAGAAAGATTTTTTATGGATAGTAATGATAGCACATTATTTGGAGAATAGATCTTTTTTTTTTTTTTTTTAGGCTAAGAAATAAAATGTGCAAATTAGAGTAGAGCCCGCCACACGTTTGAATGAAGAGAAGCTGTATTTTGTTGTGTTGGGAGGGTTGAGTTTGAGAAATGTTGGGTATTGACTATGGAATGGATACCATGGTCAGTAAAAAAGGGATTAGTCGAAATGTCTCTCCACTCTCGTCCGGGTATGGATGGAATTTTGGATCAAAGGAGGAGGTGGAGAGGGATAGGGTGGGAAGGGAGGTGGGAGGGAAAGTTGTGGTAAGAATGAAGTGTATAAATGTCCAGAGGTGTAGTTTAGGATCCCAGAAGTGCCCCCCACCCCCCCCCCCCAAATGAAAGGAGAAGGAGGTAGCTACATGGGCTTTAAATATAATGTCAGGTAAAAATAATAGTTACTCAATAATATCGTGGAATGTCAGAGGATTGAACTCTAAATTTAAGCGAGCTCTGAAGTTTCAATACATAAGAAAATATAGCCCGCAACTAATTATATTGCAAGAGACACATTTAATAGGAAATAAAACAACAACGTTAAAAAAAATCTGGATACAAAAAGAATATCATGCCATCTATTCATCCTATGCTAGAGGGGTATCAGTGTTAGTGAATAAATCCTTCCCCAGAAAGGTGGAAAAAGCGCATATAGACCCACAAGGGAAATGTGTGATTTTATTATATAAGATCGGACAACAAAGATGTATTATAGTGGCAATATATATTCCACCTCCATTCTCAGCTGGAATCTTGAATGAGATAATGGAAAAGATCATTCAATATTTTCCAGCAAAACTGATGCTCATTGGAGATTTCAATTCAGTGATGTCCGCAGAGTTGGATAGACCAAAACCTTCCAAGAATCACTCAGCCGATTTATATAACTGGTGTGAGGGGGTTGGCTCGGCAGCGGGTGTGTGTGACCCCCGAGATGGGCTCCCCACACAAAAACAGGCCCAGCAAACGGAGGTTGTGGTTTTCAAAATCAAAAAGGTGCGGTTTATTTTCTATTTACAGTGACAAAACACAGCAAAGCAAAAGAAACATAAACAAAATAAATCCTGGTCAACTTGACCTCTGACTAAACATACAGGTTTCCTAACTAACAACTGGGATCAGCCTAGTGCTGTCCTAGTCCCTAAGTCCCTGGTTTTAAATGTCCAAGCAAATAGCCACACAGGCTTTGTCTCACCGCACAGGGGTTCACTCTCCCTAGACAGTCCACACAGGTCTGGTTCCAGGCATGAGCAAACATCTAATGAAGCTGGGAGTTTTTATAGAGGCCTTAAACGAGCTGACAAGCTTCAGCTGGTCTCATCAACTCCCTGCCTGCACGACGCCCAGCACTCTCCCTAGAGGTATGAATCATCCATGAGCCCACTAGCCTCAGCTGGGCTTCATCAACTCTCTCCCTAGTTGTATAAGTCGGCGTAAAGCCTGAATCTGGGCGAAATATATCTACCCCCCTGGATGCAACCAGGTGACTTTACCTTCCTGCTGTCACATACCCCCCCCCTCTTGTTTTAACCTCGGGGTTGGAACACCAGCAATCAGGCATTCATGTACTCGAGACAAAGCATCCACATTCCCCATTTGAACGCCAGGGCGATGCTTTACTGTGAAGTTGAATTCCTGGAGGGCCAGGAACCACCTATTCACTCTTCTATTTGTTTCCTTGTTTTGAGCCATCCACTTTAACGGAGCGTGATCCGTAACCGTGTCAAAGTGCCTACCTAGCAGGTAGTACCGAAGGGAATCTAGAGCCCACTTCACCGCTAAACACTCCTTTTCAACGGTGGCGTAATTTACCTCATGGGACTTCAACTTCCTGCTGAGGTAAATGACTGGGTGCTCTTCCCCGTTCCAGACCTGGGACAATACTGCTCCTAACCCCACATCTGACGCATCACTTTGTACGACAAAGTCTTTAGAGAAGTCGGGTGAGTACAACACTGGCTGGCTACATAAGGCTTGTTTCAAGAATTGGAATGCTGCCTCAGCCTCGGGGGTCCATTTAATCATGACCGACCCTTTCCCCTTCGTCAGGTTGGTTAGGGGCACAGCCTTAGAAGCAAAGTGGGGAATGAATCGCCGATAATACCCAGCGATTCCCAGAAAGGCTCGTACCTGCTTCTTGCTGTTGGGACGTGGCCAACTCTGGATGGCCTTGACTTTGTTGAGTTGGGGTTTTATTACTCCCCTCCCAATGGTGTACCCAAGATATTTGGCCTCCTCCTGCCCAATGGTACACTTCTTGGGGTTAGCCGTAAACCCCGCTTCCCGAACAGAGTCCAGGACTGCTTGCACTTTTGGCAGATGTGAGGCCCAATCTGTGCTATGGACAATTACGTCATCCAGGTAAGCCGCAGCATACTTCCGATGGGGCCTCAGCATCTGGTCCATTTTCCGCTGGAATGTGGCCGGCGCATTCTGTAACCCGAACGGCATTCTTTTATATTGGAACGCCCCGTCTGGGGTTACAAATGCGGTTTTCTCTTTGGCCGACTTGGCCAGGGGGATTTGCCAATACCCTTTTGTGAGGTCAAGAGTCGTCATGTATCGGGCTGTTCCCAGCCGGTCGATCAACTCATCTATACGTGGCATGGGGTAGGTGTCAAATTTTGTAACTTTGTTCAACTGACGAAAATCGTTACAAAATCGCCAGCTCCCATCCGGTTTAGGCACCAACACAATGGGACTAGACCAATCACTTTGGGACTCCTCTATCACCCCTAAGTTCAGCATTTTCTGTACTTCCTCCCGTATTGCCTCCCGTCGGGCCTCTGGGATCCGATAGGGTTTTAACTTCACCCTTTCACCGGGCGGGGTAATGATGTCATGCTCTACCCCAGATGTTTGTCCCGGCAGCTCAGAGAATACCTCCTTGTTGCGAAGCACAAACTCCTTAACCTCCTGTTGTTGGGGTTGTGACAAGGTGGCTGCTATTCCAACCTCAGGAATCACGCAACCAGTTTGAGCTGGTGACCAAGTGTCTGCGACTAGGGACTCTCTATCCCTCCAGGCTTTCAACAGATTAACGTGATAGATCTGTTCGGGCTTTCGCCTTCCTGGTTGTCTGACCTTGTAATTCACTTCGCTCACTTTTTCCATTATCTCATAGGGGCCTTGCCATTTGGCAAGGAATTTACTTTCAACCGTAGGGACAAGTACCAGTATCCTATCCCCCGGGGAAAAGGTACGGGTCTTGGCTCCATGGTTGTACACTCTCTGCTGTGCTAACTGTGCTTGGGCCAAATGTTCCTTCACGATGGGCATTACCTGTGCAATTCGGTCTTGCATCAGGGCGACATGCTCAATCACACTCCTGTGGGGAGAACTCTCACTTTCCCAAGTTTCCTTGGCAATATCCAACAGCCCTCTTGGGTGTCTCCCATACAGTAACTCAAAGGGGGAGAATCCCGTAGAGGATTGGGGCACCTCCCTAATAGCAAACATCAGATAAGGAAGTAGACAGTCCCAATCCTTTCCATCTCTATCCACCACTTTCTTCAACATTTGTTTTAGGGTTTTGTTGAATCTTTCAACCAGCCCATCGGTTTGGGGGTGATACACAGATGTACGTAATTGCGTCACTTTGAACAATTTACACAGCTCCTTCATAACCCGGGACATAAAGGGTGTACCTTGGTCCGTAAGCAGTTCTTTACAAATACCCACCCGGCTAAACACAAGAGATAGCTCTTTGGCTATGGTTTTGGCCGAGGTATTTCGGAGAGGGATTGCTTCTGGATAACGGGTGGCATAGTCCATTATAACTAATATGTACTGGTGCCCCCTAGCGGACTTGATTATAGGCCCTACCAAATCCATGGCGATCCTCTCAAACGGGACCTCAATGATGGGTAGAGGGACCAGCGGGCTACGGAAATGTGGCATCGGGGCCGACCTCTGACACACAGGGCAGGAGGAACAATAATTTTCTATGTCCTTCATCACCCCCGGCCAATAGAATCTCTGTAATACCCTCTCTCGGGTTTTCTCTGTCCCCAGATGACCTCCAAGAATGTGCCCATGGGCCAACTCCAACACCAACTTCCTGTAAGGTTTGGGCACCACAAGCTGCTCAACGGTTTCTTCTGCCCTTTTTGCCACCCGATACAGTAGGTCCTTCTCTACGCTGAAGTATGGGTAAGTGCAGGTATTATCTGGGTTCACTAACTCGCCATCTATTTTCACTACGTTTTCCCGTGCCTTTATTAGGGTGGGGTCTTTCAACTGTTCTGTGGCAAAGTTTTCCCTGTGAACCTCAAGATCAGAAAACTCCACAGACGGTAGGTTTTCGTCTGAGGAGGTGGGCTCCTCTCCAGTTTCTTGAGTCTCCCCTGCCAATACTGTTAAGGGAAATTCCGGAGAGTCCTCACCACTCTCAGGGGAGTTCTGGCTATCACATTCCTGGTACATAGGGGCACCAGTGGGGGGCTCAGGATCATCCCACAGTTCCCAGAACTTCGGAAAATCCCTTCCCACAATGGCGTCATGCGGTAACTGAGATACTAAGCCCACTGGATGAGAGAGGGTACCTTTGGGGGTCTCGAAACACACTGTAGTCACTGGATACTCTCGGGTGTCCCCATGCACACAAATAACAGCTACCTTGCTATTCCCAAAGACCTCTGTTTTAACTAACTCAGCCTTTATCAGGGTCACAAGGCTACCTGAATCCAGCAATACCACAACATTTCTACCATTAACACACATTTTGCATAAATGTTTCTCAGTTCCTCGAATGGCAGTGCATGCGACTGTCGCACACAGCGACTGACGTCTGCCCGTCAGAAAGTCACACTGCATGGGTTCCTCCACAACCGGGCAATTGGCTGCAATATGTCCCGCTTGCCGGCAGCGGTAGCAAACGATCCTTCTTGCCGCCTCTTGAGCCGCTGATTTCCCAGGCTGTTCTCGCCAAACTTGGGGTAGAGCTCCCACCCTCTCACTCTCTCCACCCTCACCCCTTGGAATCCTCTTATCCGCCCCTGGGGATGGTCTGGTCTTAGGGTGGAAAGTCCGAGTGTCTCTGGAAGAGGCCGTCAGGTTCTCTGTAGCCAAGTATTTCTCCACACGATCCACAAGACCATCGGCCGTCTCTGGGTCTCCATGGCTTACCCACTTTTGGATGGCAGTAGGAAGAGCTCTCAAAAACCGATCCATTACAACACGTTCCACAATCTTTGGTGCGGACAAAGTCTCTGGCTGTAGCCACTTTCTGCTCAGGTGAATGAGATCATACATTTGAGACCTGGGGGGTTTTCCAAGCTGGAAAGTCCAGTTATGCACACGCTGAGCCCGGACAGCCTGGGTGACACCCAGCCTTGCCAAAATTTCAGCTTTTAGCATCACATAGTCTTTTGCTTGGTTAGGCTCTAGGTCATAGTAAGCTTTCTGCGATTCACCAGTTAACAGAGGAGCCACCAGTCCAGCCCACTGCTCCTCAGGCCACTTTTCTCTTTCAGCGGTCCTTTCAAATGTGGTCAAAAATACCTCTGGATCATCCTCTCCAGTCATTTTTGTCAATAAACGACTCACCCCAAAGGACGCGGTATTAGTGGGACGGCTTTCCTCACTGGTCTGCGGACGTTGCTGCATTACTGCTTCCATTTGTTGTAGTCTCTGCTCTTGCTTCTGTAACAGGTCTATGAAGCGGGCCTCAGATTGCTGCTGGGCTTGTTGCTGAGCTTCCAGACTCTGTTGGTGAGCTTGCTGCTGGGCTGCAAGGCTCTGTTGATGAGCTTGCTGCTGGGCTGCAAGGCTCCTTTGCAAACCTGCATTTGTCTGCTGTTGATTGGCATTTGCTAGAGCCAGCTGTTTCAGTATCTCCTCCATGCTGGCTTAAAAAAAAACTGCCTGCATTCTCCACCAACTGTGAGGGGGTTGGCTCGGCAGCGGGTGTGTGTGACCCCCGAGATGGGCTCCCCACACAAAAACAGGCCCAGCAAACGGAGGTTGTGGTTTTCAAAATCAAAAAGGTGCGGTTTATTTTCTATTTACAGTGACAAAACACAGCAAAGCAAAAGAAACATAAACAAAATAAATCCTGGTCAACTTGACCTCTGACTAAACATACAGGTTTCCTAACTAACAACTGGGATCAGCCTAGTGCTGTCCTAGTCCCTAAGTCCCTGGTTTTAAATGTCCAAGCAAATAGCCACACAGGCTTTGTCTCACCGCACAGGGGTTCACTCTCCCTAGACAGTCCACACAGGTCTGGTTCCAGGCATGAGCAAACATCTAATGAAGCTGGGAGTTTTTATAGAGGCCTTAAACGAGCTGACAAGCTTCAGCTGGTCTCATCAACTCCCTGCCTGCACGACGCCCAGCACTCTCCCTAGAGGTATGAATCATCCATGAGCCCACTAGCCTCAGCTGGGCTTCATCAACTCTCTCCCTAGTTGTATAAGTCGGCGTAAAGCCTGAATCTGGGCGAAATATATCTACCCCCTGGATGCAACCAGGTGACTTTACCTTCCTGCTGTCACACTGGGCACAAGCAACGGGAGTAACAGAGATATGGAGATGGAAAAATCCAGAAAAAAGGATGTATTCCTGCTATTCCACATCTTATAAAACAGCGTCTAGGATAGACTTGGCATTTGCGGATTCCGCAATGTTAATGGATATTGTAGACGCTGAGTATTTACCGAGCGGTCTGTCAGATCACGCTCCCCTACGGGTGTCAATACGCATCCCCACTCTCAGAGATACAGCATTGTGGAGGTTATCTCCACAATGGGTGATATACCCAGAAATATCAGAAAAGATGACAACTGCAATAAAGGGATATTGGGAAAATAATGAAGGATCGTCCTCAGGGGAAATAGTTTGGGATGTGTTCAAGGCATATGTACGAGGACTATACATTTCAAATATTGCAGCAGTAAATAAAAAACAGAAGGGTAAGATACAAGAGTTACAAATACAGGTAGAATACAGTAAGGAAAAATACAGTCAAGACCCAAGTAATCCCAATTTTGATTTAATGATGGCCGCACAAAGAGAACTACAATTACATATAGAGGAAATAACAAGGTTAGAATTACATAAAAATAAACAAAATACCTTTGAACTAGGGGATAAAAGTGGGAGGTTCTTGGCGAGATTGGCACAACAAGATTATCAAGCTACAACTATAGCAGAAATAGAAATATCAGAAGGAATGAGAGTAAAAGAACCAGAGGAGATTTTGAAGGCCTTTAGTGATTATTATGCTGGGCTATATGCCTCCTCTCTCCCCTCCGGCTTCCGCCCGGGGGCCATGTCGGACCTATTGGACCGGGTGGCCCTCGGGTGGTTGTCGGACAGGGAGAGGGAGGCATTGGTGGGCCCAATTACAAATGAGGAAATAATTTAGGTCATAAGTACACTTCCAGGAGAAAAAACACCAGGTCCAGATGGAATCCCTGCCGAATTTTATAAAAAAATACAAAGATCTATTAGCTCCAAAATTGGTAAAAGTATTTACAGAGGGATTAGGCACACATAACCCTAATATATAAAGAAGGGAAGGATCCAAAACTATGCCCTTCATATAGGCCGATAGCATTATTGAATATAGATTTTAAAATATTAACTAAAATATTAACATCCAGACTACAACCTTTATTAAAATATATTATAAACTCCGATCAGACGGGATTTATGCCACAGATGTTAATCTGCGCAGATTATTTACGAATATACACGCGCATCATAACGGTGAAGGATCTAGGATGGTGGCTTCCCTAGATATTGAGAAGGCCTTCGATACAATAGAATAGCCCTTTCTATGGGAAGTACTCATGAGGATGGGGTTCCCTTTAAAGTTTATCAACTGGGTTCAAACAATATATAGAAAACCTATGTCGGCGGTCAAGCTAGCAGGAAAATTGTCACCTGTTTTGTAGTTATACAGAGGTACGAGACAGGGCTGCCCTCTCTCTCCGACACTCTTTGCGGTAGCAATAGAGCCAGTGGCAGAGGCTTTGAGGACTTCACAGGAGATTCGGGGACTCCAAATAGGAGGGATGGAGGAGAGGGTAGCCCTGTACGCAGACAATATGTTGTTATTTTTGAGAGATGCGGGACCGTCATTGAACGGAGCGTTAGAGTTATTGAATACTTTCTCATTATTCACAGGACTTAAAGTAAATTGGGGAAAATCATTATTATTTGCTATTGATCAAGGAGCACAGGATACGGCAAGCCCAAATCTGCCATTAAAATGGGTAACAGAATTCAAATATCTGGGCATAATAATATCGCGACAGGCTGAGAAATTTAAAGTACTGAACGTAGATCCACTGCTGCAGGAAAATAAGAAAAAATTAAAGGTGTGGGAGACGCTCCCCCTGTCTCTGCTAGGGCGTATAAACCTAATAAAAATGAAGATTCTCCCCAGCTGTTATATTTGTTTAGAAACTCACCACAATGGTTACCAAAAAGTTTCTTTACACAGCTACATGGTATATTATCCTCATTTATATGGCAAAACAAATTGGCTAGAATAAAATTAAAAACACTCATGCGCCCGGTGTCACAGCGGGGGTTAGCCTTCCCAGATCTGCACAGGTATTACCTAGCAGCACAGCTGGTGACAGTAGGGAGGTGGCTGGATCCTGATAGATATGATCCCTCTACAATGGTGGAGGCTGCAGTAGTCCAGTCTCTGGAGGCGCTGCAGGCACTACCATTCCGTGGGTTAAAAAATAGTCGAGACCTAACTCCATCAATGGAAACAACAATAAAAGCATGGAAAGCTGGCATGACAAGAGAGAGTAATCCAAAAACAGACATATCTCCAAATATTCCATTATGGAGAAATCCTGAGCTCATACATTTAGATTCTATCCCGGATCCTAGAGCATGGACAAAATTTGGAGTTAAAAAAATATCACAAATAATACATGAGGAAAAAATATCTTCATTTGCAGATATGAGAAAAAACTGGAACGTGCCCGACAGCTACTTTTTTAGATATACCCAGTTAGTTCATGTGCTATCAGCCCAGTTTCCAGAGGGTATCCCTCAATTAATAGAAACAGGCTTAGAAAAAATGATGAGAAAGAGAAGAGAAAGGGGGATGATTTCAATCATATATAGCTACCTATTAAAGATAGAATCATCAGATATGAATAAACTATGTGAGTGCTGGGTAAGAGATGTTCCAAAATTATCAGCAGAAAATTGGAGAAAGATATATAAATTTCCATTTCAGATTTTAGTTTCACTTTGAGACAAATTAATTCAATTAATTCACCTTTAATTCAATTTAAAATAACACACAGAAGTTATTTTACACCATATAAACTGTCCAAAATATCACCATCTAATCCTCAAAACTGCTGGAGATGTGCAGGCATTCCAGGAAATTTTATTCATATTTTTTGGACCTGCCCAAAGATAATGATATTTTGGAGAGAGATCTTGAGAATAATCGACAAAGTAATGTCAGTCCAGCTGGACCCAGAGGCAGAGATCTGCCTACTAGGACTGGTGGAGGAAAATAAGGCCTCTATAGAAAGAAGAACACAGGTTGGCCTGCTGTTATTCTATGCAAGAAAGGCAATAGTGCTAAACTGGAAGAAGGTTGAAGCACCCTCACTGACACAAAGGAAAAACCTGGTAAACAGTAATCTGTCATTGAGACATATTGTAATAGAGGAAAGGAAGAGAAATATAGAAACATTTGGGTAAATTGGATAGAGAATGCTATGACGGCTTCGGGGGAGAGAGGTGCGGAAGTGGGATAGAATTATACCAAGGGAAGAAAGGGTCAAGGAACATACAAACTTAAACTGGAATGTGAGGAAAACGGAAAATTTATTACCAATACTTACCGTAATTTTCCTTTCCTGATAGACTCCACGGCAGACTACGTGTGGGTTAACCCCGCCTCCTCTCCATAGCTATAGGACCCCTTACCCATAAATTTGAGCTCACCTCCACAGACAGGTGTTCCGTAACTAGCCGACTCAAATTTCGACTCTCATATTTTTATTCATGGATAGATATTCTGTCATAAAGGTATTAATGGAAGACCACGAAGCTGCCTTGCAAATCACTTCAGGAGCCACGTGTCGAGCTGCTGCCCATGAGGCTGCCATGCCTCTGGTGGAATGAGCCGTCACCGCCTCTGGAGGGGCCAAGCCCTTTGCCCTGTAAGCCTGTTGAATAGACTGAACGATCCAGGCTGCTATCAATCCGGAAGAAGCTCTCTTTCCTTTGTTGCTGCCAGAGTGTAATAAGAACAGGTAGTTCGAGTTTCTAAAAGATGAAGTGACTCTCAGATACTCTTTCAGAGTCTCGCCAACATCCAGGGGATGAGCATCTGCTGATTCTGGAGAATTGAAGGTAGGAAGGACTATTTCCTGGTTTTCATGAAAAACTGACGTGACTTTGGGTTTAGACCCAAGCATGGGAATAAGGACCACACGGTCCGGGAAGAAAGTCAGAAAGGTTTCTTGATAACCCAGGAAGCTTATTTCTGAAACCCTTTTGGCTGAGGTAATGGCCACTAGAAAGACCAGTTTGATTGATAAGTCTCTAACAGAAAGATCCTTGTTGTTGAGCGCTAAAAGAGCGTCAAGGACGAGCGGAAGATCCCATTTGGGGAATCTGGGTTTCCTCTGAGGCCTGATTCTCGAAGCCCCCGAAAGAATTGTTGAACCAGGGGATGAGTTGCCCATGATGTTCCTGAAAATGCCGATAAGGCTGAAACTTGTACCCTGAGGGAACTGATCAATAAAGGAAGATCCAAGCCTGTCTGGAGAAAACTCAGGACGTCTTGAACTCCAGGATCTCTGAAGGATTTTTCGGCAGAAGTCATGAAGCTGACACGAATCTTGTCCAGATTCTGTTATAGGTTTTGTTTGTGTTCTGTTTTCTGGAGCTCATAAGGGTAGAGATTACCCCTGAGGCACACCCAAGAGACTCTAGCCTCTCCCTCTCAAAAACCAAACCATCAGTCTCAGTATCGTTGGACAAGGGTGCAGGGTCGCCCCCTGAGAAAGAAGGTCCGGCCTGAGAGGAAGAGGCAGTGGGTCCCTGAAGCTCATCAGGTTCAGGAGAGGAAACCATGGCCTGCTCGGCCAATATGGTGCTATTGTTATCACTTCGACTTTCTCCAACAGGAGCCGCTGCAGGAATTTCAGTATGATCGGAGGTGGAGGGAAGGCGTATGCCTTGTTGAATCTCCATTGGCTTGTTAGTGCATCTACTCCAAAGGCTTGGCTGCACCGACCTCGAGTGAAGTATTTGTTCACTTTGTGATTGCAGGGGGATGCGAACAGATCCACTTCTGGAACTATTCCCAACGATAGGATCCACTTGAATGTTTGTGGATGCAGTGACCATTCGTTGTTGTCTAAGGTGCTGCGTGACAGGAAGTCCGCTTGAATGTTCTGTTCCCCTGGAATGAAGACTGCTGTTAAGTTGAGCAGATTCCTCTGAGCCCAGGTCATGATAGGTTCGACCTCTTGGAGAAGGGTGGAGCTCCGAGTGCCCCCTTGTCTCTTCACATATGCCACAGCAGTGGTGTTGTCCATTCTGAGAAGGACCGACTTCCCTTTCAGAAGGTGGGAGAAGGCTTGAAGGGCGCACCATGCCGCGCGCAGTTCCAGAACGTTTGACCCTGGAATGTGGAGACGGGCATCCCATTTGCCCTGAGCCAATTCTGCCCCACAATGTGCCCCCCAGCCCGCATTGCTGGCATCGGATGTAACAGTCATCCATTGGATGGGAGCAAGAGAGTGGCATGTTAACAGGTTTTTGTGTTGAAGCCACCAGGGGAGACTGTTCCTCATTGACTGAGTAATCCTGATTGGCTGATTGGGATCGTCTGACTTCCACTGCTGGAGAAATCCTGATTGGAAAGGACGAAGCTTCCACATTGCCCATTTGACCATGGGGGATGTGGCCACCATCGTGCCGATTATCTTCAGGCACTTTGACGCCTTTAGGTGAGAGTAGTCTAGGGCTAAGGATATTCTTTCCCGAATGACCGGGATTTTTTCTTCCGGAAGAGAGATGGTATTCTCTACGGTGTCGAATTGAGCTCCTAGATAGGTTAGGCGTTGGGTCGGCTCTAGCTGACTTTTCTCCCGATTTAGTAGCCATCCGAACTCTATCAGTGTAGAGATCACTTGGTCTTTGTGGATCAGCAGCAGCTGCTTGTCTTGGGACAGTAATAGCAGATCGTCCAGATAATGATACAGACGCACACCCTGTATTCTGATAAGGGATACAATCGCCAACAGTACCTTGGAAAAGACTCTTGGAGAGGTCGTTAGTCCGAATGGAAGACAAATAAATTGCAAGTGGTCTCGATCGACCTGAAATCGGAGGTATTTGTGGAACTCTTCTGCCACGGGAACATGAAAATACGCATCCTTTAGATCTATTGAGATCAACCAGTCGCCTGGTTGAACGATTTTTTGGATGGTTAAGAGTGATTCCATTTTGAATTTCTCGTGTCTTATGTACCTGTTCAGGAAAATGAGATCTATAACTGGACGCCAGGAGCCGTTATTCTTCTGTACTAGGAAGAGGGGGGAGTATACCCCCTGGAATTCCTCGTCCTTTGGGACGGGCACCACTGCTCCTTGATCTTTCAGGGCATTCACATAAGAAAGAAGAACTTGTTGTTTTTCTTTTGATTGAGGCATGGAAGTTTTCATTGGTCTGCATGGAGGAACCTTGGTGAAGGACCATGTGTGACCTGTTGAGACCGTTTTGATGGTCCAATGATCTGAGATCGAGGCCACCCAAACGTGCCGGAAGAGACGTAGGCGAGCCCCTACCCGACCCGCTTGGGCGGGCCCAATCTCAAAAGGACTTGGTTGGCTCGCGCCCACCGGGCGTCTGTTTCTTGCCGGTTTTTTGGAAAGATGTCTGCCTGTTCCAATTCCAGCTTCTCCTAAAATCCCGTCCGGGCCTATAGGAGCGTGCCTCTCTTGAACGCTCTGTACTGCGTCCCTGTTGAGGTTTCCTTTGGTTAAACGGACGTCTGTCCTGAGGGAGGAACCCCGACTTTCCGCCTGTAGCCTTTGAAATGGCGTTGTCTAGCTTGTTTCCAAACAAGGAAGTTCCTTCAAAAGGAATTTTGCACCATGCCTGCTTTGAGGCTGGATCAGCAAGCCAGGGCCGCAACCATAGTGCTCGTTTGGTCGTGACCGAAGAAAGCATGGATTTAGCCATCAAGCGGATGAGATCAATTGATGCTTCTCCCAAAAAGGCAACAGCTAGTTTAAGTTCTTGTACTGCTGAACTTTGTGCTAGTTCCTCCGAGACACCTTTTAGAACGGAGTTCACATTTTCCACCCAGGCCTCCATTGCTTTGGAGGTGACTGCAAGGGCTAGGGCTGGTTTGCAAGCTATACCGTTCAAGTTATATATCCTCTTAAGATCTTGGTCAATCTTTCGATCCAGACCATCTTTAAAAGCCACGGTGTCATCTAGTGGGAGGGTGACATGCTTTGCTAGGCGCATTACTGTTGCATCCACGAGGGGAGCATTTTCCAAATGCTTAACTTCCTCGGATTTAAAGGGATATAGTTTAGAGGTTTTGCTTAGCATGGAACTCCTCTTGTCTCCCTTGCTCCATTCTTCCTCAAACACTCCTTTCAGCTCGGAGGGAAATGGGAAATTGGAGCGTTCCTTCCCCAGTTGCTTAAACAGTTTTCTTTGTTTTTCTGGGGGGGGCAGTGGCATCCTCCAGCTTTAAGGTTTCCTTCACTGCCTTGATCAGTGGAGTGACTGAAGCGTAGTCGAATCCCACTACATAATCATCTCCCTCCATCTCGTCTTGCGAGGAATCATGGGAGGCATCATGGGGCTGGAATTGGCCGGGATCCTCCTGGGCCTCGTCAGCCAAGGAGCCAGATAAGGTGGTGGACTGACTCCTTGTGTGGGTGGCATCTATTTCCATCATAGACTGCTGTACCACACGTTTAACAAGAGACTCCAGATTCTGTTTTTCAGTCTCTTTCTCACCGACCGCTCGGGCGTAGCATGTTTCACACAGCGATTTGCCCTCTGGGATTCTGGTTTTACATCCCCAACAGGCTCTGTGGTCAGAGCGACTATCGCGGTAGTGGTGGCGGTGACTAGAGGAGGAATGGGAACGTCTCCTATGTCTAGAGGGGGAATGTGAGCGTCCCCTATGATGGTGGGTCCTAGACGGAGTATCACGTCTGGACCTAGAAGAAGATTGGTGATGATGATGTTGTGGCCTGGCAAGGTCTCTATCTTGTGACCGATGAGATGTAGCCGGGCTGTAAAAGATAATACAGACAGAGGGAGGGGGGGGTGGGCAGGTTTTAACCGTTAGCATCCACCAGCATTAATGACACCAAGACACCAACCCCCTACCCACTCCGCACATACCTTGTGCGGGAGGGCTGGCCACACGGCGGTGACGATGAGTCCATGATGAGGAAGACACACAATGATCCGTACTACTCTACCTAGACTGAGGATAGGCAAATCAATGCAAGAACAGCACACACACAAAAAAAAAAGTTTTCTTTTTTTTTTCTTTTTAAGACTGTCCCTTTAAGAGACACTATAGTATGAAGCATTACATGCAGTACATTGCCAGAAGTGCTTCCCCTCATCCAGTAGAATTGAGGCTCCGGGAGGCTGCCGCTATATGCCCACAGGTTATCCCACCTGTATAGGGCTCTTCGGCGGTTTAAATAACCCGCCGGAATGACGTCAGGGCCGGTCCCACTGCGCGCATGCGCCGGAGGGACTGAACCTACTGCGCCTGCGCGGCCCCTGACCCCTCCGCCGCACTGCGCACGCGCGAAAACCAAGCCTCGGTTTCACCGCGGCTTCGCGCATGCGTAGACATACGGCGGACCGGGAACCAGGAAGTGGAATGGCGTCCTGGACCGCAGAAGCGTTCCACACACGGCGCGACATTCAATACACAAGGAAGAAAAACAGACAAACAACACACATAAACGGTCTGCCATGGAAAATAAACAAAAAATCTTCAGACCTTGCCAGCCAGTCCTGCGTCCGTCCTGGTACACTGGGCCACATCCCTTCCACCATAGGGGTATCATCTGCCCGAAAACCACTCGCCCGCTCATAGCTGGGCCCTGGGTGCACCGCATAACTGGTACCTGATCCTGACGGACATCCTGGATTTGCACTGAATCACATGATGAAGGGTCCAAATGAGGAGGACAAAAAAGGAACACCTGTCTGTGGAGGTGAGCTCAAATTTATGGGTAAGGGGTCCTATAGCTATGGAGAGGAGGCGGGGTTAACCCACACGTAGTCTGCCGTGGAGTCTGTCAGGAAATGAGCTATACCGATGGGAATTTTATTTTTATTTTTTGTTTCTTCCCCGGTGGGTGGATAACTGTAAGATGTGAAATGTACGATGTAAAATGTATATGAGAGGATAGGATGTTAGATGTAAAAAATTGTGATGTAAAATGTATAATTTAATATGAGGGAATAGGAAGTAAGATATGAAATGTATGATGTAAAATGTATAATTTAATATGAGAGAAAAAGGAAAAATTCAATAAAGAGATTTAAAAAAAAAAAAGACAGCCTTAAGCCGTGTACACACGATAGGTTTTACCGATGAAAACAGTCTGATGGATTTTTTTCATCGGACAAACCGATCGTGTATGGGCCCCATCGGTCTTTTTTCCATCGGTGTTTAAAAATAGAACATGTTTTAAATTTATTCGATGGTTATATTTATCCGATGGTTAAAAAATGATAGCAAATTACTATCGTCTGTGGGGAACTCCATCGGATAAAAAGCCCACGCATGCTCAGAATCAAGTCGACGCATGCTCAGAAGCATTGCACTTCAGTTTCTAGGCTCATCGGAGTGTTTTACGCCACCGCGTTTGGAATGGTTGGTTTTTTGACTGATAGTGTGTAGGCAAGACTGATGGAAGTCAGCTTCATCGGTTTTCCGATGGAAAAATCCATCGGTTTAAAAACCATAGGAAATCCGATCGTGTGTACAGGGCTTTAGTCTCTTCTCTGTGTGGATAGTTATCAGCACTTCATAGGGTAAGTTACTCCTGGGATGAGCGGTGTTCCTGATCAGTGGATGTCAGCGTGCAGCAATGCGAGCATGTAAAAATGTAAGGGGAAACTGGACATAGTGTAAAACCCTTTTATTGTAAAAAGATAATCCCCCCGCTTACAAGCATGCTTACAAGATTAAAAACGTATAAAGGCATGTCTCATACTGTTGATACATCATGCTCACTTGAAACCAAGGACCTGCCAATCAGTGGCTTGCTGAAGTGAGTCCTGGGAAGATGATCGCCTGTATGGACAGATGAGTCACGTGGACACGCCCTGACGCGTTTCGTGATTGTTCACGTCTTCAGAGGGCGTGGCCACGAGACGTAACTCATCTCTTAATTAGTGAAGGACGCCGCCGCCTCCTCTGTACGTCAGGGGCTGCGTGTCAAAGATGTGCGAAAAGCCTACAAGCCCCAGAATCCTCTTCCCATCGGCTCATGTCAGCTATCTACATAACGTTGCCCCTAAAGGCTGGCGAGAGCATTGCAGCATAGACAGCGGAACGAGTATAACACTCATGCTCAGCAGTTGAAAGCTGTACACCGCTGCACAATGCCACAAGAAAACACCCACCAGCCTAGGTATAATAGGATACATCTTCCAGGCATAGCACCACCTTCTAATATTGATAGTAATGTCACAAAAAACAAACATTCAGAAATACATAAATAAATGCGCAATGCACTACTTCTCCCTGCAGAGTGTGCCTTATTTTTGCATTGATATCAAACACTGCTTAATTTCCAATACGACCAAGAGAAAAGTCAGACAGAGTCAGTATATCAACATACAAAGATATGAAGACCAAAAATAATAATAATAAAAATTACAATAAAAAGTAAAAATTTATAATAAAAGCCATTATTGTCAGGATTGAGTTCACCTGCTGGTGGCACTGAGGGTCACTTTGCCGATGGCTGCAGTTCCAGTGTCCACCAGCAGGTGTCTCCCAGAAGCCAACAGGTTCTGATCAGCCACACCTGGCTCCAGCTGCCAGGTGGATACTTAAGGCTGCTCCTCCCTTCCCCCAGCGCTTCACTATCCTGTCTGATTGCCTCCTTGCTACCAGATTGTGCCTGATACCTTTCTGAACCTTCCTGTATCCTGATCCGTCCTGTAGCCCTCTGCCTTGTTCTATGCCCTTGTACCCAGTCGTGTCCCCTTCCTTGCATCCCTGTTGTCTTTGTCCCTTATGTTGTAGATATTGTATATAGATAGCAGTTAGTTTCATAAGTAATTTTTGTTCTTGTTTGCTGGAGTGGTTTATGCTTCCACTGGTTGCTATGTATGTTTATTTGTGTGTGTTCACTGTAAATAAATATCACTTTAATTATATATATATCCTTTGTTTGGTCTCAGTTCCCTTGTGTAGCTACATGTCTGGTCACCTTAGATGCTGACCCTGACAATTATATTGGTAATATAACAGTGCTCATATTAGACCAATATTGGCTGCATTGGACTCCTAGGAGTTAATCATAGGTCTTGCAGCTAAATAGATCGGGTGTTCTGGGAGGATGAATAGAATATGGTTTTCATATGTATTTCATTCTATTAATTGTGGTTTTCATCCATTGATTTTCATCATCAGTGGTATTCTTTATTAATCGTCATTACCAATGTAGCGCCCTTACCCGTCTTCTCCCCTCTCTTTATGGCTGTATGACTCGTCTAGGGGTATCTGGGAGAAGGGGGAAGATGTACACCACCAGCTAGGCTCTCTGATGTAGTATGCAGAGATATGAGCTAAACCGTTTACCTTCGGGTCTGCGTTTTAGGCCGGAGCCTCAGCTTCTCCTGTGGAGGATGATTGTCACTGTCACAGACAGGGACACTTAGCTTCCAGTAACACGAGTTCCACACCATAAAAAGTCCAACACTGTTTTATTTGCTTTGATCAATAGGTAGGGTGGTTGAACTTTAAAAGAACAGACAGGGTGTGGGAAAGAGTAGGTCCAGGCATAACTCAATGAATAAAGTCTCTCCTGTTCCGTTTAGTGCAAACAGGCTTGGCGCACAGTCGCTGCCACCGACTGTGAATTTGGTCCCTACCACTGACCTGGGTGAACGTTGAGGCCTCTGCCACAGGCCTTAGAGGAAGCCTGCCACTGACCTGATGAAGATGGGTCTCTGCCACAGACCATAAGAACATGAAATACCTCCGTTAGGACAAACGACCCCTGTCAGAGGAAGACATCCATCCGGATGGTCACCAGAGGCCCACACCGGCACCGGCTCTATGGGAGGGTCACGTCTCCGGTCCTTTACGCCCTGGATTCAGGCACCCAATACCGGGGGCACCTTAGGAATGCTTCTCCCTTGCGGGACCCAGTCGAAGGTACTGGGCCCCAGGCCTCCTTGTAAAGTACCTCACTCCAGGCTGAAGGTGCCCGGGATGGAACTCAACTCCACGCGCCCAGGCCAAGGGCGCCTGGGCACAGACGAACCGCAGCAGCCCCCAGGCTGAAGGTGCCTGGGGAATGGAACCTCATGCGCAAGATGTCCGCCGCCTTTATATCCTCTCCCAGCAGGCACAGCGGGTTCCCCGCCTTGCTGTACTACTGCCGCGAGAGGACACAAAGGGCACGGCGCCTGAATGGCAGTTCAACCCCGGTCCCAGGTGACAGTGCCACCTAGGGACCGCAGGGAACATGACACCATTCATACCTCCCACACTCCAAAGTGTCCATAAATTCCAAAAACATCAATGTATCTGGGCCATCTATAGCCCAGATACGCCCCTCTAAATTTGACACCCGCTACACCAATATAATTGGCTTTTATTATTATTCTTTACTTTTTATTGTAATTTTTATTATTATTATTTTTGGTCTTCATATCTTTGTATGTTGATATACTGACTCTGTCTGACTTTTCTCTTTGTCGTATTGGAAATTTAGCAGTGTTTGATATCAATGCAAAAATAAGGCACACTCTGCAGGGAGAAGTAGTGCATTGCGCATTTATTTATGTATTTCTGAATGTTTGTAATTTGTGACATTACTATCAATATTAGAAGGTGGTGCTATGCCTGGAAGATGTATCCTATTATACCTAGGCTGGTGGGTGTTTTCTTGCGGCATTGTGCAGCGGTGTACAGCTTTCAACTGCTTAGCATGAGTGTTATACTCGTTCCGCTGTCTATGCTGCAATGCTCTCGCCAGCCTTTAGGGGCAATGTTATGTAGATAGCTGACATGAGCCGATGGGAAGAGGATTCTGGGGCTTGTAGGCTTTTTGCACATCTTTGACACGCAGCCCCTGACGTACAGAGGAGGCGGCGTCGTCCTTCACTATTTAGGAGATGAGTTACGTCTCGTGGCCACGCCCTCTGAAGACGTGAACCAATCACGAAACACGTCAGGCTTGACCATGTGACTCATCTGTCCATACAGGTGATCATCTTCCCGGGACTCACTTCAGCAAGCCACTGATTGGCAGGTGCTTGGTTTCAAGTGAGCATGATGTATCAACAGTATGAGACATGCCTTTATACGTTTTTAACCACTTAACGACTGCCCACTGTAGTTATACGTCGGCAGAATGGCACCGACAGGCACAATCACGTATATCTACGTGATTGCCTTTGTATAGTTGGGGGGTCCGATCGGACCCCCCTCCTATACAGTGAGCGTCGTTTTCAGTTGGGGAGCGATCCGAGATGAGGGGACGGCCGTTCGATTCCGGCCACCCCCTCGCGATCGCTCCCGGCGAATGAGAAAGCTTCCTCTGCTGTGTAGTGTTTACACAGGCAGAGGAAGTGATGTCATCTCTCATGCGACGCTCACATATACCGAGCGCCGTACAAGAGAAGACATCAGGTCAGTGCACAAAACACTACACTGACACCAGGACACATAGGCACACAAATCGCCCCCCCCAGCCCCCCAGCCCCCCCAGATCACCCCCCAGCCCCCAGTCACAGTGTCACTGATTGCAGTGACCATTTATTTACTGATCACTGCAATCAGTGACATTTGTGACTGTAAAAGTGTCACTACAGTTTAGTTTTAGGTCCAGTGTAGCCCCCTAACCCCCCCTAGTAAAGGTTTAACCCCCTGATCGCCCCCCAGATATCCCTTTCACCCCCTAGCACCACTGTCGCTAAGCGATCGTTTTTCTGATCGCTATTTTATTGTCAGTGATGCCGATCGGTAGCCAGTTATGTTTTTTAGGTTTGCCGCAGGTTTTTATAGCGTCAGGTACCCCCATATATTACCTAATAAAGGTTTAACCCCCTTGATCGCCCCCCAGGTAACCCTTTCACCCCCTATCACCACTGTCGCTAAGCGATCGTTTTTCTGATCGCTGTCTTATTGTCAGTGATGCCGATAGGTAGCCAGTTATTTTCTTTTAGGTTCGCCGCAGGTTTTTATAGCGTCAGGTACCCCCATATATTACCTAATAAAGGTTTAACCCCCTTGATCGCCCCCCAGGTAACCCTTTCACCCCCTATCACCACTGTCGCTAAGCAATCGTTTTTCTGATCGCTGTCTTATTGTCAGTGATGCCGATAGGTAGCCAGTTATTTTTTTTAGGTTCGCCGCAGGTTTTTATAGCGTCAGGTACCCCCATATATTACCTAATAAAGGTTTAACCTCCTTGATCGCCCCCCAGGTAACCCTTTCACCCCCTATCACCACTGTCGCTAAGCGATCGTTTTTCTGATCGATGTCTTATGCCGCGTACACACGTCCGTTTTTAATGTCATTTTTAAAACCGACGTTTTTCTTGTCGTTTTTTTTCTTGTTTCCTCTCAACCCTGTCTTGCATACACACGATCATGAAAAAAAACGTTCGAGCAAAGCGCAGTGGCGTACAACACGTACGACGGCACTATAAAGGGGAAGATCCGTTCGAATGGCGCCACCCTTCATGTTAGTAAAGTTTGTTGAGCAACGATTCGCGCTTTTCAGCCTCGTGCTTTTCAGTCCGTTACAGCATGACGAATGTGCTATCTCCATTACGAACGCTAGTTTTACCAGAACGAGCGCTCCCATCTCATACTTGATTCTGAGCATGCGCGTTTTTTTCCCCTTGTAAAAGCATACACACTACCGTTTTTCACGACGTTAAAAAAAACGACATGAAAAACGACGTGAAAAAATAGAGCATGTTCGAAATTTTTAATGGCCGTTTTTCACGTCGTTAAAAATGCTCTGGAGCCTACACACGATCGGTTTTAATGCCCATTTTTAAAAATGGCATTTTTAACGTCATGAAAAACGATCGTGTGTACGCGGCATTATTGTCGGTGATGCCGATAGGTAGCCAGTTATTTTTTTTAGGTTCGCTGCAGGTTTTTATAGTGTCGGGTACCCCCATATATTACCTAATAAAGGTTTAACCCATTGATCGCCCCCCCAGGTAACCCTTTCACCCACTTTTGCCAGTGTCACTAAGCGATCCTTTTTCTAAACACTGTATTAGTTATGCTGGTGCCGATAGATAGCCAGTTATTTTTTTTAGGTTCGCCGCAGGTTTTTATAGCGTCAGGTACCCCCATATATTATCTAATAAAGGCTTTAACCCCCTAATTGCCCCTAGTTAACCCTGCGTCACACCCCAGGCAGCGTCAGGTTAGTGCCAGTAATGCCAACACCCACGCGTGAAGCATACACCTCCCTTAGTGGTATAGTATCTGAACAGATCAATATCTGATCTGATCAGATCTATACTAGCGTCCCCAGCAGTTTAGGGTTCCCAAAAACGCAGTGTTAGCGGGATCAGCCCAGATACCTGCTAGCACCTGCGTTTTGCCCCTCCGTCCAGCCCAGGCCACCCAAGTGCAGTATCGATCGATCGCTGTCACTTGCAAAACACAACACACATAACTGCAGCGTTCGCAGAGACAGGCCTGATCCCTGCGACTCCAGTGCTGTAGGAGGTGATTTCACCACCACAGTTAAAAAAAAAGGCATATATGCCGAAGCATTGGGGCAGCAGGGGCAGCAGGGGCGGAGGAGCGATTTTGCTCCTAATGCCGCGTACATATGGTCGAAATTCCGACGGAGCCTTGCCCGTGGAAAAGTCTGACCGTGTGTACGCGGCATAACTTTTGCGGTAAGATGCCCCCATGCTTCGGCATATATAAATGGTGCATGTATGCCCATCATTAGAAGTGGGTGGATGAAGGGCGGTATTCTAATGGTGGGTCATACCCACCGATCAATCTTTTTTTTTCGTTCAGCCAACAGGCTGCATGAAAAAAAAGATTACAATACATGTCCAACAAGGACCAGCAACGTACTGGTATGTTGCTGGACTTTGAATGGTTATACCAGATTGATGCCTGCGGGTTTAGGTATCATCTTGGTATCATTCTTTTCAGCCAGCGGCCGGCTTTCATGTAAAAGCAATCCTAGTTGTTAATTAGCATCTGGACTGCTTTTACAAGCAGTGGGAGGGAATGTCCCCCCCGGATATAAAAAGCGCCATTGGGAAATCTTGGTGTGGTCAGATGCTTTGAGGGCAGAGGAAAGATCTAGGGTCTAATAGACCCCAGTTTTTTTTTAAAAAGAGTACCTGTCACTACCTATTGCTATCATAGGGGATATTTACATTCCCTGAGATAACAATAAAAATGATAAAAAAAAAAAAAAAAAATATGGAAGGAACAGTTTAAAAATAAAATAAAAAAGCAAAATTAATAATAAAAAAAAAAAAAAAAAAAGAACCCCTGTCCTGCCCTGCTCTTGCGCAATGGCGAACGCAAGCGTGGGTCTGGCGTCATATGTAAACAGCAATTGCATCATGCATGTGAGGTATCACCGCGAAGGTCAGATCGAGGGCAGTCATTTTAGCAGTAGACCTCCTCTGTAAATCTAACGTGGTAACCTGTAAAGGCTTTTAAAGGCATTTAAAAATGTATGTAGTTTGTCGCCAATGCGCGTTTGTGCGAAATTTTAAAGCATGTCGTGTTTGGTATCTATGTACTCGGCCTAAGATCATCTTTTTTATTTCATCAAACATTTAGGCAATATAGTGTGTTTTAGTGCATTAAAATTAAAAAAAGTGTATTTTTTCCCCAAAAAATGTGTTTGAAAAATTGCTGCGCAAATACTGTGGGGAAAAAAAAAATGCAACACCCACCATTTTAATCTGTAGGGCCTTTGCTTTAAAAAAAATATATAATGTTTGGGGGTTCAACATAATTTTCTTGCAAAAAAAAAATATGTTTTCATGTAAACAAAAGTTTTAGAAAGGGCTTTGTCTTCAAGTGGTTAGAAGAGTGGATGTAAGCTTCCTAATGTTGTGTATAAAATGCCAGGACAGTTCAAAACCCCTCCAAATGACCCCATTTTGGAAAGTAGACACCCCAAGCTATATACTGAGAGGCATGTCGAGTCCATGGAATATTTTATATGTTGACACAAGTTGCGGAAAAAAGAAATTTTTTTATTTTTATTTTAATTTTTTGGCACAAAGTTGTCACTAAATAATATATTTTTCAAACATGCCATGGGCATATGTGGAATTACACCCCAAAATACATTCTGTTGCTTCTCCTGAGTACGGGGATACCACATGTGTGAGACTTTTTGGGAGCCTAGCCGCGTACGGGACCCCAAAAACCATTCACCGCCTTCAGGCTTTCTAAGGGTGTAAATTTTTGATTTCACTTCTCACTGCCTATCACAGTTTCGGAGGCCATGGAATGCCCAGATGGCACAAAACCCCCCCAAATGACCCCATTTTGGAAAGTAGACACCCCAAGCTATTTGCTGAGAGGTATGGTGAGTATGTTGCAGATCTCGCTTTTTGTCAAAAAGTTTTGAAATTTTGAAAAAAAAAATGATTTTCTTTCTTCATTTTCAAAAACAAATTAGAGCTGTAAATAGGTAGTGAGGAGTGAAATCAAAAATTTGTGCCCTTAGAAATCCTGAAGGTGGTGCTTGGTTTTCGGGGCCCCGTACGCGGCTAGGCTCCTAAAAAGTTCCACACATGTGGTATCCCCGTACTCAGGAGAAGCAGCAAAATGTATTTTGGGGTGCAATTCCACATATAACCATGGCATGTGTGAGCAATATATCATTTAGTAACACCTTTTTGTAATTTTATTTTTTTTGTCATTATTCAATCACTTGAGACAAAAAAAAAAATATTCAATGGGCTCAACATGCCTCTCAGCAATTTCCTTGGGATGTCTACTTTCCAAAATGGGGTCATTTGGGGGGGTTTTGTACTGCTCTACCATTTTAGCACCTCAAGAAATGAGATAGGCAGTCATAAATTAAAAGCTGTGTAAATTCCAGAAAATGTACCCTAGTTTGTAGACGCCATAACTTTTGCGCAAACCAATAAATATACGCTTATTGACATTTTTTTTACTAAAGACATGTGGCTGAATACATTTTGGCCTAAATGTATGACTAAAATTGAGTTTATTCTATTTTTCTTAATACAAAAAATTAGAAAATATCATTTTTTTTCAATATTTTTAGTCTTTTTCCGTTTATATCGCAAAAAATAAAAATCGCAGAGGCAATCAAATACCATTAAAAGAAAGCTCTATTTGTGGGAAGAAAAGGACACAAATTTCGTTTGGGTACATCATTGCATGTCCGCACAATTTCCAGTTAAAGCAGCGCAGTACCAAATTCTGAAAACACCTCTGGTCCTTTAGCTACAAAATGGTCCGGGGCTTAAGTGGTTAATCTTGTAAGCATGCTTGTAAGCGGGGGGATTATCTTTTTACAATAAAAGGGTTTTACACTATGTCCAGTTTCCCCTTACATTTTTACATGCTCGCATTGCTGCACGCTGACATCCACTGATCAGGAACAACGCTTATGCCAGGAGTAACTTACCCTATGAAGTTCTGATTACTATCCACACAGAGGAGAGACTAATGCGGCATACAAACGACCGTTTTTCACGACGTTAAAAATGCCATTTTTTAAATTGGGCATTAAAAACGATCGTGTGTAGGCTCCAGAGCAGACGTGAAAAATGGCCTAAAAAAAATGAGAACCTGCTCTATTTTTTCACGTCGTTTTTCACGTCGTTTTTTTTAACGACGTGAAAACCGGTATTGTGTATGCTTTAACGACGTGAAAAAAAACGCGCATGCTCAGAATCAAGTATGAGACGGGAGCGCTCGTTCTGGTAAAACTAGAATTCAAAATGGAGATAGCACATTCGTCACGCTGTTACGGACTGAAAAGCATGAGGCTGAATAGCGCGAATCGTCGCTCAACAAAGTTTACTAACATGAAGGGTGGAGCCATTCGAACGGAACTTCCCATTTATAGTGCCGTCGTATGTGTTGTGCGTCACTGTACTTTGCTCGAGCATTTTTTTTAATGAACGTGTGTATGCAAGACAGGCTTGAGAGGAAACAAGAAAAATCACGTTGAGAATAACGTCGTTTTTGAAAATGACATTAAAAACGATCGTGTGTACGCAGCATAAGGCTATCTTTGATCAGAAGTCTGGTGAGTAGATTTCCTAAAGGGAGCTGCATTGCATCTAACGGTGAAGTGTCTAAGGATATAAAAAACGTCCATTCTAGTCACAGTTGCTGGATTTTTTGGAGATGATTCTGGTTTACACTCACAGTGAATGAACTGCAGATATCATTGGAACTGACAGTGTGTTTGTTTTATAATGAGCCATTGCAATAACATGCATTCATAGTGATTATACAGATAGATGAGAGGATTGGAGAAGTGGACTTTTTTCATTTTTACTTTCAGTTTTTCATTACACCAGTGGTATGTATTTGGCCGTTATGTTTTTTATTACTGTGTGTATATGTATTTATAAATTTTATTTGTATTTCAATATTTTCTTCCCCTCTGTATCTCCTGAAGAAGCAGGAAACCGCAAAACATGTTGAGAGCCTGATGACCTACAGCCTAAACCCCTCTGGAGATATTTTCCCTTGGAGGCAACTCCTTTAGTGGGGGTGTAGGATAAGGTGACCAGATTTTTAAAATGAAATCTGGGGACATATTTTTTTTTTACTAATAATGGCGGCAATCAGCGACTCTGCCCATCGCCGCCGCCCGCCTCACAGCCTGTCAAGTCTTACTCTCTGGGCCCCGGCTACTACTGGGTGGGGAGTGGAGGAAGATCACTCCACCAGGGAAGGCAAGGAGATAAGCAGGCGGCTGGCTGGGACTTGAGCCAAGGCAGAAGAACATGCGAGCGGCGCTGAATGGACATGCACCCGAAACTGAAGAAATATTACCTTCGCTCCGACCAGCACATGATCATCAGAAAGGGGCACAGAAAATGGAAAAATACAGCCCCCTGCACTGACTGTCTGTGAAATTGCCCCATGGTCCCTGTTTAAATCCAATCTGGGGACAAAACTGGGGACAGACTTGGTCCGGGGACAGTGTCCTCAATCCGGGGACTGTCCCCTGAAACCGGGGATGTCTGGTCACCCTAGTGTAGGAGCCATCAAGAGGGAATTGTATTTTATGTCCCAAAAGGACGGTTTTTCAATGTACCGTATATTATCGAGAATAAGACGAGTTTTTCAGCACATTTTTTTGTGCTGAAAATGCCCCCTCGGCTTATACTCGAGTCAATTTTTGCGCCTGATCTCCCAGATTTTGGGGACCCGGTACCGGCCAAACTTGGCACACATGTAGCCCCACTCTTCCTCTACAATTGTGCAAAGTTTCTTGTCCGGGGGACTTACGGCCGGGGAGCACTGATTTTTCAAACCGGTGTGGGGGGGTTAGCTCGGCAGCGGGTGTGTGTGATCCCCTGGATGGGCTCCCCACACAAAACCAGGCCCAGCAGACGGAGGTTGTGGTTTTCAAGATCAAAAAGGTGCGGTTTATTTCTCTATTTACAGTGACAAAAAACACAGCAAAGCAAAAAGAAACATAAACAAAATAAACCCTGGTCAGCTTGACCTCTGACTAAACATGCAGGTTTCCTAACTAACAACTGGGATCAGCCTGGTGCTGTCCTAGTCCCTAAGTCCCTGGTTTAGTAAATGTCCAAACAAATAGCCACACAGGCTTTGTCTCACCGCACAGGGGTTCACTCTCCCTAGACAGTCCACACAGGTCTGGTTCCAGGCATGAGCAAACACCTAATGAAGCTGGGAGTTTTTATAGAGGCCTTAAACGAGCTGACAAGCTTCAGCTGGTCTCATCAACTCCCTGCCTGCACGACGCCCAGCACTCTCCCTAGAGGTATGAATCATCCATGAGCCCACTAGCCTCAGCTGGGCTTCATCAACTCTCTCCCTAGTTGTATAAGTCGGCATAAAGCCTGAATCTGGGAGAAATATACCTACCCCCCTGGATGCAACCAGGTGACTTTACCTTCCTGCTGTCACATACCCCCCCCTCTTGTTTTAACCTTGGGGTTGCAACACCAGCAATCAGGCATTCATGTACTCGAGACAAAGCATCCACATTCCCCATTTGAACGCCAGGGCGATGCTTTACTGTGAAGTTGAATTCCTGTAGGGCCAGGAACCACCTATTTACTCTTCTATTTGTCTCCTTGTTTTGAGCCATCCACTTTAACGGAGCGTGATCCGTAACCATGTCAAAGTGCCTACCTAGCAGATAGTACCGAAGGGAATCTAGAGCCCACTTCACCGCTAAACACTCCTTTTCAACCGTGGCGTAATTTACCTCATGGGACTTCAACTTCCTGCTGAGGTAAATGACTGGGTGCTCTTCCCCGTTCCAGACCTGGGACAATACTGCTCCTAACCCCACATCTGACGCATCACTTTGTACGACAAAGTCTTTAGAGAAGTCGGGTGAGTACAACACTGGCTGGCTACATAAGGCTTGTTTCAAGAATTGGAATGCTGCCTCAGCCTCGGGGGTCCATTTAATCATGACCGACCCTTTCCCTTTCGTCAGGTTGGTTAGCGGCACAGCCTTAGAAGCAAAGTGGGGAATGAAGCGCCGATAATAACCCGCGATTCCCAGAAAGGCTCGTACCTGCTTCTTGCTGTTGGGACGTGGCCAACTCTGGATGGCCTCGACTTTGTTGAGTTGGGGTTTTATTACTCCCCTGCCAATGGTGTACCCAAGATATTTGGCCTCCTCCTGCCCAATGGTACACTTCTTGGGGTTAGCCGTAAACCCCGCTTCCCGGATAGAGTCTAGGACTGCTTGCACTTTTGGCAGATGTGAGGCCCAATCTGTGCTATGGACAATTACGTCATCCAGGTAAGCCGCAGCGTACTTCCGATGGGGCCTCAGTATCTGGTCCATTTTCCGCTGGAATGTGGCCGGCGCATTCTGTAACCCGAACGGCATTCTCTTATATTGGAACGCCCCGTCTGGGGTTACAAATGCGGTTTTCTCTTTGGCCGACTTGGCCAGGGGAATTTGCCAATACCCTTTTGTGAGGTCAAGAGTCGTCATGTATCGGGCTGTTCCCAGCCGGTCGATCAACTCATCTATACGTGGCATGGGGTAGGTGTCAAATTTTGTAACTTTGTTCAACTGACGAATATCGTTACAAAATCGCCAGCTCCCATCCGGTTTAGGCACCAACACAATGGGACTAGACCAATCACTTTGGGACTCCTCTATCACCCCTAAGTTCAGCATTTTCTGTACTTCCTCCCGTATTGCCTCCCGTCGGGCCTCTGGGATCCGATAGGGTTTTAACTTCACCCTTTCACCGGGCGGGGTAATAATATCATGCTCTACCCCAGATGTTTGTCCCGGCAGCTCAGAGAACACCTCCTTGTTGCGAAGCACAAACTCCTTCACCTCCTGTTGTTGGGGTTGTGACAAGGTGGCTGCTATTCCAACCTCCGGAATCACGCAACCAGTTTGAGCTGGTGACCAAGTTTCTGCGACTAGGGACTCTCTATCCCTCCAGGCTTTCAACAGATTAACGTGATAGATCTGTTCGGGCTTTCGCCTTCCTGGTTGTCTGACCTTGTAATTCACTTCGCTCACTTTTTCCATTATCTCGTAGGGGCCTTGCCATTTGGCAAGGAATTTACTTTCAACCGTAGGGACAAGTACCAATATCCTATCCCCCGGGGAAAAGGTACGGGTCTTGGCTCCATGGTTGTACACTCTCTGCTGTGCCAACTGCGCTTGGGCCAAATGTTCCTTCACGATGGGCATTACCTGTGCAATTCGATCTTACATCAGGGCGACTTGCTCAATCACACTCCTGTGGGGAGAACTCTCACTTTCCCAAGTTTCCTTGGCAATATCCAACAGTCCTCTTGGGTGTCTCCCATACAGTAACTCAAAGGGGGAGAATCCCGTAGAGGATTGGGGCACCTCCCTAATAGCAAACATCAAATAAGGAAGTAGACAGTCCCAATCCTTTCCATCTCTATCCACCACTTTCTTCAACATTTGTTTTAGGGTTTTGTTGAATCTTTCAACCAGCCCATCGGTTTGGGGGTGATACACAGACGTACGCAATTGCGTCACTTTGAACAATTTACACAGCTCTTTCATAACCCGGGACATAAAGGGTGTACCTTGGTCCGTAAGCAGTTCTTTACAAATACCCACCCGGCTAAAAACAAGAGATAGCTCTTTGGCTATGGTTTTGGCCGAGGTATTTCGGAGAGGGATCGCTTCTGGATAACGGGTGGCATAGTCCATTATAACTAATATGTACTGGTGCCCCCTAGCGGACTTGATTATAGGACCTACCAAATCCATTGCGACCCTCTCAAACGGGACCTCAATGATGGGTAGAGGGACCAGCGGGCTACGGAAATGTGGCATCGGGGCCGACCTCTGACACACAGGGCAGGAGGAACAATAATTTTCTATGTCCTTCATCACCCCAGGCCAATAGAATCTCTGTAATACCCTCTCTCGGGTTTTCTCTGTCCCCAGATGACCTCCAAGAATGTGCCCATGGGCCAACTCCAACACCAACTTCCTGTAAGGTTTGGGCACCACAAGCTGCTCAACGGTTTCTTCTGCCCTTTTTGCCACCCGATACAGTAGGTCCTTCTCTACGCTGAAGTATGGGTAAGTGCAGGTATTATCTGGGTTCACTAACTCGCCATCTATTTCCACTACGTTTTCCCGTGCCTTTATTAGGGCGGGGTCTTTTAACTGTTCTGTGGCAAAATTTTCCCTGTGAACCTCAAGATCAGAAAACTCCACAGACGGTAGGTTTTCGTCTGAGGAGGTGGGCTCCTCTCCAGTTTCTTGAGTCTCGCCTGCCAATACTTACAAGGGAAATTCTGGAGAGTCCTCACCACTCTCAGAGGAGTTCTGGCTATCACCTTCCTGGTACATAGGGGCACCAGTGGGGGGCTCAGGATCATCCCACAGTTCCCAGAACTTCGGAAAATCCCTTCCCACAATGGCATCATGCGGTAATTGAGATACTAACCCCACTGGATGAGAGAGGGTACCTTTGGGGGTCTTGAAACACACTGTAGTCACTGGATACTCTCGGGTGTCCCCATGCACACAAATAACAGCTACCTTGCTATTCCCAGAGACCTCTGTTTTAACTAATTCAGCCTTTATCAGGGTCACAAGGCTACCTGAATCCAGTAATACCACAACATTTCTACCATTAATACACATTTTGCATAAATGTTTCTCAGTTCCCCGAATGGCAGTGCATGCGACTGTCGCACACAGCGACTGACGTCTGTCCGTCAGAAAGTCACATTGCATGGGTTCCTCCACAACCGGGCAATTTGCTGCAATATGTCCCGCTTGCCGGCAGCGGTAGCAAACAATCCATTTGGCTGCCTCTTGAGCCCCTGACTTCCCAGGCTGTTCTCGCCAAACTTTGGGTAGAGCTCCCACCCTCTCACTCTCTCCACCCTCACCCCTTGGAATCCTCTTATCCGCCCCTGGGGATGGTCTGGTCTTAGGGTGGAAAGTCCGAGAGTCTCTGGAAGAGGCCGTCAGGTTCTCTGTAGCCAAGTATTTCTCTACACGATCCACAAGACCACCGGCCGTCTCTGGGTCTCCATGGCTTACCCACTTTTGGATGGCAGTAGGAAGAGCTCTCAAAAACCGATCCATTACAACACGTTCCACAATCTCTGGTGCGGACAAAGTCTCTGGCTGTAGCCACTTCCTGCTCAGGTGAATGAGATCATACATTTGAGACCTGGGGGGTTTTCCAAGCTGGAAAGTCCAGTTATGCACACGCTGAGCCCGGACAGCCAGGGTGACACCCAGCCTTGCCAATATTTCAGCTTTTAGCATCACATAGTCTTTTGCTTGGTCAGGCTCTAGGTCATAGTAAGCCTTCTGCGATTCACCAGTTAACAGAGGAGCCACCAGTCCAGCCCACTGCTCCTCAGGCCACTTTTCTCTTTCAGCAGTCCTTTCAAATGTGGTCAAAAATACCTCTGGATCATCCTCTCCAGTCATTTTTGTCAATAAACGACTCACCCCAAAGGACGCGGTATTAGTGGGACGGCTTTCCTCACTGGTCTGCGGACGTTGCTGCATTACTGCTTCCATTTGTTGTAGTCTCTGCTCTTGCTTCTGTAACAGGTCTATGAAGCGGGCCTCAGATTGCTGCTGGGCTGCAAGGCTCTGTTGATGAGCTTGCTGCTGGGCTGCGAAGCTCTGTTGTTGAGCTGCAAGGCTATTTTGCAAACCTGCATTTGTCTGCTGTTGATTGGCATTTGCTAGAGCCAGCTGTTTCAGTATCTCCTCCATGCTGGCTTAAAAAAAAACTGCCACTGGTTCTCCACCAACTGTGGGGGGGGTTAGCTCGGCAGCGGGTGTGTGTGATCCCCTGGATGGGCTCCCCACACAAAACCAGGCCCAGCAGACGGAGGTTGTGGTTTTCAAGATCAAAAAGGTGCGGTTTATTTCTCTATTTACAGTGACAAAAAACACAGCAAAGCAAAAAGAAACATAAACAAAATAAACCCTGGTCAGCTTGACCTCTGACTAAACATGCAGGTTTCCTAACTAACAACTGGGATCAGCCTGGTGCTGTCCTAGTCCCTAAGTCCCTGGTTTAGTAAATGTCCAAACAAATAGCCACACAGGCTTTGTCTCACCGCACAGGGGTTCACTCTCCCTAGACAGTCCACACAGGTCTGGTTCCAGGCATGAGCAAACACCTAATGAAGCTGGGAGTTTTATAGAGGCCTTAAACGAGCTGACAAGCTTCAGCTGGTCTCATCAACTCCCTGCCTGCACGACGCCCAGCACTCTCCCTAGAGGTATGAATCATCCATGAGCCCACTAGCCTAAGCTGGGCTTCATCAACTCTCTCCCTAGTTGTATAAGTCGGCATAAAGCCTGAATCTGGGAGAAATATACCTACCCCCCTGGATGCAACCAGGTGACTTTACCTTCCTGCTGTCACACCGGGCACCCCTTCCATAGACTCCCATGTTAAACGGTAATTTCTTTGGTAATCTTGGGGACCCTGTACCGACCGTAGACTCCTATGTTAAACGTCAGTCTAGTCATGGACACAGTGAGGCATGGGCACAGTGGTGGGACAAGGTAATCTAGCGCCCAGGGCGAACATACCAGGCTGCACCCCCCTTTCCCCAGTTGATGACAAATCATCTTACCCACGCCCAGTAACTACACCTGATCATTATACCTATGTATAGAGTGCAGAGGTCAGGACTGGTTAAATTGGGAGCAAAAATAATGTATAGAAGTCAAGAGTGCAGAGACCAAGCAGTATATACACCCTAGTGCACAGCCACAGATACTGTTTATACATAAAACCACCCATGTACCTGTCTGACCCAGGTGTCTTCTCTAATTTTCTCTTTCATCATAAAGGTTTAAATCCCAACTCCAAGAAAATAAACAAGAAATAAAAAAATCCACCCTTGCAGTGGGGCTCCTGTAATACAAGTGGTATTAAACCCCACACCAAAATTGTAAGACATTGCAGTTTATCAATTGTTAGACGTGGTGGCTTCATTCGTTTTCTTTTCTTAGGCTTTTCCCCTCTGTTTTTACCTGGTGATCTGGCCAGTTACATACCTCCTGTATTCAAGCGCCCCCACTCTGGATGAAGGAGCACAGGGGGTACCTTTGGACAGCAGTATTGTCAGTCTAGGAAGAGGGGAGTGTTAGTACTAGCATATTTAGATACACTAACAAATTGAAGACTCCTGCTCACACTTTTTAATCGGTTACAGCAGTTTTGTTCCTTTTAGGATAACGTTTTTGCATGAATAAATAAAAGCTGTGAGACTGTAGGCCACACACACACCCACCTTACCCATAACTTACTCTAATATTTAATAAATAAGCACAACACCATTTAATTTTGGCAAATATTATTGGCCGCGGTACCTTTATTGCTTTTTTACCATCTTAAACATTTTAATCAGTAAAAATCACCAAAATATATTATCATCACCATAACCAAATTGTTCTGCCCAGTTATTAGAACTCGGGCAACCAGTAAACACCACCATCATTTGAATCAAACAGTCCCCCCCGGAAAACCGAGGTGACTCATACCACATAAAAGGTAACCGCGACTAGGGGAGGGGGGGGGGCGGGAGCACTTCGTCCTGTTGATCCGTTCCAGGGTGGGAAGGTGAATAAACCCCACTGCAGCTGCCTCTTTATAGGCCGACAGGGTTCAGCCAGAACCTCCCATTCAGTTCTATTGGCCAGTACACACCTGAAATATAAAATTAGTGACACAAACCAGCACATTAGCCTAGCTACACCTAATTACCCTGGTGTGTGCTGGCCACAGTCTCACGCAGGTGGGCCCCAATTAGTGCCCTCCTTTTGTCATGAGACTGTAGGCCACACACACACCCACCTTACCCATAACTTACTCTAATATTTAATAAATAAGCACAACACCATTTAATTTTGGCAAATATTATTGGCCGCGGTACCTTTATTGGTTTTTTACCATCTTAAACATTTTAATCAGTAAAAATCACCAAAATATATTATCATCACCATAACCAAATTATTCTGCCCAGTTATTAGAACTCGGGCAACCAGTAAACACCACCATCGTTTGAATCAAACAGTCTCCACCGACCGGCTTGCCTCAAGTCCGGCCCACCCCCACCACCGCGGCCATTTCAATACAAGACTGTATACCCAAATTAAACAGATCCATGCCGATCTCTGAAAGGTGAACCCCATCAGTTCTGTAAAACCCCGGGACCCCACCCTCCAGGTCAACATGGCGGTAAAATAGCCCACCAATAGTGGGCATGTATTTTTCTAAAGCCCTATTCACCCGCTTCCTCATCCTTTCCATCACTCTCCTCAAGGGAGAGGAGAGCCAAGAAAGGCGGGGAATAATCTCAGAAAAAATTATAACTGTACCCGGAGAAGTTAAATGAAAATGATGAAGATCACGTTTGATCATAAACAAAAGGTCAAAAGTCCTGAGATTCCCTAAATCATTTCCTCCTAAATGCAATACCAAAATTGAGGGAGGAGGCCATACCTGAAACAAATTATTTAAATGAAAATATAAGTTATACCACTGGAGACCGCGCACTCCCTTCCAGAATAACCTGAAGGATTCCGGCTGCAAGGATAAGTTCACCGTATAAGGCCGTTGAGCCGCTCTCTTATGTGCCCAATGTACAAAGGAATGTCCCAGAATCCACACAGTGCGTTGTAAGTCTGGAATTTAAACAAACAAGTTAGGATGTATATATAATTTGAAACAATCTGATGTCACGCCGTGTCTGGGATTTGATCCCAGGGCCTGGTGTTCAGAGACTGTTTTCCTATGTCCTGAGCCACCAGTGAACTGGTTTTATGTTAGCATCGTAGTTGTTCTTTTTCACTAGTGGGGATGTTTGCTCCACCCTGGGACCAGCTGTCAGCAGTCTTCTCATTAGTGTCCCTATATATTCCCACTTCCCCTTCCTGTCCGTGCCTTAGGATAGGTTCCTGTTTATGGATGCTCTTGCTTTTTGGTTTTCTACTTGGCTCGTCTTGACTACGATTCCTGGATTATCCCTTGAACCTGGTTAACCTTGCTGCCGACCCTCCCTGGCTTGTTCTGACTACGTTACCCGGATTGTCCTTTTCCCTCCTGGGATCCTGTCTTCTGCCTACTAACCGTGAGTTGTTGCTGGGGGTTGTGGTTAGGCTATCTGCACCTTCCTTTGTGGTTCCTTATTTCCTGTCTGTGGGAGATCTCAGCCGTCCCTCCACCTGACACCGGGATAACAAGACTACCGGTCAGGAAAGCGGAGGGACGGTTGTAGTTTCCTGGCAGACCTGACATCTGACCTCCACCTCCCCATATTCTTAATAGCCGAATCCTGTAACCCATGCCAACGGCTTCCGAGGCTGCCCCTATTCGAAAAGAATGGGAAGAGAATTTTAGGTTCTGTAAACCCATCAACCCCAGACACTTATGGAGGATAAAATTAAATTTATAGCGGGACAAAGGTAACCGGTTTGTGTGTATAAGAAGATGCCCATGACCCTGCGGTCTAATTGCCAGGTATTGGCGAACCACCGATACTGGGCATAACTCCTCATTGAGCTGAGCTTTTAAAGTGATCCATGACCCCTTACCATAATGATCTGTCTTTGAACGTTGTAGCCATATGTGAACCTCAGATTGCTCCAGAACTACATGCTCCGAGCGTATGCCCGAGCGTCCATATTTAGAATATGGCACCAGCTCCGAAATCCGAAATGCTCCAAAAAATCCCAGCACGAAAGCAGCTTTAAATAATAGAGCCTCGTAAGGCGAGTAACAAACCAAGGTAGTCCCGGCACATAAACCGGACAGTATTGATAAAGAAATGGGCCTTCTGTTATCAGCAACAAAGGTTCTCCTCTTGTAGCCTTTCATAGCCTGTTTTATGGAAAAATAAGACAATAAGACATACAAGACGGCAACCCCTTCAAACGGCAGAAAAAGTAGATGCCCGCCATAGATCTTATTATATGACTGTAGGAAAACCCCGCTCCCATAATGACGCCACAAAAGCAAGCAGGCCACCTTCTGTCGGTACCTCCCCTCTGAGACCTGAATTACTTGCAAACGCCAGCCACTTCTGCCAGGATACAGAATAGCTTGTCCAAGCCTTAGGTGCCACCGAACCTCTGATGGCTTCAACGGCCATGCTCATATCAGTAACCATAAATGAATCGGGCACATGGCGCCTTCCGCGTCCGCCTCTGGCAGCAATCTTCGAAAATGGTCCATCTGAAAACGGGACAATGAGTCAGCAACTGTGTTCAATTTTCCAGGAGTGAATTTAGCCTTTAGCCAAATATTGTGTTTGAGACACAAAAATACAATCTGCCGTAATATTTTGACCACCCATAAGGAGCTGGAAGAAAGGCAATTGACCGTAAATAACACACCCTTATTATCAGTCTCCACTAAAATTCGCAGATTTGCAAAAGACTCGCCCCATAATTCTAATGCCACCAAAACCGGAAAAAGCTCGAGCAAGACTATATTCTTGGTAGCACCCAGGCTGACCCAGGAGTCAGGCCAGGCTGCACAGCACCAGTGGGATCCCCAGATGGCCCCAAAACCCTTGGAACCTGCCGCATCCGTAAACAACTTCATGTCAGGGGCAAAAACAAATTCACTTTGAAAGAAGGAGCGCCCATTATAGGAGTCCAGAAACCGGGCCCATACCCGCAGATCCTCCTTCAATGCAGCAGTCAAGCGAACATGGGCATACGGGATTTTAAACCAGAAATTGCAAAGCCAGACGTCGTGAAAAAACTCGACCTACCGGCATGCAAACGCCAACATACCCAATAAGGACTGTAATTCCTTCAAACGTACCTTCGGTGCCTTCAAAAATCGTGCTAGTAAAAATCTTAATTTTACAATCTTAGCTGTAGGCAAACTGAACTCTTCCCTCACCGTGTCAATATGTATCCCCAGAAACTCCAAAGAGGAAACTGGCGTGCATGTTTTTTCCTCGGCTAATGGGACACCAAATGACTGAGCCACTGCTCGGAAAGTGCCCAACAAACTGGCACAACGCACATCCTCCGCTGGCCCAACAAATAAAAAATTGTCCAGGTAATGCACTACACTGTGCACCCCTGACTGCATACAAACAACCCAATATAAAAACGTGGAAAATTCCTCAAAGTAAGTGCACGACAAAGAACAACCCATAGGGAGACATTTATCAAAAAAGAAACAACCGTTAAAATGAAAACCCAGTGAATTAAAGGCTTCAGGAGAGATGGGCAAAAGGCGGAAAGCTGACTTCACATCCGCTTTGGCCAATAGTGCCCCAGGACCACACGATCTAATTTTGCCAATTGCATCCTCAAAAGTGACATAAGAAACAGAACACAATGTGAATGGACCTGGGCACCAGCCTACGCCTATCATCCTCCTACTTATCCTCTCCCCTTCTATCTGTTTTAAATCCAGAGTCTTTTTGTACAGGGAGAAGTGATAATATGTCCACAAAATCACCTTTCCATATTTTCTCCTTAATTGGTAACCCCAGATGATAGCCTAATGGGGAAATTTCACAAGGCATAACTTCCTTCATATGTGTTTCAGACAAGCTATGTTCCAAGGATAACACATTAGTACCCACATTGCTTAGACCAGATTGCACAGATCCCTGCAGGGGAGCAGACAGAGACACATGAGCAGAGGATAGGAGAGAAGGTTTAGCAGAGACAGGGTTAACAGGAGGAGAAAGTGATTTAAAAAGCGATGAGAAAGAATCCATTATAACTTTAACAGCAGCAAGTTGATTACACTCACCAGCCACTGGGGGATGCTCTGCCTTTTGCTGAGCCATCCCCTCCAGCAGCAGACTGTGACCTGGAACCTCCGTGACTCGATCCTCCTTTGCCCGGCGAAATGCTGGCTGTACAGGGTCTGTCAGGAAAGGCGTTTTTACAATCTGCCTGGCAACAGTGCCGCCAGGAGATCGTCTATACTCCATAGGTCCATTCCGCGCATGCGCGTGCACAATAGCGCGATCGGCGTGCGCTGGCGCGCGCGTTCACGGGAGCGCGCGCGGTCGCGGGAGCGCGCGCGGTGACAGCATTTGGCGCCAAACAAGGTATTTAAACTATCTGCATACCTTGCTCCTTGCTGTCTGGTCTACAGCGTTCCCGAGACCCCTGCTATTGACTTCTGATTTCTGTACATCTGTTATCTGATCCGGCTTGTCTCTGTTTAACCCCGATTGCTGCCCGCCCCGACTTCGGCTTGCTCTGACAACTCTCTTGGTCATCCCTGTACCTGGTCGCCTGTTGGTTCGATCCATCGGTCTGTTCGAACTATAAGGCACCTCCACCTGAACTACAGTGCATCCTGCCTGAAGCCACTGTGCATCTCTGCCTGAATCATAGCGCATCTCTGCCTGAACTACCCTGCACCTGTGCCTGAGCTACAGTACACCTCAGCCTGTACTACAATACACTACCTTGTTTCTGCAGTCTGATCTGGGACTTTTATACATCTGCCTGTTGTCTGCATTCTGATTGGTCCTACTGTGCACCTCCCAGCTATCTTTGGACTGTTCCAGTTTTGCCGTGCACCATCTGCTGTCGCAACTACCCAATATCCTGCTTTCCTGCCAGGCACTTTTGCCCCCTGTCCTCCTGAGCCTCTGTCTGCTCTATCAGGGGCTCTCGAGCCAGGGGATTACGAGAGGCCGCTCCCTGCACGTTGGGCTCCCATCATAAGGTACGTGACAGTACCAGACAGCCATGTCGGAGCCTACGCAGGGGGCCTCTCCCATGGAGGAACTATGCCGCCACCTGGACGGACTTACTGCTGCAGTCAGGAGTTTGCAAGAGGGATATACCCGGCTAGAGGAGCGTGTCCAGACCCTGGCTACCTCAGCACCTGTCGCATCAGGTGCTTCACCTGCACCGTCGGTTGTCATGTTGCCACCTGAACCCAGGGTCCCTACTCCGGAGAGGTTCTCTGGGGACCGCGGCAAGTACAGGGCTTTTCATAATGCCTGCGAACTTTTCTTTGCGCTACAACCCAGGACCTTCTCCCTTGAATCTACCAAGGTGGGCTTTGTCATAGCCCTATTGTCCGGTGAACCTCAGGCCTGGGCACACCGCCTCCTGGAACAGAAAAACACCTGCCTTGACCAACTAAGTACTTTCCTCCAGGCCATGGACCTCCTCTATGAGGACCCTCAACTGGCCGCTACCGCCGAAGCAGCATTATGCTCTCTCCAGCAGGGTCGCAGAGCCGCTGAAGATTACGTATCAGACTTTAGGCACTGGAGCGCCGATACCAGCTGGAACGACGCCGCCCTGCGACACCAATTCCGGCTGGGACTATCAGAGCCCTTGAAGGACGAGCTGGCCCAGGTCGGTATACCGAACACGCTCGATGCCTTGATCCTTCAAGCTATTCAGATCGACAGGCGACTAAGGGAGCGTAGAGCTGAAGGTCAGCGGGACCATCCCGCCCAGTATGGATGCTGCCACGGGTACCCTATCCTCCTCATTCCGCTTCTTCGACCTCCCCACGCTCCGCTACCGATGCCTCTGAACCCATGCAACTGGGGTTGATCCGACCCTCGCTTACTCCTGAGGAGCGCCAGCGACGCCGGGTTCACAACCTCTGCCTCTACTGCGGGGAGTCAGGACACTACGTGAGGATGTGCCCCGCTAAATTGCGTAAGTGCCACCTCTCCTCTACTGTCTCGCCTGTTCTGCTTAACCATTCCGCTCACCTGACCGTTTCCATCTCTCTACAGCTCCCAGGAAGGAACATCCGGACTCCCGCCATTATTGACTCCGGTGCTTGCAGCGGCTTCATGGACCTTTCCTTTGCCTTGAAACATCAAGTCCCTTTGAGGCCCAGACCTAAAGAACTCACGGTCCATCTTGCCGACGGATCGGCCATCAGATCAGGACCAGTGACGCAGCAGACAATTCCCCTGCGCATCACCACTGAGGACAAGCATCAAGAACTATTGTGCTTGGACATTATAGAATCCCCTCTCTTCCCAATTATCTTGGGGATACCATGGCTAAAAGCTCATAATCCTCAGATCGACTGAAACACTGGAGAGGTTCGCTTTCCATCTCTCTATTGCCGTGAACACTGTTTTCCAGCGCCATCCGACACCTCGTCCCCATTACTTTGTCTGGGGAGTGATATGGAGAACCGTCGGCTGGTCCCGGAGGCCTATCACAACTTTCTAGATGTCTTTAGCAAAAAGGGCGCGGAGACTCTACCTCCGCACAGGCCCTACGATTGCCCTATTGACCTTCTTCCGGGGGCAGAGGTCCCTTTTGGAAGAATTTTCCCCTTATCTGAACTAGAGCTTGGAACTCTCAAGACGTATCTGGATGACAACTTAGAGAAGGGATTCATACGTCCCTCCACCTCTCCTGTAGGAGCCGGTATATTCTTTGTAGAAAAGAAGGACCACTCCCTACGCCCCTGTGTGGATTACAGAGCCCTGAATAAAGTAACTATTAAAAATAGGTATCCCCTGCCATTAGTACCCGAACTTTTTCAAAGACTTGGGACAGCAGCCATTTTCACTAAATTGGACCTCCGCGGGGCCTACAACTTAGTCCGCATTCGGAGCGGTGATGAATGGAAAACAGCGTTTCGCACCAGATTCGGGCACTTTGAATACCTGGTCATGCCCTTCGGGCTATGTAATGCCCCTGCCACGTTCCAACATTTCATAAACGATATTTTTAGAGACTACCTAGATCTATTCGTCATCGTCTACCTAGACGATATCCTGGTCTTCTCTTCCTCCTTATCCGACCATCGTGAACACGTCCGGAAGGTCTTGTCCCAACTTCGCCAACATGGTTTGTACGCCAAGCCCGAGAAATGTGCATTCGAACAACAAGATATTCAGTTCCTAGGGCTAATCATTTCGGTAGAGGGTATTAAGATGGACCCTCAGAAGATCACGGCCATTCTGGATTGGCCAGCCCCCAGCGATAAGAAGGGGATCCAACGCTTCGTGGGCTTTGCGAACTTCTACCGGAAATTCATTAAAGGATTCTCCTCTATCATTGCCCCCATTACCAACTTAACTAAACAAGCTAACCTTAAGAATCTGTGCATCTCGGCCTCTGTCCTAAAGCACCCCAACCCGGCCTTACCTTACATCTTGGAGGTGGATGCCTCTGAAGTGGCAGTTGGAGCAATACTTTCCCAGAGACAAGGCCCAAAGGCCGCATTGCACCCAGTAGCCTTCTTCTCCCGTAAACTTACGGAGGCCGAGAAAAACTACGACGTCGGGGACAGGGAACTTCTGGCAATAAAGTCCGTACTTTAGGAATGGCGCTACCTCCTGGAAGGAGCAGCACATCCTATCCTGATCTATACCGACCATAAGAACCTGGAATACTTAAAGATTGCCAAGAGACTGAGACCACACCAGGCCAGGTGGGCACTCTTTTTTACCCGATTTTCGTTTCACATCACGTACCGACCCGGATCAAAGAACACCAAACCGGACGCCCTTTCCCGGATGTTTGCCGAACCTAAGGTCCTTTCCCCCCCGGATACCATTCTACCTCCAGGTAACTTCCTCCTGTTACAAGAGGACCTCCTGTCCCAAATCAGACAGGCCTCCTCGGGACCATGCCCATTTTCTGGCCTTGCCCTACAGTCTAAAGACGGTCTGCTGTGGAACAAGGACAAGATTTTTGTACCTCAACAACTTCGGGTGGCCGTCTTGAAATCCTGTCATGACCACCAGTTAGCCGGCCACTTCGGTGTGTACAAAACTTCCGAACTTCTCCAGCGGACATTCTGGTGGCCACTATTATCCCAAGATTGCAAGCGCTATGTGGAATCTTGTACCACCTGCATCCAGAACAAAAACAGCAAAACCAGAGCCTGGGGGTTACTAAAACCACTACCCGTCCCGGAGAGGCCATGGAGGATGATCTCAATGGACTTTATAGTTGAACTACCTCCATCAGAAGAGTTTACGACCATCTTTGTAGTGGTGGATAGACTCTCCAAGATGGCCCATTTCCTACCCATGAGGGGCGTCCCCTCGGCCTCTGAGACTGCAAAAATCTTCATCAGGGAAATAGTAAGGCTGCATGGTGTACCTGCTAACATTACATCTGACCGGGGGGTACAGTTTACATCAAGATTTTGGAGGGCACTATGTAAATCACTGAAGATCGATCTGTTCTTTTCCTCAGCGTACCATCCCCAAACCAATGGCCAAACAGAGCGCACCAATCAAACGCTCGAGCAGTACCTGCGCTGCTTTTCAAGCTTCTCCCAGAATGATTGGGCCCCTCTTTTGCCTCTTGCTGAGTTTGCCTACAACAACTCCGTTCATTCTGCCATCAAGCAATCCCCATTTTTCGCAAACTATGGGTTTCACCCATTATTTCTATCTAACAACATGCCCGAATGTCCGGTACCAGCCGCCCAGGAAACTTTAAATTTCTTCTCCACCAACAATAAACTTCTCCAGGAAACCATGACTAAGGCACAAAGCTACAAAATGGACATTTTCGACAGAAAGAGGAGAGGGGAGCTCAACCTGGCACCTGGGGACCAAGTTTGGCTCTCTACCCTGAATCTAAAATTGGCATGCCCATCCAAGAAGTTGGGCCCTAAATTCGTGGGTCCCTTCCCTATAACAAGGAAGATTAACGAGGTAGCTTACGAATTGAAACTGCCTGAGTCCTTCCAGATTCACCCAGTTTTTCATGTAGCCCTGCTTAGGCCCACTGTTCCTGATCCCTTTACGGATCGGGACACCAATCCTCCCGAACCCGTGCTTATCGATGGAGAAGAGGAATTTGAGGTCGAGTCCATTCTGGGTTGTAGACGAAGACGAAACCAGATCCAATACCTGGTGAAATGGAAGGGTTACGGCCCAGAAGAAAACTCATGGGAGCCAGAGGTGAATGTCCACGCGGAAAGGCTAATCAAGGACTTTGAGAAATCTCACCCAGACAAAGTGGCCCAGTTGGGCCTCCGGAGGCTGCCCCTTGGGGGGGGCAATGTCAGGAAAGGCGTTTTTACAATCTGCCTGGCAACAGTGCCGCCAGGAGATCGTCTATACTCCATAGGTCCATTCCGCGCATGCGCGTGCACAATAGCGCAATCGGCGTGCACGCGCGGTCACGGGAGCGCGCACGCGCGGTTGCGGGAGCGCGCGCGGTGACAGCATTTTTCGCCAAACAAGGTATTTAAACTATCTGCATACCTTGCTCCTTGCTGTCTGGTCTACAGCGTTCCCGAGACCCCTGCTATTGACTTCTGATTCCTGTACACCTGTTATCTGATCCGGCTTGTCTCTGTTTAACCCCGATTGCTGCCCGCCCCGACTTCGGCTTGCTCTGACAACTCTCTTGGTCATCCCTGTACCTGGTCGCCTGTTGGTCCGATCCATCGGTCTGTTCGAACTATAAGGCACCTCCACCTGAACTACAGTGCATCCTGCCTGAAGCCACTGTGCATCTCTGCCTGAATCATAGCGCATCTCTGCCTGAACTACCCTGCACCTGTGCCTGAGCTACAGTACACCTCAGCCTGTACTACAATACACTACCTTGTTTCTGCAGTCTGATCTGGGACTTTTATACATCTGCCTGTTGTCTGCATTCTGATTGGTCCTACTGTGCACCTCCCAGCTATCTTTGGACTGTTCCAGTTTTGCCGTGCACCATCTGCTGCCGCAACTACCCAATATCCTGCTTACCTGCCAGGAACTTGTGCCCCCTGTCCTCCTGAGCCTCTGTCTGCTCTATCAGGGGCTCTCGAGCCAGGGGATTACGAGAGGCCGCTCCCTGCACGTTGGGCTCCCATCATAAGGTACGTGACAGGGTCCTTACCAGCGGTGGGCAACTTGCGAGCTTGTGCAGGGGAAGGCTCCCTTTTCTCCTCAGGAGCTGCGGGCCTCTTCGGAGCGCCCCGCCGACTGCTGAATGCAGGTGATCGTGAGCCGGTCTGCCTTTTCACTCCTGAGCGGCGGCTGGGGCTCGCCTGTCCGCCGTCATCCTCCGCCGCCATGTTGTCCTCCGCCGCCACATCCACCATCTTTACTGCTGCTGGGCTGGCTCTCCTGGGGGCTGTGCTCCGGTGCTGCCGCCCGCTGACCTCCGGTTCGTCTACCCACTGGCACTTCTCCTGTGCGATGTGACCACATCGGCATCTTCCTCACTCCCGGTGGCTGTCTCCAGACAGCGCCGCAGCCAGGCTTCGCCTCCATCTTCACTGTGTCAGGGTCACCTGTGGCCAGGTGACAGATGCACACCGTAGGGGGACAGGAGTGCACCGCGAGGTAGTGAACCCTATGGCTGGCTTCTGTGGATAGGAAACTGGGTGGTTGTGGAAAGCGGGACCAGAGGAGCACAACCGGGATCCCAACGGAAGCGAGAGCCAAGATTCCCCAGGGCGCGGAGTCTAAGACCCAGCTGGTCTTCTCCAGGGCCTCTAGTGGTGAGGATGTTACGCTGCAGGCTGGGACCAGGTCGCGGCCCCTGGAGTTTCCTAGCTCACGCCCCGTAGGATAAGGGGAAGCAGCAGCACACGATAGAGAGAACCGAATAACAAGCCGAAGGTCAGGGGCCACAAGCAGACAAGGATAACGAAGAACGAGCCGAAGGTCAAGGGTCACGAGCAGACAGGGATGGTCGGGGACAAGCCAATAACGTAACAGAGAGACAGACGTAGCACACGGCAGGCAGGAACCCAAACACACAATGCCTAACAAACACGTTGATCAGCAAAGCAGGCTTGCAGTGCACAGGTTAATATAGTGTTCAGTGATAGGGCCTGGGGTGGAGTCAGGCTGGGAGGAGATTATAAAGGAAGCCAGGTGAAGGAGGTCTGGTCTCTAGATGAACACATGAGGAGGAAGGTAAGATGGCAGACAGACATTAATGCATATCCATGACAGTACCCTCCCTCTTACGAGGCCTCCCCCTTCCCCGCCTGGGCCCAGGTTTAGAGGGAAACTTCAGATGAAACTCCTTTAACAGACGAGGTGCAAAGACCTCAGATGCAGTGATCCAAGACCTCTCCTCAGGACCAAACCCTTTCCAATGAACGAGGTACTGAAGAACGCCTTTACAGAGTCGGGAGTCCAGAATTTGACTGATCTCGTACTCCTGATTATCCTCAGAGACAGGCGCCACGGTAGGAAGAGGACGAGAGAATTTATTGAGGACTAAAGGCTTTAGAAGAGCAACATGAAAGGAGTTAGTGATTTTAAGGCTCTTAGGAATCTGGAGTTTGAAACAAACCGGATTCAGTTTAGCAGTTACCGTGTATGGACCGATGAATCGTGGAGCAAACTTCAGAGAAGGAACTCGGAGCTTGATGTTCCTGGTAGAGAGCCAGACTTTGTCCCCTGGCTGAAGAGAAGGCGGTTTACGCCTGCGGCGGTCGGCAAAGCCTTTGAATTTTTCAGCAGCTGCCCGGAGGGAATCATGAACGTGACCCCAAACGGAATTGAGAGACTCCTGAACCGAAGCCAAAGCTGGAATGTCTGGAGAACAGATCATAGGAAGAGGAAGTTGAGGGTGTTTTCCATAAACTGTGAAAAAGGGTGTCTTCTGCGAACTGGTATTCACATGATTGTTATGGGAGAATTCTGCCCACGGGAGTAGAGAGGACCAATCGTCATGGTGAGAAGACACAAAGGTGCGAAGAAAGACCTCTAACTCCTGATTAACCCTCTCAGTCTGTCCATTGGATTGGGGATGGTAAGAAGAAGAAAAATCCAAGACAATATTGAGGGATTTGCAAAAGGCTCTCCAAAAACGAGACGTGAATTGGACTCCCCTGTCGGAAACAATATGAGAAGGGACCCCATGTAGGCGGAGAATTTCTCGAATGAAAATGGGAACCAAGGCAGGGGCAGAAGGAAGACCAGGAAGAGGAACAAAATGAGCCATCTTGGAGAATCGATCGATTACCACCCAAATGACTGTATTATTCTCAGACAGTGGGAGATCGGTGATAAAATCCATGGCAATATGGGCCCAGGGTTCCTTAGGAATAGGCAAGGGCATGAGGAGACCAGCAGGAGCTTGTGTGGAGGATTTGGACTGAGCACAGACATGACAAGCTTTAACGTAGTCTTTGACGTCTGAGCGGAGATTAGGCCACCAGTAGTGACGACTGATGAGTAGGAAGGATCGGAGGAATCCAGAATGCCCTGCCACCTTGGAATCATGTCCCCAACGAAGGATCTTAGCTCTTAGCCCAGTGGGGACAAAGGTCTTACCAGGCGGGATTTTAGACTTCAGGGTGGTAGAGTGGGCAACAATGCATGAGGTGGGAATGATCGGCTCAGGTTCAGGGGCGGACTCCTCGTCCAAAGTGTCAAATGACCTAGAGAGCGCATCAGCCCGACCGTTGCAGGAACCAGGTTTGTAGGTAATCGTGAAATTAAAACGGGCAAAGAAGAGACTCCACCTGGCCTGTCTAGGATTCAGACGTTTAGCATTCTGTAGATACTGTAAATTCTTGTGATCGGTAAAGATCGTTATGGAGTGAGGGGAACCCTCCAAGAGATGACGCCACTCCTCTAACGCCAATTTAATTGCGAGAAGTTCCCGATCACCGATGGCATAATTCCTCTCTGCCTGAGAAAATTTTTTGGAGAAGAACGCACATGGTTGGCGTCTCTTCTCAAAGATTTGAAGAAGCACAGCTCCCACCCCCATTGAGGAAGCGTCCACTTCAATAAAAAATGCATTCCCAGGATTTGGTCTCCTCAAGAGGGGGCCAGAAACAAAGGCCTGTTTCAGGTTGTGAAATGCAGAGACAGCTTCGGGAGGCCAGTCTCTGGCATTCACACCCTTCTTGGTCAAAGCGATAATAGGCGCGGCAATGGAAGAGTAATTCCTTATGAACTGCCTATAATAATTAGTGAAGCCAAGAAAGCGCTGTGTGGCCTTGAGGCTAGCAGGAAGAGGCCAGTTGGTGATAGCCAAGACCTTCCCAGGGTCCATACGAAGCCCCGAACATGAGACAAAGCACCCCAAAAACAGGACCTCAGAACATTCAAAGGAACATTTCTCCAGCTTGGCATAGAGATTGTTCTCTCTAAGACGTTGAAGTACAGTGCGGACATGGTTTCTGTGGACGAGCAGATTTTCAGAAAAGATCAGAATGTCATCCAGATAGATGACAACAAACTGGTACAGCAGATCTCTGAAGATTTCATTGACAAAGTTTTGAAACACGGCTGGAGCATTACACAGACCAAAAGGCATCACCAGATATTCGTAATGCCCGTCTCTAGTGTTAAATGCAGTCTTCCATTCGTCACCCTCCCGTATTCGAATGAGATTGTACGCGCCTCTGAGATCCAACTTGGTGAAAATGGAGGCACCCTTCAACCTATCGAATAGCTCAGATATTAAGGGTAAGGGGTATCGATTTTTAATAGTAACCGCATTTAAACCCCGATAATCGATGCAGGGTCTTAAGGTACCATCCTTTTTGGCAACAAAAAAGAACCCTGCCCCTGCAGGCGATGAGGATTTCCGGATGAACCCTCTCTCCAGATTCTCTGCTACATACTCCGACATGGCCTGGGTCTCTGGGATGGACAGAGGGTAGGTACGACCCCTGGGTAGAGTTGCTCCGGGGACAAGATCAATAGCACAGTCAAAAGACCTGTGGGGAGGAAGCACCTCAGCTGATTTTTTACAGAACACATCCCGGTAATCGCTGTATGCGGCGGGAAGATCAGAAGAAACAGAAGTGGCAGCAACCGGAAGACTCTCCTTGGGGGTCACCTTGAGAAGACACGACGAGAAACATGAGGAACCCCAGGCCAGGATCTGCCCAGAGACCCAGTCCACATGTGGAGAGTGGAGCTGTAGCCAAGGGAGGCCCAATACAACTGGGGTAGAGGCCTTGGGTAGAATAAGAAAGGATATCCACTCCTGGTGGAGAATCCCTACCGACATCCTAATGGGTAGCGTCTGGAAGCGAATAGGGCCCCCTGGGAGAACAGTGCCATCAATTGCCGAGACTACCAATGGGGTAGTGAGAGGTGAAAGGGTAAGCTTCATAGAAGAAGCAGTTCTCCAATCCATGAAATTGCCGGCAGCCCCGGAATCCAGGTATGCAAGGGTTGACTGAGGAGAAGTGCCTACATGAAGGGACACCGGCAAGAGCAGGCGAGAAGGTGATGTTTCTGGGTCCAATACTCCACCTTCCAAATGTATTAGACCCGAGCGTTTCCCGGACGAAGCGAGCAGGAGTCACGAAAATGACCCTTGCCCCCACAATAGAGGCACAAGCCCAGAGTTCTGCGCCTAGCACGTTCTTCGGGGGTTAGTCTGGTCCGGCCCAGCTGCATAGGTTCTTCAGCAGGAAGAGGATGCTCCACGGAATGAAGGGAGGGGAGCTCAGACTGGCTAGGACCCAGAGAGTGCTGGCGTCTTTTTTCTAAGGACCTCTCTTGAAAACGAATGTCGATCTGGTTGCATAATGAAATTACATCGTCCAGACCGACGGGAATGGCTCTTCCCGCTAATTCGTCTTTCACTCGGTCAGAGAGGCCATGTAAAAAGGTAGCGACCAGGGCCTCATTATTCCAGCTCAATTCAGCTGTGTGGATACGGAACTGAAGAGCATATTGCCCCACTGAACTAGATTCTTGGCGAAGACGTAAGACAGCACTAGCCGCTGAAGAAGCCCGAGCCGGCTCTTCGAAGATATTACGAAAGAGCTTCAAGAATTCGGACAGACTGGAAACCACCGGATCGTTCCTCTCCCACAGGGGGGCAGCCCAGGCCAAAGCTTCACCGGAGAGGAGGGAAATGATATAGGCTACCTTAGCCCGGTCAGATAGGAAGCTTTGAGGCTGAAGCTCAAAATGAATAGTGCATTGGCTGAGAAACCCCCTGCAGGCCTTGGAGTCCCCAGAGAAACGGAACGGAGCTGGCAATCTTAGTGAGTGTGAGGCTGCGACTGGTGCGATAGGTACAGCCGCTGGTTGTACTTGGGGTTGCGGATTCGGGGTTCCCAAGGAGACCTGAAGCTGCTCGAATCGAGACGCCAGATCCTGGAGGAATCGCATCACCTGGGTCTGATTTGATTCCTGGGTCTCAAGTCTGCGAACTATGCCCTGCAATGGATCATCCGCGGGAAGCGGGATGTCAGCCGGGTTCATGGCTGATCAAACTGTCAGGGTCACCTGTGGCCAGGTGACAGATGCACACCGTAGGGGGACAGGAGTGCACCGCGAGGTAGTGAACCCTATGGCTGGCTTCTGTGGATAGGAAACTGGGTGGTTGTGGAAAGCGGGACCAGAGGAGCACAACCGGGATCCCAACGGAAGCGAGAGCCAAGATTCCCCAGGGCGCGGAGTCTAAGACCCAGCTGGTCTTCTCCAGGGCCTCTAGTGGTGAGGATGTTACGCTGCAGGCTGGGACCAGGTCGCGGCCCCTGGAGTTTCCTAGCTCACGCCCCGTAGGATAAGGGGAAGCAGCAGCACACGATAGAGAGAACCGAATAACAAGCCGAAGGTCAGGGGCCACAAGCAGACAAGGATAACGAAGAACGAGCCGAAGGTCAAGGGTCACGAGCAGACAGGGATGGTCGGGGACAAGCCAATAACGTAACAGAGAGACAGACGTAGCACACGGCAGGCAGGAACCCAAACACACAATGCCTAACAAACACGTTGATCAGCAAAGCAGGCTTGCAGTGCACAGGTTAATATAGTGTTCAGTGATAGGGCCTGGGGTGGAGTCAGGCTGGGAGGAGATTATAAAGGAAGCCAGGTGAAGGAGGTCTGGTCTCTAGATGAACACATGAGGAGGAAGGTAAGATGGCAGGCAGACATTAATGCATATCCATGACACACTGGCTTTGTTCAGCAATTGTCTTACCAGGGATTCCATGTTGACAGGTATGGTGTCTGAAAAACCGGCAGCACTTCGTCCTGTTGATCCGTTCCAGGGGGGGAAGGTGAATAAACCCCACTGCAGCTGCCTCTTTATAGGCCGACTGGGTTCAGCCAGAACCTTCCATTCAGTTCTATTGGCCAGTACACACCTGAAATATAAAATTAGTGTCACAAACCAGCACATTAGCCTAGCTACACCTAATTACCCTGGTGTGTGCTGGCCACAGTCTCACGCAGGTGGGCCCCAATTAGTGCCCTCCTTTTGTCAATCATTGTAAACACTCCTGTCAGTGTTAAATGATTCATGTCTAAATCATGTAAACTGATACATCTAGAAAACAACAGACTTACTGGCCAGATCACCTGATGAAAACAGAAGAAAAAAAACTAAACAAATGCAGCCATCACATGTAAGGTGTGAGTGGCTGTGATCACACTCCAGCCTTCTCGTTGAATAATACAGGGTTAATGTCCCTCTATGGTATGCAATGATGCTGAGGATTTGAAGGGAGGACAGCATTGCAGCTGGTAGGAGCAAAGAAACAGGTATGCAAAACAAGTTATTCTCCCCAGCACTGCAAGGGAGGATCTTTTTACTTTCCTGGAGTTGGGATGTTATACGGCACTACATCCTTTGTTTTTTATGCTCAAATTCTTCAATAGGTTTGCATTATACTGGGACTTTTCAATCAGCTACATAGATGCATTCCACATTATTACTTATTAAAAGAATGCTTTATAATCAAGTGTAGCGGGGGTCTAAATCTAAGGGGAGCACCTGGGTGGTAGTATGATCCAGGTTGCACTAATTGTGAGAAGATTTGGACCATTTAAGTCGTGGAGGACTTTGGGGGCGCTGTTGTCCCAGGTCGAGTTTGAGCCACCGTCACAGTGCTGCACCTTTTTGTCCTGCTCTGGCAGTGGTATGGCGGGGCAGGGAGACCTGCTGTGCCTGCTGGGGGTAGGGCATAAAAGGGGTAGACGCCCTCGCCACGAGGTCTTTCTTTTCCATCCCACGCCCAGGCACCTTCGGCCTGGGTGCTGGCGGTCCGGAGTTCCGGCCCAGGTGCCCATGGCCTGGCCGGAGCCGTGTCGGAGTCCATCTCAGGCACCTTAAGCCTGGGGTGAGGTACTACACCGGAGGCCTGGGGTCCAGTGACTTCGACTGGACTCCGCAAGGGTGGATGGGTCCGAGGGTCCCTGAGGTGGATGGGGCCCATATCTGAGGCGAGGAGGCCGGAGAGGTTACCCTTCTGAAGAGCACGGAGCAGCATCAACCCGGTGACAGAGGGGCCTCTGGTAACTCTCTTGGAGGGACGCTTTCCCCCTGACAGGGGCCGCAATGCAGCAAAGGTACTCCAGTTCCTGTTCTCTAGAGTCGCTGGCAGAGACTCTGAAGATTTAAGTTCTCTCAAGCCGATGGGCTTTAGCAACCGCTGGTGAAACCACAGTGGTTTAGTTTGATTGTTAGGACTGTGCCTCGACCTACTCATCCCACCGTGTTGAACTGTTTATTGGGTCCCAACCAGTCGGCTGACAAAGGACTGTTTATTCGTGTGCTATAATAAACAAGTGTTGGACCTTTATCGGTGTGTGGTACTCTGGTTAATGGGAGCAAAGGGAGGTATCAGCACAACAGACTTGGCTCTTAAAGAAACACACAGGCCCGAGGAAGAAAAACAACAGGTACTGACCTTCACCTCCCCTGAGGCATGGGGAGGACATGGGCCGTGGCGCATCTCACTCTCGCAGTCAAGATACCCCTAGACAAGCTATTGTGGCAATGCATTCGAGGGATACATGGATAGAATCCACAAGGCCCAAAACAATGCCAGTGGAGGTCTCTCCATGGATCGATTTATCCTGAGACTCCAACGAATGTTGGAAAGGAAGTCCAGGCTGTTTTGGAACAGATGGTACTTCCTTAAATACATAGAGGACAGCATTGTCCCATGGGGTCTCAGAGTACAAATATTTCCGACCCTTAATCAGATTGATCCCTCATTCAAAGCGGAATGGGAGAAAAATCTCCGAACATGTTCCATCCAAATGATGGAACTACTGAACAAACAGTACACATCGGATCTAATCACTATTGATGGGGAAATTGAAGATTTATACAAGGCCAATGAAACTATTGTCTCTGACAAATCTTTTCCAACCAGGGAAACCACCCTCAAGGCTGATCTTGAGGCTTTTGTTTCAAACATTCTCAAAACCAAAGAAAAACAATTTGTTAGAGACAAGTTAGCCTATGATAATACCCAGGCCTACAATTGGGGCACCAGTTTCAAAAATAGCAGACGTGTTATTAATACCAAACGTCAATCTAATGAATCCTTTCATGACCCCAGTGAATCTGATTCTTCTGCTTCCTCTCTTTCTTCCACACAGGCACCGGATCAACCCCCCATACTCAAAACTCACGGCTTTTTCAAAGCACGCAATGGTAAGCCGATTACCAAACCCACCCCTTCCCAATGCACTACCTCTTCTCGGGCACCCATCACCACTAGGGCAACCTCAGCCAAGAATTCTTCTACTATTGCACTGGCACACTCCGATCACCAACCCAGCACTCCCACCTCCACTTCGGTCATTTCTCCCTCACTTCAGGCACAGGTAAGCAATCCATCCATTCCTTGCTTTTCCAATCAGGCGGATTTTCGTTTGGCCCAATCACTTCCATCACTGGCACCAGACCTAAGGAAGCAGCCAAATACAGATCCACTGCTGAGCCAAAAACCTCCCAAATTGAACTTGAGGTAATAAATCTTTCATCATATCCTTTGACCTCAGACCAGATTTCAATTTTGAAGCTGGGTCTCACTTTTTGCCCTACTCAACAAATTGATAAGTTCGAATTTATCAAAGACTTAAATTTATTTTCTAGGAAATTACTATTCCGAGTTCTCTATGACAAATCAGGGAATCCGCTAGAGACCACCACCCCAGCCAACCCCCTTTGGCAAGAGATGAGTATTGAGGACATAAAAGCCCTGGAGGAGTTGATGGAGTTGTGGGAGGAGGGAAACATTGACCTCACGGACCTTGATGAGGCAGCTGCCTTAGAGGGGGAACTGACGACTCTGCCGCCCTCCTCAACTCCACCTCCTTCAAATCCTCCACTTATCAAATCAGTTCCGAGAGAATACAAGCCTAAATCAAATTTGTTCCCAATATTGCAGGGAAATCCCAACATTTGGGCTTTTACCAAGCAGGTGACCAATGAAATAAATCAGTCTAATTGGAAACTGAAGGCCGAATCTAATCTAAGTGATTCCCAACTCGACGCATTGCGATCCCTACAGCTCAATAAGGATATCATCATCAAGCCCTTCGATAAGGGGGGCAATTTGGTGGTCATGAATTTTCGTGACTATGAGCAGATGGTCATGAACTTATTGACCAACAAAGAATGGTATCGCAAGGTGTCTAACACTCATCTTGATTTAACCAATACACGTTACAAACACCTGATTGGTAATGCTTACCACGATGGATTAATAACAAAAAAAAACCTGGGAGTTTCTCAACATCACAAATCCCAGAACTCCAACTCTCTATGCATTACCCAAAGTTCATAAGAGCCTATCCTCTCCTCCGGCAATGGCTCATTGACGGAAACCGCCAGTCAACTGGTTGATGACTTTTTACGACCACATGTTGAAGGATTGGTATCATATCTACAAGACACGACTGATCTCCTCAGGGCTCTGGATGGCCTCTCCTTGCCCAGGGGATCATGGTTGGTGGCGCTCGATGTTGAGGCCCTTTACAACTCCATACCACATCACCTTGGTTTGCAGGCTGTGGAGGGCTTCATCGTCGAAGATAGGGGCATCCCTCGGGCCTACATTAACTTTATCCTTAACCTTTTAGAGTTCATCTTATCAAACAACATTTTTTTGTTCGGAGACTCCCACTACCTCCAGATACAGGGAGTGGCAATGGGGACCAAGTGTGCCCCCTCCTACGCCAACCTGTATCTGGGGGGGTGGGAGAGACAACTTTTTTTTCAGAGAAGACCTTCAGGATTCTCTGGAATTCATTCCAGTATGGCGACGATTTATTGATGACATTTTTTTCGTATGGACCGGTCCCAGGGATGCCCTCACCACTTTCCTAAACCGTCTTAAGATCAATAGCTTTAATTTAAAGTTTACCTTTGAAACAAGTCAAACAGACTTGACTTTCCTTGATCTTAAAATCAGTGCCAACAGTGATGGCACCATTAGTACATCTCTGTACCACAAATCCTCAGTAGGAAACTCCCTGCTACACGCAGGGAGTGCACACCCAAAATCTCTTATTTCCAGTGTGCCTTACGGGCAATACCTTAGACTACGCCGGAATTGTAGTAATCAACAAGATTTTGAACATGAGGCTAGACTGCTTAGAGCCCGCTTCTTAGAACGAGGCTATAGCAACAAATGCCTCAAAAAAGCATATGCAAGAACTAAAAAACAGGATAGAAATGCCCTTCTACACGGCCCCAAGAGAGCTAAACCTGATCCGGGAATACGTTTAATAACCAAATATTCAAATCAACACCGAGAAGTCCGCCATATTTTACAAAAATATTGGTACTTATTAACAAGTGATGAACAAATTTCCAAGTGGATCAAACCCTACCCTGAAATTACGTATAGGAGAGCCAGGTCTCTGAGGGATACCTTGGTTCACAGTCATTTTGCTCTACCATCATCCAATGCCATTCCCTTTAGGGGCACCAGGCCCTGTCATAAATGCAAGTTTTGCAGATATATGCACTCATCACCTACTGTTACTCTCCCTGATGGACATGTACATAGACCTTCGTTTTCTGTTACCTGTCACTCCATTGGCATAGTATAGCTTATGCAGTGCCAGTGTGATGCTTTTTATATTGGAAAGACCCAACGACCATTCTTCCATCGCATAAGAGACCATGTCTCTTTGATCAAAAAGAAAAAAATGGAAACTCCCATAAGTCGTCATGTGGGCCTTTTCCACAATTTTGACAGCACAGTAATGCATTTCTCTGCTTTGGAACATGTCCCTCCGGGAGACAGAGGGGGGAATTATGACAGGATCTTGCTCCAAAAAGAGGCCAGGTGGATTCATAGGCTATCTGCCCTTAGACACCCTGGCCTGAATGATGCATTCAGTTTTAAGCCCTTTTTATAGGGCCCTTTTTTTTAGAGCTCTATCCTGGAGCTTCGTTAGAGTCATGGTTCTTTTCTTTTTTTTCTCATTCTTTATTTATTTGATTGCCCCTAGCATTTGTCAGATTCTTTTGCATATTTGTGTATGTTTCACTTTATTTGTTATAATTTATATGAATTTTGACGTGTTTACTTCCATTTGATAGTAGCCGTAGTGCCTGTGGCACCACGGTCAACAAATTGTCTTTCAACTGTGATGCTCATGACCCATTATGTGCTCCTTTAAATCTCACCAGTTTGCTTTTTTCAACACTTTCAATAATTTTGGCAATGCCCGAGAAACAGTATTCTCATCTCTCTGTGATTTTGCCTTTTTTGAAGGAACTGTGTCAGAGATGCAATTTCTCTGTCAGTTAATATATTCTTCTTATTATCATTGTTCAATATATCCTTATATTTTTATATTTCAAATACACAATTTAGTTTGTGTATTAATATAATTCAGTAAATTCCATGCAGCACTCCTCCCTTGCCAGTTTACCTTTCGGCGCACCATAGTGCAACCATACGGACGCCCGGGGCGCCCTTAGTTTGTTATGCCAATCCTATGATCACTCAGGTCGCCCATTATTAGTTGGTCCTTGCTTAGTCAGCTCACGGTTCCCATCTGCCTTTTCATTCCTATTTTACACCATTCTATTTCCCACTTTACTTATGTAATAGTGTGGCTGTTTCCCTTTTGCAACATGGCGTGGCTGACTTCAGCAGCACAGAGGGCTTCAACACACACGTCTTCTGATGTGTGATGAGCCACTCCGGTTGGCTGCTTCAATGACGCACGCGCCAGTCCAACCCTATGGACGGCGCTTGCGTCACGCATGGACCTCCGAGTAGACGTCCGCACCGTGGCGATGAGGTCAGACGCTGCCGCGGTGGGGGTATAAGAAGCGCGGTTTTCGCCGCTTACTTTCTGCCAGGATCCTTCCCCATACCAAGGGGCTGGTTGCACTTTTTCCAGCTGGACTATGTTTGATGCATATTCATCCAGGTAAGGTATTGCATGGATGATTCGCCACTTGATCTTTTGATCCTTGTTTTTTCTAGTGACTCATCTTTCTTACTTTGATATATATGTTTTTCTTTCTTTTTAATAGCTGACAGATAGTTGCCAATGTGTCCTATCTTTTCTTTTTGGCTGATGTGCATTCCCGCTGGCCTGTCCATCCCCCATTTAAACATCTCAGCTTCAGTATTCTCCTTTCATGAGTAACTTAGGCGCCAGATCCTTAGCAATAGTTTATTGGCATATCACCTCAATACTTATTCTACCAAGGTAAGAGGCTCATCTCTACATTATTGTATCTCAATAAAATAGAATAGGTTCGTGCAGTCTTGGTACATAACATATTTTATTCATATTCCTATAGGTATTCATTTCATTTTGCTTAAATACCCTATGGTTGCAAACACTATCAGGTGGGTCACTGGATTCTGCCAGGTGGTTGAGTGGAGCAGTGGAACAATGCCGTTTCGCTCGAATTTTGTGGCTCTGAGAGAATCTTCCGTTTATTATAAATGAGTTATTCTGCAAACTGGTGAGTGCATATGTAAACATATGTACGTTTGGTGTTCAGCATGGGTCCTGATCAATTATGCATGTTAATATTTTTTCCTTAATATTTTTTCAATATTTTTCCTTACTATCATGCTAATATTGATGCGGCAATTCCCGCGATGTAATTTAAATAACGTTATGTGCTTATGCTCACTAATTTTTAACCATCCTTTATGTTAACCATATGTATTCTGTGTTTTCAGTATAATCTGCTATTGTCACAATCACTCCTGAGGAAGCTATTCATAGCGAAACTAGTAGAGTGGCGACCTAGCAATTGCACCTTTGATCACTGAGTCACACGTCTTCAAGGATGGTTATGATATTTTATGTATTTTCTGTTTTTGTCATGTAATAAAATTGAATCTTTTTAAGTTCTGATTCCTTTGTCAATCTCTATTCAGCACCGTATTTGAAAATCCCAGGGTATTGAGTATACCCACTGCCCCCCTTTTTCCAGTTTCAAATTATATGGGATGTGGTGCTGTAAGATTTGACCAAGAGTGCCCCCATTCTTTAACCCCTAGACAAGAGCTATCGGACAACCGATAAACAAGTGAAGGGAGTGAGACCGCTACACGTGGGGGCTCGTAAGTCCGGGATCGTGTGTGCTTTGAGTATGGAACTGAGAATGTCTGTGTTTGAACTTTGCTGCCCAGAGGAGTTCCGAGTGGGTCGGCCATATTACTGGCCAAAGTGCATCCCTGCTCGAAGTCGTGGACATGACCCTAAGACGGGAAAGGCCCATGCAGAAGAGCGAGAAGAGGGAAAAGTCCAGCCGTGTGACATACTACATGTGGGGGCTTTTACTGCACTGCGCCATGAGGCACCCCATAACTGAGCAGTTCGTGGGCGGAGGCTGCTGTAAGCCCGCGAAAATGTGCAGATGATGGGAGGAGTCTGGCCATGTGGGGAGATACACGTGGAGACTCCGGCGCAAGGTCAGTGCGTGATGGAGCAACAGATAGTCGGGATGACCTCAAGTTCCCCATGGATTCCGGTTCCCTACCCCACAAAGATGACTGCTTTTGCTGCTCCCCTTACAGACACGGGGATAAGACTTAGGCCCCGAGGGCAGTTGGCTCTGTACACCTGCAGAGACACGGAGGCCCTCGGCGTGATCTGTCCCGGATGTTCGGGACTGGTGGTCCACCTGAAGCCATTCGGAAGTTGCGAGGCATGCAAAGAGTTCTTATTCGAGGTGGAGCCATCCACAGTAAGGCCCCGGGCCCTTCGCCTCAACTGCCTCACAGGTACCGCTACTCTGGAAGGGGAGATCCAGGCCTTTGCGGAGGTTCCCGTACGCACTGACCAGGGCGATGTGACTGCCCAACCAGAGACAGAAAGAGAAAAATCCGAGGATGCTGCTTCGGTCGCCACAAGCTCCCTGCTCCCACCTCCGAAGAGGAAAGTCGGCCTGGTACAGGCATCCTGTGGTCGTGGTCGAGCTTCGCCCCGCTGCTTGCCTGGCCTGGGTGGATCCGGTCGGAAGAGTGCTGGACGTCCCTGTTCTTCCAAAGGCCCAGGTGAGCCAGGGGTTGGGACTGTGGCGTTGGTTGGAGGTGTCGGGAGTCCAGTCGGTGGAGCCCGCCAGGGAGGGTGGTTCCGTGTCTACTGGGAATTACCTACCCGCAGAGATGTACGACACCTCCGACCTAGAGTCGCTGTCGGACTGTGGAGATGATGGTGAGATTGATGAACTATTTCACCGCAAGGGCTGGGACAAAATGCAATTGCTACGTGTGCCACAGGATCCACCTATGACCACAGGAGAAAGTACACCCCGGGTAGAGGCCCCGGAGCTTGCGAGAGAGCCCAGTCCTCTGCTTGTTCCTCCATCACCCGCAGCATCATCCGTTCCGGTAGCGGGAACACAGCGCGCATCACTGCGGCCGCCAAGGCCTAAATCTCAGGAGGTAGTTAAAGAACCTCGGCATCCAGAAGCCATCGTTCCGCCTGGAGAAGGAGAGCGGACCACGATGCCACCTTTGGCCCGATTACAGCGGCTCTTTTGTCAGAGGGTTGCCCGTGAATATGGATGGGAGTACCCATATTTGCCTTGGGACTTACTTTTTGAAGTCGAAGTCTTGCGGCGGCGGTGGTACGATGAGTTCGTCTGGGAGAAACTCAAAGTGCCTCATGCTCACCGGTACCTGTCATGTTCACCCTCTGTGTCTAAGCTTATTCAGGGACTGCAAAGCGGAGTGGATGCTGGGTCGGCACATCCATGCAGACAAGGTGCTTATCTGCCGGAAGGATGGAGAGGACATTGAGTACAACGTTGAAACTTTTGATAAGCACCTGAAGCCCTTGTTCTTGCCGCATCCGAAGTTTTACTTGTAGGAGAGGAAAGACTCCTGTGTGCTGTTACACTTTTGTTTGCTGTGGAACTCCCTTGAACACAAGGACTGTGCCCTAGTTTTTTATTTGGGCTTTTCTACTCTTTGGAAAAATGGGAGCTGTTTTGTTTGTTCTCCCTCTTTTTCCATGTATCAAAGACAAAAACTTTGGGGTAGAATCAGAGTAGGGACGCAGCCAGAAGAATGAAGGTTGTCTGGAAGATTCGACCAACTGTCATTACCGCGGCACTGTCACCAGGTGGCAGTGCTGTGCAACGGCTGTTTTTTTTTTTTACACTTGCACCACCTTACTCATTGGAGCGAATGGGCCTCTCGGCTGATAGACCCATTCATTCCAAGTCGACACACATATGTTAGGATGTTGTGTTTTGTTTCCCTTCTACAGGAGATTCGTCTGTCAAGGCTGCTGAGTATGGGGTGGTTCTTGGACAGTGATGGGAGGGATTGTTTATATGTGTACATGTTCAGACTGTTTTATTGAAAGGTTTATCATTTTATATTCCCTTCCCTCGAGTAAGTCTTGGCACAAAAAATAAATACAAATTGGGGTTTGAGATTGAGGGGTGGCCTCTGGGGTCAAGCTCATGTTACCACTCCTTGGGAAGCATGGGTTTGCGCCAGACGCTGGGGACCAGCCTCAAATCACTAGGGGGAGAGTGTAGCAGGGGTCTAAATCTAGGGGGAGCACCTGGGTGGTAGTATGATCCAGGTTACACTAATTGTGAGAAGATTTGGACCATTTAAGTCGTGGAGGACTTTGGGGGCGCTGTTGTCCCAGGTCGAGTTTGAGCCACCGTCACAGTGCTGCACCTTTTTTGTCCTGCTCTGGCAGTGGTATGGCGGGGCGGGGAGACCTGCTGTGCCTGCTGGGGGTAGGGCATAAAAGGGGTAGACGCCCTCGCCACGAGGTCTTTCTTTTCCATCCCGCGCCCAGGCACCTTCGGCCTGGGTGCTGGCGGTCCAGAGTTCCGGCCCAGGTGCCCATGGCCTGGCCGGAGCCGTGTCGGAGTCCATCTCAGGCACCTTAAGCCTGGGGTGAGGTACTACACCGGAGGCCTGGGGTCCAGTGACTTTGACTGGACTCTGCAAGGGTGGATGGGTCCGAGGGTCCCTGAGGTGGATGGGGCCCGTATCTGAGGCGAGGAGGCCGGAGAGGTTACCCTTCTGAAGAGCACGGAGCAGCATCAACCCGGTGACAGAGGGGCCTCTGGTAACTCTCTTGGAGGGACGCTTTCCCCCTGACAGGGGCCGCAACGCAACGAAGGTACTCCAGTTCCTGTTCTCTAGAGTCGCTGGCAGAGACTCTGAAGATTTAAGTTCTCTCAAGCCGATGGGTTTTAGCAACAGTTGGTGAAATCACAGTGGTTTAGTTTGATTGTTAGGACTGTGCCTCGACCTGCTCACCTCACCCTGTTGAACTGTTTATTGGGTCCCAACCAGTTGGCTGACAAAGGACTGTTTATTCGTGTGCTATAATAAACAAGTGTTGGACCTTTATCGGTGTGTGGTACTCTGGTTAATGGGAGCAAAGGGAGGTATCAGCACAACAGACTTGGCTCTTAAAGAAACACACAGGCCCGAGGAAGAAAAACAACAGGTACTGGCCTTCACCTCCCCTGAGGCATGGGGAGGACATGGGCCGTGGCGCATCTCACTCTCGCAGTCAAGATACCCCTAGACAAGAGCTATCGGACAACCGATAAACAAGTGAAGGGAGTGAGACCGCTACACAGGTATAGTGTGTGTATGTGGAATACATGTATGTAGCTGATTGAAAAGTCCCAGTATAATGCAAACCTATTCAAGAATGTTACTTCACTTTCAGTAAACGTGCAGTGCAAGGTGCAGAGCAGGTTTACAGCACTGCACAGTAAAGAAGGCAGAGCAGTCGGGACTCAGGTTGAGAAGGAAGATACAGTGTGGAAAGTAGGTAGAGCAGCCAGGACTTATAGTAGAAGAACACACAGCCTGACATCCATCCTCTGACATGTTCAGTCTGCCCTGGGGAGAGCTCTGTGTCTTCTGAGCAGGAAGAAGTTCTCAGGGCTGTACTGTGTTGCCTCGCCCACCCAAGCTGCCGCTCTTACTATAACAGCTTAGATGCAGTCGGACAGACTACCAGGAGCACGTTAGTCCTTCCTATAAAGGGGCGTGGATCCTGACGTAGAAAGGGGGCTGTCAATATGTATGAAGGCATCCTCGGCTTTGAGCACGGTGGTGGATAGATTTTTCTCCATGGTCCCAACCTGACGCCCCCTTCCAAACTCCGCCCAGGGCAGCCACCCCTCCCGCCCACCCCTTGTACTGGCCCTGCATGGGCACAGTGAGTCATGGGCACAGTGAGGCATGGACACAGTGAGGCATGGACACAGTGAGGCATGCACATGGACACAGTGAGGGAAAGTGAGACACAGTGAGGCATGCACATGGACACCCTAGGCTTATACTCGAGTCAATAAGTTTTCCCAGTTTTTTGTGGTAAAATTTGGTGCCTCGGCTTATATTTGGGTCAGCTTATACTCGAGTATATACGGTAACTGTATGTTAAATAAAATGTATTGATTTTATAAAACCTTGTAATGTCTTTTGATGGTGCCAAGAAATCCCTGCTGCCACACTCTTTTCCAAATAATTGTTCTAAAATGATTAAAGAAAATAAATGGTGCAGGGTTCCCCCAAAATCCATACCAGACCCTTATCCGAACATACAGCCTGGCAGGCCAGGAAAAGAGGTGGGGGGGGGAGGAGGCAAGCGAACCCCCCCTCCTGAACCATACCAGGCCACATGCCCTCAACAAAGCACCTTGTCCCCATGTTGATGGTGACAAGGGCTTCTTCATGATAACCCTGAGCAGTGGTTGTGGGGGTCTGCGGGCATGGGGCTTATCAGAATCTGGAACCCCTCTTTAACAAAGGGGCCCCCAGATCCCGGCACCCACTTATGTGAATGAGTATGAGGTACATTGCAACCCTACTCATTCACCAAAAAAGTGTCAAAAATAAAGAAAAGGAAAAAAGAAGGGTCTGGTGTCACCAGTGACACACCTCCATCCCTGAATTTCATGAAAAAAAGAAAAGAAGAGAGATTCGCCCTTGGGACTTTGAGTGAGGTGAGCACTGTTAGGCCAATAAAAAATCGCAAGAATAATTGCAGTGTATATTTATTCAGGTAAAAAGCAGTACATACATTAATGTCATGAACATGGGCCAATTCATACAAAATACAAGACCAATATAAATTAGGTAAAATGATATTGCGAGTATCTGACAGTAATTATGTAAACACATAGGCATCAAAAGTAACCCGACGCGTTTCGCGAGGCTTAGCTCGCTCTTCAGGGGTGGATGCACGTAGTGTACCTAAAATGAGAGTGATATAGTATAAAGCATGATATGAAGGCACAGGGGGGGGGGCCTTGAATATGGAAAACCCCATACTCACCACTGGACATTGCCAGGAAAAGAGGTGGGGGGGAGGCAAGCGAACCCCCCCTCCTGAACCATACCAGGCCACATGCCCTCAACAAAGCACCTTGTCCCCATGTTGATGGTGACAAGGGCTTCTTCATGATAACCCTGAGCAGTGGTTGTGGGGGTCTGCGGGCATGGGGCTTATCAGAATCTGGAACCCCTCTTTAACAAAGGGGCCCCCAGATCCCGGCACCCACTTATGTGAATGAGTATGAGGTACATTGCAACCCTACTCATTCACCAAAAAAGTGTCAAAAATAAAGAAAAGGAAACAGTACACGGTTTTTGACATGTCCTTTATTAAAATAAAAAATAAAAAAACAATGTCCCTTGATGTAGATCCAGCTCACCCCGCCCAAAACACACGAAAAAAGAGAAAAAAAAACTCATCTCGTCTACGGACTGCCTGCTCCTCCGTCTGACAATAGCTAAGGGGCAGAGTCACCGACCCAGCATGCCCTGGTCAGTGATGTCACAAGGAGGTGAGGTCACCCGCTGACATCATCGGGTGACCCTGCCCTTAGCTTTTTAGGTAAAAGTCAGACGAAGGAGCAGGCAGCTCGCAGGGAGCATTCGACAAGGCTGGAGGGTTTTTTTTTTCCCCGGTTAAACGGTGTGGCGGGTGGCGTGAAATGAATCTACATTGGGGGGACATTGTTTTTTATTTTTAAATAAAGGAATTGTCAAAACCTGTTTACTGTGTTTATTCACTTTTTACACATCTTTTGTGAATAGGTAGGGTACCACAAACTCATTCACATGGGGGGGGCAGGATCTGGGGGCCCCCTTGTTAAAGGGGGCTTTCAGATTGCGATAAGCCCCCCCACCAGCAGACCCCCACAACCACAGCCCAGGTTTGTGGGAAAGAGACCCTTGTCCCCATCAACATGGGGGCAAGGTGCTTTGGGGGGGGCGCAGAGCCCCCCCAAAGCACTCCCCCCATGTTGAGGGCATGTGGCCTGGTATTGGTCAGGAGGAGGGGGTGCTCGCTCGTCCACCCTTTTCCTGGTCTGCTAGGCTGCATGCTCGGATAAGGGTTTAGTATGGCTTTTGGGTATCCGTCTGGAAAAGCCAAACTTGGACAAAACAGCATTCATGTAGAGCAGTGTTTCTCAACTCCAGTCCTCAAGGCGCCCCAACAGGTCATGTTTTCAGGCTTTCCATTATTTTGCACAGATGATTTAAACAGTTTCACTGTCTTAGTAATTACCACAGCCGTTTCTTCTGAGGGAAATCCTGAAAACATGACCTGTTGGGGGGGGGGCACCAGAACCCGCGAACGGACCGAAAGTTCGCACGAACTTTAGAACCCTATTAAATACAATGGATGCGAATGTTCGAAATCTAAAGTGCTAATTATAATGACTATTATGCATGTTATTGTCCTAAAAAGGGTTTGGGAACCCGGGTTCTGCACCAGGGGACATGTATCAATGCAAAAAGAAGTTTTAAAAACGGCCGTTTTTCGGGAGCAGTCATTTTAATGATGCATAAAGTGAAAAAAATAAATCAAATATTCCTTTAAATATCGTACCTGGGGGGTGTCTAAAGTATGCCTGTGAAGTGCCATGTGTTTCCCATGTTTAGAACTGTCCCTGCACAAAATTACATTTCTAAAGGAAAAAAAGCCATTTAAAACTGCTTGCGGCTTTAATGTAATGTCTGGTCCCGGTAATATGGATGAAAATCTTTAAGAAAAATGGCATAGCTACCCCCTCACACCCCCCCCCCCTTACCCCAGCCCATTACCAGCCCCTTTGGGTCTTGTATGGATATTAAGGGGAACCCCGCACACAAAATAAAAAAGGCCCTATATACTCTGAACAGCCGTATACAGGCGGTGCATACAAGACAGGGACTGTAGGTTTGTTCTTATGTAGAATCTGTTTTGAACAGGTACATTGTTTAAGTGTAGCTCCAGCCAAAAAATCAATTTTTAAGCTTTTTGGAAAACATAGGGAAGGGTTATCACCCCTGTAACATTTGTTTTGCTGTCTGTGCAGTGTGCACCTGTTCAGAACAGTTCACCTCACTTTCCGTCCTAATGACAAATGTTTTTTGAAAATTTGGGTTTTTTATTGAAACAAGAATTGGTGATAAAGCATCAGTGGAGAGGAGACACTTTTTTCCCATATTAACTCTTACAGGAGAGAATTTGCCTTCCTAGGGGTAGATTTCCTCTCACTTCCTGTTGTATCCTTCCGTTTGCAAGTAGGAGTCGTTTGTAAGTTGGATGTTTGAAAGTAGGGGCCTGCCGTATATACTCAGCTGAAATTTGCCCCTTACATGTTGGTGTTGCCACAACACTGTGAGCCCTCACAGTTACTCTTGGTGGGCGCATGAATGGACCCTGCTGTGAATTATTAGATCAAGAATTGTAATTGCATGCCCCTGTTGAACAGGGGCTGAAAAATTGGGCCTTTGGTGGTGGTGGTGGTGGTGGTGTTGACACAACACTGTAAGGCCTCACAGTTACTCTTGGTGGGCGCAGGAATGGGCCCTGCTGTGAATTATTAGATCAAGAATTGTAATTACATGCCCCTGTTAAACAGGGGCAGAAGAAATGGTGCCACAACACTGCAACCCCTCACAGATACTGTACTTGGAGCACAGCAATGAGCCCTGTTGCAAAGTATTGCATCAAAAATTGTAATTACACGCCCCTGTTAAACAGGGGCTGAAAAATTGGGCCTTAGGCACTGGTGCTGGTGCCACGACACTGCAACCTCTCCCAGATACTCTAGTTGGAGTGCAGGAATGAGCCCTGCTGCAAAGCATTGCATAAAAAATTGTAATAACACGCCTTTGTTAAACAGGGGCTGAAAAATTGGGCCTTAGCCACTGGTGCTGGTGCCACGACACTGCAACCTCTCCCAGATACTCTAGTTGGAGTGCAGGAATGAGCCCTGCTGCAAAGCATTGCATAAAAAATTGTAATTACATGCCCCTGTTAAACAGGGGCTGAAAAATTGGGCCTTAGCCACTGGTGGCGGCACCCAGAAACAAAAATGTTCTTCCAAGCTATCATCATCAATCGGATCATTGAGGAGGAGGAGGATAGTCAGTCAACATAACAGGACAGTCTCTCAGCATCAGCATCAGTCTTGAAGGGATGTGACATTTGAAAATAAATTAGTCTGTTATATCAGCTTCAGGTGTTTGGTAGCTGGTGGTGATCCAAGACTGGTTCATCTTTATGAAGGTCAGTCGATCAACCGAGTCGGTGGGCAGGCGCACCCTGTGATCCGTGACAAATCCTCCAGCAGCACTGAATGTGCGTTCTGAAAGAACGCTGGATGCAGGACAGGCCAGTAGCTCAATTGCATACTGTGCAAGCTCTGGCCAGTGATCCATCCTCAAGACCCAGTAAGCCAGAGGATTTTCGGTGGGGAAGGTGTCCAAGTCTGACCTTGCCCCTAGGTATTCCTGCACCATGTATATCAGACGCTGGCGATGGTTGCTGGAACCGATCATACCTTGGGGCTGCGGACTAAAGAATTGTCTGAACGCATCGGTCAGACGGCCACCTTCCCCACCGCTCCTTCTTTGACTGACCGAAGCCTCAGCAACTCGTTGTCCAGGAGTTTGTAACCTCCCAGTCTCTGGGAACGCGTTGCACAGACCTTTCTGCAAGGCCTCCCGGAGTTGTCTCATCCTCTGCTCCCTCTGCGACGGTAAGATAAGGTCCGCAACCTTACCCTTGTACCGTGGATCAAGGAGAGTGGCCAGCCAGTAATGGTCCCTCTCCTTGATCCGAAGAATACGAGGATCCTTCCGCAGACTTTGCAGGATCAGGGAGGCCATGCAGTGTAGGTTAGCTGAGGCATTCGGTCCGGAGTCCTCTAGGTCACTAAGGATGACATGATCCGCAGCCACCTCCTCCCAGCCACGTACAAGTCCACTGGTTTCTTGGGACTGTAAATCATCCCTAAAAGACTGCTGCTGATGATGCTGAGTGCCAGGCTCCACCTCCATGCTGACACAATCCTCCTCCTCCTCCTCTTCCTGTGCGATGGGTGGGACAGAAGGAACACTGTCTGCGTAAAGGGGGCCTTGAGAGGCAAGGAAGTCCTCCTCTTCCTGCCTCTGTTCTGCCTCAAGTGCCCTGTCCATTATTCCACGCAGCGTATGTTCCAACAGGTGGACAAGAGGTACAGTGTCACTGATGCATGCACTGTCACTGCTCACCATCCTCGTGGCCTCCTCAAATGGTGCCAGGACCGTGCATGCATCCCTGATCATGCCCCACTGGCGCGGTGAAAAAAAACTGAGCTCCCCTGACCCTGTCCTGGTGCCGTAGTCACACAGGTACTCATTGATGGCCCTCTGCTGCGTGTGCAGCCGCTGCAGCATGGCCAATGTTGAGTTCCACCTGGTGGGCATGTCACATATAAGGCGGTTCTTGGGCAGGTTCAACTCCTTTTGCAGCTCAGCCAGGCGAGCACTGGCATTATAAGATCTGCGGAAATGAACACAGACTTTCCTGGCCTGCCTCAGGACATCCTGTAGCCCGGGTACCTGCCCAAGAACCGCTGCACCACCAGGTTAAGGACGTGAGCCACACAGGGCACATGGGTCAGTTGTCCCTGTCGAAGGGCAGAGAGGAGGTTGGTGCCATTGTCGCAAACCACCATTCCTGGCTTAAGCTGGCGTGGCGTCAACCACCTCTCGGCCTGCCCCTGCAGAGCAGACAGAACCTCTGCCCCAGTGTGGCTCCTGCCCCCCAAACACACCAGCGCAAGCACGGCATGGCATCTTTTTGCCTGCGTACTTGCGTAGCCCCTTGAACGCCTACGGAGCACCGCTGGTTCCGAGGACAAAGCACAGGAAGAGGCCATGGAGGAAGAAGAAGAGGAGGGGGTGGAGGAGAGAGGTGTGTCACAACCAGTAGTAGCATTTTGGAGGCGTGGCGGTGGAACAACCTCCAACACTACTGCACCTTGTCCTGCATCCTTCCCAGCTGCCAAAAGAGTGACCCAATGGGCCGTGAAAGAAAGGTAACGTCCCTGTCCATGCCTGCTGGACCATGAGTCAGCGGTAATATGCACCGTACCGCTGACTGCCCTGTCCAGCGAGGCCAAGACATTGCCTTCCACATGCCGGTAGAGAGCCAATATCGCCTTCCGTGAGAAAAAGTGGCGTTTGGGAACCTGCCACTGAGGAACCGCACATTGCACAAACTCACGGAAGGGGGCCGAGTCTACCAACTGAAAAGGCAGCAGTTGAAGCGCTAGCAATTTAGCCAAGCTAGCATTCAACCGCTGGGCATGTGGATGGCTGGGAGTGAACTTCTTTTGACGGTCAAACAGCTGGGGCAGGGAAATTTGCCTTCTAGAATCGGACGTCGGTGTACTGCTAGCAGAGTGCCTGCAAGTACTTGGCTGTGACACACCTAATTCTACACCTTCATTCCTCTCAGTGCAGGTTTCAGAGAGGACTGAAGGTATAGTGGGGTTTGAGATCCCAGCTGATTCGGTGCAAGGAGAGGTCCGCTTTGTTCTTTGGTGTGGGTCTTTAAGGTAGGCTTGCCAACGAGCTGCATGGCAGGTCAACATATGTCTGGTCAAGCATGTGGTGCCCAAGCGGGTGATGTTTTGGCCACGCGATATACGCTTGAGACATATGTTGCAAACAGCAGCTGTGCGATCTGATGCACTCGACTCAAAAAAGGCCCACACCAAAGAACTTTTTGAATAACGGGCAGAGGCAGCGCCCTGCACAGGCGGAGCTCTGCGGTGTGATTCCGTCGGTGTGCTGCCCTTATGCTGGCCCCCCGAGGGCTTCCTGCCTCGTTGGAGATGTGCCTCCTCCTCATCCTCCTCCTCCTCCTCCTCCTCTCTCCTATTAGGCACCCACGTGGAGTCAGTGACCTCATCATCCCCTCCCTCCTCATCACTGGAGCCAATCTGGCAGTATGCTGCAGCTGCTGGAACATGACTGCCAGATTGGTGTCCTTCTTGAGCATCCCCTCTCTCTGCTCTCACGCTACTGCCTTCCTCTAGCTGGGCATCATCATCAGACCCTTCAAAACGCTGGGCATCCTCCTGGAGCATGTACCCAACACTGTGCTCAAACAGTTCGGGGGACTCCTCAGGAGAACATGGTTTGTCTAGGGAAGGAGTGACTGATGATGACATTGATACCAGGGAAGAGGACGCTTTGGCAGCTGCTTTGCCAGTACCCTGAGCCTGGGTGAGAGGATGAGGAGGATGAGGAGGGCTTGGTCATCCACTCTACCAAGTCTTCGGCATGATGCGGCTCAACACGTCCAGCTGCCTAAAAGAAGGACAAGCGTGTCCCATGGCCACGTGCTGATGGCGATGCACCACGTCCACGACCAGCACTGTTGTCTCTAGACACAGAGCCTGCTTGCCCTCTTTTATTGGCTCCTGACTGTCTGCCTCTCCTTGTTTGCCTTCCAGACATTCTAATGGCCTGCAGGGAGATGGGAAAACCAGCAATAAGGCCTAGCTTCAGGAGTATATTTTGCAGGAATCACACTACGCCTGCTGTAAGTGCTGCAAATGCCTGTTGGTGTAACACACCAGGAAAACACAGCAATACGGGCTAACTTCAGGTGTATAATGTGCAGGAGGCACACTCCGCCCGCTGTAAGTGCTGCAAATGCCTGTTGGTGTAACACACCAGGAAAACACAGCAATACGGGCTAACTTCAGGTGTAATATGATCAGGAGGCACACTCCGCTCGCTGTAAGTGCTGCAAATGCCTGTTGGTGTAACACACCAGGAAAACACAGCAATACGGGCTAACTTCAGGTGTAATATGATCAGGAGGCACACTCCGCCCGCTGTAAGTGCTGCAAATGCCTGTTGGTGTAACACACCAGGAAAACACAGCAATACGGGCTAACTTCACGTGTATAATGTGCAGGAGGCACACTCCGCCCGCTGTAAGTGCTGCAAATGCCTGTTGGTGTAACACACCAGGAAAACACAGCAATACAGGCTAACTTCAGGTGTATAATGTGCAGGAGGCACACTCCGCCCGCTGTAAGTGCTGCAAATGCCTGTTGGTGTAACACACCAGGAAAACACAGCAATACGGGCTAACTTCAGGTGTATAATGTGCAGGAGGCACACTCCGCCCGCTGTAAGTGCTGCAAATGCCTGTTGGTGTAACACACCAGGAAAACACAGCAATACGGGCTAACTTCAGGTGTAATATGATGAGGAGGAACACTCCGCCCGCTGTAAGTGCTGCAAATGCCTGTTGGTGTAACACACCAGGAAAACACAGCAATACGGGCTAACTTCAGGTGTATAATGTGCAGGAGGCACACTCCGCCCGCTGTAAGTGCTGCAAATGCCTGTTGGTGTAACACACCAGGAAAACACAGCAATACGGGCTAACTTCAGGTGTATAATGTGCAGGAGGCACACTCCGCCTGCTGTAAATTTTTGTTTATTTTAAAAACTACTGCCAGTATATATACAAAAAGAAATAACATATACATTAAAGAAACCCTAACACATCAAACTAACACACATTACCAAAACTCACCACCACCACCCTTACCCACTTTCTGACCACCCACACGTGGGTTTCTCATTATATATATCCGAAATCCTAAAATACAAGAAAAAGAAAACATCACCCACTAATCTTACGAAATCCTAATACTAACACACATCAAACCTAACACTAACACCAAACCTAAACGCTAACACCAACCACCCACCGGCTACTTACAGGCGAGAACGCAAATAAGGTCTAGAATGCCTGCAAGCCCTACTTTAAAAAATCTAAGGGGGGTGAAAAGGACAGAAAGAACCACCCCCCAAAAGAAAAAGGCCCAGAGTCCTCAAGGAGGCCGGAAAGAGAAACCCCTCCACAGCCGGGCACTCCTATTGGCTCCAACCCTTTCCCTCTCAAGACTCCTCACCTTCACCAACTCCCGAAAGATATCACCCACCACCTCATGCGTGGACAGGACTTTGCCCCTAGTGGACACCAAACACCGAGCGTGCCATGTGTAATAGAGAGCCACTAAGCTAGCTAAATAAAGTGACGATAACTCAAACCCTCTGTGAACCCTAAAGTCGCCGTACACCACCTCAGAGTAAGTCAAGGACGAGAGTCGGGGATAACCAATGGCTTCCCCTGCCCCCTCGCGAACCTCAATGTTGAAGGGGCATTCGGCCAAAAAGTGGTCCATGGTCTCCAATGCCCCCCCACATTCTGCACGAGGACAACCTCTGTCCCCTAGGTTCCTAAACTTTAGGTTTCCACGGACATAGAGGCGTCCGTGGAAAGCCCTCCACGCAATATCCCTCTGGGACTCTTGGGGAATTCAGATGGGCTAGTCCCTTCTCAAGGGCTCTCTCCGGGCAATCCCTTAAAGACAGTGGCCTCAAAATGTCCGAGGCCATGACTCTTGAGTACAGCTCACGCCGACCCAAAGAGCCCACCTCCAGGGCAGTTATCCGCCACTGCCTCAGTACCTTCAAAGCTTGGGGGACATAGGACGGGAGATACCCGTGTGATCTACGAAGATCACCGGGCCGACCCCCATCCTCCCACCTACTCAGGAACAGCAAGAGCCAGTTCTTGCATGAGCACTCCCACAGAGTAGGCAGGTCCACAAAGATGGACTGCAGGTTGAATTTCACAAATAAGGTGATGACAAACACCACCGGATTGATCATATCCAACCCACCATGCCTCCTCTGTCGGTACGTGACTTCCCTCTTGATCAGATTTAGCCTGTTTCCCCACAACAGCAGGAAAAACAGGCCAGAGATCCGGGCATAGAGAGATGCCGGCAAAATACAAACGTAGCTGACATAGAGGAACTCTGGCAGTAGGTATGTTTTGACCAGGCTTACCCTTTCCCTCAATGACAGCTTCCAGCCCTTCCAGGCATTCACCTTCCGAGATGCACCGACCAGTCTGCGCTCCCAATTTAGCTTGGGGTAATCATCCGGGCCAAACAGGATGCCAAGAATTTTAACTTCTGGCTGGGGCTGGGGAAACACGTCCGGAAGAGCGAACTGCTCGCCTTCCTTCCCCAACCAGAGAACTTCGCTCTTGTCCCAATTGACCAACGAACCAGATGCCTCGGAGTAGCTCCCAATTTGCGTTTCCACAAATAGGGCCTCCTCGCGGCTGGACACCACCACCGAGACATCGTCCGCGTAGGCCACCACCCTCACTGCCGGATCCAGACCAATGCAAGGCTCCACCGGAACCCCCCTCAAACGCTCACAGTCGAGCCTTCTCACAAAGGGATCGACGGCAAAAACGTAGAGAAGGGGGCTCAACGGGAAACCCTGCCTGACCCCAGAGTCCACAGCAAAGGCAGGACCCACCCAACCATTGACAAGAGGGAAGCTCACCGCCCCCTTGTACAATACTTTCAGCCAATTCACAAATTGCTCAGGCAAACCATACTTTCTCAGAAGAAGCCAGAGGTACTCATGGTTCACCCGGTCAAAAGCCTTGGCCTGGTCTAATGCCAGCAGATACCGCCCATCCCCCATTGCCCTGCACCTTTCCACGGCCTCCCGGACGTTCAGGACGGCACTAAAGGTGCTCCGGCCAGGAATTGCGCAGTGCTGGGAGACAGAAAGCATCTCGCCAGCGACTGCTGACATACGCAAAAAGAGTATTTTCGCCAGCAACTTCCTATCTGTAGTGAGAAGGGCGATCGGGCGCCAGTTCTCAATCACAGTCGGATCTTTCCCCTTTGACAGCAGAATCAAGGCTGACCTTCTCATTGAGGGAGGGAGCAGGCCGTTGGCCAAACACTCATTGAAAACCTCCCTCAAATGAGGAGCCAAAAGACTCTTAAAGGTTTTATAAAATTCAGCCGTAAGCCCATCAGGCCCCGGCGACTTTTTTAAGGACAAAGAGTCGATGGCCTGCTCGATTTCTGCAACCGAGATTTCCGCTGTCAGAGAGTCCGGGAGATCAGGCCCCGCACGAAGCGGGGTCTCATCAAGAAACGCCCTGGCTTTCTCCATATCTAAAGGCTTACTTCGAAGGAGGCCTGAAAAATGGTCCCCAATGATGCCCAGGATACCCGGACCGGACCAGGGACCCTGAGGCATCCTTCAAACCATGTATGACCTTCGAACTCACCGCCTCACCACAGCTCCTGTAGGGATCCGGGGAGGAAAACTTCTCGTAATCCCTTTCAAGGACCAGGGAGGCAAGACGGTCATACTGACACCCCTTCATCTGAAGTTTCAGATCGGATATCTGTTCCTGAGGGCCCCCAGCTGAAACCAGGCGGTCTAACTGCCTGCGCAACCTCTGGTAGGCCAGGTACTTGGATGTCGCCCGGTACCTAGAGATCCTGCGGAAAAAGCCCTCCGACCTCTTCTTCACCACTTCCCACCATTCCTGGCGGGAGCAGCCACTCTCAAGGAGCGAGGCCTGATCCGCAAGGAAGATCTCATAGGCCTCCCTAACCTCGAGGTCCTCGAGCAGCGATCTATTAAGACGCCAGAAACCTCGACCCTTCTGAGGAGTGTCGGCCACATTCAGAGTCACAGAAACCATACAGTGATCGGAGAACTCCACCGCCTGCAGCACAGGTGCCGCAAAGGTAGAGCTCCCCTTTAAAAAAAACCTATCTAACCTACTCCTACTATTACCTCGGGCATAGGTGAACCCAGTGTGGTTGGGGAGGCACTGAACATGTGCTTCCCTTACTATTCTATTCAAGAAGATGCTATCATATCCCAGGGGGCCTGAGGCGCCTGCCCGATCCTTTGATCTGGTGACCATGTTATAGTCACCACCAAAGACCACCTGCTGGGACGTAAACAAGTAGGGCTTGACCATCGTGAGGAGGCTCCTCCTGTCCCTCTTGGTCTGAGGGCCATAGAAGTTGATCAGCCTTAGGAATTGCCCCCTCACGACGGCGTCCACCACCAGGCACCTACCGACCTCTACCTCAATCACTCGTCGGCAAGCCACCGGACCAGTCTTAAAAAGGACTGCAACTCCACTGCAGGGCTCGGCCGCAAGAGACCAGAGGGAGGGCCCGCACCTCCACTCCCTCTTTGCTAGATGCATCTCTGCCACCGATGCCAGCCAGGTCTCTTGCAAAAACAAAATGTCAGCTTCAACTCGGCTGAGAAAATCGAAGGCCATAAAACGAGCCGCCGCAGAACGCACACTTGCGACATTAATAGTCGCAACGTGTAATGGAGAGGGTACCGCCATCCTTAGTGATTTTGGCCTGCATTCTCCTCTGCATTTTCGCCTACACCCCGGGGTCCTCCTCCGAATCGGAGAGGACCTGTACATATTCCCTACGATCACTGGGGGGGCCCCCCAGGGTCCCCACCAGGGACAACCCGGGGTCCCACAACCCCCTCCCCAGGATCCCTCTTCTTCTTCCTCTTCCTCACCTTCCTCTGCAGCCAGCCCGCCTGGGTCTGGCCGCCCACCTCGTCGCTGGAGTGCCCGCTAGAGGCCAAACAGCTGGGGCAGGGAAATTTGCCTTCTAGAATCGGACGTCGGTGTACTGCTAGCAGAGTGCCTGCAAGTACTTGGCTGTGACACACCTAATTCTACACCTTCATTCCTCTCAGTGCAGGTTTCAGAGAGGACTGAAGGTATAGTGGGGTTTGAGATCCCAGCTGATTCGGTGCAAGGAGAGGTCCGCTTTGTTCTTTGGTGTGGGTCTTTAAGGTAGGCTTGCCAACGAGCTGCATGGCAGGTCAACATATGTCTGGTCAAGCATGTGGTGCCCAAGCGGGTGATGTTTTGGCCACGCGATATACGCTTGAGACATATGTTGCAAACAGCAGCTGTGCGATCTGATGCACTCGACTCAAAAAAGGCCCACACCAAAGAACTTTTTGAATAACGGGCAGAGGCAGCGCCCTGCACAGGCGGAGCTCTGCGGTGTGATTCCGTCGGTGTGCTGCCCTTATGCTGGCCCCCCGAGGGCTTCCTGCCTCGTTGGAGATGTGCCTCCTCCTCATCCTCCTCCTCCTCCTCCTCTCTCCTATTAGGCACCCACGTGGAGTCAGTGACCTCATCATCCCCTCCCTCCTCATCACTGGAGCCAATCTGGCAGTATGCTGCAGCTGCTGGAACATGACTGCCAGATTGGTGTCCTTCTTGAGCATCCCCTCTCTCTGCTCTCACGCTACTGCCTTCCTCTAGCTGGGCATCATCATCAGACCCTTCAAAACGCTGAGCATCCTCCTGGAGCATGTACCCAACACTGTGCTCAAACAGTTCGGGGGACTCCTCAGGAGAACATGGTTTGTCTAGGGAAGGAGTGACTGATGATGACATTGATACCAGGGAAGAGGACGCTTTGGCAGCTGCTTTGCCAGTACCCTGAGCCTGGGTGAGAGGATGAGGAGGATGAGGAGGGCTTGGTCATCCACTCTACCAAGTCTTCGGCATGATGCGGCTCAACACGTCCAGCTGCCTAAAAGAAGGACAAGCGTGTCCCATGGCCACGTGCTGATGGCGATGCACCACGTCCACGACCAGCACTGTTGTCTCTAGACACAGAGCCTGCTTGCCCTCTTTTATTGGCTCCTGACTGTCTGCCTCTCCTTGTTTGCCTTCCAGACATTCTAATGGCCTGCAGGGAGATGGGAAAACCAGCAATAAGGCCTAGCTTCAGGAGTATATTTTGCAGGAATCACACTACGCCTGCTGTAAGTGCTGCAAATGCCTGTTGGTGTAACACACCAGGAAAACACAGCAATACGGGCTAACTTCAGGTGTATAATGTGCAGGAGGCACACTCCGCCCGCTGTAAGTGCTGCAAATGCCTGTTGGTGTAACACACCAGGAAAACACAGCAATACGGGCTAACTTCAGGTGTAATATGATCAGGAGGCACACTCCGCTCGCTGTAAGTGCTGCAAATGCCTGTTGGTGTAACACACCAGGAAAACACAGCAATACGGGCTAACTTCAGGTGTAATATGATCAGGAGGCACACTCCGCCCGCTGTAAGTGCTGCAAATGCCTGTTGGTGTAACACACCAGGAAAACACAGCAATACGGGCTAACTTCACGTGTATAATGTGCAGGAGGCACACTCCGCCCGCTGTAAGTGCTGCAAATGCCTGTTGGTGTAACACACCAGGAAAACACAGCAATACAGGCTAACTTCAGGTGTATAATGTGCAGGAGGCACACTCCGCCCGCTGTAAGTGCTGCAAATGCCTGTTGGTGTAACACACCAGGAAAACACAGCAATACGGGCTAACTTCAGGTGTATAATGTGCAGGAGGCACACTCCGCCCGCTGTAAGTGCTGCAAATGCCTGTTGGTGTAACACACCAGGAAAACACAGCAATACGGGCTAACTTCAGGTGTAATATGATGAGGAGGAACACTCCGCCCGCTGTAAGTGCTGCAAATGCCTGTTGGTGTAACACACCAGGAAAACACAGCAATACGGGCTAACTTCAGGTGTATAATGTGCAGGAGGCACACTCCGCCCGCTGTAAGTGCTGCAAATGCCTGTTGGTGTAACACACCAGGAAAACACAGCAATACGGGCTAACTTCAGGTGTATAATGTGCAGGAGGCACACTCCGCCTGCTGTAAATTTTTGTTTATTTTAAAAACTACTGCCAGTATATATACAAAAAGAAATAACATATACATTAAAGAAACCCTAACACATCAAACTAACACACATTACCAAAACTCACCACCACCACCCTTACCCACTTTCTGACCACCCACACGTGGGTTTCTCATTATATATATCCGAAATCCTAAAATACAAGAAAAAGAAAACATCACCCACTAATCTTACGAAATCCTAATACTAACACACATCAAACCTAACACTAACACCAAACCTAAACGCTAACACCAACCACCCACCGGCTACTTACAGGCGAGAACGCAAATAAGGTCTAGAATGCCTGCAAGCCCTACTTTAAAAAATCTAAGGGGGGTGAAAAGGACAGAAAGAACCACCCCCCAAAAGAAAAAGGCCCAGAGTCCTCAAGGAGGCCGGAAAGAGAAACCCCTCCACAGCCGGGCACTCCTATTGGCTCCAACCCTTTCCCTCTCAAGACTCCTCACCTTCACCAACTCCCGAAAGATATCACCCACCACCTCATGCGTGGACAGGACTTTGCCCCTAGTGGACACCAAACACCGAGCGTGCCATGTGTAATAGAGAGCCACTAAGCTAGCTAAATAAAGTGACGATAACTCAAACCCTCTGTGAACCCTAAAGTCGCCGTACACCACCTCAGAGTAAGTCAAGGACGAGAGTCGGGGATAACCAATGGCTTCCCCTGCCCCCTCGCGAACCTCAATGTTGAAGGGGCATTCGGCCAAAAAGTGGTCCATGGTCTCCAATGCCCCCCCACATTCTGCACGAGGACAACCTCTGTCCCCTAGGTTCCTAAACTTTAGGTTTCCACGGACATAGAGGCGTCCGTGGAAAGCCCTCCACGCAATATCCCTCTGGGACTCTTGGGGAATTCAGATGGGCTAGTCCCTTCTCAAGGGCTCTCTCCGGGCAATCCCTTAAAGACAGTGGCCTCAAAATGTCCGAGGCCATGACTCTTGAGTACAGCTCACGCCGACCCAAAGAGCCCACCTCCAGGGCAGTTATCCGCCACTGCCTCAGTACCTTCAAAGCTTGGGGGACATAGGACGGGAGATACCCGTGTGATCTACGAAGATCACCGGGCCGACCCCCATCCTCCCACCTACTCAGGAACAGCAAGAGCCAGTTCTTGCATGAGCGCTCCCACAGAGTAGGCAGGTCCACAAAGATGGACTGCAGGTTGAATTTCACAAATAAGGTGATGACAAACACCACCGGATTGATCATATCCAACCCACCATGCCTCCTCTGTCGGTACGTGACTTCCCTCTTGATCAGATTTAGCCTGTTTCCCCACAACAGCAGGAAAAACAGGCCAGAGATCCGGGCATAGAGAGATGCCGGCAAAATACAAACGTAGCTGACATAGAGGAACTCTGGCAGTAGGTATGTTTTGACCAGGCTTACCCTTTCCCTCAATGACAGCTTCCAGCCCTTCCAGGCATTCACCTTCCGAGATGCACCGACCAGTCTGCGCTCCCAATTTAGCTTGGGGTAATCATCCGGGCCAAACAGGATGCCAAGAATTTTAACTTCTGGCTGGGGCTGGGGAAACACGTCCGGAAGAGCGAACTGCTCGCCTTCCTTCCCCAACCAGAGAACTTCGCTCTTGTCCCAATTGACCAACGAACCAGATGCCTCGGAGTAGCTCCCAATTTGCGTTTCCACAAATAGGGCCTCCTCGCGGCTGGACACCACCACCGAGACATCGTCCGCGTAGGCCACCACCCTCACTGCCGGATCCAGACCAATGCAAGGCTCCACCGGAACCCCCCTCAAACGCTCACAGTCGAGCCTTCTCACAAAGGGATCGACGGCAAAAACGTAGAGAAGGGGGCTCAACGGGAAACCCTGCCTGACCCCAGAGTCCACAGCAAAGGCAGGACCCACCCAACCATTGACAAGAGGGAAGCTCACCGCCCCCTTGTACAATACTTTCAGCCAATTCACAAATTGCTCAGGCAAACCATACTTTCTCAGAAGAAGCCAGAGGTACTCATGGTTCACCCGGTCAAAAGCCTTGGCCTGGTCTAATGCCAGCAGATACCGCCCATCCCCCATTGCCCTGCACCTTTCCACGGCCTCCCGGACGTTCAGGACGGCACTAAAGGTGCTCCGGCCAGGAATTGCGCAGTGCTGGGAGACAGAAAGCATCTCGCCAGCGACTGCTGACATACGCAAAAAGAGTATTTTCGCCAGCAACTTCCTATCTGTAGTGAGAAGGGCGATCGGGCGCCAGTTCTCAATCACAGTCGGATCTTTCCCCTTTGACAGCAGAATCAAGGCTGACCTTCTCATTGAGGGAGGGAGCAGGCCGTTGGCCAAACACTCATTGAAAACCTCCCTCAAATGAGGAGCCAAAAGACTCTTAAAGGTTTTATAAAATTCAGCCGTAAGCCCATCAGGCCCCGGCGACTTTTTTAAGGACAAAGAGTCGATGGCCTGCTCGATTTCTGCAACCGAGATTTCCGCTGTCAGAGAGTCCGGGAGATCAGGCCCCGCACGAAGCGGGGTCTCATCAAGAAACGCCCTGGCTTTCTCCATATCTAAAGGCTTACTTCGAAGGAGGCCTGAAAAATGGTCCCCAGTGATGCCCAGGATACCCGGACCGGACCAGGGACCCTGAGGCATCCTTCAAACCATGTATGACCTTCGAACTCACCGCCTCACCACAGCTCCTGTAGGGATCCGGGGAGGAAAACTTCTCGTAATCCCTTTCAAGGACCAGGGAGGCAAGACGGTCATACTGACACCCCTTCATCTGAAGTTTCAGATCGGATATCTGTTCCTGAGGGCCCCCAGCTGAAACCAGGCGGTCTAACTGCCTGCGCAACCTCTGGTAGGCCAGGTACTTGGATGTCGCCCGGTACCTAGAGATCCTGCGGAAAAAGCCCTCCGACCTCTTCTTCACCACTTCCCACCATTCCTGGCGGGAGCAGCCACTCTCAAGGAGCGAGGCCTGATCCGCAAGGAAGATCTCATAGGCCTCCCTAACCTCGAGGTCCTCGAGCAGCGATCTATTAAGACGCCAGAAACCTCGACCCTTCTGAGGAGTGTCGGCCACATTCAGAGTCACAGAAACCATACAGTGATCGGAGAACTCCACCGCCTGCAGCACAGGTGCCGCAAAGGTAGAGCTCCCCTTTAAAAAAAACCTATCTAACCTACTCCTACTATTACCTCGGGCATAGGTGAACCCAGTGTGGTTGGGGAGGCACTGAACATGTGCTTCCCTTACTATTCTATTCAAGAAGATGCTATCATATCCCAGGGGGCCTGAGGCGCCTGCCCGATCCTTTGATCTGGTGACCATGTTATAGTCACCACCAAAGACCACCTGCTGGGACGTAAACAAGTAGGGCTTGACCATCGTGAGGAGGCTCCTCCTGTCCCTCTTGGTCTGAGGGCCATAGAAGTTGATCAGCCTTAGGAATTGCCCCCTCACGACGGCGTCCACCACCAGGCACCTACCGACCTCTACCTCAATCACTCGTCGGCAAGCCACCGGACCAGTCTTAAAAAGGACTGCAACTCCACTGCAGGGCTCGGCCGCAAGAGACCAGAGGGAGGGCCCGCACCTCCACTCCCTCTTTGCTAGATGCATCTCTGCCACCGATGCCAGCCAGGTCTCTTGCAAAAACAAAATGTCAGCTTCAACTCGGCTGAGAAAATCGAAGGCCATAAAACGAGCCGCCGCAGAACGCACACTTGCGACATTAATAGTCGCAACGTGTAATGGAGAGGGTACCGCCATCCTTAGTGATTTTGGCCTGCATTCTCCTCTGCATTTTCGCCTACACCCCGGGGTCCTCCTCCGAATCGGAGAGGACCTGTACATATTCCCTACGATCACTGGGGGGGCCCCCCAGGGTCCCCACCAGGGACAACCCGGGGTCCCACAACCCCCTCCCCAGGATCCCTCTTCTTCTTCCTCTTCCTCACCTTCCTCTGCAGCCAGCCCGCCTGGGTCTGGCCGCCCACCTCGTCGCTGGAGTGCCCGCTAGAGGCCCCCATGGGCCTCTTGTGCAGGCCCCTCGACGACTCGGCCACCTCCATCTCCCCCCCCGAATCCTGGGAAACCACAAGGGGATCCAGGATGGGACGGGAGGGGGAAGGGGGCGAAGAGGAAGGGGGAAGGGAAGAAGGAGAATAGGGGGATGGAGGGAGAGGAGGGGGGAAAGGGGGAGGAGGAGGGAAAGAAGGGGGGGGGAAGAGAGGGGGTAGAAGGGGAAGATGTACAAAAAAGAGGGGGAGGGGGGAGGCCCCTAACAGAGGGCCCCTCACCCCCTCGGCCCCTCACCCCTACTGGGCCCGATGCTGGCACACCCGGCCCCCCAGAAACAAGTCCCGAGGGACCAGGCACATTCCCAGCAGGGGCCCCAACTCCGCCACGCCTACGTCTCTGCGGCAAAGGTCCCTCTGGGCCACCTACCCCAGACCCATCACCTGGGCCTGCCTGAGGCGCCTGAGGTGGGAGACCCACCCCCTCCGGTACGTCTTCTGGGCCTGGCCCATCCCCATCAGCCGCATGCCCCCTAAAAGCCTTAGGGCAGCGGCTGAATGGGTGGCCGGACACCCCACAGAGGTTGCAGACAATTAGTCTGCAAGTCTCCGAGGAGTGCCCAGGCCTGTTGCACCTGACACACCAGGGCGTTGTGCAATCCGCACTCAAATGGGTGGGACTCCCACACCTGAAGCAGCGACGGGGCTGACCGGGGTAAAAGACCAGGATCCTATCTCTCCCAATAAACGCACTTCCGGGGACATGGGTCACACTAGTCCCCTGGCGCTTGAGACGGATCCTGGTCAACCACGCCCCGGTCCAGACCCCGCGCTCATCCAGGTTTTTGCGGAGGGGAGACTGCAGCTGCCCATACCTCCCCAACCAGGTGGCAATGTCCTCAGGTGGGAGGGATTCCTACCTGCCCCCTGCTGGGGCACTGTCCAGGTCCCTCCCACCGCAGCTGCACGACATTGAGCCTGCGCCTCTCCAGACCCCCTGTACCCCTCGACCACGGGTTCGCCCCCTGGAGCTGGTCTGCGGGGGGAACCCAGAAGTTTTGGGCACCAAACTGGCCGTACAGGAGGGCCAAAGGGACGCTGGTCCCTGCCACCCGGGCAAAAGACCTGGTCTCCTTCAGCGCCTCAAGCAGCTCTGCCTCCTGGGCCTGCCCCAAAACACCCCTAGCCTGAGCGCCAGAAGTGCCCTCCGCCGCATCACCAGGGCCACCCTCGGAGGGCACCCCAGCACCCATGGCTGACACACCACCCGGGGGAACCCCCCGGCCTAATCCTGCCGGGGGGGGGTCCCTCCCATCCACCACCCCCCGGAGCAAGCCACACCCACAACACCCCTCCTCCTAACACTGGGAGGAGGGTCTACCACTAGGGGCCCACTGAAGCAGCAGGCATGAGCCCCAGATGGCTCCCCCCCTGCTCCTGTGGCTGCTCCTTCCCCTTCATGCATAACTGTCCCTCCTGGGATTCAATACCCCTGATAAAAGCCAAGGCTGGGTGATCCCCGGACAGATCCCCCGCCTCGGCATCGCTCCACCTACCCACTCTCTGAGCGGCACTCAGGTCCCCAGATGACTCCATAAAATCAATTAAATCACCTCCTGCCAACCCTCCACATGCTTCAGACATTACCTGGTCATTCAGGCCGTCAGAGGCTGCCAACTGGATGTGCTCCTGGCCATCCCCGACCACTTCCTGTACAGACCTTACTTCCGGGTCAGCCTGCCCGCCCACTTCCGGGTCAGGCCGACCAGAGAAACCGGAAATGGTCATAGAAACACCACCCGACCTTCCCAGCTCCACCTCCCGCCCGGACTCCCGCCCAGACTCCTCCCCCGACCACCCAGCCTGCCAGAGTCACGCCCCCCAGCCCCGCCCCTACTGTCAGCAAAGGCAGTTCCTTTTTTTGGTGCCAATACACCCTTTGTTTGTGCAGCAGTTTGTTGCTTACTGCACTCACCCTTAGGCAATGGCGCCCCCCTCCTCCCCACCAACAGCCTCCAACCTTTTACCACCATCTTTAACAGTTATTCCTGCTTGAGTTTGTCCATGCTTGCCAAACCCCTCCCCCTCCTCCACAGCACGAGCGGTAGTGGCAGGATCCACCATTAGCAGTGGCCTGCCTTGCACCTGGCTACATGCGGGAATCACCGGGGTCATTGGGGCCCCAGCAACAGCAACATGCTTGGAAGTCTCTCCTGCTTCTGTCTCTGGCCTGATCCCTGGGAGCGGTGTAAGGACCACCACTGGGGTGCGCCCCAGCTTTCCCCTCCCTACTGTATTCCCCACGGCGTTCCCCTCCTGATTTCCCCTGGCTGTATCCTCAGATACCCTACCCGGGCCAGCCTGAATGCTGGTAGCTTTCTCTGATCCTAGCACCGCATGGTCCCGGTGTTGTGGAATTCCTAGGCTGTTTGCAGAGCACACAGCCTATAATTACTGTGCTATCTAAGCACACATCAGATTTCATCTTTTTGCAATAATGCTATCTTTAAGTTTGCTAAGACCCACTCACCGTTCATTCCCATTCATCCCAAGAAGGCAGCACCACAAAAGCTATGTTCTCATTTCAGCATACCAGCCTAGACTGACCAGCCGACGCCTAATCATAGGCTTTTATTAAACTCAAAAGATCTCAAGACAGGAGGTGATTGGTTGCAGCAACCAGTCACCTCCCCCCATGGGCGGGGACATCACAGGATGTTCCTTCCACAGGAGAATGACCATACAAGGACATCCTTCCAAACAGATACAATGTTCATTCAAATTGACTAACAGTGACATACACTGTTACCAAATGACGGAAACTACATAACAATTATGCCTCAAATGGACCACAATTATTTTATAGTTATGCTACCGTTCCTGTGGACACAGATATGTGCGCTCAGAGTCATTTAACGCCCCCCGCCAGGGGCTGGCCAGTTCCCCCAACGGGGCGCAAAACAACATCTCTAAATGCAGCAAACATCGCTGTTTCCACAGGAAAATTTTCCCGCCACCGATCTTCCACCAACGTCTGTATGTGCAAATACGCTCAGATGAGCGCATTACAGCAAAACTGACACTGGGGGGACATCTGACAACATACATTAATACATTTCCAAAAAAATCTCCACAACACCGGGGACCCTCCACAGCCAGGCTGTCAGGGACTGCGCCTCCCGGGGAGGGGGGGGGGAAGAATCCTCACCAGATCTGCTTCCTGCTCCATCAGCCAAACCACCTGAGCCTGATGTTTCCATGGCTCTTTCTTCAGACTGGGGCTGTGCCTGCTGGTTCCTCTGGTTGCTGCGCCTGACAGCCTGGGATCCTTCTTTGCTGGCCCTTTTCAGCTCATCCCTGATTTCTAAAAGGAAGTCGGTCTCACCTCGACCCCTCTCACAGAGGCCACCCAGCAGACCCCAGAGTTCCCCACACTGGCCTTTCAGGGAGTCAATGGCCATACTGAACTCCCCCCTTCTGAAGCTGCTGGTCCGGTCCCTGCGATTCCGGAGGTCGGTCAGCACTGCAGACTTCCCACAGAAGGCCCGGCTGGCCTTCTGGACTAGATCCTTGATCCTTGTGATCCTTCGCTGCACCTTAGCCGGGCCTTCCCCAGGCTGGGCCAGAGTCCAGTCCAGCAATTCGTGCTGGGTTTTCAGAAATAGCATCTCCTCCCTGGACAGGTCTTTAATCCCCAGGGAGGAGGCAGCAACATTAGACCGGGAAAGCCGCCCCGGTCCTGGGCTGGAAGAGGCCATCACACCCCCTCCTCCTGGAGCTCCAGGAGCTCCCTACAGGCACGTCCTCTCAGTCCAAAATCCTGCAGCAACTGAAACACTCCGCCCGCTGTAAGTGCTGCAAATGCCTGTTGGTGTAACACACCAGGAAAACACAGCAATACGGGCTAACTTCAGGTGTAATATGATCAGGAGGCACACTCCGCCCGCTGTAAGTGCTGCAAATGCCTGTTGGTGTAACACACCAGGAAAACACAGCAATACGGGCTAACTTCAGGTGTATAATGTGCAGGAGGCACACTCCGCCCGCTGCAAGTGCTGCAAAAGCCTGTTGGTGTAACACACCAGGAAAACACAGCAATACAGGCTAACTTCAGGTGTATAATGTGCAGGAGGCACACTCCGCCAGCTGTAAGTGCTGCAAATGCCTGTTGGTGTAACACACCAGGAAAACACAGCAATACGGGCTAACTTCAGGTGTATAATGTGCAGGAGGCACACTCCGCCCGCTGTAAGTGCTACAAATGCCTGTTGGTGTAACACACCAGGAAAACACAGCAATACAGGCTAACTTCAGGTGTAATATGATCAGGAGGCACACTCCGCCCGCTGTAAGTGCTGCAAATGCCTGTTGGTGTAACACACCAGGAAAACACAGCAATACGGGCTAACTTCAGGTGTATAATGTGCAGGAGGCTTAGCAACAATGACACTGACACTGTCCCCTGCCTATCCTTCTCTCTCATTGCACACAAGGTTTATCAAAGAATATGACACTGACACTCTCCCTGCCTATCCTTCTCTCTCCCTGCACACAAGGTTTAGCAAAGAATATGACACTGACACTGTTCCCTGCCTATCCTTCTCTCTCCCTGCACACAAGGTTTATCAAAGAATATGACACTTACACTCTCCCTGCCTATCCTTCTCTCTCCCTGCACACAAGGTTTAGCAAAGAATGTGACACTGACATTGTCCCCTGCCTATCCTTCTCTCTCCCTGCACACAAGGTTTAGCAAAGAATATGACACTGACACTCTCCCTGCCTATCCTTCTCTCTCCCTGCACACAAGAATAGCACAAAGAATATCACACTGTCCCTGCCTATCCTTCTCTTTATAAACACTGACACAGACCAAACAGGAAGCTAGAGCGTAAGATTCCCCAGGGTGTGGAATCTAAGAGCTAGCAGGTTTTCACCAGAACCTCTATAAATAACAAAAAACAATGTCACACCAAGGTTGGTACACGGAATTTAGAGATAAACATACAGCAGGACGCCACACAGAAGCCTAAAGACATCTGTTGCTCGGGCAAGGCTGGCTTGCAGTGCGCAGGGTTAAATAGTGTTTCCTGTTAGAGAGAGACTGGGATGGAGCCATGCTGAGAGAAGATTACTTAAAGCGTAACTCCACTTTTGTTGAGAAAAAAACATTCCCCTCTGGGCGATCTATGTACATTGCAAGGATCATAACAACCTTTGTTGCAGATTCCTACCTCTTGTTATTCTGAAGAAATTCATGTGTGTTTGTCTGTGCCTCTGTACCGAGTGTGTCTAATGGTTTCATAATTAACTGTCAGGTGTGCAGCTGCAGGACACTAATGAGGAAATCTGATGGGTCTGCATTCCTTTAGATGTGCTCCTATTGAAAGTATCTCTCCAAAAATTACATTTTTGTTGCAGGGGATGCCTGAAATCTGACTTGTACCTTAGGCAGACTTTTGAGAAAATTGGTTAGACAATTACACAAGCAGGAAATTATGTTTCTGGGGAGTGGTCAGCAGGACCGGACTGGGAATAAAAACCAGCCCTGGAAAAAATGTCATACAAGCCCCATAGCATTATTATACCAGCCCAACAGCATAACGTCATTATTTTCTTGTTCATAAAAGGGAAAACCATGCATTTTAAAACTAATTTGAAGAGCGTATTATATATAGATAAGACAAATATAAAAGCACATAGGGCTATATATATATATATATATATATATATATATATATTGTGACAGCAGGAAGGTAAAGTCACCTGGTTGCATCCAGGGGGGTAGATATATTTCTCCCAGATTCAGGCTTTATGCCGACTTATACAACTAGGGAGTCAGTTGATGAAGCCCAGCTGAGGCTAGTGGGCTCATGGATGACTCATACCTCTAGGGAGAGGGCTGGGCGTCGTGCAGGCAGGGAGTTGATGAGACCAGCTGAAGCCTGTCAGTTCGTTTAAGGCCTCTATAAAAACTCCCAGATTCATTAGGTGTTTGCTCATGCCTGGAACCAGACCTGTGTGGACTGTCTAGGGAGAGTGAACCCCTGTGCGGTGAGGCAAAGCCTGTGTGGCTATTTGTTTGGACTTTTACTAAACCAGGGACTTAGGGACTAGGACAGCACCAGGCTGATCCCAGTTGTTAGTTTAGGAAACCTGCATGTTTAGTCAGAGGTCAAACTGACCAGGATTTATTTTGTTTATGTTTCTTTTTGGCTTTGCTGTGTTTTTGTCACTGTACATAGAGAAATAAACCGCACCTTTTGATTTTGAAAACCACAACCTCCGTCTGCTGGCCCTGTTTTTGTGTGGGGAGCCCAACCAGGGGGTCACACACACCCGCTACCGAGTTAACCCCCTCACAATATATATATATATATATATATATATATATATACAGCAAATTCCAGTTAAAAGTGGAGCAACTATCAAGGGGGACACCTGGGACTCTGGGAATGTGGGGGGACTCTGATGACCAGAGACGACCTTCCGCAGAAAGAATATACTAAGGTAAGGGGGTGGGTTACTGATATAAGGGGGAAACCTTTATATCAGTGCCCCCTTACATTATTGTATTCACTCCCCCCTTACATCAGTGACCCCCCTCAGACTGGCCTGGCGGTGCTGTCATTGACCTCCTCTCAGGTGCACCTTGCAGGGCTCAATCAGTGGGCTCCAGCTTGGTGGCTCTGGTTTTCCTATAGTCTCCTCTCCACAGTTCACACAAGTCTGACTTCTCCCATGACCCCCACCCTGGCGGCGCTCCCATTCTTGACTCCTCTCCAGACTCCCTCAGAGACTGCAGACATGATATAAGACAAGATGGTCAGAGGTTGCGGATATGATACAAGAAATGGTTAGAGGCTGTGGGCATAGTACAGGAGATGGTCAGAGGTTGCAGACATGATACAGGAGATGTCAGAGGCTGTGGGCGTGGTACAGGAGATGTCAAGATGTCAGAGGCTGCGGGCATGGTACAGGAGATGTCAGAGGCTGTGGGCATGGTACAGATGATGTCAAGATGTCAGAGGCTGCGGGCATGGTACAGGAGATGTTAGAGGCTGTGGGCATGGTACGGGAGATGTCAAGATGTCAGAGGCTGCGGGCATGGTACAGGAGATGTCAGAGGCTGTGGGCATGGTACAGAAGATATCAAGATGTCAGAGCACCCATCAAATGCAGCCTCACTGTGCCCATCAATGCAGCCTCTCTGCCAGTCCATGCAGCCTCACTGTGCCCATCATTGCAGCCTCACTGTGCCCACCATTGCAGCCTCACTGCCAATCAATGCAGCCTCACTGTACCCATTGCAGCCTCACTGTACCCATCATTGCAGCCTCACTGTACCCATCATTGCAGCCTCACTGTACCCATCATTGCAGCCTCACTGTACCCATCAATGCAGCATCGCCGTGCCCATCATTGCAGCATCGCCGTGCCCATCATTGCAGCATCGCTGTGCCCATCATTGCAGCATCGCCGTGCCCATCATTGCAGCCTCACCATGCCCACCATTGCAGCCTTACCGTGCCCATCATTGCAGCCTCACCGTGCCCATAATTGCAGCCTTACCATGCCCATTGCAGCCTTACCATGCCCACAATTGCAGCCTTACCATGCCCACAATTGCAGCCTTACCATGCCCATAATTGCAGCCTTACTGTGCCCATAATTGCAGCCTTACTGTGCCCATAATTGCAGCCTTACCGTGCCCACAATTGCAGTCTTACTGTGCTCACAATTGCAGCAAAAAAAATTTGCAAAAATAAATAAAATATCACATAGTTTGTAGACACTGTAACTGATGCGCAAACCAATCAATTTATGCTTTCTGTCGTTTTGTTTACCAAAAATATGTAGCAGAATACATATTGGCCTAAATTGATGAAGACATTTTTTAATTGGTATGTTTTAACCACTTAAGCCCCGGACCATTTGGTAGCTAAAGGACCAGAGGTGATTTCAGAATTTTGCACTGCGCTGCTTTAACTGTAAATTGTGCGGACATGCAATGTTGTACCCAAACGAAATTTGCGTCCTTTTCTTCCCACAAATAGAGCTTTCTTTTAATGGTATTTGATTGCCTCTGCGATTTTTATTTTTTGCGATATAAACGGAAAAATACCGAAAATTTTGAAAAAAAATGATATTTCTACTTTTTGTTATAAGAAAAATCGAATAAACTCAATTTTAGTCATACATTTAGGCCAAAATGTATTCAGCCACATGTCTTTAGTAAAAAAAATGTCAATAAGCGTATATTTATTGGTTTGCGCAAAAGTTATAGCGTTTACAAACTAGGGTACATTTTCTGGAATTTACACAGCTTTAAATTTATGACTGCCTATCTCATTTCTTGAGGTGCTAAAATGGCAGGGCAGTACAAAACCCCCCCAAATGACCCCATTTTGGAAAGTAGACACCCCAAGCTATTTGCTGAGAGGCATGTTGAGCCCATTGAATATTTTTTTTTTGTCCCAAATGATTGAATAATGACAAAAAAAAAAAATGTACAAAAAGTTGTCACTAAATTATATATTGCTCACACATGCCATGGTTATATGTGGAATTGCACCCCAAAATACATTCTGCTGCTTCTCCTGAGTACGGGGATACCACATGTGTGGGACTTTTTGGGAGCCTAGCCGCGTACGGGGCCCCAAAAACCAAGCACCGCCTTCAGGATTTCTAAGGGCGTAAATTTTTGATTTCACTCCTCACTACCTATCACAGTTTTGAAGGCCATAAAATGCCAAAATAGCACAAAACCCCCCCAAATGACCCCATTTTGGAAAGTAGACACCCCAAGCTATTTACTGAGAGGCATGTTGGGTTCATGGAATATTTTATATTTTGCCACAAGTTGCGGGAATATGACAAACTTTTTTTTTTTGCACAAAGTTGTCACTAAATGATATATTGCTCACACATGCCATGGGCATATGTGAAATTACACCCCAAAATACATTCTGCTGCTTCTCCTGAGTACGGGGTTACCACATGTGTGGGACTTTTTGGGAGCCTAGCCGCGTACGGGACCCCAAAAACTAAGCACCGCCTTCAAGGTTTCTAAGGGCATACATTTTTGATTTCACTCCTCACTACCTATCACAGTTTTGAAGGCCATAAAATGCCAAGATAGCACAAAACCCCCCAAAATGACCCCATTTTGGAAAGTAGACACCCCAAGGAAATTGCTGAGAGGCATGTTGAGCCCATTGAATAATTTTTTTTTTGTCCCAAGTGATTGAATAATGACAAAAAGAAAAAAAAAAAATTTACAAAAAGTTGTCACTAAATGATATATTGCTCAAACATGCCATGGTTATATGCGGAATTGCACCCCAAAATACCTTTGGCTGCTTCTCCTGAGTACGGGGATACCACATGTGTGGGACTTTTTGAGAGCCTAGCCGCGTACAGGCCCCCGAAAACCAAGCACCGCCTTCAGGATTTCTAAGGGCACAAATTTTTGATTTCACTCCTCACTACCTATCACAGTTTTGAAGGCCATAAAATGCCAAGATAGCCCAAAACCCCCACAAATGACCCCATTTTGGAAAGTAGACACCCCAAGCTATTTGCTGAGAGGCATGGTGAGTATTTTACAGCTCTCATTTGTTTTTGAAAATGAAGAAAGACATATTTTTTTTTTTTTTCAATTTTCAAAACTTTGTGACAAAAAGCGAGATCTGCAAAATACTCAACATACCTCTCAGAAAATAGCTTGGGGTGTCTACTTTCCAAAATGGGGTCATTTGGGGGGATTTGTGCCATCTGGGCATTCCATGGCCTCCGAAACTGTGATAGGCAGTGAGGAGTGAAATCAAAAATTTACACCCATAGAAATCCTGAAGGCGGTGCTTGGTTTTCGGGGTCCTGTACGCGGCTAGGCTCCCAAAATGTCTCACACATGTGGGATCCCCGTACTCAGGAGAAGCAACAGAATGTATTTTGGGGTGCAATTCCACATATAACCATGGCATGTTTGAGCAATATATAATTTAGTGACAACTTTTTGTACATTTATTTATTTATTTTTGTTTTTGTCATTATTCAATCACTTGGGAAAAAAAAAAAAATATTCAATGTGCTCAACATGCCTCTCAGCAAATAGCTTGAGGTGTCTACTTTCCAAAATGGGGTCATTTGGGGGGGGGGGGGGGTTTGAACTGTCCTGGCATTTTATGCACAACATTAGGAAGCTTATGTCACACATCATCCACTTTTCTAACCACTTGAAGACAAAGCCCTTTCTGACACTTTTTGTTTACATGAAAAAAAAGTTTTTTTTGCAAGAAAATTATGTTGAACCCCCAAACATTATATATTTTTTTAAAGCAAAGGCCCTACAGATTAAAATAGTGGGTGTTGCATTTTTTTTTCCACACAGTATTTGCGCAGCGATTTTTCAAACGCATTTTTTGAGGGAAAAACACACTTTTTTTATTTTTAATGCACTAAAAAACACTATATTGCCTAAATGTTTGATGAAATAAAAAAGATGATCTTAGGCCGAGTACATGGATACCAAACACGACATGCTTTAAAATTGCACACAAACGCGCAGCGGCGACAAACTACATTCATTTTTAAAAGCATTTAAAACGGAAAATTGTATCATACTTACCAGTAATTTTCCTTTCCTGGTGCCTATCCATGGCAGCATACCTGGACAAGCTCCGCCTTGGCTCCTCCCTCAGGACTAGTGAATATTATAAAAGAGTTGATTAGCACAGCCCCAGCATTCTCCGTAATATAGAATACCGAGGGTGGGATTGTATGCTGCCATGGATAGGCACCAGGAAAGGAAAATTACTGGTAAGTATGATACAATTTTCCGTTTTCCTGGTGCCTCCATGGCAGCATACCTGTGACAAATAACTAGCTGATATGGGTGGGATGATGCCCAGAGTTTTATTCTAAAGAGATTATTATCATTATTTAGAGGAAGAAGCAAAGGCCGATTTGACCGCCTGTCTGCCAAACTCCACCGATGAGAGAGCTCCTGGGTCTACTCGGTAATGTTTCAGAAACGTATGTTGGAATGACCAAGTCGCTGCCCTGCAAATAGTTCCAATTGACACATTCGCTCTTGCCACCCAAGAGGCAGAAACCGTTCTGGTGGAGTGCGCCCTGACTATCGAAGGGGCTCCCAGACCCTTTGCCCTGTACACCTTGTGGATGAGTTTAACGAACCATGAGGCAAACGTTCCTGCTGACGCCTCCTTGCCTTTGTTTATGAACAACCTGATAGTGTCCCTGAAGGATGCTGTAGCCTGCAGATAGCATCTCAAAGTGGAGGCAATGTCCAGCTCGTGAAGAGAACCTGAGTCTTGTTCTGAAAATGTTGGAAGTGCCCAAGGCTCCGACATGTTCGAGGATGATGTGACCTTGAGGCTAAATCCTTGCACCGTTCCGAGTTCTACTTTGTCAGGAAATAATCTGATATGATTATGATCCGCTCCTAAAGCTTGGAGCTCTGAAACCCATCTGTCAGAAGTTATGGCTATCAAGAATGATAGCTTCATGGTTAGATTCCAAAGCGATGCTGACTCCGAAGAGGCAAGAGGTGGATTGGTTAAAGGCTCTAGGATGATAGCAAGGTCTCAAGTGGGAAAAGATTGTTTTGTTGGTGGTCAGATCTTTTTTGACAGCTTTAAAAAATTGGATTATTAATGAATCCTCAGCCCATCTTTTACTGGTTGCCGCTAAAATTGCCGCTACCTGCACCTTTAGTGTACTTAAGCAAGACCTAGGTCTAAGCCTGCCTGCAAGAGTTTTAGAATTTGAGAGGATAATGGGAAATCTGGATTGCAGTTTCTGCCAATCATGAAGGCCCTGAATTTGTTCCACACCCTATCGTATATACTGTTTGTGGATGGCTTTCTTGCGCTGAGCAGGGTTTTGATAACTTTGTTGGGACACCCTAGGGATTGGAATCTTTTCCTTTCACCTGCCAGATGTGAAGATTTAACCTGCGGGAATCTGGATGGGTGTGATATCCCTGTGACAGGAGAAAAGGTATTATTGGAACCTTGACTGAAGTCTGTGTATTCAGGTACATTGCTGTGGGGAACCAGGGACGTCTTGGCCAGTACAGTAGGACCGCTATCTCCGTTGTGGTTTCTACCATAAGCCTCAACAGGAGTTTTTTTTTGGAATGAGAGGCCATGGAGAGAAGGCATAGGCCAGATTGCATGCCCAGGGGTTGAGAGAGCATCTACTGCCTCTGCCTGGGGATGAGGAAGTCTCGAGATAAACCTTGAAAACTTGGTATTTAATGCTGTTGCAAATAGGCCCAGCCCGAGGGGACCCCACTGGTCCACTAACCAGTCGAAAACTTTCGGGTGCAGAGACTATTCGTTGGAATCTACGAACCTGCGAGATAGGCGGTTGGCCCTTGAGTTGAGAAGACCGGGCAGATAGACTGTCCTTAGGTCTTTTAGATTCCTTTTTGCCCAAAAGAATATGGTTTCACTTCCTTCAGCAGGGACCTGCTGCGCGTCCCTCCTTGTCGGTGTATACAAGGACACCACAGCCCTATTGTCCATTCGGAGAACTGGTTTGCCTGTAATCTTGAATACTAGGGCTAGCAATGCAAAAGGTAGGCTGCCTGGACCTCCAGGATATTTGATAATAGGCCTGTTGTATGGAAGGACCATCTTCCTTGCCCTGAGATCTGGTTGCAGTGTGATCCCCACCTGCTTCACTGGCATCGGTAATAATTGTGATCCAGTTGACATGTCTTAATGGACGTGATTATATAGGTGTGTGTTTCTTCATCCACCAATGTAGACTCCTGAGCATCAGGGTCGTCAGGTGTATAGGTTGGTATAGATACCGTCAATTCCACAGCCTCAAGGACTCCAGCTGGAAATGTCTCAAATGCCAATGGGCCCAAGGGACCCTAGGGATGCATGATGACATCCAGCCTATCAGGCTCTGACAGTTCGAGTATGACAGGTAGAATCTCACACTGACTTTCTTCATCTGTCGTACAGTCAATGTCACCTTTTGAGGTGGGAGGGATACTGTACCGTTCTGTTCCACTAAGTAATGGTATACTCGAGGCCCTAATTCTATTAGAGGGGCTATGATGGCAATTGGGGTCTTCCTAAAGACTTTTGGTGACGTGCAGAGGCCGAATGGGAGACTCCAAAATTTAAGATGTACAGGTGCCACTGCAAACCTCGGATATTTCTGGAAAGGAGGGAGTGTTGGTATATGCAGGTAAACATCCTGCAAGTCTATTGATAACATCCGATCCCCTGGTTGGATTACACGTATAATCGCTCATAGCGACTCCCTTTTAAAAAATTTTAGGAAGATATAGCGATTTAGCCTCTTCAGGTCTAACACGGGTCTCCTACCTCTGTTTCTCTTGGGGACTAGAAACAGGGTGGTGTAAAAACCGAAAAATCTTTCTGATGGAGACACTGGAACCACTGCTTGCTGTTTTTGCAAGGACAGAAGAAATCGCTCTAGTGCTTCAGTTTTTTTGGGTGCACCTTGACACCCTTGTCGGAGAGAAGAAGTCTTTTTCAGGGCTTTGTCTAGAAACGTCCAGAACTGACCGTATTTAACTGTGGAGACTACCCACGGATCCCTACACTTTGTTCCCAGATCTTCAAGAAGTGTTTGAGTCTGGCCCCACAGGGATCGCTTGGGATGGCCTGACGTCAAAAGGATTTTGCAGAATCCTGAGGGATGGGCACAAGTCTTTGTCTATGGGTCTTGAGGAAAGTGGACTGCGTGCTTCTCCAATTTTGCCTAAAGCATTTCCCCTGTCTGGACTGTCTGTAGTCCTTACTCTTGGAGTATTGAAATCTGGGTGCAAATGTCCTGGAGCGCCTGGATCGCCTGTCTTGGGGTAACAGGCCCGATTTCCCGCCCATGACGCGAGAGATGGCCTTGTCCAATTTCTCCCCAAACAAGGCTTTTCCGTCAAAGGGTACCTTGCACCAATTATGTTTTGGAGGCAGTATCTGCTGACCAGGGTTCCAGCCACAAGGCCCGTTTGGCCATAACTGTGTGGAGCATTGACCTTGCGGAGCATCGAATTGAATCGATCGTGGCTTCACCAATAAGATCTACTGGGAGCTTTAGCTCCAATAAGGCCCTGATGATGTCCTCCCCTGGGATATCCTGTTAGATTGCAAACTCTATATCATCTGTCCAGACGCATAGGGCGTTGGACACTGACGTCAGGGCTATCGCAGGTTTACAAGCGTTGCCCGCCATCTTTTGGGAGACCAAGATCCATCCTTCTGTCTGGTGGATCCTTAAACAAAGTCGAGTCTTCCATGGGCAATGTGACGTTCTTTGCCAACCTTACCACAGCTGCATCAACCACTGGAGGGCCCTCCAGCATTGCGTAATCGGCCTCTGAGAGAGGGTATAACTTTCCCAGTCGATTAATGGAGAATCTTTTCTCCGTCTTTTTCCACTCTTCCTCAATCACATCCCTGATCTCCCCCATGAGAGGGAAAGAGGGTAATCTGGCGTTTGAAAAAGGGGAAGTATGACTTAGACTTCTGTGTCGGTCTCTTCTCAGCCGATCACTTGCTTTACCGCCTGCACAAAAAGGCTGGACCATGGCGAAAGCAAAACCAAAAGGTATCTAGGTCAACAGAGAGGCCCTTTGAGATGGCATTCTCTTGCTGATGTTTAGAGGAAGAAGCATGCGTTCGGCGTGAGATTTCACTTGAGGACGGCCCAGGAATGGATGCCTCCGCCGTTTGCTCCTGAGTAGGAGATGCCAGATGTTGCTGCGGCACTGTGGCTACCAATTCCGCGAGGGAATTCTTTACTGCTTTCCTAAGTAGGTCCGCCACTTGCCGGCTTTCGGACTTTCTGTCCGCTGGGCAATTTCGACAGATCACTTTGTCTGGAAGTGGGGTGTCTCCACAGGACTGACATCCTGGAGATCTCGGCTTCAGGAGTGTTAGGCCACTTTCACACTGAGGCGCTTGAAAAACTGCCAGTAAAACACTGAGCGTCTTTGAAGCGATTTCAGGCGCTTTTGAAGCGCTTTCAAAAAAATGTTTTTTTTTTTTTTTTTGTGTGAAAGCGCCGATGACTTCCTGCCACTTCTATGATCCCGATGCCTGGACAATCTGTCTCTACTGGGACTAGAATCATCATAGTCCTCATTTCGCCTTGAGGTCTTTTTAGACGTCTTCTGGCGTATAGGGCTGAAATACATAAAAGTACCAGCCTCGGTGCACTCTTTTTTTTTTTTTTTTTTTAAGATATGTAAGCTTACCTGGATGTAGGTCCTTACCTCAGAAGTAGAGTAGGATCTTGTACGGGCGGCGAATGGCTCATGCTGAGTGGCTTAGCAGAGGCAGCAGCTAACAAGAATAGAGAAGACACAACTGGCTGGATCCTAATTTGGCTAAGGGGAATTTACCTCTAAACAAATGGTGTGTGTTTTTTTTTTTTAAGTTCTCGAAAAATACGACTATATATTTTATTTTATTTATTTTTTATTATTATTAAAAATATATAATTTTTTTTTTTTAAAACCCTTAACTACAAATATATATTTAAAAATAAAGAACCCCTTAACAAACATATAGTATACATTTCCCCTTTACTTAAAAAAAATCTCTTACCTGAAGACAAATTAGTATTTCCTCCCTGGAGCTCTCGGTGTAGTTCTTACTGCAGTCTCAGGTGTCTGACTGAGGCCATTAGAGAGATTCACATGGAAACAGGAAAGGCAGGGAACGCCTCTGTGCTGTGCCTGACGTTTTGTGGGCAAAAGACGTCTTTCTGCCCTGATCCAAAATGGGCGCCACGGCCTCCGGATCCACCGCGCATGCGCCGACCGACGAGACGAGAACCCGGAAGACCCGCACCGCCGGCGCACATACAGAATGATGCGGAAGACGCCGCAAGTAAATAAAATACAGGCGCTGAGCGCGCGCGGCTCCTAAGGAGCTGGAGAGGTGACAGGGAGCTAGAGAATTTAAAATGGAAAATAAATCAGAGAAGACAAGAGTTTGGGGGAGAAAAACCTAGGAAAGGGGGAAAAAAAAAAGAGATACAGAAATAGCTGCTGCCTTTGTTGCCAGAATTGAGCTAATGCCTGGAAGATGTGCTGCAGGTGGAGCTCTTAGTTAAGAGACAAACTGCTTGTCCCAAAAGATCCTACAGAAGGGACTCCCAACCTTATAAGCGCATTTAGCTGCCCAAGAGAAGGGACCGCGTCCGGGAGAGGCTTGAACCCGGACGGAAGCTGCCGAATGCAGAAGGTAAGGACGTTCGACCAGAATTCACTGCCATGAGGTATGAGGAAAAAAAGGAGAATGCTGGGGCTGTGCTAATCAACTCTTTTATAATATTCACTAGTCCTGAGGGAGGAGCCAAGGCGGAGCTTGTCACAGGTATGCTGCCATGGAGGCACCAGGAAAAGCCTTTACAGGTTACCACGTTAGATTTACAGAGGAGGTCTACTGCTAAAATTACTGCCCTCGATCTGACCTTTGCGGTGATACCTCACATGCATGATGCAATTGCTGTTTACATATGACGCTAGACCGACGCTTGCGTTCGCCTTTGCGCAAGAGCAGGCGGGGACAGCGGTGCTTTTTTTTTTTTTTTTATTATTATTTATTTTGCTTTTTTTTTTTTTTTTTTAAACTGATCCTTCCATATTTTTTTTTTTACCATTTTTATTGTTATCTCAGGGAATGTACATATCCCCTATGATAGCAATAAGTAGTGACAGGTACTCTTTTTTTGAAAAAAAATTGGGGGGTTAAACCCTAGATCTTTCCTCTGCCCTCAAAGCATCTGACCACACCAAGATCGGTGTGATAAAATGCTTTCCCAATTTCCCAATGGCGCTGTTTATATCCGGGGGGGGGGGCATTCCCTCCCACTGCTTGTAAAAGCAGTCTAGAGGCTAATTATCTGCTAGGATTGCTTTTACATGAAAGCCGGCCACTGGCTGAAAAGAATGATACCAAGATGATACCTAAACCTGCAGGCATCATTCTGGTATAAACATTCAAAGTCCAGCAACATACCAGTATGTTGCTGGTCCTTGTTGGACATGTATTGTAATCTTTTTTTTCATGCAGCCTTTTGGCTGAACGAAAAAAAGAGATTGATCGGTGGGTATGCCCACCATTAGAATACCTCCCTTCATCCACCCACTTCTAATGATGGGCATATATGCCGAAGCATGGGGGCATCCTCCCGCAAAAAAGGTATTCCGCGTACACACGGTCGGACTTTTCCACGGGCAAGCCTCCGTCGGAATTTCGACCATATATACACGGCATTAGGAGCAAAATCGCTCCTCCGCCCCTGCTGCCCCCATGCTTCGGCATATATGCTCTTTTTTTTTAACTGTGGTGGTGAAATCACCTCCTACAGCACTGGAGTCACGGCTTTATGTATCGTGGGAGCAAACGCTGTTGCTGTCAAGATAAATAGATCCGCTCTGCAACTGAATGGTGTACCTGCTAAGCAAATGATGGTTAACATTAAAACAAAGTAACATTACAGTACAACAGTAAGACCTTACCATACCATACCTGCAAAGCAAATACCAAAACAAAACCTAGTAAAAAATAAAACATTTTTTTAAAGCAACCTGTGCCTAAAATATATATATGCCGAAGCATGGGGGCATCCTCCCGCAAAAAAGTTATGCCGCGTACTCACGGTCGGACTTTTCCACGGGCAAGCCTTCGTCGGAATTTCGACCGTATGTACGCGGCATTAGGAGCAAAATCGCTCCTCCGCCCCTGCTGCCCCCATGCTTCGGCATATATGCTCTTTTTTTAACTGTGGTGGTGAAATCACCTCCTACAGCGTTGGAGTCATGGCTTTATGTATCGTGGGAGTAAAACGTTGTTGCTGTCAAGATAAATAGATCCGCTCTGCAACTGAATGGTGTACCTGCTAAGCAAATGATGGTTAACATTAAAACAAAGTAACATTACAGTACAACAGTAAGACCTTACCATACCATACCTGCAAAGCAAATACCAAAACAAAACCTAGTAAAAAATAAAACATTTTTTTAAAGCAACCTGTGCCTAAAATATATATATGCCGAAGCATGGGGGCATCCTCCCGCAAAAAAGTTATGCCGCATACTCACGGTCGGACTTTTCCACGGGCAAGCCTTCGTCGGAATTTCGACCGTATGTACGCGGCATTAGGAGCAAAATCGCTCCTCCGCCCCTGCTGCCCCCATGCTTCGGCATATATGCTCTTTTTTTTTAACTGTGGTGGTGAAATCACCTCCTACAGCACTGGAGTCACGGCTTTATGTATCGTGGGAGCAAACGCTGTTGCTGTCAAGATAAATAATTCCGCGCTGCAGTTGAATGGCGCACCTGAAAACAAAAAGTTACATACCTGAAAAGCAAGCATGATAAAACATTGCAGAATGGAATACAGTAAAAAATAGCAGAACAATAGAGAGAAAATAGAGAGAGAGAGAGAGAGAAAGAACAATAAAACGACAACTATTTTTTTTTTTTTTATTTAAAAAAAATTTTGTGTTTTTGTTTTTTCCTTTTTTTTTTTTACACTTTTTTTTTGTAACTTTAACAACTGTAATGGTTCGGGTCTCTCAAAATGTAATGGCATCTTGGGAGACCCTGTGTAAGTGTGTCCTAGTCTGTGAAATGCTGTACCCTACGCTAAAACTTCACTTTTGAGTGGTAGCGTTCAAAACATTCACCAAGGCAAAGACCAGGCTTGTCAGGACAGAGTGGACAATAATGACGGGTGTCACGCCTAAATCCGCGCTTGCTACAGACATGACATCTTTTTTGGGGGGCTCGTTGGGTAGGGGTACTCGGGAGGACATACGTATAATGCCTCTCATGCAGCCGGCTTACTGCATTTGGTTGGGGATGGTGAGGTGCAGAACCGCCTGGATACAGGAGTTCTGTGACTATCTCATTCTGGAATTTTAGAAGAGATAAAGTCCCGCCTGAAGCTCTGTATAGCACATGAGCGTTCAGCAAAGCCAATTGAAATAAGGATAGAGACACTTTTTTGTACCAGCGTCTCGCCTTACGGTCAATTAGATACGGCGCCAACAACTGGTCGTTGAGGTCCACCCCTCCCATATTTTTGTTATATTCGTGGACACAGAGGGGTTTCTCCACAACACCAGTCGCCGTAGGAATTTGGACTGTCGTGTCTGCATTAAGGGAGGTAAGAAGGAAAACATTCTTATTATCCCTCCACTTCATAGCTAGCAAATTATTACACTTTACGCAGGCTCTCTCCCCCAGCCTAAGACGGGCATCTACAAGCCGCTGGGGAAAGCCCCGGCGATTAGGTCGCACGGTGCCACATGCTCCAATCTGATGATCAAACAAGTGACTAAACAGTGGCACGCTCGTGTAATAATTGTCCACATACAAGTGGTACCCCTTTCCGAATAAGGGTGACACCAATTTCCACACTATCTTGCCAGCGCTCCCTATGTAATCCGGGCAGTTGACCGGCTCAACCTGACTATCTTTTCCCTCATAAACCATAAAGCTCCATACATAGCCTGTTGCCCTGTCACAGAACTTATAGAGCTTGACCCCATATCTGGCACGCTTGCTGGGAAGGTACTGCTTGAAAGCCAAGCGACCAGAAAATTTAATCAGGGACTCATCAATGCAGACAACTTGATCGGGAGTAAACAAGGCTGCAAAACGTTCGTTGAAGTGGTTTATGAGGGGCTGAATTTTATAGAGCCGGTCGTATTCAGGGTCCCCACGTGGACGACAAAGTTCATTGTCGTTGAAGTGCATGAACCGCAAAATCTGCTCGTATCGTTTCCTGGGCATGGAGGCAGAGAACACGGGCATGTGGTCAATTGGGTGCGTGGACCAATAAGCACGCAATTACGGGAATTTATGTGTGCCCATGTTGAGGGAAAGGCCCAGAAAGGTCTTAAATTCGGAAACCGTAATTGGTTTCCAATCTTTGGCAATGGAAGGCAACTGGGGATTAGCGGTGATGAATTGACCAGCATATAAATTACTCTGGTCCACAATAGATCTATAGAGATCTTCCGTGAAAAACAGCGAATAATAATCAATTGGCATAAAATCAGCTGTTTCCACCTGAATACCGGGTTGGGCAGTGAATGGGGGAAGTACGGGTTCTGCAGAAGTGGTGGGGACCCAATCAGGATAGGCGAATTCTGTAGGAAGGGCACTATGGGTACGACGGGCCTGTCTTTGTCTTCTTATTGGTGGCAGCGGGACACTACTTGTGCTTGCCACCTCGCCAGCTTGAACTGCACTTATGGGACTCGCCACGTCACCACGTGATACTGCAGTGCTGGATGTACGCCCAGGCTGTACTAGGCCGCTGGTGCTTGCCAATTCACCAGAAGGAATAGCGGCGCTAGTACTACTCTGCTCCATGATACGAGAGCCCTGCGGTTCTTGCTTCTCAACAACCTCAGAAGATCAGGATCGGGTACGCCTGACCTTAGCAGGGACCTCAACTTCGTCGTCAGAGCTATCTGACGTGGGGCCGCTGACGTCACTGTCTTCTACGGGAAGATATTCTGAGCTTGAATCTGACAGATGCGTGACCTATCTGTCATGCTCAGAATCTCGTAGGCCTCTTTACTAGTGTACCTTCGACTTGCCATTTTGGGCTCTAAATTTAGGGGTACACTAGTAAGATTCACAGGAAAAAAAGCACCTGACTGTCGTCAGCAAATATATCAAACGCTACAAAAAAAACTGTTAGTGATCGCAGGGATCAGGCCTGTCTCTGCGAACGCTGCAGTTATGTGTTTTGTGTTTGGTAAGTGACAGTGATCGATCGATACTGCACTTGGGTGGGCTGGGCTGGGCTGGGCTGGGCGGAGGGGCTAAACGCAGGTGCTAGCAGGTATCTGGGCTGATCCCGCTAACACTGTGTTTTTGGGAACCCTAAACCGCTGGGGACGCTAGTATAGATCTGATCAGATCAGATATTGATCTGTTCAGATACTATACCACTAAGGGAGGTGTATGCTTTGCGCGTGGGTGTTAGCGTTACTGGCACTAACCTAACGCTGCCTGGGGCGACGCAAACCCTCTCTGGCGCTAAAACCTAATTGATCTCACCCGCCGGGCGATCAGGGGGTTAAACCTTTATTGGGTTATATACGGCGGGTGTCCTGATGCTATAAAAAGCAAACTAACCAACCAGCGTCACCCGTAACCTTTATATGGTGATCACTGGTGAAAGGGTTAACTAGGGGCAATCAGGGTGTTAAAACCTTTATTAGTTTAAATATGGGGGTACCCGACGCTATATAAAAACCTGACGGGTTACCTAAATAACTAAATAACTAACTGGGTAACCAGTGTCACCAGTGACGCTTATACGGTGATCACTGGTGAAAGGGTTAACTCTAGGGGCAATCAGGGGGTTAAAATAATATATAGGGGTACCTGACGCTATAAAAACCTGCGGCGAAACTAAAAATAAATAACTGGCTATCTAGGGCACCACCGGCACTAAATACAGCGATCGAAAATACGATCGCTTAGTGACGCTGGCGTTAGGGGGTGAAAGGGTTACCTGGGGGGCGATCAAGGGGTTAAACCTTTATTAGGGGGGGTTAGGGGGCTACCCTGGACCTAAAGGGGCCTAAACCTAACTGCCCTGCAACTTTTTACTGTCACAGATGACACTAAATGCAGTGACCAGTAAAATAAATGATCACTGCAATCAGTGACACTGTGATTGGGGGCTGGGGGGTGACCTGGGGGGTGATCTGGGGGTGACTGGGGGGTGAAATATGTGCCTATGTGTACCTAAGTGTCAGTGGACTGTTGGTGCACTAACCTGCGTCTTGTCTCCTCGGCGCTGCGGACGAAAAGACCGCCGCGAGGAGAGATGACATCACTTCCTCCTGCTTCCTCTGCCTGTGTTTACATTACACGGGCAGAGGGAGCATTTTCATTCGCCGGGAGCGATCGCGAGGGGGTGGCCGGAATCTAATGGCCGTCCCCTCATCTCGGATCGCTCCCCAATGATAAACGGCCGCTCACTGTATAGGAGGGGGGTCCGATCGGACCCCCCAACTGTACAAAGGTGATCACGTACACTGTACGTGATTGTGCCTGTCGGTGCCATTCTTCCGACGTACATATACAGTGAGCGGTCGTTACGTGGTTAAAGCAGAAAGTAAAAATAGGATTTTTTACTCACCGTAAAATCCTTTTCTCTGAGTCCATGGACCGACACAGCTTCTCTATTGACAAAGTGGGTATTATCCGTTAATTAGGAGTGACTAGGCAGAAAAACTTGTAAAAAGTGTCGCATCACACCTTCTACAGTACCGCCCAGGGGGCGGACCCTCTGGGTATACCCTCTCAGTCTGCATCTTCGCAGATCAGTTCGTCAAAAAGCAGTACAAACTTAAAAGGAGGGGTGGGTGCTGTGTCGGTCCATGGACTCAGAGAAAAGGATTTTACGGTGAGTAAAAAATCCTATTTACTCTTTCGTCCATGGACCGACACAGCTTCTCTATTGACAAAGTGGGACGTCCCAAAGCAGTGTCAGAGAAAAAACGAGGGGTGGTAACAGCATAAAAATAAACTTCACCCCAAACACAAAACAGCACTCCTCCAACGGAGGAGTTGCAACTCTAAACAGCCGCTTGCAAAACCTTGCGGCCAAAAGAGGCATCCGAAGATGCACCTACATCAATTTTGTAGAATTTTGTGAAAGTGTGAGCGGACGACCAAGTCGCCACTTTACATAGTTGGGAAACAGACGGTTGATGTCGGAAAGCCCAAGAGGCACCTATTGCCCTGGTCGAATGCGCCGTGACAGGAAAGGGGGGCGCCTGACCCTTTAAGGCGTAAGCCTGGATTACTATCTGTCGGATCCACCTAGAGATGGTGGCCGATGAGACTGCTTGGCCCTTCTTGGGACCAGCCACCGAAACAAACAGTGAGTCTGACTTCCGGAACAGGGAAGTAGCAGATAGGTATACTCTCAAAGCTCGGACAACGTCCAAGGAATGCAACTCCGACTCCTTAGGATTCGACGGCTGAGGACACAAGGATGGAAGTACAATGTCTTCGTTGAGATGAAAAGCCGAAACGACTTTCGGAAGAAAGGAAGGCTGCGGCCGCAGCACCACCTTATCCTTGTGGAAAATCAAAGAGGGAGCCTTGCAGGACAAGGCTGCCAGCTCAGAGACTCGTCTAACTGACGTAACAGCCACCAAAAAGACCACTTTCTGAGAAAATGTCAACAGGGGAATATCTCCAATATTCTCAAACGGTGCCTTCTGAAGCACCGAGAGGACCAGGTTCAAGTCCCACGGAGGTAACGGGGGACGGACCGGAGGGGCCACATGTCGGACCCCCTGCACAAATGTACTCACGAGAGAGTGAGTCGCCAGGGGTCGCTGAAAAAAGACAGCCAGGGCAGATATCTGTCCCTTAAATCGTACTTAGGGCAAGCCCTTGGTCCACCCCATGCTGTAAAAACAGCAGAATTCTGGAAACCAAATAGGTACGCGGATGCCATTTCATTTCCTCACACATGGAGATGTAGGCCCTCCAAGTGCGGTGATAGACCTTCCTAGAGGATGGTTTTCGAGCACTTCTCATAGTAGAGATTACTGAGTCTGACAGGCCCCGGTCTCTCAGTACCTGGTTCTCAACAGCCATGCCGTTAAAGCCAATGACTGTAAAGCAGGATGGAATATGGGACCTTGCGATAGCAGGTCCTTCCGTAGTGGTAGGCGCCAGGGGACGTCTGCTACCAGACGTACTAGATCATCGTACCAAGGACGCTGAGGCCAATCTGGAGCGATTAGGATCATTGGAATTCCCTCTGCCTCCACTCTGCGGAGCAGAAGAGGAAGAAGCCTTAAGGGAGGGAAGGCATAGATTAGCCGATACTGACCCCACGATACTACCAACGCGTCCGTTGCGTCTGCCCATGGGTCTCTTGACCGGGCCACAAATCTCAATACCTTCCGATTGAGTCGGGAAGCCAGAAGATCTACGTCTGGTGTGCCCCATCTTTGGCAGAGGAGTTGGAACACCTCCGGGTGTAAGGACCTTTCTCCCTGGTCCAGCATCTGGCGGCTCAGGTAGTCCGCCTGCCAGTTTTCCACACCCGGAATTTACACGGCCGACAGTGCCGGTACGCTCCTCTCTGCCCACTTCAGGATGCGAGCGATCTCCGATGTTGCAGCTGAGCTTCTTGTTCCTCCTTGATGATTGACATATGCCACTGCTGTGGCGTTGTCTGACTGGATCCTGACTGGACGCCCTTGCAGCCTCTGAGACCATTTGAAGAGGCACAGCCTGATCGCCCGGATTACCAGGACATTGATCGGCAGGAGGGCTTCCTCTGGGGTCCAGCGACCTTGCGCCGACTGAACACCCCAGACTTCCCCCCAACCTGTAAGGCTGGCGTCCGTCGTGATCACTATCCAGTAAACCGGAAGAAATGACTTCCCGGCCATTAGAGCCGGTGCTGTCAGCCACCATACCAGGGATCTCCTGACTATGTGGCTCACTCGGATTTGATAATCCAGAGATGAAGGGCATCTGTTCCATCTGGACAGAACTTCCTTCTGTAACACTCGAGTGTGGTATTGAGCATATGGAACCGCCTCGAAGGAGGCTACTCTGAGGCCCAACACTCGCATGCAAAAAACGGAGTGACGACCAATTCCTGGAAGTCAGCTGCCGTACTGCAGCCCGGAGGGTCTGCAACTTCTCCACAGGGAGGAATACCTTTGCCTCTGAAGAATCCAGAATCAACCCCAGGTACCCTAGGCGTTGAGTGGGCACCAATACTGACTTTTGCGTGTTTAGTATCCAACCACAGTCTCGAAGAGTCTGACAGGTAATGGACACGCTTACCTCTAATTCTGAGCTTGAAGGGGCCTTCAGCAGAAGGTCGTATAAGTAGCCTGTGATAGCGATACCCCGCTGTCTTAGAAGTGCCAGAATCGGAGCGAGCACCTTGGTGAACGTCCTGGGTGCTGAGGCAAGGCCCAACGGGAGGGCCACAAACTGGTAGTGGTCCTTCCCGATAGCAAATCGCAGAAACCTCTGGTGTCTGGAGTATATGGGGACATGCAGGTATGCGTCCTTGATGTCCAAGGAGGCCAGAAAGTCCCCCGGATGGAGAGCCGTGACTACAGATCGAACCGACTCCATCCGAAAACTTTGTACCTTCACAAAGCAATTGAGGGCTCTGAGATCCAAGCTTGGACGAACCCCCTCCTTCTTTGGCACAATGAACAGATTTGAGTAAAAACCCCGTTCCAGTTCTGGAACTGGAATAACTACCCCGCGTTCCAGTAGACCCTGGACCGCCCCATACAGGGCCTCCCGACGGGTCGGTAGTAGCTGGAGATTGGAGGTGTTGAATCTGTCCGGTGGACAAGAGAGAAACTATCTTGTAGCCTGAGGAGATTACTTTGCAAACCCACCTGTCGGAGATTAGTGCTGTCCACTGAGTCGCGAATTTGCGAAGACGTCTCCCCACCCGAGAGCTGGGTGGGGGTGGACCTTCATGCGGACGCAAATTTGTCCGCAGGCTTATTGGGTATGCGGGACCAGGGACGCTTTTGTCCTTGGGCAGGCGCTTTATCGGCCTGGGGTCTTTTCCCTGTCGCCCTAGGGGGACGAAAAAACCACTTGTGTGCAGTAAAGGAGGGCCCTTGCCCTTGGCGTGGCCCCTTACCCTTGCTAATTTGGGGAAGCAAAGTGCTTTTACTTCCTGTGGCATCCTTGATGATGTCATCCAGAGAAGCCCCAAAAAGTCTGTCGCCCTTAAAAGGCAGATCCAACAGGGCTTTCTTGGAAGTCTGGTCCGCAGACCAGCCTTTTAGCCAGATCAGGCGGCGTATTGCTACTGCATAAACCAAAGTTTTAGACAGCAGGGGAATAGTATTCATGTCTGACTCGCAGACAAAACTAAGGCCCTGGACCAACAGGTCGGCCAATGTTATCTCATCAGGAGGAGCATCTCGCTCCTTAACCCCTGGAGTAGCAATCTTGCCCATTCAGTAAGTGTGTGAGACACTAGGGCCCCCGCCAATGCCGGGCGTACTGCCGAGCCTACCACTGAGTATAGGTAGCAAGCGAGTGCTTCAGCCTTCTTATCCACAGGGTCCTTGAAAACAGGAGCCCCTTCTACAGGAATTGTGGTGGCTCTATTAAGTCTGGACACCGGAGGGTCCACTATAGGGGGGAGAGGTCCATTTCCTCAGAAAACTCTCCTCAAAAGGGGTACCGTACCGCAAACCTCTTTGGGGCTGTAAAGACCCTCAGTGGGTTCTCCCATTCCTTGTATAAGAGTTTATCAAAAGACACACAAGGGAACACCTTAGCAGTGCGGGCAGGTTTATGAAACCCAAGTCGACCGGAGTCTCTGCTGCTTCTGCAGTATTTTCCAATTTTAGCATATCCCGCACTGCAGTAATAAGGTCAGATACCAAAGCCGTCTCGCGTACTGACCTGGACTTTGAGTCATTCTCACTGTCCGGTCACGGTCTGCAGTCTCTGATGCGTCAGAATCTGGGCCCCGAGCCGTAGCTGGACCTGGTTCTGCACCAGAATTATCCCCAGAAGCTTGCAGGGGTTGGGGCGTTTACTACCCCCTGTATTCCCGTGTGCTGCTTCCACCCTGGCAGCAAACGCCTCTAGGATTGCAGTCATAGCGTTCATAGACACCTCAGGGGCACCAGCTGCTAAATCTAGTGTTTCAGGGGAGAAGACATCTGGCTCAGATGCCATGCTGACCACACGCTGACATTCACAGGGCTCCAGGCAAGATATCAATAGGCCACCCTCCTGTGCTGCAGAGAGGCCGGGTCACCCAGAGGACTCACCACCCTGGATAGGTACTGCTATGCTGCACCTGTGATGCTGTCCCTCTGCTGCTGTGTCAGTCTGCTTGCTTTTATCAGCACTTCCTGTGTGAATTTTCGCGCCAGTGTAATGCACCCTAGAGGCCGGAGGCTCTCAAAAAATGGTTGCCGAAAACGTCTGTATGGAAGATAATGTGGGCTCTAAGAAAATGGCCGCCAACAGAAGATAGAGGTTAAGCAGCCATAGCCCACAAAAAGATGGCCGCCGAACGGCAATATCTGCATACAGGGTGGACAAACATGGCCGCCGATCAGCTGATAGCGGCCAGTGGGTGTGGCCGATCCACAGGAAGATGGCCGCCGGGCAGTCACAAGAGGCCAAACTTGGCATGGACCACCTCAAAATGGCCGCCGACAGCATGGAGGAGGAAGGACACAAACACAGGTAAGAAAAAATGACATTTCTTTTAAATGTTAGTTACAGCCAGCCCCGCTCCAGTGGGACCCCCTAGGTGACCCCCAGCACCCAGCAACCTTTAGCTAGAAGCCCAGGGAGGAGGGAAAGGCAGGGAGAGAGGGAAGAAAGGGGCCACAACCACTTACTTGATCTCTCCAGGAATGTCCAGCTAAATCACCCAGCCGAGGCAGGGGAGTTTTACTTACCTATCCTGCATGTATTCTGCTGGAAGACATTCCAAACAGATCATCGTCCGCGCACGGAAGGTGACTGTTGGCCAGGCATGCTGTGATTGGACCCAGAAGGGACGATCATATGTATGCCCTGGAGCATGACGCTCATCGGACAGGCTGCTGCGACTCGGCCGTAAGGTCAGCCGAAGCTGAGCGGTCCGATGCAAGCCTTGGAGCGTAAGCTCACCGGCCAGGCTGCTGCGACTCGGCCGTAAGGTCAGCCGAAGCTGAGCGGTCCGATGCAGGCCCTGGAGCGTAAGCTCACCGGCCACCCGTGGAGCGACGGGCATGTCGTGGAAAACCCAGCGCGTAGCTAGGGTCGGCACACGCTCGATGGCCGAAACTGGGGAGACTACAAGGATCGAGGATCCAGCCTGTCACCCAGTCGGCAGTTGATCGAAGATCGCAGGAAACAACAAATGTAGCAAAAAAATAAAAATATATATATATCTTTTTTCCCCGGACCAATGGACCCGAAGGGAGCCATGTCCTACTCCTTGCTAGACAGAAAAAAACTGATCTGCGAAGATGCAGACTGAGAGGGTATACCCAGAGGGTCCGCCCCCTGGGCGGTACTGTAGAAGGTGTGATGCAACACTTTTTACAAGTTTTTCTGCCTAGTCACTCCTAATTAACGGATAATACCCACTTTGTCAATAGAGAAGCTGTGTCGGTCCATGGACGAAAGAGTAAAAAAAAATTTTTTCTAAATTGTTCGTCTTTTTTTGCCTATACCGCAAAAAATAAAAACCGTAGTGGTGATCAAATACCACCAAAAGAAAGCTCTATTTGTGCGAAAATCGCTCAATTCTATTTTCTCCATCAGTTCATTCCCCAGTTATTACCTTTTGTATCACCTGACCCTCCCTTTTAGATTGTAAGCTCTATAACAAGCAGGGCCCTCTGATTCCTCCTATATTGAATTGTATAATAATTGTCCTGTCTGCCCTCATTGGTGTAAAGTTCTGCGCAAACTGTTGATAAGATTATAAATCCTGTACAGTAAATAAATTGATTGTTTAATATCCACTTCAATACCGGGCATTTTCACCCCCTTCCTGCCCAGGCCAATTTTCATCTTTCAGCACTGTCACGCTTTGAATGACAATTGCGCGGTCGTGCGACATGACTCCCAAACAAAATTGACGTCCTTTTTCCCACAAATAGAGCTTTCTTTGGTGGTATTTGATCATGTCTGCGGTTTTTATTTTTTTGCGCTATAAAAAAAAAAAGACTGACAATTTTGAAAAAAATAACTATTTTTTACTTTTTGCTATAATAAATATCCCCAAATTTTTTAATTTTTTTTATATTTTTTTTTTCTCAGCCATGTATTCTTCTACATATTTTTGGTAAAAAAAATTGCAATAAGCGTATATTGATTGGTTTGCGCAAAAGTTATAGCGCCTACAAAATAGGGGATAGATTTTTTATTTTTTTTTACTAGTAATGGCGGTTATCTGCAATTTTTGTCAAGGCGATATTGCGGCAGACAGATCGGACACTTTTGACACTATTTTGGAACCATTCACATTTATACAGCGAACAGTGCTATAAATATGCACTGATTACTGTATAAATTTCACTGGCAGGGAAGGGGTTAACACTAGGGGGCGATCAAGGGGTTAAATGTGTTCCCTAGGGAGTGATTCTTACTGTGGGGGGAGGGGACTGACTGGGGAGGTGACCGATCGGTGTCCCTATGTACAAGGGACATACCATCGGTCTCCTCTCCCTGACAGAACGTGGATCTCTGCATTTACATACAGAGATCCACGTCCCTGGCTCTGTGACGAGCAATCGCGGGTGCCCAGTGGACATCGCGGCCACCGGGCACGCGCATCAGGTCCCCAGTGATGCGGCGAGTGCGCGAGCGCTCCACACTGCGGGAATCACGTCATATGACGGCCGTCCGGAGGGATGAAAGGTTCCTGCGGCCGTCATTTGACTATGGGCTGGGCAGGAAGCGGTTAAAGTGTGTATGCGGACACCCCAAGTTCCTTTCATCGGTGTAGTACACAGACAGTTGCGTTTGTCCTTAGCAAAATAAATAAATAAAATTAAATACACACATAATAAATACAAGTAAATACATCTAAAAATAAATACACACATAAATAAATAAAAATAAAAGTCACACATAAATAAATACATACAAAAATAAATACACACATAAATATATAATAATAAAAAAAAATCCAAATATCTCATAGTTGTCATGTAACGACTAGCAAGCCACTCTGTGAACGACTTGCTGTCACAACAGATCTTCCACCTTTGGCAAGTAAATATTGCCCCCGCCCCTTTCCCTCCATGAGCAGCACCGCTACTGCCTATGTGGGCGCTCCAGTGATGGGAAGCAGGTGAAGGTGGCCGTGTAGACATAAAGGTGGGTGAGTATGTGTGCAGGGAGGGAGGGGGCGGGGCTTTGCTGGTGCTCTGACCCGCGGTTTAAAGTTGCTTCCGCCGCTCAGGGAAGTGGCCTGTCTGCAACAGGCGAGGGATTGGGACCTACCTCTGTCTCGCGGGCCGGGGACTATGCTGCATTGCCGAGTCTGCCGACCTGCCTTCAGCAGCCCGCGCTGCCTGTGACAAAAGTCCCGCCCTCCTCCTAGACCAGCTCTTGTGATAGACAGAACAATGCGTCTATCACATTAGCTGGTCTAGGAGGAGGGCGGGACTTTTGTCACAGCGTGGCCAAACTTTTCACACAGAATTCCGACTGCTGTGTGTGACAGGAGGAGGGAGGGGAGCGCTGCAGCCACCCACAGCCACAGCTTACCTCAAAGCGGCCCCAGGGCAGGCAGCCTACTGGGAAATCTCCCGATATCCCGATAGGCCAGTCCGGCCCTGGTGGTCAGTACATACTTCAGGTTACAAAGAGCGGTGTCTCAGATGCACGGATAAGAAGAGGAGGTCAGTCTACCCACATCCCTAAATACATACAGAAAAAAAGTGCACTCCGAAGAGGGCGGTTCCTCAGTGGGACTTTTTAGGGTGACTGTTGAAAACCTCTATACAAAGTAGTAAAGTACAATAGTATTTGTCATGAAGACTTATTTATTTTAAATTTTTTTATACAAAAATATATAATATGAAGGGCTGCTACTCTATACGCACAACACGTATCCAAGTGACCAGTGTATACATGATGAAAAAAGAACAATCACAACGCATAGAAACAGATATCATTAATTGCACAAAAAAAAAAAAGGGAGAAAGAATGTAGTACAGGACCCGGCTCTGTCTCAAGGGTGGGACAGGTACCCAACGTTTCAAGGCCTTTTGGGTGCTGCACCTTTTAGTGATGAATGATATCTGTATTCAAGGAATAGTACAAAATCAAGCTATAGAACAGAAAAATATAATAAATAAGCAAATAGCATTGATGGCGGGAGAGGGGCGGGAGAAAGATATTCTTTAGGCTGTTGATTGTGGGGACACATACTGAACTCCAAATTGTACACAAATACACAGTACATTCTCAAGAGCTTTTTTGAATACTAACCCTATGTGTTGGGTGCATACGTGTTACTTGGTAGTAGCAAAAAGTAAGTAAAAAAATAAAATAAAAAAGCACTGTAGTTCTGATTTGATGATGTTGTTATTCCCTGGAAGGTCGGACTGGCGGGTGACAACGGTGGACCCTCAGTCCAGATGGTCTGGTCCCGATGGACGGTTTGGCCCACAGAGGGCGTAGAAAGTGTCCAGCACTAACCCCACGGCACAGGCGCAGTAAAACTGTTGTCTATTTGGTGGGGGTGACTTCCCAAGGTTCAAAGCGTGCCTAAATATAAATGTATAGTAAGTATTAAAGTATTTCCAAGAGTATGTATAAACAAGGGGAAATACAAAGAAATACAAGGCTCTCTAGTGACATATGCCCTCGGGCAACCTACCTGAATTGGTAGTGTTGCCTTGCAACAGCCGCACTAGAGGGCTGAAACTAGAGCCTAGACAATAGTACTGACCTAAAAGTAAATAGAAATGAAGATAGAAAATAGGGCTCATTAAACACCAACGGGAGACAGGGAAGCTCTCACAGCATTCATAAACTAAAAATCAACCTACCCAAAATGGTAGTGTTGCCTAGCATAAGCCACACCAGGGGACATAAAGAGGACCCAGAAGGCGTAGTGCCCTGTCATGGATCTGCCACCTAAGGGTTAATAGTGCAGACTGATTTCAGTGATTGGCAACAGGTTGCATTATTTAAACACCTCAGCAGCACTGTGTCTTCGCTGCCTGATCTGCAGTTCATACCTGTTTCAGTGTCTTCCTGTGATCTGATCTGTTTCCTGTGTTTGACCCGGCTTGTTTGACTACGATTGATCTCTGTTATCCTGATCCCGGCCTGCCTTGTAACCACGCTCAGCTCTACACTGCTTGATTTCCTGTTGCCGAACTTTGCCTGTATCCTGACCATTCTCTGCCTGTCGTCTATACCTACACTTGATCGTCTGTTACCAAACCCGGCTTGTCTGACTACGTATTCAGTGTCTCCCCAGCCAGTGCACCTACCAGCCTGCTTCCTGTTTCCTGCTGCACCAGCTGAACTGACTAGACCAAAGACGAACCAGGCACCCATACTAGGGTTGCCACCTTTTCATTAAGCCAAAGCCGAACACTCTAGCAGCGCACAGCAATTTTTTCGTTTTTTTCCCAGTATACATTATAGGATTGTAAAAGACTTGGGACATCTTTGGGTGCCCCGAGAAGAGCAGTAATGCGGGGCCGTGATGAACAGTAGGTGTGGCCAGATGATTGGTCTGCCCCCAGTCTAATCCCCCCAAGGCCAGTTTGTCCCCCCAGTATAATCCCCCCAAGGTCAGTTTGTTCCCCAGTACCCCCCCCAAGGTCAGTCTGTGCCCCAGTGTAAATCCCCCCCCCCCCAAGATCAGTCTGTGCCCCAGTGTAATCCCCCCAGGTCAGTCTGTGCCCCAGTGTAATCCCCCCCAGGTCAGTCTGTGTCCCAGTGTAATCCCCCCCAGGTCAGTCTGTGCCCCAGTGTAATCCCCCCCAGGTCAGTCTGTGCCCCAGTGTAATCCCCCCCAGGTCAGTCTGTGCCCCAGTGTAATCCCCCCCAGGTCAGTCTGTGCCCCAGTGTAATCCCCCCCAGGTCAGTCTGTGCCCCAGTGTAATCCCCCCCAGGTCAGTCTGTGCCCCAGTGTAATCCCCCCCCAGGTCAGTCTGTGCCTCAGTGTAATCCCCCCAGGTCAGTCTGTGCCCCAGTGTAAATCCCCCCGCAAGATCAGTCTGTGCCCCAGTGTAATCCCCCCAGGTCAGTCTGTGCCCCAGTGTAATCCCCCCCAGGTCAGTCTGTGCCCCAGTGTAATCCCCCCCAGGTCAGTCTGTGCCCCAGTGTAATCCCCCCCAGGTCAGTCTGTGCCCCAGTGTAATCCCCCCCAGGTCAGTCTGTGCCCCAGTGTAATCCCCCCAGGTCAGTCTGTGCCCCAGTGTAATCCCCCCAGGTCAGTCTGTGCCCCAGTGTAAATCCCCCCCCAAGATCAGTCTGTGCCCCAGTGTAATCCCCCCCAGGTCAGTCTGTGCCCCAGTGTAATCCCCCCAGGTCAGTCTGTGCCCCAGTGTAATCCCCCCCAGGTTAGTCTGTGCCCCACAGTAATCCCCCCCAGGTTAGTCTGTGCCCCAGTGTAATCCCCCCCAAGCTCAGCTAATGCTGACAGAGGTTGGCGTGAAAGGGGCCGGAAGGACTCTGTACAACTGCCCAGGGGCAATGATCTGAGAGCTAAGTATAGGGAGCCACATGCAGAAGTGCAAGAAGTAATATGAGAACCCCAAATGGAGTCAGGGACCCCCCCCCCATTCACACACACTTCCAGGCTTACTGACCCCTCTCTAGGAGAAGGAAACCCCTTAACAGGAGGAGTGCATGGGGGGTGATTAGAAGGGACTCCCTTCCACTCATACAGGAATACTGACAAATACTCCCCCCTCCCAGATAAAGAAGACACCCAGCTAGGAGGACTGCAGGGGGTGATAAGAGGGGACCCTCATCCAGGAACTCCCTTCTCACTCCAGTTTAAGAAGACCCCCAGGTGGGGAGCACTGCAGGAGGGTGATGAGAGGAGACCCCAATCCAGGAAAACAGGAAATCCCCCTCCATCCCCCCTCCAGTTAAAGTAGACCTCCAGCTAGGAGGACTGCGGGGAGGTGATAAGAGGGCAGTGGTGGTGCGTCCATAAAGGGCGCACAGGCGCCGCCCCCTCTCTCCTGCCACCTCTCTATCACCATAGATAGACTCATGCATTGCATGAATCTATCTATGGTCGCCGCTAACACCCTATTCAGGTACCCGGCCCCTTGTCGGGCGCCGGGCACCGGAATTACAGCGGCGGTGTATTTTTTGGAAGAACCTGATTAGAGCCATAGGCTCTAATAGGCATCCAAAAAGGTGTCCATGCTGGGCGCCTCGCTGTTCACTCAGTGTTGTGTTAGCAAAGCGAATGAATTTTCGCTTTCCTAACACTGAACTGCCTCTCAGCCAATCAGGTGCTCGGGTCTGTTACCTGTCACCTGATTGGCTGAAGCGACAAGCGCTGTGATTGGACGCCTATCGCAGAGGCCGGGAAGAGACGACGGGAGAAGACATCGAGGAGCGTGGACACCGCTGCCCCACCGAGACAAGGTAAGTGCCGGGCGGGCGATACACACTGGCAGCATTTGATGGGCACAGTAGCGGCACTTCATGGGCACACTGGCAGCAATGGATGGGCATAGTGTCAGCAATGGATGGGCACAGTGGCTGCGTTTGATGGACACAGTGGCTGCGTTTGATGGACACAGTGGCTGCGTTTGATGGACACAGTGGCTGCGTTTGATGGGGCACAGTGGCTGCGTTTGATGGGGCACAGTGGCTGCGTTTGATGGGGCACAGTGGCTGCGTTTGATGGGGCACAGTGGCTGCGTTTGATGGACACAGTGGCTGCGTTTGATGGGCACACTGGCAGCAATGGATGGGCACAGTGTCAGCAATGGATGGGCACAGTGGCTGCGTTTGATGGACACAGTGGCTGCGTTTGATGGACACAGTGGCTGCGTTTGATGGACACAGTGGCTTCGTTTGATGGACACAGTGGCTGCGTTTGATGGACACAGTGGCTGCGTTTGATGGACACAGTGGCTGCGTTTGATGGGGCACAGTGGCTGCGTTTGATGGGGCACAGTGGCTGCGTTTGATGGGGCACAGTGGCTGCGTTTGATGGGGCACAGTGGCTGCGTTTGATGGGGCACAGTGGCTGCGTTTGATGGGGCACAGTGGCTGCGTTTGATGGGCACAGTGGCAGGGTTTGATGGGCACAGTGGCTGCGTTTGATGGGCACAGTGGCTGCGTTTGATGGGCACAGTGGCTGCGTTTGATGGGCACAGTGGCTGCGTTTGATGGGCACAGTGGCTGTGTTTAATGGGCACAGTGGCTGCGTTTGATGGGGCACAGTGGCTGTGTTTGATGGGGCACAGTGGCTGTGTTTGATGGGGCACAGTGGCTGCGTTTGATGGACACAGTGGCTGCGTTTGATGGACACAGTGGCTGCGTTTGATGGGCACAGTGGCTGCGTTTGATGGCACAGTGGCTGTGTTTGATGGCACACTGACTGTGTTTGATGGCACACTGACTGTGTTTGATGGCACACTGACTGTGTTTGATGGACACAGTGGCTGCGTTTGATGGACACAGTGGCTGCGTTTGATGGACACAGTGGCTGCGTTTGATGGGGCATAGTGGCTGCGTTTGATGGGCACAGTGGCTGCGTTTGATGGACACAGTGGCTGCGTTTGATGGACACAGTGGCTGTGTTTGATGGGCACAGTGGCAGCAATTGATGTTTTTTGTTTTTTTCAGTTTGTTTGTTTGCATGCCCCCCCCAATTTTTTTTTTAGCACCAGCCACCACTGTAAGAGGGGATCCCAATCCAGGAACATAGGACCCCCCCTCCAGTAAAGAAGATCCCCAGCTGGGGGGGAGTGATAAGAGGGGACCCCCATCCAGATATACAGGAATTTGCCTCCCTGCCCCCTCCAGTTATAGAAGACCCCCAGCCAGTAGGACTGCAGGGGGGGTAATAAGGGGGACCCCATCCAGGAATAGGTAAGGGGTGATGGGAGGGGACATTGCCAACCCCCCTCTGGCAGAAAGAGACCACCTGTCAGGAAGAATACAGACATCTGCCCCCTCCTCCCTCTTAAAAAGGTGAATGACAGTTTAGTGAGTGAAGATGTTCAGAGTTACACACACACACAGCTCTGGTCACAGTGCAGAGGGGGAGGGGGGTGACTCACCGTAGCAGATAAGGAGGAAATTCCCGTACAGCTCCGATGTCTGTGAAGGAGCTCTGGGCGGGCCGCCTGTCACTGCTGCTTTTACTCCTCTCTCTGTCCCCCGCGCTGCTGAAACTCTCACTCTCAGCAGTGGCAGCGGCGAGGATTCACAGGCTGGCTGACTGGCGCGGTGGCGGGGGGGGGGGGGCTGGGGAGCAGGCAAGTTGCGGGGAAGAAATCAAAGTGAGGGAGACGGTTGGGACTGCAGGTATACTGCTGTGTCCGGGTTAGAAGAGAACAGAAACCCGGGCACAATTGTCAAAAACCGGACTGTACGGGTCATTCCCGAACGGGTGGCAACCCTAACCCATACACCGCCAGGCTCTTGCGGCCACTGTTGCAACATCGGTGGCCCTTGAGCCGGGCTTGTACGAGAAGCCTTCCCACTGCACGTCAGGCTCATCCGGCAGGTACGTAACAGTATCAGGCAGCCATGTCTGAGCCTGCAAGTGGGAAGTCGGCCATGGATGACATCTGCCAGCACCTTGCAGCCCTTACCCAAGCAGTCAAATCTCTACAGGAGGGTTATACGCAACTGGAACAACATGTACAGACTCTAGCTACACCAGCAAGCACTGCTGCACCTTCTGCCTCAAGGACTGCCACTGCAGCAACCTCAGTGGTGATGCTGCCCCCTGAACCCAGAGTTCCAGCGCCAGAGAGATTTTCAGGTGACCGGGGAAAATTTAGATCCTTCCGCAACGCATGTGAACTGTACTTCGCCCTGCAACCTCGAACTTTCTCCCTTGAAACCACCAAAGTAGGATTCATCATATCACTGCTTCAGGGTGAGCCCCAGTCCTGGGCTCATCGGATGTTGGAAAAGAACGATGTATTGTTACATTCCATGTCCGCCTTCTTCGGCGCGATGGCTGAATTATACGACGACCCGCAACGAACCACCACAGCAGAGGCTGCCCTTCATGCACTCCAGCAAGGCCGCAGAACGGCCGAAGATTATGTTACAGACTTTAGACGCTGGAGTGCAGACACACAGTGGAACGACGAAGCCCTGCGACACCAGTTCCGCTTGGGGTTATCAGAAGGTCTGAAAGACGAATTGGCACGTGTCAGAGTCCCAAATACCCTGGAGGCCCTTATCACACTGGCCATTCAAATTGACCGTCATCTCCGTGAGCGACGATCCGAAAGATCAGCCCAGCAGCCATGTCAAGTCTGGATGATGCCCCGGATCCCAACTCCCACTCACTCCGCACCTGTTAGCTTCACTCCAGTTCAGCCCGCTCCTGTTATTTCTGCCACCGAAGCACCGGAGCCTATGCAAATCGGCCTAATACGCCCCCCTCTGTCTCCAGAGGAACGCCTACACCGACGACAAAATAACCTCTGCCTATACTGTGGGGAAGCGGGCCACTATGTACGTTCCTGTCCAACCAAGACACGTAAGTGGCGGATGATTTCTTCAGTAAATAACTTTTCTTTACCTACCAATGCCACCAACCTAACCCTTCCCATCTCTTTTCAGCTGCTAGAAAGGGAAGTGGCAGTTACCGCGATCATTGATTACGGGGCCTGCAGTTGCTTCATCGATCTAACCTTTGCAACACAACAACGCATCCCCTTGAGACCTAAAGCACAAGGACTTTCTGTTTTTCTAGCTGACGGGTCATGTATCAAGTCTGGACCTGTGACCCAAGAGATATTTCCCTTACCCGTGTTGGCTTCCTCCCAACATAAGGAAATCCTAAGCCTTGATGTCATCACCTCCCCGCTATTCCCTGTTATTCTGGGCCTACCCTGGCTGCAGGCGCATAATCCGCAAGTTGACTGGGCCACAGGGAGAATCAACTTCCACTCAGCCTATTGCCAGGAGCACTGCCTACCTAGGTCCCCAGCTTCTTCTACAACACTATTTTGTGTGGACTCTGAGTCTGAGGTGCGGCAAGTCGTACCTGAACCCTACCATGAGTTCCTGGATGTCTTTAGTAAGCGAGGGGCTGACATTCTTCCCCCGCATCGGCCATACGACTGCCCAATTGAACTGCTTCCAGGGTCTGAAATCCCTTTCGGTAGAATCTTCCCCCTCGCTGAACGAGAACAGGAGGCACTAAAAGAGTATATCCAAGAAAACTTGAAAAAGGGGTTCATCCGACCATCTACCTCCCCAGCAGGAGCAGGAATATTTTTTGTTGAGAAAAAGGACCACTCCCTACGACCTTGTGTGGACTATCGGGAGCTCAACAAAATTACAGTTAAAAACCGATATCCTCTCCCTCTAGTACCCGAACTATTTCAGAGATTAAGGTCGGCAACCATCTTCACCAAACTAGATCTACGGGGGGCCTACAATTTAGTCCGCATCCGTCAAGGGGATGAGTGGAAGATGGCCTTTCGCACCCGATTTGGCCACTATGAATACCTAGTGATGCCCTTTGGACTATGCAATGCTCCGGCTACTTTCCAACACTTTGTTAATGATATATTCCGAGACTTCCTGGATATATTTTTGATTGTTTACCTAGACGACATCCTGATTTTTTCCATTTCTCTAGACTCTCATCGAGGTCATGTCAAAAGGGTGCTGAGCCGGCTCCGCCAACACGGACTATATGCTAAAGGTGAAAAATGTGAATTTGAACAAAGCAGCATCCAATTCCTGGGACTGATAATCTCACCTGAAGGGATCAAGATGGACTCTGAAAAGGTCTCTGCTATCTTAGACTGGCCTGCACCTACCGACAAGAAGGGGGTGCAGCGCTTCGTAGGATTTGCCAACTTTGAGTTGCCAACTTTTACAGGAGGTTCATTAAGGGCTTTTCCGCCATCATCACCCCTATCACACAGCTGACTAGACAGAACCTTCGCTTCCATTGGACACCCGAGGCACAAGCCGCATTTGAAACCTTGAAGAGACTGTTTACTTCAGCACCTGTTCTTGGTCACCCGGACCCGTCTCTGCCGTATACACTAGAAGTAGATGCATCTGAAGTCGCTATTGGAGCAGTCATTTCCCAACGCCACGGCCCTAAGGATCTGATGCATCCAGTAGCCTTTTTCTCCTGCAGGCTCTCCCCAGCAGAGAGAAACTATGATGGTGGGGACCGAGAATTACTGGCCATTAAGCCGGCTTTAGAAGAGTGGAGATACCTCCTGGAGGGAGCAGCGCATCCCATATTGGTATATACTGACCACAAAAATCTTGAGTACTTGAGGACTGCTAAACGTCTAAAGCCACGTCAAGCACGTTGGTCCCTGTTCTTTTCCCGATTTGTGTTCCACATTACCTATCGGCCAGGCTCAAAGAATGTCAAACCAGACGCACTGTCTCGTATGTTCGATGACCCCAAGGAACCACCAGTAGCAGATACCATCTTGTCTGAAAATAACTTCTTACTTTTACAGGGCAACCTCCTCAGCCGAATGAAGCAGGCTTCGACAGACGTTCCTAACCCTCCAGGGGTCACGCTGACACTCCGGGAAGGATTGCTGTTTAACGGAAGCAAGGCATTTGTGCCTAAATGTTTACGTATAACCATTTTGGGTCTTTCTCATGATCATCCCCTAGCAGGTCATTTTGGGGTCCACAAGACGCTTGATCTCCTGAAACGCACATTTTTGGTGGCCGGACCTAGAAGAAACCTGTAAGAGGTACGTGAATTCCTGTGCAATCTGCAACCGCAGCAAGGGTACAAAGAACCGAGCTTGGGGTCTACTTCGGCCACTGCCAGTCCCTGACAGACCATGGAAAATGATAGCCATGGATTTCATTGTGGAACTTCCCCCATCGGAAGGATGCACAGCCATCTTTGTGATAGTGGACCGACTGTCCAAAATGGCCCATTTCTTGCCTCTGAAGAGTACTCCCTCGGCCATGGAGACGGCTCAAGTATTTATCAGAGAGATTGTGAGGCTTCACGGAGTCCCTATGAACATTGTCTCCGATCGGGGGGTTCAGTTCACTTCCAGATTCTGGAAAACTCTGTGTGAAGCCCTTAAAATTGAAAGATCCTTGTCCTCTGCCTACCATCCCCAGACCAATGGACAGACAGGGAGAACCAATCAGACATTGGAACAGTATATCCGATGCTTCACCACTTTTGTCCAGGATGACTGGGTATCGCTGCTGCCACTGGCGGAGTTCGCCTACAATAATGCCACTCACTCTGCCACAGGTCAGTCACCCTTCTTTGCAAATTACGGTTTTCACCCATCCTTCTTGCCGGACTTTATTCCAGAGACCACAGTTCCTGCTGTCCAAGACACAGTGGATTTCCTAAACCGCAACAATAAGTTGCTTCAAGAAGCGGTTACCAAGGCACAAGCAGCAAGCAAGATGGCTTTTGACAGGAAAAGGAGGGGTGAACTGATTCTCCACCCGGGAGACCAGGTATGGTTGTCTACTACGAATCTCAAGTTGGCATGTCCCTCAAAGAAACTGGCACCTAAATTTGTGGGACCATTCCCAGTCAAGAGGAAACTTAATGAGGTTGCTTATGAATTATCTTTACCTGATTCACTTAAGATACATCCTGTCTTCCATGTTTCTCTCTTGAAACCCGCAGTCCCTGACTCTTTTCCAGATAGAGTATCCAAGCCACCAGAACCTGTGACCATCAATGGCGAAGAGGAGTATGAGGTGGAGGCTATCATAGACTGTAGGAGAAGAAGGAATCAGGAACAGTACCTGGTTAAGTGGAAAGGTTATGGCCCGGAGGATAACTCTTGGGAGGTTGAACAGGATGTGCACGCCAGAGACCTTGTTAATGCCTTTTTTCGCAGAAATCCACAGAAGAGACCTGTTGGGCACCCAGAGGTTGCCCGTAAGGGGGGGGGGGCAATGTCATGGATCTGCCACCTAAGGGTTAATAGTGCAGACTAATTTCAGTGATTGGCAACAGGCTGCATTATTTAAACACCTCAGCAGCACTGTCTTTGCTGCCTGATCTGCAGTTCATACCTGTTTCAGTGTCTTCCTGTGAACTGATCTGTTTCCTGTGTTTGACCCGGCTTGTTTGACTACGATTGATCTCTGTTATCCTGATCCCGGCCTGCCTTGTAACCACGCTCAGCTCTACGCTGCTTGATTTCCTGTTGCCAAACTTTGCCTGTATCCTGACCATTCTCTGCCTGTCGTCTATACCTACATCTGATCGTCTGTTACCAGACCCGGCTTGTCTGACTACGTATTCAGTGTCTCCCCAGCCAGTGCACCTACCAGCCTGCTTCCTGTTTCCTGCTGCACCAGCTGAACTGACAAGACCAAAGACGAACCAGGCACCCATACACCGCCAGGCTCTTGCGGCCACTGTTGCAACATCGGTGGCCCTTGAGCCGGGGTTGTACGAGAAGCCTTCCCACTGCACGTCAGGCTCATCCGGCAGGTACGTAACATGCCCATACAATAATGTAGCAGGTTCCTGGGAAATAAAGTTATTAAGTAAAAGTCTGCATATCTGGTATTATTCTGAAAAGATGGCAGGTTTGGATGTATTGATAGATATTTACCTGGTCCAAGAGCTATGGCGGATACAGAGATATGTCCACCAGAAGCTGGTTCCTGCTAACCAGGTGTCACCAATAAAGAGTAGTACCTGACAGTCTATAGGAAGGAGAAAACAGACAGGACCCAGATCTAAATCATGTTGTACAAGCTCTGAAAAATAGCCTGTATGTGAATGGAGGATTTTTACCTTGTTCGGGTCCTAGTGGTTTGTCCTGGTGCGGCTTCACTGTGAGCAGACTGAGCCCATGTGGGCGTCAGCTTTTATTTGCTCTACAGATGGTGGATTGATTTCAGCTGTTTGAGAGGGGAGAGAAGGGGAAGCCAAGCAGTGAGCTGGGGTTACACCCCCCGAGCTCGATGACGCGCCACGCCACCTCCCAGAGGGCGGGAAGTTATTATGGCAACGGGGACTCTCACTGGTGAGAGCATCCTGTCGCACAAGCGGCGCTGGCTGCGGTGCTGCCTCGGAGAGATGACGCCACGCGTCAGAGGCTCGCAACGCAGGAGTGGCAATGGAGTACAGTCATGTGACCATTCCTGCACCTCCAAGCCAAGAGAAAGGACCGGAAATGTGCGCCGCACATATCGGTCCTACCTGCGCCGAGTAGGCTCAAAACAACCAGCGGGGGAGGGGGGCTTGTAAGAGGGAGGACCACTGTCATTGTCATGCCACAATCCGACCCATGGGAGAAAGCAATCAGAAACTGATCTAGGCATCAATATTGTTATTGTTAAACCACAGTGTCTCCTCAGCAGGATTGCATATATAGGAAGCACTGTGCACTCACTAGATCAGGGGCATAGGTTGGAATGTATAGTGTAAGCACAATGGTTGTGCACAATGGTTGTGCACGCGTCATCGAGCTCGGGGGGGCGTAACCCCAGCTCACTGCTTGGCTTCCCCTTCTCTCCCCTCTCAAACAGCTGAAATCAATCCACCATCTGTAGAGCAAATAAAAGCTGACGCCCACAGGGGCTCAGTCTTCTCACAGTGAAGCCGCACCAGGACAAACCACTAGGACCCGAACAAGGTAAAAATCCTCCATTCACATACAGGCTATTTTTCAGAGCTTGTACAACATGATTTAGATCTGGGTCCTGTCTGTTTTCTCCTTCCTATAGACTGTCAGGTACTACTCTTTATTGGTGACACCTGGTTAGCAGGAACCAGCTTCTGGTGGACATATCTCTGTATCCGCCACAGCTCTTGGACCAGGTAAATATCTATCAATACATCCAAACCTGCCATCTTTTCAGAATAATACCAGATATGCAGACTTTTACTTAATACTTTATTTCCCAGGAACCTGCTACATTATTGTATGGGCACTACGCCTTCTGGGTCCTCTTTATGTCCCCTGGTGCGGCTTATGCTAGGCAACACTACCATTTTGGGTAGGTTGATTTTTAGTTTATGAATGCTGTGAGAGCTTCCCTGTCTCCCTTCGGTGTTTAATGAGCCCTATTTTCTATCTTCATTTCTATTTACTTTTAGGTCAGTACTATTTTCTAGGCTCTAGTTTCAGCCCTCTGGTGCGGCTTTTGCGAGGCAACACTACCAATTCAGGTAGGTTGCCCCGAGGGCATATGTCACTAGAGAGCCTTGTATTTCTTTGTATTTCCCCTTGTTTATACATACTCTTGGAAATACTTTAATACTTACTATACATTTATATTTAGGCACGCTTTGAACCTTGGGAAGTCACCCCCACCAAATAGACAACAGTTTTACTGCGCCTGTGCCGTGGGGTAAGAGCTGGACACTTTCTACGCCCTCTGTGGGCCAAACCGTCCATCGGGACCAGACCATCTGGACTGAGGGTCCACCGTTGTCACCCGCCAGTCCGACCTTCCAGGGAATAACAACATCATCAAATCAGAACTACAGTGCTTTTTTATTTTATTTTTTACTTATTTTTTGCTACTACCAAGTAACACGTATGCACCCAACACATAGGGTTAGTATTCAAAAAAGCTCTTGAGAATGTATTGTGTATTTGTGTACAATTTGGAGTTCAGTATGTGTCCCCACAATCAACAGCCTAAAGAATATCTTTCTCCCGCCCCTCTCCCCCCATCAATGCTATTTGCTTATTTATTATATTTTTCTGTTCTATATCTTGATTTTGTACTATTTCTTGAATACAGATATCATTTATCACTAAAAGGTGCAGCACCCCACCCCTGAAGAAGAGGCTGTACAATCAAAAGGCCTTGAAACGTTGGGTACCTGTCCCACCCTTGAGACAGATCCGGGTCCTGTACTACATTCTTTCTCCCTTTTTTTTTGTGCAATTAATGATATCTGTTTCTATGCGTTGTGATTGTTCTTTTTTCATCATCACTGGTCACTTGGATGCGTGTTGTGCGTATAGAGTAGCAGCCCTTCATATTATATATTTTTGTATAAAACTTTTTCAAATAAATAAGTCTTCATGACAAATACTATTGTACTTCATTACTTTGTATAGAGGTTTTCAACAGTCACCCTAAAAAGTCCCACTGAGGAACCGCCCTCTTCGGAGTGTACTTTTTTTCTGTACATACTCCAGGTAGCCATATTGCAATTCATTCTCAGAAAATTACAGAGGCTGCAGATTGAAAAGGAAAGGTAATTTTTATTAACATTCAATTACAATATGATTAGTGTCACAATTGTATGTGCTATATTATTTTTTATTAATTTGCTATTTTTTTCCCCCAGGAAAGTGGAGTTACTCTTTATAATAAAAGTAGTATGATTGCGCTGAAATCAACCTATTAAATAATGCGACACACACGTGTAAAAAGTACTATGTGCAATAGAGAAAAAAAGTCCATAAATCAGGTTAAGGGGAATGTGAAGCAGAACTTAGCACAAACCGGGATCTGTCTGCAGCCAGGTGCTACCTACAGTGATTATCCCAGGACTCAGATCCATTCCCCTAACCTGATTTATGGACTTTTTTTCTCTATTGCACATAGCACTTTTTACACAGGTGTGTCACGTTATTTATTAGGTTGATTTCAGCGCAATCATACTTTTATTATATTATGCACAGTGGTTGTAAGCACTATTATTTTGGTTGCTGCTCTTGTCATTTATTTATCTGTTACTTAATGTTATAGCACAGTGCACTTTTTTCTTCTATTTTTGATACAATTTTCAGCGCTTTAGTCACTTTATATTTTATATTCAGGAGTTACTCTTTAAATACACAGGTCTGAAGGCACGGTCCCTAAGCAGATATACAGACCATAGAGGTAAGCAGACAGACAGGACATGAAACATTACTGTAGATTCATGACACTGGGGATTTATGTACTGTAGAGGTAAGGATTTGATAGATTTGCAAATTTATGCTTCAGAGAATGGAGAGGAAATATCTTGAAGTTGTTAAGTTGGGCAGCTGGATGGAATCCAGAAAGGTTTGTATTGCTAAAGGGTCAGGAGGGTGAGCATCAGTTGAGTCTTTTAAGTTGTAAAGAGCAGAGTAATAGCTGCATGACTGTTCTGCGATATCAGAGGGGTTAATGTGTTTACAGCCTCTGATATCACAGATAACAGGAAAGGAATTTTTGGCACTGCCTCTTGTTTGTTCCCTAGGACATAGGAGTTAAAGGCAAAGTCTTTTAATATAAAAATTGTGCGATTTAAAAAAAAATAAGGAGCTAAGTTGTTTGCAGAGTTTTCATATCTGATCAACAAGGAGGGGGTCGAAACAAGTTTAATTACGGGATTCCAGGTCCAGAATTTGGCAGTAAGCTGGGAGACCTGTCACATGCGTCGCTTTTACTCATGGGCTGAGATTTTAATAAAGAGGCCCTCAATGAAGGCCTTATGGGTATTCCATAGGGTAGTTGGGTCGGAGAGGATGAGCAGGAAGAATTAGTAAGTCCCAGATCTATGAAAATAGGTGCATGGTCAGACCACGTTATGACCCCAATTTTAGCAGAGGTGAACTTATCAACAACAAAAAAAGAAAAATTCTAGAATACACTTTATGCATAGAGGAATAAAAGGTATAGTCTCTTTTGTTGCCATGGATACAGCACCAAGCATCATACAGATCTTCATCATATAAAAGAGAGAAGAAAGTTGAGTAGGTTTACAGGAAGGATTGGTAGAATCCACAGAGGGGTTTGGTACAGCGTTAAAATCACCACAGATAACTAGTGATTGAGATTTGTAGGGCTCTAATTTTTGCAGCAGGAATTTGTTAAAACATTTTTGGAAAGTATTAATAGCTTATAGGTTTACTATGATAATAGGGGATTTATTTATGGTCACAGAAAGGAAAAGAAAACGGAAAATTTATTATCAAATACTTACCGTAATTTTCCTTTCCTGATAGACTCCATGGCAGACTACGTGTGGGTTAACCCCGCCTCCTCTCCATAGCTATAGGACCCCTTACCCATAAATTTGAGCTCACCTCCACAGACAGGTGTTCCGTAACTAGCCGACTCAAATTTCAGCTCTCATATTTTATTCATGGGTGGGAACTCCGTCTGCCATGGAGTCTATCAGGAAAGGAAAATTACGGTAAGTATTTGGTAATAAATTTTCCGTTTTCCTGACAGACTCCATGGCAGACTACATGTGGGAAATAACTAGCCAATCCACACGGGAGGGTATGCTTGAACAAAAATATTTAATCTTTCCCATCAACTGATAGGATTTTTCGACCAAAATTTACAGAGGAAAGGGAAGCAGGCTCAATACAATAATGAGTCATAAAAGTATTAATGGAAGACCAAGAAGCTGCCTTGCAAATCACTTCAGGAGCCACGTGTCGAGCTGCTGCCCATGAGGCTGCCATGCCTCTGGTGGAATGAGCCATCACCGCCTCTGGAGGAGCCAAGTCCTTTGCCCTGTAGGCCTGTTGAATAGACTGAACGATCCAGGCTGCTATCGTTCTGGAGGAAGCTCTCTTTCCTTTGTTGCTGCCAGAATGTAATAAGAACAGGTAGTTTGAGTTTCTAAAAGATGAAGTGGCTCTCAGATAATCTTTCAGAGTCTCGCCAACATCCAGGGGATGAGCATCTGCTGATTCTGGAGAATTGAAGGTAGGAAGGGCTATTTCCTGGTTTTCGTGAAAAACTGACGTGACTTTGGGTTTAGACCCAAGCATGGGAATAAGGACCACACGGTCCGGGAAGAAAGTCAGAAAGGGTTCTTGATAACCCAGGAAGCTTATTTCTGAAACCCTTTTGGCTGAAGTAATGGCCACTATAAAGGCCAGTTTGATTGATAAGTCTTTAAAGCGGAGCTCCGCCGGAAAAAAAATATTAAAAGCCAGCAGCTACAGCTACAGCAGCTGCTGGCTTTTAATATTTGGACACTTACCTGTCCTGGAGTCCAGCGACGTCCACAGCAGAGGACGAGCGATCGCTCGTCACTCTGCTGCTCCCTCCGCCATCCTCGCTGAGGGAACCAGGAAGTGAAGCCCTGCGGCTTCATGCCCGGTTCCCTACGGCGCATGCGCGAGTCGCGCTGCGCCGTTCTGATTGGTGCTCCTGTGTTCTGGGAGCCGAGTGTCTCCCAGAACACCAAGGGAAGTCTGCGGGAAGTGACGTCACTCCCGCAGATTCCCGGAGAGAGGACTCCCGGATGTGGGTGAAAATACCTGTCTTAGACAGGTATCTTCACCCCCATCCCCCCTGAAAGGTGTCAATTGTGACACCGGAGGGGGGGAGGGTTCCAAATAGCAAAAGTTGCTATTTAGGGTGGAGCTCCACTTTAACAGAAAGATCCTTGTTGTTGAGCGCTGAAAGAGCATCAAGGACGAGTGGAAGATCCCATTTGGGGAATTTGGGATTCCTCTGAGGCCTGATTCTCGAAGCCCCCCGAAAGAACTGTTGAACCAGGGGATGAGTTGCCCATGATGTTCCTGAAAATGCAGATAAGGCTGAAACTTGTATCCTGAGGGAACTGATTGACAAAGGAAGATCCAAGCCTGATTGGAGAAAACTCAGGATGTCTTGAACTCCAGGATTTCTGAAGGATTTTCATGAAGCTGACGAATCTTGTCCAGATTCTGTTATAGGTTTTGTTAGTGTTAGGCTTTCTGGAGCTCATAAGGGTAGAGATTACCCTTGAGGCACACCCAAGAGACTCTAGCCTGTCCCTCTCAAAAACCAAACCATCACTCTCAGTATCGCTGGACAAGGGTGCAGGGTCGCCCCCTGAGAAAGAAGGTCCGGCCTGAGAGGAAGAGGCAGTGGGTCCCTGAAGCTCATCAGGTTCAGGAGAGGAAACCATGGCCTGCTCGGCCAATATGGTGCTATTGTTATCACTTCGACTTTCTCCAACAGGAGCCGCTGCAGGAATTTCAGCATGATCGGAGGTGGAGGGAAGGCGTATGCCTTGTTGAATCTCCATTGGCTTGTTAATGCATCTACTCCGAAGGCTTGACTGCACCGACCTCGAATGAAGTATCTGTCTACTTTGTGATTGCAGGGGGATGCAAACAGATCCACTTCTGGATCGATACCCAACGATAGGATCCACTTGAATGTTTGTGGATGCAGTGACCATTCGTTGTTGTCTAGGTTGCTGCGTGACAGAAAGTCCACTTGAATGTTCTGCTCCCCTGGAATGAAGACTGCTGTTAAGTTGAGCAGATTCCTCTGAGCCCAGGACATGATAGGTTCGACCTCTTGGAGAAGGGTGGAGCTCCGAGTGCCCCCTTGTCTCTTCACATATGCCACAGCGGTGGTATTGTCCATTCTGAGAAGGACCGACTTCCCTTTCAGAAGGTGGGAGAAGGCTTGAAGGGCGCACCATGCCGCACGCAGTTCCAGAACGTTTGACCCTGGAATGTGGAGACGGGCATCCCATTTGTCCTGAGCCAATTCTGCCCCACAATGTGCCCCCCAGCCCGCATTGCTGGCATCAGATGTAACAGTCATCCATTGGATGGGAGCAAGGGAGTGGCATGTTAACAGGTTTTTGTGTTAAAGCCACCAGGGGAGACTGTTCCTCATTGACTGAGTAATCCTGATCAGCTGATTGAGATCGTCTGTCTTCCACTGCTGGAGGAATCCTGATTGAAAAGGACGAAGGCTCCACATTGCCCATTTGACCATGGGGGATGTGGCCACCATTGTGCCGATTATCTTCAGGCACTGTGACACCCTTAGGTGAGAGTAGTCTAGGGCTAAGGATATTCTTTCCCGAATGACCAGGATTTTTTCTTTTGGCAGAGAGATGGTATTCTCTGCGGTATCGAATTGGGCTCCTAGATAGGTTAGGCGTTGGGTCGGCTCTAGCTGACTTTTCTCCCGGTTTAGGAGCCATCCGAACTCTATCAATGTAGAGATCACTTGGTCTTTGTGGATCAACAGCTGCTGCTTGTCTTGGGACAGTAGTAGCAGATCGTCTAGATAATGATACAGACGCACACCCTGTATTCTGATAAGAGACACAATCGCCAACAGTACCTTGGAAAAGACTCTTGGAGAGGTCGTTAGACCGAATGGAAGACAAATAAATTGTAAGTGCTCTCGTTCGACCTGAAATCAAAGGTATTTGTGGAATTCTTTCGCCACGGGAACATGAAAATACGCGTCCTTTAGATCTATTGAGATCAACCAGTCGCCTGGTGTATGACTTTTTGGATGGTTAAGAGTGATTCCATCTTGAATTTCTCGTGTCTTATGTACCTGTTTAGGAAAGTGAGATCTATAACTGGTCGCCAGGAGCCGTTCTTCTTCTGTACTAGGAAGAGGGGGGAGTATACCCCCTGGAATTCCTCGTCCTTTGGGACGGGCACCACTGCTCCTTGATCTTTCAGGGCATTCACATAAGAAAGAAGAACTTGTTGTTTTTCTTCTGAATGAGGCATAGAAGTTTGCATTGGTCTGCATGGAGGGACCATGTGTGACCTATTGAGACCGTTTTGATGGTCCAATGGTCTGAGATTGAGGCCACCCAAACGTGCCAGAAGAGACGTAGGTGAGCCACTACCCGACCCGCTTGGGCGGGCCCAATCTCAAAAGGACTTGGTTGGCTCACGCTCACCGGGCGTCTGTTTCTTGCCAGTTTTCTGGAAAGATGTCTGCCTGTTCCAGTTCCAACTTCTCCTAAAATCCCGTCCGGATCATGCCTCTCTTGAACGCTCTGTACTGCGTCTCTGCTGAGGTTTTCTTTGGTTAAACGGACGTCTGTCCTGAGGGAGGAACCCCGACTTTCCGCCTGTAGCCTTTGAAATGGCATTGTCTAGTTTGTTTCCAAACAAGGAAGTTCCTTCAAAAGGAATTTTGCACCATGCCTGCTTTGAGGCTGGATCAGCAAGCTAGGGGCGCAACCATAGTGCTTGTTTGGCTGTGGCCGAGGATAGCATGGATTTAGCCATCAAGCGGATGAGATCAATTGATGCTTCTCCCAAAAAGGCAACAGCTAGTTTAGGTTCTTGTACTGCTGAACTTTGTGCTAATTCCTCCGACACCTTTCAGAACTGAGTCTACATTTTCCACCCAGGCCTCCATTGCTTTGGAGGTGACTGAAAGGGCTAGGGCTGGTTTGCAAGCCATACCGTTCAAGTTATATATCCTCTTAAGATCTTGGTCAATCTTTCGATCCAGACCATCTTTAAAAGCCACGGTGTCATCTAGTGGGAGGGTGACATGCTTTGCTAGGCGCATTACTGTTGCATCCACGAGGGGAGCATTTTCCAAATGCTTAACTTCCTCGGATTTAAAGGGATATAGTTTAGAGGTTTTGCTTAGCATGGAACTCCTCTTGTCTCCCTTGCTCCATTCTTCCTCAAACACTCCTTTCAGCTCGGAGGGAAATGGGAAATTGGAGCGTTCCTTCCCCAGTTGCTTAAACAGTTTTCTTTGTTTTTCTGGGGGGGCAGTGGTATCCTCCAGCTTTAAGGTTTCCTTCACTGCCTTGATTAGTGGAGCGACTGAAGCGTAGTCGAATCCCACTACATAATCATCTCCCTCCATCTCGTCTTGCGAGGAAACATGGGAGGCATCATGGGGCTGGAATTGGCTGGGATCCTCCTGGGCCTCGTCAGCCAAGGAGCCAGACAAGGTGGTAGACTGGCTCCTTGTGTGGGGGGGCATCTATTTCCATTATAGATTTTGTTTTTCAGACTCTTTCTCACCGACCGCTCGGGCATAGCATGGTTCACACAGCGATTTTTCCCTCTGGGATTCTAGTTTTACATCCCCAACAGGCTCTGTGGTCAGAGCGACTATCACGGTGGTGGTGGCGGTGACTAGAGGAGGAATGGGAATGTCTCCTACGTCTAGAGGGGGAATGTGAGCGTCCCCTATGATGGTGGGTCCCAGACGGAGTATCACGTCTGGACCTAGAAGATGATTGGTGATGATGATGTTGTGGCCTGGCAAGGTCCCTATCCTGTGACCAATGAGATGATGTAGCCGGGCTGTAAGAGATAATACAGACAGAGGGAGGAGGGAAGGCGGGCAGGTTGTAACTGTTAGCAACCACCAGCATAATGACACCAAGACACCAACCCCGTACCCACTCCGCACATACCTTGTGCGGGAGGGCTGGCCACACGGCGGTGAAGATGAGTCCATGACGAGGAAGATACACAATGATCCGTGACTACTCTACCTAGACTAAGGATAAGCAAATCAATGCAAGACAGCACACAAAAAAAAAAGTTTTTTTTTTTAAACTGTCCCTTTAAGAGACACTAAGCATTAAAGTGGTTGTAAACCCTTAGAATTTTTTTTTTTTTTTAACTACCTGTAAGAGAGAGGCATAATGAGCTAATATGACTAGCATAATAGCTCATTATGCATCACTTACCTTAGATCGGGGCCCCCGAAGCCGTCCTCATCTCCCTCTTCAGCCGCATCCATCGCTGCGGCGATAGCCGGAAGGTTACTTCCGGGTATCGCCGCACCAGCCAATCACAGCGCCGCTTCGGCGCTGTGATTGGCCGGAGCGGCAGAAACGTCACTCTGCGCATGCGCGCGAGAGCCGTCACAATCGGCTACGCCCAGCGATTGCTGGGAAGTAGCCGATTTTGTGAATGGGATTAACCCCATGAATGTGCCGTTGTCTACGGCGCGCATGCGCCGTAGACAGCGGCGCCTGTCATTTTTTTAGTAAATATCTCCTAAACCGTGTAGGTTTAGGAGATATTTCTTGCACCTACAGGTAAGCCTTAATCTAGGCTTACCTGTAGGTGCAAGTTGAGAAAGTGGTTTTACAACCACTTTAAGCATTACATTGCCAAGAAGTGCTTACCCTGTCCTGGTAGTATTGAGACTCCGGGAGGCTGCCTCTATATGCCCACAGGTTGACCCACCTGTATAGGGCTCTTCAGCGGTTTAAATAACCCGCCGGAATGATGTCGCGGCCGGTCCCGCTGCGCGCATGCGCCGAAGGGACCGAACCTACTGCGCCTGCGCGACCCCTCCGCCGCACTGCCCACGCGCAAAAACCAAGCCTCAGTTTCACTGTGGCTTCACGCAGACGCACGGCGGACCATGAACCAGGAAGTGAAGTGGCGTCCTGGAACGCAGAAGCGTTCCACACACGGCACGGTATAGGGAAAACAAAAAAAGCACAAGGCAAGAGGGAATACAGACAAACAACACACATAAACGGTCTGCCATGAGAATACATGAAGTCTTCAGACCTTGCCAGCCAGTCCTACGTCCGTCCTGGTACACTGGGCCACATCCCTTCCACCATAGGGGTATTAACTGCCCGAAAACCACTCGCTCGCTCATAGCTGGGCCCTGGGTGCACCACATAACTGGTACCTGATCTGACGGACATCCTGGATATGCACTGAATCACATGATGAAGGGTCCATATGAGGAGGACAAAAAAGGAACACCTGTCTGTGGAGGTGAGCTCAAATTTATGGGTAAGGGGTACTATAGCTATGGAGAGGAGGCAGGGTTAACCCACATGTAGTCTGGCATGGAGTCTGTCAGGAAAATGGCTTAGAGGGTCCTCTTCTACGTTATGAAGTTGAAAGGCAACCGTGTCTTTGATGGTGCAAATTTGAGATTTCCTGCTTTGTACTCTGCACATGCCCAAGGACTTACAACTTTTGTTTTATGTTTTTTAGCAAAGAGCATGCCCAGAAACTTTCCATTTTGAGAGTCTCCACTGGTGAGGGAATGCACTGGACGCCTTTGCTGCCATTGCGGTAAATGCTGGGTGTCCAGTGTGCCCCTGTGCCTTTAAGGAGGGGTGGGCTCCCCCCAGGCTCACCTGACCTCTGCCTATCCATTATAATGCATGTGCTTCCACTGTGGAGGCTCTCAAAATTTGGAGTTGGGATTACAGAAAATACCGGGGTGCCTTGACAGGGCTCTATAGCTTACGCATGTATTTGCAAATGTGTGCAAACTAAACCCCTTGTTTTTAGAGCATACTGTTAGACAGGACAATTTGGTTGGTTAGCAGGCTGGTCGCTAAGGTGAGCTGGGAATTTTTGGTTTTGTTTTGTGCCGTATTTTGCGGCGTATAAGACGACCATTTACACTTAAAAAAAAAACGTCCAAAAAGTAGGGGTCGTCTTATACGTTGGGTCAGCCCCTCGGATGCCTGTTGGATGTGCGGTAATATTGTATGTAGCTTCAGCTACAGTATATACTGCTGAGCCAATCCCGGTGAGCGATGTATTCAAATGAATACAGAGCCTGCTTGGATTGGAGTAAAAACCTCTGCCAATCCGAGCAGGCTACATACAGTAGCCTATATATATATATATATATATATATATACAAAAAGTGTAGCGCTGGATAAATGAACTATATATGACCATATAGTGAAATTGTTGACAGAAAAAAAGTATAAAAACTGTGTAGATACTACAAACAAAACATATCATAGTTCATATGTATCTGTGATGAAAAGTGAATATATCTCTCATCTGTCCAAAGACTTGATGATAAAACGTTCTACAAAATGCATGTCTTTCAGAACTGGTATATAACTGTGTATCTCAATTGCTATGGTACTATTAACGTCCATTGGCCTCAAATACAAACCAATGTAGAAATATGGCCAGCCAATATATATTTTCCAATATATATTTTCTGTTGTACCTTATGTGGGGGGGTTAGCTCGGCAGCGGGTGTGTGTGATCCCCTGGATGGGCTCCCCACACAAAAACAGGCCCAGCAGACGGAGGTTGTGGTTTTCAAGATCAAAAAGGTGCGGTTTATTTCTCTATTTACAGTGACAAAAAACACAGCAAAGCAAAAAGAAACATAAACAAAATAAACCCTGGTCAGCTTGACCTCTGACTAAACATGCAGGTTTCCTAACTAACAACTGGGATCAGCCTGGTGCTGTCCTAGTCCCTAAGTCCCTGGTTTAGTAAATGTCCAAACAAATAGCCAGACAGGCTTTGTCTCACCGCACAGGGGTTCACTCTCCCTAGACAGTCCACACAGGTCTGGGTCCAGGCATGAGCAAACACCTAATGAACCTGGGAGTTTTTATAGAGGCCTTAAACGAGCTGACAAGCTTCAGCTGGTCTCATCAACTCCCTGCCTGCACGACGCCCAGCCCTCTCCCTAGAGGTATGAATCATCCATGAGCCCACTAGCCTCAGCTGGGCTTCATCAACTCTCTCCCTAGTTGTATAAGTCGGCATAAAGCCTGAATCTGGGAGAAATATACCTACCCCCCTGGATGCAACCAGGTGACTTTACCTTCCTGCTGTCACATACCCCCCCCCTCTTGTTTTAACCTTGGGGTTGGAACACCAGCAATCAGGCATTCATGTACTCGAGACAAAGCATCCACATTCCCCATTTGAACGCCAGGGCGATGCTTTACTGTGAAGTTGAATTCCTGTAGGGCCAGGAACCACCTATTCACTCTTCTATTTGTCTCCTTGTTTTGAGCCATCCACTTTAACGGAGCGTGATCCGTAACCATGTCAAAGTGCCTACCTAGCAGATAGTACCGAAGGGAATCTAGAGCCCACTTCACCGCTAAACACTCCTTTTCAACCGTGGCGTAATTTACCTCATGGGACTTCAACTTCCTGCTGAGGTAAATGACTGGGTGCTCTTCCCCGTTCCAGACCTGGGACAATACTGCTCCTAACCCCACATCTGACGCATCACTTTGTACGACAAAGTCTTTAGAGAAGTCGGGTGAGTACAACACTGGCTGGCTACATAAGGCTTGTTTCAAGAATTGGAATGCTGCCTCAGCCTCGGGGGTCCATTTTAATCATGACCGACCCTTTCCCTTTCGTCAGGTTGGTTAGGGGCACAGCCTTAGAAGCAAAGTGGGGAATGAAGCGCCGATAATACCCCGCTATTCCCAGAAAGGCTCGTACCTGCTTCTTGCTGTTGGGACGTGGCCAACTCTGGATGGCCTCGACTTTGTTGAGTTGGGGTTTTATTACTCCCCTCCCAATGGTGTACCCAAGATATTTGGCCTCCTCCTGCCCAATGGTACACTTCTTGGGGTTAGCCGTAAACCCCGCTTCCCGGATAGAGTCTAGGACTGCTTGCACTTTTGGCAGATGTGAGGCCCAATCTGTGCTATGGACAATTACGTCATCCAGGTAAGCCGCAGCATACTTCCGGTGGGGCCTCAGTATCTGGTCCATTTTCCGCTGGAATGTGGCCGGCGCATTCTGTAACCCGAACGGCATTCTCTTATATTGGAACGCCCCGTCTGGGGTTACAAATGCGGTTTTCTCTTTGGCCGACTTGGCCAGGGGAATTTGCCAATACCCTTTTGTGAGGTCAAGAGTCGTCATGTATCGGGCTGTTCCCAGCCGGTCGATCAACTCATCTATACGTGGCATGGGGTAGGTGTCAAATTTTGTAACTTTGTTCAACTGACGAAAATCGTTACAAAATCGCCAGCTCCCATCCGGTTTAGGCACCAGCACAATGGGACTAGACCAATCACTTTGGGACTCCTCTATCACCCCTAAGTTCAGCATTTTCTGTACTTCCTCCCGTATTGCCTCCCGTCGGGCCTCTGGGATCCGATAGGGTTTTAACTTCACCCTTTCACCGGGCGGGTAATAATATCATGCTCTACCCCAGATGTTTGTCCCGGCAGCTCAGAGAACACCTCCTTGTTGCGAAGCACAAACTCCTTAACCTCCTGTTGTTGGGGTTGTGACAAGGTGGCTGCTATTCCAACCTCCGGAATCACGCAACCAGTTTGAGCTGGTGACCAAGTTTCTGCGACTAGGGACTCTCTATCCCTCCAGGCTTTCAACAGATTAACGTGATAGATCTGTTCGGGCTTTCGCCTTCCTGGTTGTCTGACCTTGTAATTCACTTCAGTTGTCTTGTTGGTTGGAGGGTAGACAGTGGAGGAGACCTTGCGTGGAGAGTGAAGAAGTTTCTGCTTTTGACTGCTGGGTTGCATTTTTGGTTATTTTTGGCTCTTTTTCCTTGCAGCTTTTTAACACCTTTTTCTGGCACATTTTAAACAGCCTTTTTTTTCTCTTTTTTTCCTTCAGCCTACTGTCAGGGTCACCTGTGGCCAGGTGACAGATGCACACCGTAGGGGGACAGGAGTGCACCGCGAGGTAGTGAACCCTATGGCTGGCTTCTGTGGATAGGAAACTGGGTGGTTGTGGAAAGCGGGACCAGAGGAGCACAACCGGGATCCCAACGGAAGCGAGAGCCAAGATTCCCCAGGGCGCGGAGTCTAAGACCCAGCTGGTCTTCTCCAGGGCCTCTAGTGGTGAGGATGTTACGCTGCAGGCTGGGACCAGGTCGCGGCCCCTGGAGTTTCCTAGCTCACGCCCCGTAGGATAAGGGGAAGCAGCAGCACACGATAGAGAGAACCGAATAACAAGCCGAAGGTCAGGGGCCACAAGCAGACAAGGATAACGAAGAACGAGCCGAAGGTCAAGGGTCACGAGCAGACAGGGATGGTCGGGGACAAGCCAATAACGTAACAGAGAGACAGACGTAGCACACGGCAGGCAGGAACCCAAACACACAATGCCTAACAAACACGTTGATCAGCAAAGCAGGCTTGCAGTGCACAGGTTAATATAGTGTTCAGTGATAGGGCCTGGGGTGGAGTCAGGCTGGGAGGAGATTATAAAGGAAGCCAGGTGAAGGAGGTCTGGTCTCTAGATGAACACATGAGGAGGAAGGTAAGATGGCAGACAGACATTAATGCATATCCATGACAGTACCCTCCCTCTTACGAGGCCTCCCCCTTCCCCGCCTGGGCCCAGGTTTAGAGGGAAACTTCAGATGAAACTCCTTTAACAGACGAGGTGCAAAGACCTCAGATGCAGTGATCCAAGACCTCTCCTCAGGACCAAACCCTTTCCAATGAACGAGGTACTGAAGAACGCCTTTACAGAGTCGGGAGTCCAGAATTTGACTGATCTCGTACTCCTGATTATCCTCAGAGACAGGCGCCACGGTAGGAAGAGGACGAGAGAATTTATTGAGGACTAAAGGCTTTAGAAGAGCAACATGAAAGGAGTTAGTGATTTTAAGGCTCTTAGGAATCTGGAGTTTGAAACAAACCGGATTCAGTTTAGCAGTTACCGTGTATGGACCGATGAATCGTGGAGCAAACTTCAGAGAAGGAACTCGGAGCTTGATGTTCCTGGTAGAGAGCCAGACTTTGTCCCCTGGCTGAAGAGAAGGCGGTTTACGCCTGCGGCGGTCGGCAAAGCCTTTGAATTTTTCAGCAGCTGCCCGGAGGGAATCATGAACGTGACCCCAAACGGAATTGAGAGACTCCTGAACCGAAGCCAAAGCTGGAATGTCTGGAGAACAGATCATAGGAAGAGGAAGTTGAGGGTGTTTTCCATAAACTGTGAAAAAGGGTGTCTTCTGCGAACTGGTATTCACATGATTGTTATGGGAGAATTCTGCCCACGGGAGTAGAGAGGACCAATCGTCATGGTGAGAAGACACAAAGGTGCGAAGAAAGACCTCTAACTCCTGATTAACCCTCTCAGTCTGTCCATTGGATTGGGGATGGTAAGAAGAAGAAAAATCCAAGACAATATTGAGGGATTTGCAAAAGGCTCTCCAAAAACGAGACGTGAATTGGACTCCCGTCGGAAACAATATGAGAAGGGACCCCATGTAGGCGGAGAATTTCTCGAATGAAAATGGGAACCAAGGCAGGGGCAGAAGGAAGACCAGGAAGAGGAACAAAATGAGCCATCTTGGAGAATCGATCGATTACCACCCAAATGACTGTATTATTCTCAGACAGTGGGAGATCGGTGATAAAATCCATGGCAATATGGGCCCAGGGTTCCTTAGGAATAGGCAAGGGCATGAGGAGACCAGCAGGAGCTTGTGTGGAGGATTTGGACTGAGCACAGACATGACAAGCTTTAACGTAGTCTTTGACGTCTGAGCGGAGATTAGGCCACCAGTAGTGACGACTGATGAGTAGGAAGGATCGGAGGAATCCAGAATGCCCTGCCACCTTGGAATCATGTCCCCAACGAAGGATCTTAGCTCTTAGCTCAGTGGGGACAAAGGTCTTACCAGGCGGAATTTTAGACTTCAGGGTGGTAGAGTGGGCAACAATGCATGAGGTGGGAATGATCGGCTCAGGTTCAGGGGCGGACTCCTCGTCCAAAGTGTCAAATGACCTAGAGAGCGCATCAGCCCGACCGTTGCAGGAACCAGGTTTGTAGGTAATCGTGAAATTAAAACGGGCAAAGAAGAGACTCCACCTGGCCTGTCTAGGATTCAGACGTTTAGCATTCTGTAGATACTGTAAATTCTTGTGATCGGTAAAGATCGTTATGGAGTGAGGGGAACCCTCCAAGAGATGACGCCACTCCTCTAACGCCAATTTAATTGCGAGAAGTTCCCGATCACCGATGGCATAATTCCTCTCTGCCTGAGAATTTTTTTTGGAGAAGAACGCACATGGTTGGCGTCTCTTCTCAAAGATTTGAAGAAGCACAGCTCCCACCCCCATTGAGGAAGCGTCCACTTCAATAAAAAATGCATTCCCAGGATTTGGTCTCCTCAAGAGGGGGCCAGAAACAAAGGCCTGTTTCAGGTTGTGAAATGCAGAGACAGCTTCGGGAGGCCAGTCTCTGGCATTCACACCCTTCTTGGTCAAAGCGATAATAGGCGCGGCAATGGAAGAGTAATTCCTTATGAACTGCCTATAATAATTAGTGAAGCCAAGAAAGCGCTGTGTGGCCTTGAGGCTAGCAGGAAGAGGCCAGTTGGTGATAGCCAAGACCTTCCCAGGGTCCATACGAAGCCCCGAACATGAGACAAAGCACCCCAAAAACAGGACCTCAGAACATTCAAAGGAACATTTCTCCAGCTTGGCATAGAGATTGTTCTCTCTAAGACGTTGAAGTACAGTGCGGACATGGTTTCTGTGGACGAGCAGATTTTCAGAAAAGATCAGAATGTCATCCAGATAGATGACAACAAACTGGTACAGCAGATCTCTGAAGATTTCATTGACAAAGTTTTGAAACACGGCTGGAGCATTACACAGACCAAAAGGCATCACCAGATATTCGTAATGCCCGTCTCTAGTGTTAAATGCAGTCTTCCATTCGTCACCCTCCCGTATTCGAATGAGATTGTACGCGCCTCTGAGATCCAACTTGGTGAAAATGGAGGCACCCTTCAACCTATCGAATAGCTCAGATATTAAGGGTAAGGGGTATCGATTTTTAATAGTAACCGCATTTAAACCCCGATAATCGATGCAGGGTCTTAAGGTACCATCCTTTTTGGCAACAAAAAAGAACCCTGCCCCTGCAGGCGATGAGGATTTCCGGATGAACCCTCTCTCCAGATTCTCTGCTACATACTCCGACATGGCCTGGGTCTCTGGGATGGACAGAGGGTAGGTACGACCCCTGGGTAGAGTTGCTCCGGGGACAAGATCAATAGCACAGTCAAAAGACCTGTGGGGAGGAAGCACCTCAGCTGATTTTTTACAGAACACATCCCGGTAATCGCTGTATGCGGCGGGAAGATCAGAAGAAACAGAAGTGGCAGCAACCGGAAGACTCTCCTTGGGGGTCACCTTGAGAAGACACGACGAGAAACATGAGGAACCCCAGGCCAGGATCTGCCCAGAGACCCAGTCCACATGTGGAGAGTGGAGCTGTAGCCAAGGGAGGCCCAATACAACTGGGGTAGAGGCCTTGGGTAGAATAAGAAAGGATATCCACTCCTGGTGGAGAATCCCTACCGACATCCTAATGGGTAGCGTCTGGAAGCGAATAGGGCCCCCTGGGAGAACAGTGCCATCAATTGCCGAGACTACCAATGGGGTAGTGAGAGGTGAAAGGGTAAGCTTCATAGAAGAAGCAGTTCTCCAATCCATGAAATTGCCGGCAGCCCCGGAATCCAGGTATGCAAGGGTTGACTGAGGAGAAGTGCCTACATGAAGGGACACCGGCAAGAGCAGGCGAGAAGGTGATGTTTCTGGGTCCAATACTCCACCTTCCAAATGTATTAGACCCGAGCGTTTCCCGGACGAAGCGAGCAGGAGTCACGAAAATGACCCTTGCCCCCACAATAGAGGCACAAGCCCAGAGTTCTGCGCCTAGCACGTTCTTCGGGGGTTAGTCTGGTCCGGCCCAGCTGCATAGGTTCTTCAGCAGGTAGAGGATGCTCCACGGAATGAAGGGAGGGGAGCTCAGACTGGCTAGGACCCAGAGAGTGCTGGCGTCTTTTTTCTAAGGACCTCTCTTGAAAACGAATGTCGATCTGGTTGCATAATGAAATTACATCGTCCAGACCGACGGGAATGGCTCTTCCCGCTAATTCGTCTTTCACTCGGTCAGAGAGGCCATGTAAAAAGGTAGCGACCAGGGCCTCATTATTCCAGCTCAATTCAGCTGTGTGGATACGGAACTGAAGAGCATATTGCCCCACTGAACTAGATTCTTGGCGAAGACGTAAGACAGCACTAGCCGCTGAAGAAGCCCGAGCCGGCTCTTCGAAGATATTACGAAAGAGCTTCAAGAATTCGGACAGACTGGAAACCACCGGATCGTTCCTCTCCCACAGGGGGGCAGCCCAGGCCAAAGCTTCACCGGAGAGGAGGGAAATGATATAGGCTACCTTAGCCCGGTCAGATAGGAAGCTTTGAGGCTGAAGCTCAAAATGAATAGTGCATTGGCTGAGAAACCCCCTGCAGGCCTTGGAGTCCCCAGAGAAACGGAACGGAGCTGGCAATCTTAGTGAGTGTGAGGCTGCGACTGGTGCGATAGGTACAGCCGCTGGTTGTACTTGGGGTTGCGGATTCGGGGTTCCCAAGGAGACCTGAAGCTGCTCGAATCGAGAAGCCAGATCCTGGAGGAATCGCATCACCTGGGTCTGATTTGATTCCTGGGTCTCAAGTCTGCGAACTATGCCCTGCAATGGATCATCCGCGGGAAGCGGGATGTCAGCCGGGTTCATGGCTGATCAAACTGTCAGGGTCACCTGTGGCCAGGTGACAGATGCACACCGTAGGGGGACAGGAGTGCACCGCGAGGTAGTGAACCCTATGGCTGGCTTCTGTGGATAGGAAACTGGGTGGTTGTGGAAAGCGGGACCAGAGGAGCACAACCGGGATCCCAACGGAAGCGAGAGCCAAGATTCCCCAGGGCGCGGAGTCTAAGACCCAGCTGGTCTTCTCCAGGGCCTCTAGTGGTGAGGATGTTACGCTGCAGGCTGGGACCAGGTCGCGGCCCCTGGAGTTTCCTAGCTCACGCCCCGTAGGATAAGGGGAAGCAGCAGCACACGATAGAGAGAACCGAATAACAAGCCGAAGGTCAGGGGCCACAAGCAGACAAGGATAACGAAGAACGAGCCGAAGGTCAAGGGTCACGAGCAGACAGGGATGGTCGGGGACAAGCCAATAACGTAACAGAGAGACAGACGTAGCACACGGCAGGCAGGAACCCAAACACACAATGCCTAACAAACACGTTGATCAGCAAAGCAGGCTTGCAGTGCACAGGTTAATATAGTGTTCAGTGATAGGGCCTGGGGTGGAGTCAGGCTGGGAGGAGATTATAAAGGAAGCCAGGTGAAGGAAGTCTGGTCTCTAGATGAACACATGAGGAGGAAGGTAAGATGGCAGACAGACATTAATGCATATCCATGACACCTACTAATTAAGGGGAGTGGTTAATTGGTCACAGGTGCTTGAGGCCTATATAAATTTCTGTAGAGCACATGTGAAATTGCCAGTCTTGTTGGTTGGAGGGTAGACAGTGGAGGAGACCTTGCGGGGAGAGTGAAGAAGTTTCTGCTTTTGACTGCTGGGTTGCATTTTTGGTTATTTTTGGCTCTTTTTCCTTGCAGCTTTTTAACACCTTTTTCTGGCACATTTTAAACAGCCTTTTTTTTCTCTTTTTTTCCTTCAGCCTACTAATTAAGGGGAGTGGTTAATTGGTCACAGGTGCTTGAGGCCTATATAAATTTCTGTAGAGCTCATTTAGAGCCTGCTCATTTTGAGTTGCTGGAACTCTGTCCAAGTGGAACTGGACTAAGTGATGAGTTAAAATCAAGAGTTAGTGGAACTGGACTAAGTGGTGAGTTAAAATCAAGAGTTAGTGGAACTGGACTAAGTGGTGAGTTAAAATCAAGAGTTGAAAACAGGAGGTTAAAACAGGGGTCATAGTAGATGTGTAGTGTGAGTACCTGGGTGTTGTCTGAGTAGTGTGTGTGGATCGTTAGTACTTGTGTATTGTAGGTGCACGCTGGTCTGCGAGTGCACGCGGGTCCGTGGGTCTGCGAGTGCACGCTGGTCTGCGAGTGCACGCGGGTCCGTTGGTCTGCGGGTGCACGTAGGTCTGCGAGTGCACGCGGGTCCGTTGGTCTGCGAGTGCATGCTGGTCTGCGAGTGCACGCGGGTCCGTTGGTCTGCGAGTGCACGCTGGTCTGCGAGTGCACGCGGGTCCGTTGGTCTGCGAGTGCACGCTGGTCTGCGAGTGCACGTGGGTCCGTTGGTCTGCGAGTGCACGTGGGTCCGTTGGTCTGCGAGTGCACGCTGGTCTGCGAGTGCACGCGGGTCCGTTGGTCTGCGAGTGCACGCTGGTCTGCGAGTGCACGTGGGTCCGTTGGTCTGCGAGTGCACGTGGGTCCGTTGGTCTGCGAGTGCACGCGGGTCCGTTGGTCTGCGAGTGCACGCGGGTCCGTTGGTCTGCGAGTGCACGCGGGTCCGTTGGTCTGCGAGTGCACGCGGGTCCGTTGGTCTGCGAGTGCACGCGGGTCCGTTGGTCTGCGAGTGCACGCGGGTCCGTTGGTCTGCGAGTGCACGCGGGTCTGTTGGTCTGCGAGTGCACGCGGGTCTGTTGGTCTGCGAGTGCACGCTGGTCTGCAAGTGCACGCGGGTCCGTTGGTCTGCGAGTGCACGCGGGTCCGCGAGTGCACGCAGGTCCGTTGGTCTGCGAGTGCACGCTGGTCTGCGAGTGCATGCGGGTCCGTTGGTCTGTGGGTGCACGTGGGTCTGCGTGGTACCTGTGTATTGTCTTGTTGAGTACCTGTGTATTGTCTTGTTGAGTACCTGTGTATTGTCTTGTTGAGTACCTGTGTAATGTCTTGTTGAGTACCTGTGTATTGTCTTGTTGAGTACCTGTGTATTGTCTTGTTGAATAGTTGGGTCAGGAAGCTAGTGTTAGGTAATTTGGACAGGGTATAATCTCGAATCCTCATTAAATTAATAGGTACGATGCCCAGCGGGTGTGGCGAGGCGACTCGGTGTACATCTTGCAGCATGTATGCGTTCCTTGATCATCTGATCGAGGGCGATTACTGCTGTGCAAAATGTAAGCACATTGTTTCCCTGGAAGCCCAGGTTCTGAATCTAGGGAAGCAACTGTCAGCACTGGGAAGTCCCTCCACACTAAAGGAGAGCTGGATACGTACCCGGCAGGTGATGGCAGGGGCCAGCACAGAGGTGGGTGGAGTCAAAGAGGTGCAGGCACTAGAAAATAGTAGATGGGTGACAGTCAGGAAGGGTAGAGGGCGAAGTGCCAGGGAGGCCGATCCAGGGCTGGAGCATCCCAATAAGTATGCTCCATTGAGTGACATTGGTGAAACCAGTCCGGGACCAGCACTGCTGGAGCTGAGGGACTCTCCTAGCTGCCAGGGGAAGAACTCCTCCAGTGAGAGTGGGGGGGAAGCGAAGGGAAAGGAAAGACAGATTCTGGTGGTAGGGGACTCAATTCTTAGAAGGACAGAGAGGGCAATCTGTAACAAAGACCTGAAGCGCCGAACTGTATGTTGTCTACCGGGCGCTCGGGTTCGGCACATCACGGATCTGGTGGACAGATTACTGGGAGGGGCTGGGGAAGACCCAGCTGTCATGGTGCACGTTGGCACCAATGACAAAGTCAGAGGCAGATGGAGTGTCCTAAAGAACGATTTTAGGGACTTGGGAGCTAAATTGAGGAAAAGGACCTCCAAGGTAGTATTCTCGGGAATACTACCGGTACATCGAGCCACACCAGAAAGGCAGAGGGAGATTAGGGAAGTGAACAAGTGGCTGAAGAGCTGGTGTAGTAAGGAGGGGTTTGGGTTCCTGGAGGACTGGGCCGACTTCTCAGTCGATAACCAGTACTATAGAAGGGACGGACTGCACCTAAATGAGGAGGGTGCAGATCAGCTGGGAATAAGGATGGCCAAAAAGTTAGAGGGGTTTTTAAACTAGGTGACAGGGGGGAGGGTCCAGAGATAGTGAGAGTCAGCGGGGAACATATTCTAAAGGGTAGTATTAGGGGCATTAGTGGTAGGGTAACCAAAGAACATAAACCCAAGGTAAGTATAGTAGCAAGTCCTAGTTGCAATCTGGGAACACCCAAGAGGATAGTATGTGACCGGTCAAATAATATTAATGCATTAAAGTGTCTGTTCACCAACGCCAGAAGTCTGCCAAGCAAAATAGGTGAGTTGGAAGCTCTGGTGCATGAGGAGAGCTATGATGTAATCGGTATTGCTGAAACTTGGCTTCATTCCTCACACGACTGGGCTATTAATATTCCTGGCTATGCACTCTTTCGGAAAGACAGGGTAAAAAGGAAGGGTGGAGGGGTCTGTCTCTATGTGAGAAGTGATCTCAAAGCGAGTGTGAAAGAGGACCTGGTGGATGGAGAGTGTGATGAGTCTGAAGCATTATGGGTAGGACTGCATACAGATGTGCGTAGTTCAAAGCTAATCATTGGAGTTTGTTATAGACCACCCAATGTTAATGAGGAGTTAGAGACTCAGCTCCTTGCACAGATGGAAAGGGCTGCAAGGGCTGGGACGGTGATAATAATGGGGGATTTTAACTACCCAGAAATTGACTGGAGTAATGGAACTGCTGGGACAGTTAAAGGGCAAAAATTTATAAACCTATTGCAGGACAATTTTATGGTCCAGTTTATTGAGGCCCCAACTAGGAATGATGCTCTGTTGGACCTGGTAATCTCAAACCATGCAGAGCGTATTACTAATGTTCAGATAAAGGAACACCTGGGTAGCAGTGACCATAACATGATTTCATTTGATGTTAGTTGTAAGCAAAAATCACATACAGGAAAGATAAAAACACTTAATTTCAAGAGAGCAAATTTTCCAAGGATGAGTGCTGCTCTCCAGGACTTAGACTGGGAAGGAATATTGGCATCAATGGGCACAGAACAGAAATGGGAATTCTTCAAAAAGACTGTTTGTGAACTCACTGCAAAGTATATTCCCATGGGCAATAAGTTTAAAAGGCTAAAAATAAAACCTATGTGGCTCACTGACAAAGTTAAAAAAGCTATAAACTATAAGAAAAGAGCTTTTAAAAAATATAAAAATGAGGGAACACTAGTGTCATTTAAATGTTACAAAGAATATAACAGGATATGTAAAAAGGAAATCAAGGATGCAAAAATTCAAAATGAACGACAGATTGCAAAAGATAGTAGGACAAACCCCAAAAAATTCTTCAAATATATTAATAGTAAAAAGGTCAAGTCTGAGCATGTAGGCCCTTTACAAAATAATCTAGAGTGGGTGACTGGGGACAAAGAGAAGGCTAATTTATTAAATACTTTCTTCAGTTCTGTGTATACAAAGGAGCATGGGGGAGCTCATGTCCAAAATGGGGGTGGTAGTGACACAGCCCCAAATCCACAATGGCTCAAAAGTGATATGGTCCAGAAATATTTAGATGGAATAAAGGTGGATAAAGCACCTGGACCAGATGGCATACACCCACGGATCCTAAAAGAATTGAGCTCTGTAATTTCAAAGCCATTGTATTTAATTTTTAGGGACTCATTAATGACAGGAATAGTACCACTGGATTGGCGCAGGGCCAATGTGGTGCCTATATTTAAAAAGGGAATTAAGTGTTTACCAAGTAACTATAGACCTGTTAGTTTAACTTCTATAGTTGGGAAAATACTGGAGAGATTAATAAAAGACCACATAGATGAGTTCTTGCTGGAAAAAAACTATTTAAGCAACAGACAGCATGGATTCATGAAAGACAGAAGTTGTCAAACAAACCTGATTTCTTTTTATGAAGAGGTAAGTAAGACCTTGGACAGAGGGGTGGCAGTGGACGTGGTATACTTGGATTTTGCAAAAGCGTTCGATACAGTTCCCCACACACGGCTCATGTGTAAGGTAAAGTCTACAGGATTGGAAATATCAGTTTGTAAATGGATAGAAAACTGTCTAAAAGACAGAATTCAGAGAGTAGTGGTTAATGATTCTTACTCTGAATGGTCCAAGGTTATCAGTGGTGTACCCCAAGGTTCAGTGCTGGGACCCTTACTTTTTAATATGTTTATAAATGATATTGGGTCTGAGATCAAAAGTAACATTTCTGTCTTTGCAGATGACACCAAGCTATGCAGTGGAATAACGTCCTTACAGGATGTCGCCAATTTACAAGCCGACCTCAATGCTCTGTCTAATTGGGCGACTATGTGGCAGATGAGGTTTAATGTTGATAAATGTAAAGTTATGCACTTGGGGGCTAATAATATGAATGCATCATACATACTAGGGGGAGTACAACTGGGGGGATCCGTAGTGGAGAAGGATCTGGGGGTTTTGGTAGATCATAAGCTCAATAATGGCATGCAATGCCAAGCTGCGGTTTCCAAAGCGAGCAAAGTCCTTTCTTGTATTAAGAGAGGTATGGTCTCCAGAGAGAGAGATATCATTTTGCCCCTGTTCAAATCATTAGTAAGACCTCATCTGGAATATGCAGTTCAGTTTTGGGCCCCAGTTCTCAAAAAGGATATTGGGGAACTGGAGAAAGTGCAGAGAAGGGCAACCAAACTGATAAGAGGCATGGAGGAGCTCAGCTATGAGGAGAGATTAGAGGAACTGAATTTATTCTCTCTTGAGAAGAGGAGATTAAGGGGGGATATGATCAACATGTACAAATATATAAGGGGTCCATATAGTGAACTTGGTGTTCAGTTATTCACTTTACGGTCAACACAAAGGACAAGGGGGCACTCTTTGCGTCTAGAGGAAAAGAGATTTCACCTCCAAATACGGAAAGGTTTTTTCACAGTAAGAGCTGTGAAAATGTGGAATAGACTCCCTGCAGAGGTGGTTCTGGCCAGCTCAGTAGATTGCTTTAAGAAGGGCCTGGATTCTTTCTTAAATGTACATAATATAACTGGGTACTGACATTTATAGGTAAAGTTGATCCAGGGAATATCCGATTGCCTCTCGGGGGATCAGGAAGGAATTTTTTCCCCTGCTGTAGCAAATTGGATAATGCTCTTCTGGGTTTTTTTTGCCTTCCTCTGGATCAACTGTGGGTATAGAATTGGGTATATGGGATTGTACGATATATGTTTATTTTTATTTTTTTATTTTTATTTTTTACGGTTGAACTGGATGGACTTGTGTCTTTTTTCAACCTGACTAACTATGTAACTATGTAACTTCGCTCACTTTTTCCATTATCTCGTAGGGGCCTTGCCATTTGGCAAGGAATTTACTTTCAACCGTAGGGACAAGTACCAATATCCTATCCCCCGGGGAAAAGGTACGGGTCTTGGCTCCACGGTTGTACACTCTCTGCTGTGCCAACTGCGCTTGGGCCAAATGTTCCTTCACGATGGGCATTACCTGTGCAATTCGATCTTGCATCAGGGCGACATGCTCAATCACACTCCTGTGGGGAGAACTCTCACTTTCCCAAGTTTCCTTGGCAATATCCAACAGCCCTCTTGGGTGTCTCCCATACAGTAACTCAAAGGGGGAGAATCCCGTAGAGGATTGGGGCACCTCCCTAATAGCAAACATCAGATAAGGAAGTAGACAGTCCCAATCCTTTCCATCTCTATCCACCACTTTCTTCAACATTTGTTTTAGGGTTTTGTTGAATCTTTCAACCAGCCCATCGGTTTGGGGGTGATACACAGATGTACGCAATTGCGTCACTTTGAACAATTTACACAGCTCTTTCATAACCCGGGACATAAAGGGTGTACCTTGGTCCGTAAGCAGTTCTTTACAAATACCCACCCGGCTAAAAACAAGAGATAGCTCTTTGGCTATGGTTTTGGCCGAGGTATTTCTGAGAGGGATCGCTTCTGGATAACGGGTGGCATAGTCCATTATAACCAATATGTACTGGTGCCCCCTAGCGGACTTGATTATAGGACCTACCAAATCCATTGCGATTCTCTCAAACGGGACCTCAATGATGGGTAGAGGGACCAGCGGGCTACGGAAATGTGGCATCAGGCCGACCTCTGACACACAGGGCAGGAGGAACAATAATTTTCTATGTCCTTCATCACCCCAGGCCAATAGAATCTCTGTAATACCCTCTCTCGGGTTTTCTCTGTCCCCAGATGACCTCCAAGAATGTGCCCATGGGCCAACTCCAACACCAACTTCCTGTAAGGTTTGGGCACCACAAGCTGCTCAACGGTTTCTTCTGCCCTTTTTGCCACCCGATACAGTAGGTCCTTCTCTACGCTGAAGTATGGGTAAGTGCAGGTATTATCTGGGTTCACTAACTCGCCATCTATTTCCACTACGTTTTCCCGTGCCTTTATTAGGGCGGGGTCTTTTAACTGTTCTGTGGCAAAATTTTCCCTGTGAACCTCAAGATCAGAAAACTCCACAGACGGTAGGTTTTCGTCTGAGGAGGTGGGCTCCTCTCCAGTTTCTTGAGTCTCCCCTGCCAATACTGACAAGGGAAATTCTGGAGAGTCCTCACCACTCTCAGAGGAGTTCTGGCTATCACATTCCTGGTACATAGGGGCACCAGTGGGGGGCTCAGGATCATCCCACAGTTCCCAGAACTTCGGAAAATCCCTTCCCACAATGGCATCATGCGGTAATTGAGATACTAACCCCACTGGATGAGAGAGGGTACCTTTGGGGGTCTCGAAACACACTGTAGTCACTGGATACTCTCGGGTGTCCCCATGCACACAAATAACAGCTACCTTGCTATTCCCAGAGACCTCTGTTTTAACTAATTCAGCCTTTATCAGGGTCACAAGGCTACCTGAATCCAGCAATACCACAACATTTCTACCATTAATACACATTTTGCATAAATGTTTCTCAGTTCCCCGAATGGCAGTGCATGCGACTGTCGCACACAGCGACTGACGTCGGTCCGTCAGAAAGTCACATTGCATGGGTTCCTCCACAACCGGGCAATTTGCTGCAATATGTCCCGCTTGCCGGCAGCGGTAGCAAACAATCCTTTTGGCTGCCTCTTGAGCCCCTGACTTCCCAGGCTGTTCTCGCCAAACTTTGGGTAGAGCTCCCACCCTCTCACTCTCTCCACCCTCACCCCTTGGAATCCTCTTATCCGCCCCTGGGGATGGTCTGGTCTTAGGGTGGAAAGTCCGAGAGTCTCTGGAAGAGGCCGTCAGGTTCTCTGTAGCCAAGTATTTCTCTACACGATCCACAAGACCACCGGCCGTATCTGGGTCTCCATGGCTTACCCACTTTTGGATGGCAGTAGGAAGAGCTCTCAAAAACCGATCCATTACAACACGTTCCACAATCTCTGGTGCGGACAAAGTCTCTGGCTGTAGCCACTTCCTGCTCAGGTGAATGAGATCATACATTTGAGACCTGGGGGGTTTTCCAAGCTGGAAAGTCCAGTTATGCACACGCTGAGCCCGGACAGCCAGGGTGACACCCAGCCTTGCCAATATTTCAGCTTTTAGCATCACATAGTCTTTTGCTTGGTCAGGCTCTAGGTCATAGTAAGCCTTCTGCGATTCACCAGTTAACAGAGGAGCCACCAGTCCAGCCCACTGCTCCTCAGGCCACTTTTCTCTTTCAGCAGTCCTTTCAAATGTGGTCAAAAATACCTCTGGATCATCCTCTCCAGTCATTTTTGTCAATAAACGACTCACCCCAAAGGACGCGGTATTAGTGGGACGGCTTTCCTCACTGGTCTGCGGACGTTGCTGCATTACTGCTTCCATTTGTTGTAGTCTCTGCTCTTGCTTCTGTAACAGGTCTATGAAGCGGGCCTCAGATTGCTGCTGGGCTGCAAGGCTCTGTTGATGAGCTTGTTGCTGGGCTGCGAAGCTCTGTTGTTGAGCTGCAAGGCTCTTTTGCAAACCTGCATTTGTCTGCTGTTGACTGGCATTTGCTAGAGCCAGCTGTTTCAGTATCTCCTCCATGCTGGCTTAAAAAAAAACTGCCACTGGTTCTCCACCAACTGTGGGGGGGTTAGCTCGGCAGCGGGTGTGTGTGATCCCCTGGATGGGCTCCCCACACAAAAACAGGCCCAGCAGACGGAGGTTGTGGTTTTCAAGATCAAAAAGGTGCGGTTTATTTCTCTATTTACAGTGACAAAAAACACAGCAAAGCAAAAAGAAACATAAACAAAATAAACCCTGGTCAGCTTGACCTCTGACTAAACATGCAGGTTTCCTAACTAACAACTGGGATCAGCCTGGTGCTGTCCTAGTCCCTAAGTCCCTGGTTTAATAAATGTCCAAACAAATAGCCACACAGGCTTTGTCTCACCGCACAGGGGTTCACTCTCCCTAGACAGTCCACACAGGTCTGGGTCCAGGCATGAGCAAACACCTAATGAACCTGGGAGTTTTTATAGAGGCCTTAAACGAGCTGACAAGCTTCAGCTGGTCTCATCAACTCCCTGCCTGCACGACGCCCAGCCCTCTCCCTAGAGGTATGAATCATCCATGAGCCCACTAGCCTCAGCTGGGCTTCATCAACTCTCTCCCTAGTTGTATAAGTCGGCATAAAGCCTGAATCTGGGAGAAATATACCTACCCCCCTGGATGCAACCAGGTGACTTTACCTTCCTGCTGTCACACTTATATCAAGGTTTTGGTGTTTAGCAGCAGGGTTTCCTTTTGGGATTCATTCATTTCACTATATTTAAATATTTTTTGCACCTAGCGCAAATTTTTCTTTTTTATAACTACATACAGTAGCCTGCTCGGATTGGCTTTGAGAGTCAGAGAGGCCCGGGCTGATGTTACAGCCTCTGCCAATCCAATCAGGCTTTGTATTCATTAATAGAATACATCGCTCGCCGTGATTGGCTCCAGCTCCAGCAAGAAGGAAGAAGGATATGGCTCCAGCTCCAGCAAGAAGGAAGGAATATGAAGCGTCGGAAGCCTCGGAAGGGGGGTTGTCTTATACGGTGAGTACAGGCAAAAACTCTTAAAAAAACTGTAAAATTAGGGGGTCGTCTTATACGCCCGGTCACCTTATACACCGGAAAATACGGCATGTGTCCATACACAATATTGGTGTTTTCAGGAGTTTAGTGGCTGGGTAGTGTGACAGGGGTCACTTTGGACACAGGGTGAAGGAGAACCCCACTATGATCTGTGCTAATCAGATTCAAAGCTGTATATACTGTGTGTATATTGGGTGTTGTGTAATATTTGCTGTGATGGGGTGTGATTGCATTCTATTGTCTATTGTGGCTTGTGGTAATTAAGTCTGCTACTGTGGTGATGTGGATTGTAGCTTGGTAAACCGTCTGGCTGCCTATTATGGGATGTTTAAGTGTCTTTATGTGAGGAGGGGGGGGGGAATCACCCCTCCTGCTAAGACTGTTTACTGAAAGAGAAGTTTGAACACTTCTGACCTGTATGACCATTGTCATTGGACAGTTTAACCCGCCCTGTTCCCCAAGGATGGGAGGGAAGGGTTTTGAAGGGAAATGTGTTACCATGTGCTTGTAATAAAGTCATTCCCTGTTTTGGAACTTCAACAGAGTGTTTGTCTTGTATCTGGGGGAGAATTATTCCTATGATTCTGGGTCACCTGAATGTGGAGTGTCGCCAGTGAATGTGTGTTCGGAGAGGGAATATCGTAAACGGCGTTAACCCCTTTCATACTTAGGCAGTCGTTACATTAGTGGCAGCAGTGGGATTTTCCCTCCAGTTATTGGGACGTTCCAAACCACCACAGTGAATGACCAGCTATGCAGCCTGCAGGAAAGCCACACTGAAAGACCTACTTGAGAGCCATGGAGGGACCAGTGGGACAAAGAACAAGGCCACCTTGATCAGGGAGCTAGCCGAAAGGGATCAGAGGGATGGTGATGCAGGACCCCGGTCAGTTGAAGACTTGTTTCAGCAACGAGTTCGACAGCGGTTGGCATTATATGGTGCTAACCCATCAGAGACCGCCATACAGGAAGCCATTAAAGACATCCAGCTGCTGGATGAGCAACAAGAGAGAGAACTAGAGCGGCAACATGAGCGGAGAATGGCGGAAATACGGCAATCGGAGACAATGCCTAAAGATACAGAGCCTGTCCGTAAGTTGCCCTTTCGGGGGTTCAAACTATTTAAGGAAGGAGAGGAGGAAATTGAAGCGTTCCTGCAGGACTTTGAGAGACTATGCCAGATACATGAAGTACGGCCCCAAGATCGGGTCGCCTTACTGGCGAGTAATTTAACTGGCAGAGCGGCGGATGCGTATCGGGCCCTGGAGGATGAGGACGCTAAAGACTATGACTGGGTAAAAGAAGCTCTGCTAGCCCGATTTGCCATTACACCTGAAGCCAGACGGATTAAGTTTCAAGAATCCCGGAAACAAACCCACATAACAAACGTGGAGTGGGCACATCGTCTGCAGCGAAATCTTAAGGCTGGTTCCAGGGAAGCCGTGCTCATACTATAGAGGACATCACCCAGCTAGTACTCTTAGAACAGTTCTTTAACCACACCCCCCGGTACTACGGGATTGGGTGCGAGATAAGCGACCACGGACTGTACAGCAAGCGGCTACTTTGGCCGATGAATATCTGGACTCTCGAAGGTCAGGCGAAAGCGAGCGCTATCCACTATCTCGGCCCAGTTTACCAGCCTCTAACCCAACTTCAGCACCACCTCCAGCGGCCACGTATTCTCAGCAGCCCAGGTTCAACTCCCAGGACTACTCACAACCCATCAGGTGTTTTTGGTGTAAACAGCTAGGGCACAAAAAGCCAGACTGTCCGTTGAATCCAGCCATCCAGTCCCAGTCATGGAGACAGCCAGCAAGGGGGAGCCCCCGCACACCCATGCCTGTGGCCCACTGTGTTGAGGAGGAAGAACCTTGGGGTGTCCTGCACGAGGCTGATCCAATACAAGCAGCTAACCGGGACAACCGGCAGCAACACAGGCAGACTGTCTGGGTCAATGGAAAGGTAGCCAATGGCCAACGTGATTCTGGTGCCACCATGACCCTACTACAGAAGAACCTCATCCCAGAGAGCCAACACACCAGAGACACTGTAGCCGTAAGAGTAGCGGGAGGTACCATCTTCCGGCTACCCGTTTCCCGGGTTCACCTGGATTGGGGGGTTGGTTCGGGACACGTGAATGTGGGGGTGATGAAGGATTTGCCAGCGGATGTACTACTGGGGAATGATTTGGCCCCCCTCGTTTCTGCTTACGCCCCGATGGGCCCCGCTGAAGCCAACCCAGTGACTACCTGTCAGGGACGTGCTGGGCTTGAACCTGGGACCTCTTCTGTGTCTGGCATTGACTCTTCCCACTGAGCTATCTGGGATGCTGGGCAGTTCCCTGCCTGATCTGCTGGATAACCTATCTGATCCATTAGACTACTCTGCTTGGTGTCTGATTACTGTTGAACTCTGAACCCCTTGCTCCTCCCATGTACTTCCTATAAAAGACATTCCAGAGATGTTGCCCCTTGCGGTTTGATCTGCTTCTGTTCCCTGAGTTCCTGATTCTGTGCTTGTATCCTGTTCCTGTGTTTGACCCGGCTTCCTGACCACGCTTCTGTCTCCAGTCCTGACCTCGGCTCGTTTGACCCTGCTCAGTTATCTGCCAGTCTGCCTGTTGCCAAGATTCGGCCTGGACTTTGACTACTCTCTGCCTGCCACTTGTGATGTTTACCTTGATGTGTATGACCCGGCTTATCTGACTCTGCAAACCTGCATCAGCTTACCTGCATCCTCTGCTCTGCAAGCTGCACACGCTGACCTGCATCCTTTGCAATGCAAACCTGCACCTGCTGACCTGCATCCCTGCTCTGCTGACCTGCATCCCTGCTCTGCTGACCTGCATCCCTGCTCTGCAAACCTGCACCTGCTGACCTGCATCCCTGCTCTGCTGACCTGCATCCCTGCTCTGCAAACCTGCACCTGCTGACCTGCATCCCTGCTCTGCAAACCTGCATCCTAGCTCTGCAAACCTGCACCTGCTGACCTGCATCCCTGCCCTGCAAACTGGCACCTGCTGACCTGCATCCTCTGCTCTGCAAGCTGCACCTGCTGACCTGCATCCGCTGCTTCCGGAACCAGCCGTTCCAGTCTCCACTCGGCTCCACCACTCCAAGCAGTGAGGATCAGACAGGCACCCTTACCTCACCGTGCTCTTACCACCACTGTCCCCACTCCAGTGGTCTCCGAGCCGGGGTTGTACGGGAGGTCCCTCTCCGCACGTCAGGCTCACACCCAAGGTACGTTACACTACCTGTGCCCAGACCCATGCTGCTGGAACCAGCCTGATTGCGGCTGAGAATGGGGTAAGATTGTCTTCCCCGACATGTACCTTAGATCAGGCACAATATCACAGTCTAAAATTGGAATGTGACAAGTTGGCCAGTGAGAAATCAGAGATGCAACGACACTACGTCATGTATTATGAGATGTCCCATGGCTTGAACATTGAAATGCACAAACAGGCTGAAATTGTCAAAAGGTTAAATGGGATTTGCGTCCAGGTTTTGCCTTACCTCTCCCAAGAGCATCAGCAACAAGTTTTGGGAGCCATTGAGAGAGCAAAGCAAGTGACTGTTCCAGAACTGAATTCCATTATTCGCCCTACAACCTTACAACTGCACCATTAGCTACTGACCCTGTAAGCAAAATGGCAATGCTGATGGGTTGTCCAGACATTAGAGGAATGGAACTATGGACTAACTTTGGAATCAACCCGTCTGGGGTCTCCTCCTGTGTTAGTCTCCTGCCGAAAGGGGAGATGTGTGACAGGGGTCACTTTGGACACAGGGTGAAGGAGAACCCCACTATGATCTGTGCTAATCAGATTCAAAGCTGTATATACTGTGTGTATATTGGGTGTTGGCTGTTGTGTAATATTTGCTGTGATGGGGTGTGATTGCATTCTATTGTCTATTGTGGCTTGTGGTAATTAAGTCTGCTACTGTGGTGATGTGGATTGGAGCTTGGTAGACCGTCTGGCTGCCTATTATGGGATGTTTAAGTGTCTTTCTGTGAGGAGGGGGGGGGAAATCACCCCTCCTGCTAAGACTGTTTACTGAAAGAGCAGTTTGAACACACCTGACCTGTATGACCATTGTCATTGGACAGTTTAACCCGCCCTGTTCCCCAAGGATGGGAGGGAAAGGTTTTGAAGAGAAATATGTTACCATGTGCTTGTAATAAAGTCATTCCCTGTTTTGGAACTTCAACAGAGTGTTTGTCTTGTATCTGGGGGAGAATTATTCCTATGATTCTGGGTCGCCTGAATGTGGAGTGTCGCCAGTGGATGTGTGTTCGGAGAGGGAATATCGTAAACAGCGTTAACCCCTTTCATACTTGGGCAGTTGTTACAGGTAGTTTAGAGGGTTTTTTTTCTGCCTGTAAACTCCCCTGACACAAAACGCCTTAAGGTGTGGCTTCTTTGAGCTGCAGTGTGCATGAAGCCCAAGGTCGCATCAAAGTTGCACTACAGGAGCAGAACTGTAATACTTTCCTATTAGCCCCAAAAATAAAAAAGCACATGAAAAACAAGTGTTCAAAATTGCAATAAGCACTGCAAAACGTGCTGGAAAAACACATCAACTATAATCTGCATAGATGTGAACCTAACTGTTGGAAAGAGTATTTGTTCCTACTAATCAGGTACAAACACTTTAGGCCTTTTGCAAACTCTCCTGGAAGCCTTTCCTCCTGGCAGCAGTGTTTTGGTATGAAAAAAGCCTGAAGCCTCGTACACACGACCGAGTTTCTCGTAGTTAAAAACACGTCGTTTTTCTCGACGAGATTCTTGTTAACCTTGACGAGTTTCTCGTCAAGCTTTCCATGCGTACACACTGACAATTCCAAATCTCATTGTTGTTCTGCGCGGTCACATCCAGCACGTACGACGGCAGTATAAAGGGGAAGATAGATTTCTCTGGCGCCACCCCTTGGGCTGCTTTTGCTGATCTCGTGTTACCGCGTGCGAAGTAAAAGTTTGGCAAGAGACGATTCGCGCTTTTCAGTCTTCGTGCTTTCAGTTCGTTTTCTGCGGTTCAGTTTGTGCTTGTGGGTTCGTATCTTGTCTTTCAGGGCGTGTAGGCAGGTCGTATCTGTTTTACAGTGCGTTCTTGCCCGTTCGTTTCTGAATTTCAGTTCGTTCTTCATAGGCCTTACTGTTCTAAAGTGCGTTCTGTTTAGTACATTCTGATAAGATGACCGTTTCCTAGCCATGTTGCGGGTACGTTCTCATCGTCGAGTTCGTGCTTTGCGGGCGCTTGGTGTTGGTCTGCTTGTTTTGGACCAAGACGAGTCCATGAACGGGGTGAGGAGGAGTTCACGGACCAAGAATTGGGTGCTCCAGCGGGACCAATTCTGCCATATGCCTCTGCTGCGGGAGAACGTGGAGAATAATCCTGAGGACTTCCGCAGAAAATTCCTGATGTCTGACCCCATTTTTCAGCATCTTTTGGCTTTGGTGTCCGCCTATATTACCAGGCAGGACACCGTTATGCGGGAAGCCATCAGTGCTGAGCAGAGGCTCATCGCCACCTTACGTTACCTGGCGACAGGGAGAAGTCTTCAGGACTTGAAGTTCACGACAGGCATCTCCCCCCAGGCTCTGGGCCTCATAATCCCAGACACCTGTTCTGCCATTATCCAAGTCCTGCAGGAGGACTATATTAGGGTAAGTTTTCTCCATTAACATCACATTTTATGTATTTCATGTATGCTAATGTATTGCATTTCTTTCATCCTTCCCTAATTACCATGATTGTAATATGCTGAGAATGTCTCCTTTGTCCTCATGCATGCTGGAAGCTTTAAAATGCCCCTTTTTTCTCCTCCATGCATATTTCCCTTCACTAACCTCTCTATCAGTGGCGGCTGTTGCTCCAAATGTTTGGGGCGCCACCCCCAAATTTTATCTATAAACTTCCTCCATTTTTGCGACTGTGCCTATTAAACGCCACCAGTTGCCCCCTCCAATGCAGCCAGTTTGCCCCCTCCAATGCAGCCAGTTCCCCCCCCCCCCCCCAGCCCTGCACTTACCTTCTTCTGGTCAGCGCCATCCTTCTTCTGTCCTTGATGTCTTCTCCTGCCCTCGATGTTGCATCAGCCAATCAGGTTACCGGTAAACAGACTTGGTGAACATGATTGGCAGAGGAGCCTGTCAGTGTTTACCCAAGGAATGCCCCCCCCTGCATCCCCTGGTTAACTTTTATGAAGCCAATTACATCCCTCAGGCTGTAATCGCCAAGGCTATTTGCCCCCCTGGCTCTGATAGGCAATTTTCACCCCAAAAATGCCACTGTTATTCATATGGCCGTCGCTCAACAGGGGGCCATCCACCTGAATAGTGGGCGGCATTGACAATACATAGGTTAATGCAAGGCATGAACCTATGTATTGTTCTGAGTGACGGGCGCAGGAGAGAGGGGGCAGCGCTCCAGCGCCCACTCTGGACGCACCGCCACTGCAATGCTATCCTGTGGCCAAACACATCTAGCCCCCCCCAAATTTGATTATAATGGACCATCAGAGGGGGTGATGAATATGATACTTGAGCCTTCCATTATACTTTTTAAAAACACATTAAAGGGAAATTAAGAATGATGTTGGGCTAGAATGTATTTTAATATAATCTGCTTGCAATGTTATGTGCAAAAGTACTAATATATTTTTATCTTGTTTGACTCCACAGCTTCCTTCCACGCCACAGGAATGGCAGACTGTGGCATCGGAGTTTGCCACGCGGTGGGACTTCCCCAACTGCGGTGGAGCCATTGACGGGAAGCACGTCCGCATCGTGCCGCCACCCCGTTCTGGGTCCTACTACTACAACTACAAGGGGTTTCATAGCATTGTGTTGATGGTGGTGGTGTCAGCACGGTATGAATTCCTCTATGTGGATGTGGGGAAGAATGACCGGATGTCCGATGGGGGATCCTTCATCCAGATGGAGTTTGCCCTCCGTCTCCAGAGTGACGACCTTGCATTGCCACCGGATGCAGGGAATGTTGAAGGACTCCCCTTTGTTTTTTTGGCTGATGAAGCCTTCGGACTTGGACCGCACCTCATGAGGCCATTTCCACAGAGGACCCTGAACCCAGAGAAGAGGGTGTTCAACTACCGGCTGACCAGGGCCTGAAGAGTCGTGTCGTAGAAAATGCCTTTGGGATAATGGCCAGCGGGTTCCGCCTTTTTATGACTCCAATTCACTTGGCGGAGTACAAGATTAACTATGTTGTTTTATGTTGCTGTGTGCTCCATAACTTTCTGAGCCGAAAATCAACAAATTATATGGCCTCAATATTGCCTGAGGCAGGACTTTCATCTGGCAATACCCTGCTGGGCCTAGAATCTGCCCGTCCTGGCTTGCCCCCCCCAAAATGCCCCGTGAGGTTCGTGAGAAATATCTGGAATATTTCACGGGTAGGGGGGCAATTCCTATGCCAGGCCATGTCTAAACCTGTTTGGAGAAAGAACTATATAAAAAGCTGATTAAATCTTTTAACTTTTGTTTTTTCCTGTCTCCTAGTTTGTCTTATTGCATTTGTAGTGCCAAGTGTATTTTCCTTTAGTAAATACCAACCATTTCACTAGGAACAACAAAAATATACACAAATAAGGTTAGAGCGTATTTGAAAAAGAAGCTACACTTCGTTGTTGTTCAAAAATTTTACTCTGTGCACATTCACACACATGGTAAATAGAACAGTATGTATATTTTTTTTTTGGCTGGCCACAAACCAGCTTTTTTTTTTTTAAGAAAATACAAAACCATCAGTAGCATTCAACAAACTACAACATTGGATACCTCTTGGCAATATGAGACATTCAATTACACAAAATATGTCTCTTTCTGGCCGTCCTAATATGGGGTATTGGCACCCCTGGCCAAGCCAAAATTTGAATATGCACACAAATTGAAGTCATTTCCAATAGGGATTTTTGACTCCTGATCCCTATTGTCAACATGTGCTATCTGCCATCAGGGGTGATCAATGGACGTGTTTTGGGGGTGCAACCCCTTCTTCAGTTCACCTACTTGAGATACGAGGAAGGGGTTGCACCCCCAAAACCCGTACATGGATATCCCCTGATGGCAGATGGCACATGTTGACACACTGTGTGCATATTCAATTTTTGGCTTGATTGATTGTTCTTCCCCCTTTTTTAAGCTTTTAAACAATCTCAAACAAAAAATGGGGGTTTTGATGCCTTATTCAATTCTCCCCAAAACATCTAGGATGTCTTTAAAGGTTTGATCCATCACATGAATTCTTTGCTTAATTCTGTCCAGTTCTGTGCTACATTCCATCACTTGCTGTATGATTCGTAGGGCACTGTCAGCAGAGAAACGCGTACTTTCTTTCACCACAACATTTACATCCCCTATAAAAAAAATACAAAAGGTATTATAACTCTGCAGGCCTACATCTCTTACCTGAAGCTGTGGTGACAGATACTGACCTGTTGTGGTGACCAGTTCCACCACGTCATCCACCTCTCCTTCCTCCACTTCTCCTTCCTCCACCTCTTCAACTTCCTCAACATCCCCAGGTTGTGGGTCCTGGTGAGGTTGGGGTTGTTTAGTGTGGGGTTCCTGTGCTCCCTGGAGTGTTCTCCTCCCAGTCTTCTCTCCCCTATGAGAATCAAACAAAAGGTATAGTTATCACACAGAAATTTTGTCTAAAAAATAAAAACATGATACATTGGTTGGAAGTGGGGTACAAGTGTCTGTGTGGGCGGGATTTCAAGATGAAGACATTATTTTTAAAAACTATATTCTTTAATATTCACCTTTTGGCTGTCAATTTTTATACATGGAGGCACCACAAAAATTCACTGATGCACCTGTGTGGGACACCCAAAAAATGTGGTTCTGGTGGCCAACACTATAGTGCTCAAAAGTACAGATGTGGAACCAACTGCTGAGTGTCCTCTCCTTTACACTGATTAAAGTTTGCATTTCATTCTCTTTACAAACACATCATCTAGCCAACAATGTAAGAACAACTATTGAATAAAAACAGGCAGCTGTGTAAAATATTTTAACCCTGTAAAATCTAAAAATTACGTGCATAGTGGCCGAACGATATGTCTGTAACGAACGATTACTGTGCCAAACCAAGTTCAAACGATGACATTTTGTAAGGTACAATAGAAAAATGCAATAACATGAAGCAACATGCAAGTTGTGAAATACAATAATAGGAAAAATGGGGAAAAAGTACTTACTTTTTTCAAGCATTCTCTTAATGCTCCTTAACTGCTCCGGCTCCCTCAGTTTGAGGTCAGACCACCTCTTTCTGAGCTGCTCATTTGATCGTTTCACCCCGAAATTTTTCTTCAGACTCTTCACGACTTTCTTCATGATTTTGACCTTCCTTCGATTAGGTTTGCTATACGGCCCATGCTTTGCGTCATAATCCGACTTTAGCAATATGTCCACCATCTCCGCCATCTCCGCGTAAGACATATTAGGTGCCTTGAATCTCCTCCCTGATCGTGACGTTTCCTCAGTCTCCGGGCTTGTCTCCTCCTCGTTATTTGAGGAATTAGCAGACACCTGCTGTGAATCCGCCATATCTGTCTGCGTGCCGAAAGAGTAAGGGGCGGGGAAAAGATGTTACTTAGAACGTCATGGGCGGGACGACGTGTGCGGAGTGACGTGTGAGTAGTTTTACGCATGCGTGGTGTATATATAGCAAACACACATGTGACTAGACTACGTTCGGTGTGCGGAGAGAGGAGTAATTTATAGACCGGTTAAGGGAGCTGCCCGCTCTGTGGGAAACAAAAAACCCCATACATCGCAAAAAAGGTGTAAGAAAAGCAGTGCTGGAGACTCTGCTCCCATTTGTGCATACCAAGGTGCCCACAGCAACAGCAAAACAGGTGGACACTAAAATTGGGAGCTTGAGAGGCACATACAGGAATGAACGCTCTAAGGTCCTGGCTTCTCAGAGGTCAGGAGCAGCAGCAGATGATGTGTATGTCCCGAATTTGTGGTACTACAGCAGGATGTCCTTTCTGGATGACCACATTGAGGCAAGGCCATCACTGTCCACTCTTCCCCCCAGACTTCCCTGCAGCCAACCTTCTCTGGAGCAAGAGGAGGCAGCCATCCTGGAAGAAGCTGATTTGGACATCTGGAGCCAGGTATAGTAATTAACGAAAATGTATTCTGAGAAAATTAAAGCCGGAAAAATAAGCCAATATGAAAATCCTAAACTAATTTGGGATACAAAAGTGAAATCAAGATCTATAGACATTAGTCTGCCATAAATTGGGTGCAAAAAATGAAATCTGATGTGGTCCTAAAAATATTTGTCTTTTCTCTTGATTTACATTCAAATTGCTACATTCATGATCTAAAATTTGTGTGAAAATAATAAACCAAAATATTAAACTATGTCCCTTTTTCATACACAGGATGAAATCAGCCAGGAGGAGGGTCTGGAAACTGTCAGGCAGGAGGAGGCAGGGCCCACTGTGAGCCAGAAGGTGGCAGGGCCCACTGTCAGCCAGGAGGTGGCAGGGCCCACTGTCAGCCAGGAGGTGGCAGGGCCCACTGTCAGCCAGGAGGTGCCTGGGCCCAGTGGCAGACAGGAGGTGGCAGGGCCCAGTGGCAGACAGGAGGTGGCCGGCACGAGTAGCAGCACAAGATCGCAGGTGCCTCCCATCCGCCTTCCTAAAAGAAGCAGGAGGGACAGGACCACAAGTGAGGCAGCAATGGCCCTTATTAGAGAGGCACATGCCACCCCCCAGGAGCCCACATCCCCTGAAGAGGCCATTGCCGGCCTAGTTGAGGCCAAGTTCAAGGTGATGAGCATGGAGCAACGCCTCCTATGCGAGCCCCTGCTCATCACCTTGCTGAACAAGGGGGTGATGGAGAGAATTACCCCCAATACGGCCATATGTGAGGTCGCCCAGCTATCCCAACCTCAACCTCTTCCTCCTCCTCCACCTCCACCGTCTTCTTCTCCGCCACCCCCTTCTCCTCCACCTCCTTCTGACAGGAGTACCCCTCCAGTGGCCCAGCCTCCAGCCACACGCAGAAGGAAGGCTGCAGAGAAGGCTTCAGGGAAGGCTGCAGGGAAGGTTGCCAAGAAGACCAGGAAGTGATGGCCTTGCTTCAATGTGGTCGGACAGAAGGCAGCCTGTTGTAGTACCACAGACTTGGGACATATATATCACCTGCTGCTGTTCCTGACCACTGGGAGGCCAGCATCAGATTGTGCTCACAACTGTTGTGCTTCTCAAGCTCCCAATTTTAGTGTCCACACAGGGTTGATGTGTGCTCTGGGGTCCCATGGATGCACAAATGGCAGCAGGTTCTCCAGCGCTTCCTTCTATTTATTTTGTTCTATACATGAATAAATGTTTTTTTTCTTTTAAGTTCATACTTGACTATGTGTTTTTATAATAATTATTTATTTCCCTTTGGAGTAAGCAGATACATTTGAAGCAAAAAAATAAAAGGGACAGATAACACAAAAAAATACCATTAAAGGTGTTCTTTAAAAAAAATAGGGGGTAAACTTGACACAACAAAATAAAAAATAAAAATTTGCAGATCACTATCAAAACATAGACAAATTAAAATTAACATCTGTCTAAAAAATTTAAAACATTAAAATATTCAGAAGATCTTGCACGATATAATACAGCTAAATCTTCTTAAGAGCAGCATGAAAAAGGTTTAATATAGATAGTCAGAACTCTGTGTGAATATCAGCAGAAAAACAAGTTCATTCGTTTTCATTATTGTAACATTCTAAAGAAGATTTAAATGCACAACATTTAAACGATGCAATAATTTACAGCGGGACGAATGTGCTATCTCCATTACGAAGGCTTGTTTTACCAGAAGATGCGCTCCCGTCTCATACTTGATTCTGAGCATGCGCGCTTTTTGAAGAGTTGTAAAAGCATACACACAAACCATTTTCTCGTCGCAAAACAGGCTGACGAGAAACACGACGAGAAAATCTAGAATCCGGACGAGAAAATAGAGAGCAGGTTCTCTATTTTTCTTGTCGAGATTCACAGCAGTTTTCTCGTCGTAAAACCATACACACGAACGGTTTTCTCGACAATAAAGCTCTCTCGGCACTTTTCTTGTCGGTTTTGGACGAGAAACTCGGTTGTGTGTACGAGGCTTTACACGTGAGAGTGTCTAAGGCTTAATGTACACGGGCCATTTTTACAACCTCTCCTGAACAATTTAACTTGACAGATAATAACCCACGTTGAAAACGTCAGTTTTTAAGCTTTTACAAGCTTTTAGGCACGTTTACAGGCGTCAAGAGCTTGGGAGCTAATTATTTTAATTTAAGTTTACTGTTGTCTTATTTTTTAATTCAAAAACGTTTTGTTTTTTCTCCAAAAAAAGTGCCCTTTTCAGACCGCTGCTCAAATATGGTGTGACAAAAGTATTGCAACGACCACCATTTAATTCTCTAGGGTGTTAGAAAATGATATTTTCTACTTTTTGTTATAAGAAAAATACAATAAACTCAATTTTAGTCATACATTTTGGCCAAAATGTATTCAGCCACATGTCTTCGGTAAAAAAAATGTCAATAAGCGTATATTTATTAGTTTGCGCAAAAGTTATAGCGTCTACAAACTAGGGTACATTTTCTGGAATTTACACAGCTTTTAGTTTATGACTGCCTATCTCATTTCTTGAGGTGCTAAAATGGCAGGGCAGTACAACACCCCCCCCCAATGACCCCATTTTGGAAAGTAGATACCCAAGGAAATTGCTGAGAGGCATGTTGAGCCCATTGAATATTTTTTATTTTTTTTGTTCCAAGTGATTAAATAATAACAAAAAAAAAAGTTGTCACTAAATGATATATTGCTCACACATGCCATGGTTATATGTGGAATTACACCCCAAAATACATTCTGCTGCTTCTCTTGACTACGGGGATACCACATGTGTGGGACTTTTTGTGAGCCTAGCCGCGTACGGGGCCCCTCCTCACTACCTATCACAGTTTCGAAGGCCATAAAATACCAAGATAGCACAAACCCCCTCAAATGACCCCATTTTGGAAAGTAGACGCCCCAAGCTATTTGCTAAGAGGCATGTTGAGTCCATGGAATATTTTATATTTTTCCACAAGTTGCGGGAATATGACAAACTTTTTTTTTTTTTGCACAAAGTTGTCACTAAATGATATTTTGCTCAAACATGCTATGGGCATATGTGGAATTACACCCCAAAATACATTCTGCTGCTTCTCCTGAGTACGGGGATACCACATGTGTGAGACTTTTTGGGAGCCTAGCTGTGTACAGGACCCCGAAACCAATCATCACCTTCAGGCTTTCTAAGGGCGTAAAATGGTCATTTCACTTCATCACTACCTATCAGAGTTATGGAGGTCCTGAAATGTCCAGATAGCACAAACCCCCCCAAAATGCCTAGCAACACCTTCAGGGTTTCTAAGGGCGTAAATTTTTGATTTCACTCCTCACTACCTATTACAATTTTGAAGGCCATAAAATGCCAAGATAGCACAAGACCCCCCCAAATGACCCCATTTTGGAAAGTAGCGGCGATGAATTTACCAGCATACAAATTGCTTTGGTCCACAATAGATCTATAGCGATCTTCCGTGAAAAACAGCGAATAAAAACCAAGTGACGTAAAATCAACTGTTTCCACCTGAATTCCGGGTTGGCCAGTGAATGGGGGAAGTACGGGTGCTGCAGAAGTGGTGGACTCCCAATTAGGATTGTCAAATTCTGCAGGAAGGACACTATGGGCACGACGGGCCTGTTTTTGTCTTCTTGGTGGCAGCGGGACACTACTCTTGCTTGCCACCTCGCCAGCTTGAACTGGACTTATGGGACTCGCCACGTCACCACGTGATACTGCAGTGCTGGATGTACGACCAGGGTGTACTAGGCCGTTGGTGCTTGCCAGTTCACCAGAGAATTGAGCGGCACTAGTACTGCTCTGCTCCATACGAGAGCCCTGCGGTTCTTGCACCTCAACAACAGTAGAAGAAGAACAGGGTCAGGTACGCCTGACCTTGGCAGGGACCACAACTCTGTCGTCAGAGCTATCTGTCAGAGAGCCGCTGCTGTGTACAGGATCGTATTCTGAATCTGATAGATGAGTGACTTCCTCTTCACTATCTGTCATGCTCAGAAATGTTAGGCCTCTTCACTAGTGTACCTTTGATTTGCCATTTTGGTCTCTAAATTTACTGGTACACTAGTGAGACTCACAGGAAAACAAACTCCTAGACTGTCAGCAACTGTATCAAACGTTACCAAAAAAACTGTGAACGCTGCAGTTATGTGTTTAGTGTTTTGTAAGTGACAGTGATCAATCGATACTGCACTTGGGTGGGCTGGACGGAGGGGCAAAACGCAGGTGCTAGCAGATATCTGGGCTGATCCCGCTAACACTGCATTTTTGGGAACCCTAAACTGCTGGGGACGCTAGTATAGATCTGATTAGATCAGATATTGATCCGTTTACATACTATACTACTAAGGGAGGCGCATGCTGTGTGCATGGGTGTTAGCGCTACTGACACTAATCTGACGCTGCCTGGGGCGACGCAGACCCTATCTGACATTAAAACCTAACTGATATCACCCGCCGGGCGATCAGGGGGTTAAACCTTTATTGGGTAATAAACGGCGGGTGCCCTGATGCTATAAAAAACAAACTAACTAACCAGCGTCACCCGTAACACTTATACGGTGATCACTGGTGACAGGGGGTGAAAGGATTAACTAGGGGGCAATCATGGGGTTAAAACCTTTATTAGGTAGTATATGGGGGTACCTGACACTATAAAAACCTCACGGTGAACATAAATAACTAACTGGTTAGCATCACCCGTGACACCAATACGGCGATCAGAAAAAAGATTGATTAGTGACACTGGCGACAGGGGTAAAAGGGTTAACTGGGGGAGGATCAAGGGGTTAAACCTTTATTAGGGGGGTTAGGGGGGTACCCTAAACCTAACGGGGCCTACCACAAATTGCCCTAACACTTATAACAGTCACAAATGACACCAAATGCAGTGATCAGTAAAAAAAATTAAAACTGCAATTGGTGACACTGTGACAGGAGGTACAGGGGTTAACTGGGGGGGGTGATTTGTGTGCCTACGTGTACTGGTTTTAGTGTGCTGTTGGTGCAACTCACTGTGAGACGTCTTCTCTCCTCGGCTCCGGAACGAAAAGGCTGCACGAGGAGAGATGACCTCACTTCCTCCTGCCTGTGTTTACAGTTCACAGGCAGAGGAAGCTTCTCATTACTCAGGAGTGATCGTGAGGGGGGAGCCATGAATCAGTGGCCTCCCCCTCAGGACAGATGCCAACCGCCTTGGGGGGGTGCGGTAACGTATATATAATTTACTCTGCCTGCCCGTGCCATTCTGCCAACGTATATCATCATGAGGCGGTCGGCAAGTGGTTAAGTGGTTAATAGGAAATTTTCCATTTTTCTGTGAAAGGCTTTTATGTGTATTTTTCCTGTCTGACCATGCTTTTGTTTGTGTGAGCATCTGCTGACACCTTTCTTTGTTTGTCTTCATCTTGTTTTTAACTTTCATAGGACTGGGGGATCAATTCACTAACGTTTGCCGCATGCGATAACATGGTCACGTGATACATTTGCATAATTTATCACATGCAGTAAAAAAAAAATAACAATTCAGAAAAAAAAATATTATGCGGTAAAATGAAAAATGTGCCAGTAATAATCACAAAAAAAAAAGACAAAACATGCAATAAACTCTCAAAGTGGATGTAAACCCGATTTATTTATTTTTTTTGCTGTCACAATGTACAATGTATAAGATTTCCTATCATCTGTGCCCATGTCTTGCCACAAAGATTTAATCCAGCTCTGAGCATTCCTCTTTTCTTTTTTCAGTGAGATAAACGGACAAACAGGAGAAAACTTTTGTCCATTCTTCCCCCATGCTGTGAATGACAGGTTATTTACATATCTCATGCACTAGCCTGAGAGAGGCATTATTTTTTAATTCCCACCCCCACTCCTTTTCTGAAGTCATGTGGTGACTTTTCTGGATTTTGACTGGATGTTAGTAATCATAGCAGAATTTAGTGTAAGGAATACCCAGGAGGAAATGCATGTTGACAAGGGGAGTGTAGAGGTGGGCGGCGAGTCTACTGACATCCCAACTCCACCCACTGAGCTCTAGACAACAGACCCACCCACAGAATCTGCAGTTTTTCAGGTCTCATAACAGACAGAGGGGAGACATTTGACAGGCAGGAGGCATCTATATCCTTATAGATCAGCACTATGGCAATAGTGTAGAAAGGATGAGAGTGGGTTTACATCCACTTTAAGTCATTCACAAATGGAACAGAGACATGCTCCTGGTCTATGACGTCACAAGGGGGCAGACCACCATCTTTTTTCGGGTCCAGTGGTGTGGCGGGCATCGTGATTGACGATGGGTCTATATCAGGAGACATTGTTTTTTTTATTTTTTTATAAAGGACTTGTCAAAAACTCCTGCTGTGTATTTACTTACATTTTACACTTTTTTGGTGAATAAGTATACTCATTTACATAGGGTGGGGGCGGGGCTCTGGGGGCCCTTGTCATTATCAACAGCACCCCACAACCAAAGCACCCCCCATGGGGCTGGGTATGGTTCAGGAGGGTGGGGCGCTCACTCATCCCCTCCCTTTCCTGACCTGCTGGGCTGAATGCTCGGATAAGGGTCTGGCATGGATTTTGAAGGTGGGGCACGCCTATTTTTTTTTCACATTTTGGCATGGGGTGCCCCTTAAAATTCAGACCATGCCAGCATATTTTTTTTTTTTCAAATCGTTTTTTTTCAGATATATATGTCAAAAAGACAATAATAAAGAAACAGTGGTATACCAATATACAAAACATAAGTACATCCAGGCAGTAGGTAGAATCAGGACACCAAAATGTACCAATAAGCATTTAGGTTGTACATATGAGGTATAAATAACACTCTATGTCCGTCAAAGACTAGGAAAAGTTGTATAACTGGATATTCTAAGAAACAGGGACTACTCAACTAGTTAGCCACCTAGTGGTTAACCCCATTCACTGCCACTGTCATTTTTACAGTAATCAGTGCATTTTTATAGCACTGATCGCTGTAAATGACAATGGTCCCAAAATGGTGTCAAAAGTGTCCGATGTGTCCACCATAATGTCGCAGTCACAATAAAAATCGTTGATCGCCGCCATTACTAGTAAAAGAAAAAAATTATTAATAAAAATGTCATAAAACTACCCCCTACCCTATAAAATATATTATATGGTAGGGGGAGGAGTTACAACATGGCGCCAAGCAGCAGCAGCTTGTTGCAGTGAGCTCCGGAGCGCTCCACCCGAGCAGAGACTAAGCATGGCTGTAAGATTGGCCTGACTGACCTGCATCCCCTGCCGCATCTTAGTAAAGGAGTCAATAGCTTACCTGGAGGGTTTTAGGAGGTGCTGCTGAGCAACTAAGCAACTAAGCCGCTGAGCCCCGGGATTTGCTGAAATGCTGTGGTGAGCGTGTCCCTGCCTGTCTCTCGGACCCATTGGCCGCTCATCCATTCCTATCCCTGTCTCCCCTCCCCCCTGCTTGAATGGGCTAACGTTCAGCAGCGTGCGGCGTGAAGGGGGAATGGGAGTGAGAGTGGAGTGAAGGCGGAGGTGGCTCCAGCGCGGACCCAGTGTGAGAGGCTGTGGATTCGAGTACCAACAAGCGGAGCGGAGCTATGTGAAGGGAGGCTGGTACGAGAGGTGAGAAAGGTGGCGGGACTCGGAGCTGGCCGGACGTTCAGGGATCGGTGATAGCGTTGAAGCGGCACATGTTGCCTTGGATCCCTTTGGCAGTCTCAGGTTAGAGATTGTGGAGGAAAGCAGAGGAAGAGGTCCCGGATTGACTAACCTGCAGAAGGAGGATGGAAGGAAGGCAGAACTGGTAGGACTTTATTACATTACTACATGATGGAAGCATATAAAGTGTTTTCTTAAGGAGCAGGAGCAGAAGAGGATCGCTGTTTGAATTGGGAAAACACACTGTGTCATTTTGCCCTGTCATATAAGACTGCTCATGCATATAAGATAGCACTCTACTGTCAGCTTGGAGTCAGCTTGGAGCTTTGGAGTCTGGGGAGATTCGGAGATCCTCTTCCCTTCCCCCTTTTTTTTATATAGCAATACCTTTTGAACCCAGGAATAGTGTTTCACAGTTGGGCGAATTAGTCCGCCTATATTGCCTAATTGCTTGTCTACACTGGCCGAACTACCCTGCCTAGATTGTTTTGATGAAGGGGCATGAAAGAAATCTTGTTTTTCTCCTTGCTATATCCGTGCCTTATACTGCCCCTAAGTCTTGAAGAGCGGTATACACACACCTGAAGCTTGACGTTAGATATTTCTGGGGTTTTTTGGGGGGGGGTTTTCGGGTTTCTCGTTTTTTTTTTTTTTGTGTGCACTAAAGAAGTGTTTTAATAGGAAGAGCTGTCAAGGTTAAGGAGAAGTATACAGATTTTCTATTATAATAGCTCTTCCTCCTAAAAACCTAAAAAAAAAAAAAAAAAGGACTATACAAGTAATTATACACCTGTTCACTTATAGTTGAAATTTGGACTTCCAGCTAATATAGGTGATGTTCCTCCTTTTTCTACCTCCCCCCCTTTTTTTTTTACCTCCCTTTTTTTTCCCCTTTTTGAATTGTTTATAGGTTTTGTTAGGTTTGTACACCAAGGGTGAATTAGTTCCACAGTCTAGTATACAGGAAATAAGGATACCAGCAAGAGAATATAGAGATTGAAATACCAACTAGCAGGTTAGAGATATACTTGGAGTTTCTGATATATTTTTATTAATTGTTAGTCACTTCAAATTGTTATTTTTGCTTTTTGCTTTTTCTTTATTTTGCTGTTGGACTGGTGCCCTGATTGGTTTTTGGGAATATAGGGAATATAATATCTTTAAAAAGTTCTATATATACGGATTGTAATGATTGCAATGATTGTATAGACTGTGGGGTAGGTTAATTGATAGGTTCAGGGTGATCAGAAAGGAAAATCCTAGGCGGGAAGGGAAAATTAGGAGAAGGGGAGCAAAAGTTAACCAAGGGGATAGTGGTAGTAGTAACTCTATAAAAGCCTACATGGTGCAAGATAAAGTAGACCAAAAGGTAGAACAAGCAGTAGAAAATATTGATGATATAGAAAAAAAAACATCCTCCACTGAAGGGCAGAAGAAGAAAAATCAAGATCTAGGCGAAGAGGAGATTTTACAGCAAGACCAACAAGACCAACGACAGAAGGAAATGGAGAAAGAAGTGGATAATCCTCAGGCTCTCCCTACAAAACAAGACATGGTAGAGATGATGGCCCACCTAGAAAGCTTGATTAAAAGAGAACTGAGTGCAACTCGAACGGATATACAAAATGTGCTACAAAGTGTTGAAGAATCAGAAAGTCACTTAGATGAACATAAATATGCAATCTCAGAGCTACGTGAGAGGGCAGATTCAGAGTGGGTAGAATTAGGAATATTCAATATCGGCTTGAGGACCAAGAAAATCGCAATAGACGGCACAATCTGAGGATTCGGGGGCTACCGGAGTCCGTTAAAAATAATGATTTGGAAAACACAGTTCGCGAGATCTTCAATAAGATTCTGAAAAAAGAAGCAGCAGCACCCATGTCCTTTGAAAGAGTGCATAGGGTACAAAGAATGTCTACTACATAAACAGATATTGTTAGAGATGTGATAGCAAGGTTCTTAAGTTACAAAATAAAACAACAAGTTTCACAGGGCATGAGAAGAGCCTCACCAATTGAATATATGGGAACTGAGATTCTTATTTTTACAGACCTATCACAAGAAACCTTGGCCCGCAGGAAGGCGCTGAAACCCCTGACAAAACAACTACAAGATAAAAAAATTGCATATAGATGGGGATTCCCAGCTTGTCTAATTGCAAATAATCAGGGGGTTTCTGCTACATTGCGATTTCCAGAAGATCTAAAAGAGTTTTGCAGTAAACTAGATATATCAATGCCCCAATTAGAAAACTGGGAGAAAAACCCCCCAGAATGGAAGAAGTTAAAAGACCAGTCATGGAATAAAAAGTAGGTGGGAGGAAAAATTAAAGAAAAATATCAAGAAAACATCAGGAAAGAAATAAACAGCATCTCCAGGGGGGGGGGGAGGCGGGGAGGGAGGTCAATGGGACAAAAGAATCTGCTCGGGGGGTGAACTGGGGCGTGGCAATGCCCACCCGGGTACCCGGGACCATCTCGGGAACAGGGATGAGGACCGGAGGACCAGGCGGCCATTTAAACACCCCTAGAGTGTGCCCCACTCCGCTGAACACCTATAATTTAGGCGACAGCGGGGTGGGCCATAACATTGATATTCAATGTAGTCGGGGAGGGGAAGGGGGAGGGGGGTATTGTATGTGGATTATGTTAGGTTGTTTAGTTATGATGTTTTGTATGTTATTTATATGGGTCAATACTAGAAAAATAGAGGAATTGTTATCCCCTTATATGGTTACAAGTATCTGGCCATGTGAGCAATACCTATCAAAAAGATGGCGCCCTTAAAAATAATTACTTACTGTAACAACACCCCCAAATATGAAAGGGGTTAACGCCGTTTTAGATATCTTCCCTCTCCTGGACACACATTCGCTGTCGATCCTCCACAGTCAGATGACCCCTTCCCATAGGAATTAATGCTTCCGAAAGAACGAGACGCACTCTGTATCTTTCCAGGATAGACTGACATTTATTGAGAAACACTGTAACTTTTTATACACTCAACCAATACTGCATTAATCTAAATGAACAATGGTCCAGCTCCACCCACAACATAACAAGGCCCAATACACATTATTTTGACACCTCTCAGACGACAACAGGTTAGCTTTTGTTTCCCAATCCACATTATCAAACGACTTCACATAATGAAAGGATATGTAGCATACACAAGCAGGCAGGTGCCTCATCAGCATCTCTTCAATTAACCTGTCTGTCTGCTAGTTCCACAACCTATAATTATAGGCTTAATTTTCATTATCAAAAGACTTTACACAATAGAAACATAACGAGCTCCCCTATAATTACAGACTTAATTACCACAAGCCACACTAGACAGTAGAATGTAAATCACCCCCCCCCCTCAAGTATTACATAAACAACCCACACACAGTATATATCCAATCTATATACAATATATATACTGCATTGAATCTGATTATCACAGATCATAGTGGGGTTCTCATTCACCCTGTGCCCCAAGTGAGACACAGGGTGGTTTACACATAAGAGGCATTGGGGAAGCTGAAGCAAGGGTATCTCATACTTTCTAAGAGCTTCTGGGTTCCCCGGGCCTTCCTGTTACACTTACAATGTCAGAGGACTTAATAGTCCTAGCAAACGACATCAAATATTGCAGGAACTGAAAGGTTGGGCAGTAAATATAGCCTTCTTGCAAGAGACTCATCTTAAATGGTCCACTAGGGTGGTACTAAATACTAAAAACTTTCCAGTCTGGTTTCATGGATATTCGCCCAATAAAAGATCCAGGGGGATAGCAATAGGTTTTGATAGGAATACACCATTCACCTTAAAGGCAATGGAGTTAGATGCCGAAGGAAGATATTTATTTGTTAAGGGGTTTCTGTTTAATAAAGAGTATACGTTAGTGAATATTTACTGTCCCAATGTTCATCCTAGCCTATTTTTAAAAAAGGTATTGAATAGGTTGGATGATTTCAGAGAGGGAAAAGTAATAATGGCAGGAGATTTGAATTTGGTTTTTGATCCAACCTTGGATACTCAACCGCTCTCTTACCGGTTAGAGGGAAAACATTTAAAGGTCGCCAAACAAAAACTCCATCAACAGCAACTTGTGGAGGTATGGAGAATTCTGCACCCAAGGGGGAGGGATTTCACATATTACTCCCAGGTACACTCCTCCTACTCAAAAATTGACTATGTTTTCTTGGACCATCAGCTTCTTGAGGGTCTAATAAAAGCGGAAGTGAAATTGATCACCCTCTCGGATCATGCCCCGGTCATAGTCAGCTTGGAGTTAAAAGATGTACCGGAGAGGCAAAGATCCTGGAGGCTGGACGAATCGCTTCTATACGATCAGGGAATTTTGGGTAATTTGGAAAAGGATCTAAATTTTTCCTTCATAGAGAATAACATAGAAAATATCGCACCGACGACTTTGTGGGAAGCTCATAAAGTTTTTATGAGAGGGAGGTTAATAGCGGAAGGGGCTAAGAGGAAAAAAATATGGACGAGCCACAAACAGCTCCTTCTACAGGAAATCCAGGGGTTGGAACAGAAACACAAGAGAACAAACGATAGGGAGGTAATGGTTGAACTGACAGGAAAACGTGAAGCCCTGAGGGATCTGTTGTAGCAGGATACCAAACAAGCGTTTATGAGAACGGCGAATAAACAGTATAAATTTGGGAACAAATCAGGGAAAATGTTTGCGGGACAGATTAAATCTAGGAGGAACCCGAACTTCATAGTAAAAATGAAAAATAAAAAAGGGGCGATGAAACACTCTACTAGAGACATCAGTAAAATATTTACAGAGTATTATCAAACATTGTATAAAGTGAATGACCCACAAAACCCCGGGGAGGTGCAAGAAAAAAAAAAAAATAGAACAATATTTAAGGGGGATAAAATTGCCTGAAATATTAGAAGATTCAAGGATATTGGATAGCGATATTTCTAAAGAAGAAATAGAGCAGGCAATTAAAAATAGTAAAGGAGGGAAAAGCCCCGGGCCTGACGGTTAAATGTCCCTCTACTTTAAAAAATTCATTGGAATCTTGACTCCCCAGTATCACTCATATATGAATTCAATAGGGTGGGGTCTTAAGATGCGAGGGGAAGCCCTGGGTGCTTATATAGCTCTTCTAGCAAAAGAGGGGAAAGACCCCACAATGTGCTCAAGCTTCAGGCCAATATCCCTGATAAATGAGGACGTAAAAATTTACGCGAGGATATTGGCCGAGAGATTAAAGCCGTATATGCCAGAATGTATAGAGAAAGATCAGGCAGGTTTTGTCCCAGGGAGGGAGACCAGGGACAATATATTAAAAACAATTCTTCTAATTCATGAAGCTAAGAAGGGTAAAAAGCCAACCCTGTTCCTGTCAATAGACGCCGAGAAGGCTTTTGATAGGCTGGATTGGGACTTTATGCTGCAGACTCTATATAAATTTGGCTTGGGACCCCGCATGCTCAAATGGATAGAGCCTCTGTACTCCAACCCTACGGCTCAAATCCAAGTAAATGGAACCCTCTCGGAAAGCTTCCGACTTTTCAATGGTACACGTCAGGGGTGTCCATTGTCCCCCCTGCTCTTTGTGATCTCGTTAGAACCCTTTCTGGCATCTATAAGAGCCAACCAGGAGATTCAAGGCATAGAGGTTGGGGATCAAGAATATAAGTTATCCGCTTTTGCGGATGACATCATGATTTATGTAACAAACCCCAGGCAGACTCTCCCAAAAATTATGGAACAATTGAATAATTATGGGAGGTTATCAAACCTAAAGATAAATATAGAAAAAACGGAAATATTAAATATTTCAGTCCCCTTGGCTGAAAGCAGAGATCTGAGGAAAAAGTATCCCTTTATGTGGAAACAGAGAGGACTGAAATATTTGGGAGTATTCCTGTCGAAATCAAGATCAGATCTATATCAAGATAATTATATGCCTCTGTTGAATAAAATTAAAAGTGAGTTGAAAGGATACCCATGGTTTGGCAGAATAAGCGTGATTAAAATGATGATTCTACCAAAAGCTCTGTATATATTTCAGAGTCTCCCAATCAATATCCCAGCGGTGTTTTTTAAAACTTTGAGATCAATAATACAGAGATTTGTGTGGAACAACAGAAGTAACCGTATTTCTTATAAGAGTCTGACCAGATCAAAAGAGAAGGGAGGCTTATTCCTCCCTGACCTCGAAAAATATCATGAGGCAGCAATTCTGCGGAGGATCATGGACTGGGCACATGCCCCTCTACAGAAAAAATGGGTGGAATTGGAGGATGCTATTAGTAAATCAAAGCTGGGACAAACAATTTGGATCCCAAGGCAGTATAGAGGTTCCCTAGTCGATGCGGCACCAATTACGTTGGAAGCGTTGAGAATGTGGGATAAATTATTTAAAAATATACAGGGACAATATAATAGCCCTTTAATGTCTCTAACAGGAAATAATTATTTCCCACCGGGGAAAGACAATAAGTTATATCTAAAATGGACTACATCGACCTTTCTGAGATTAAGGGATGTCATGAAAGGGAATACTTTTTGCTCCCTTTCGGAACTACGTAAAATATACGGGACAACCCCATGGGATGTTTGGTGATATAGACAACTGCAACATTTTGTAGAGTCCCTCCCAAAACCCCTTCGGGGGACGGGTAACATGAATGTATGGGAAAAACTGGCAGATCAAGGAGGGATAGATACGTATGGAATTTCTAGTATATATAAAATGTTGATAACATACCCAGATGAAGGATCCGTGTGTCCAACGGCAGGTTGGGAACGGGAACTAAATCTCACCTTACCAGAAATAATGAGGGGTAGAGTTCTAGACTATGTTCATTCCACATCTGTGGACGCACGGATAAAAGAAATGAACTACAAATTATTAACTAAGTGGTACTATGTCCCAGTAAAACTACATAAAATAAATCCCCAGACACCGCCCTTATGCTGGAGGGAATGTGGGGAAGAGGGAACTCATGCCCACATATGGTGGCGATGCCCCAAGATCCTATTGGGAGGAAATACTAGACCTAATTAAGGTGATTAGCGGGACAGAAATTAGTCTGGACCCATGGCAATGTTTGTTTCATGCAACAAATACCCCAAGGAAAAAATATAGAGCAACAATCATCCCGATCCTATTGAATTCAGCAAAGACATTAATTCCAAGACAATGGAGGATAAAGCAGGCCCCAACGATACAGGAATGGTTGAGGGAAGTAGATAGGATAAGATATATGGAAGAAGTAACACATATGCATAAGGATTCTAAAACTGTATTTACTGAAATTTGGAAAGGATGGGAAGAGTTTAAACACTCGTTGGTATATGAAGGGTATATGAGGAGAGAGGGTAGCCTCTAATGGTATTATGGAAGGACTCCCTGCGATGGAAGAACGTCCCCCCCTCCTTTTTCCCCCACCCCCCCTTTTTTTTTGTCCTCATATTTTCTAGGCCCTTCTATTTTTGACACAAGGGACACGGAAGGTGTATAAATGGGGGGGGGGGGGAAGGATGCTGAAAGAGGGAGGTAAGGTAGGGTAGGGAAAGGGAAGGGAAAGGGTAAATAGGACACGTTGTTCCCCTTTTCTTTTTTTTTTCCAATTTGAAATGAGAATAGATGGAGAGAGTTGGTCCTTTTTCTCTCTTTTTTTGGAGCCAGTGAGTGGTACTCGTGACTCCTCATAAATTAAGGACAACACAGAACATACGTTAAAGGGATGGTTTTATGAGTTGGTAGAGGGATGGAGGGGAAGGGAGGCAGTGGGGGGGTGGGGGACTGGGGTAGGAGGGAAGAGAAGAATATTTATTACCCCCCCTCCCTTTTTTTTTTGGAGTGTACTGAGGGTCGAGAGTTTTTTTTTTTTCTTCCCGGGGGGGAAGGGGTTATGGAGGAAATAGATAGGGGAGAGCCGTGGGAGAGGAAGGAAGAGGAAAGGAAAATCATCAAGATGTAGCAGGATAGACCCCTATTGTTGTTGTAAATGTTGTGTTTAATGTATTTTTGTATTTTTTGTGTATTTTAATGTAATGTATGTTCAATGGAAATATAATGGAAGCTATATGTGTTTATAAAAAACATTAATAAAAAAAAAACAAAAAAAAAAAAAACTACCCCCTATTTTGTAGACGCTATAACTTTTGCGCAAACCAATCAATAAACACTTATTGGGATTTTTTTTTTTTACCAAAAATATGTAGAAGAATACATATCGGCCTAAACTGAGGAAAAAAAATGTTTTTTTATATATTTTTGGGGGATATTTATTATAGCAAAAAGTAAAAAATATTGAATTTTTTTTCCAAATTGTCGCTCCATTTTTGTTTATACCGCAAAAAATTAAAACCGCAGAGGTGATTAATCAAATACCACCAAAAGAAAGCTCTATTTGTGGGAAAAAAAGGACGTCAATTTTGTTTGGGAGCCACGTCGCACGACCGCGCAATTGTCAGTTAAAACGACGCAGGGCTGAATCGCAAAAAGTGGCCTGGTCTTTGGCTAGCGAAATGGTCCGGGGCTGATGCTGTTAAAGGAGACATTTTTATTTATTTTTTTATTATTTATCTTTTATTATTATTATTGCATTTTAGTGTAAATATGAGATCTGAGGTCCCAGATCTCATATTTAAGAGGTCCTGTCGTGCTGTTTTTCTATTACAAGGGATGTTTACGTTCCTTGTAATAGGAATAAAAGTGACCCCATTTTTTTTTTAAAAGGACAGTGTCAAAATAAAACGTTGAATAAATAGGAAAAAGAAAAATTTTTTTAAAGCTCCCTGTCCCGCCATGCTCGCACGCAGAAGTGAAAGCATACGTGAGTTCCAACCACACATGTGAGGTATTGCCGCAATCGTAGAGCGAGAGCAATAATTCTAGCCCTAGACCACCTCTGTAAGACCCCTTTCACACTGGGGCGGTTTGCAGGTGCAATTGAGCTAAAAATAGCGCCTGCAAACCTACTTTAAACAGCGTCTGTTTCTGCAGTGTGAAAGCCAGAGGGCTTTCACACTGGAGCGGTGCACTAGCAGGACCGCTCCAAAAGTCCTGCTAGCAGCATCTTTGGAGCAGTGTTTTTACCGCTCCTTCCCATTGAAAACAATGGGAAACCGCGGCTATACCGCCGGCAATGCGCCTCTGTAGAGGCGCATTGCTGGCGGTATTAACCCTTTTTTGGCCGCTAGCAGGGGTTTAAACTGCACCGCTAGCAGCCGAATACCACCGCAATTTCGACGGTATAGCATCGCTAAAAATAGCTATACCGCCAGCGCACCTCCTGCCCCAGTGTGAAAGGGGCCTTACTCAAAACTGGTAACATGTAGAAATTTTTAAACGTCGCCTATGATGATTTTTAAGAGTAAAAGTTTGTCGCCATTCCACGAGCGGGCGCAATTTTGAAGCGTGATATTTTGGGTATAAATTTACTCGGCGTAACATTACCTTTCACAATCTTAAAAAAAAAAAAAATGGGCTAACTACTGTTGTCTTATTTTTTGCTTTTTTTTTTCAAAGTGCGCTTGTAAAGACCGCTGCACAAATCCTTTGTGACAGAAAGTATTGCAACAACCGCCATTTTATTCTCTAGGGTGTTAGAAACAATATATATATATATATATATATATAATGTTTTGGGGGTTCTAAGTAATTTTCTAGCAAAAAAAAATGATTTTAACTTGTAAACACCAAATCTCAAAACAAGGCTCTGTCCTTAACCACCTGAGAGCCGGGCCATGTACAAATGACGGCCTCAAGGTGGCTCTATAAATCCGGGAGGCCGTCAATAGACGGCCTTGGCTATTCCGGCCACTGGGGGGCGCGCATCACTGAGATGCAGATGCGCGTGCCTGGCGGCCGCGATGTCTGCCAGGTACCTGCGATCGGCCGGTACACAGAGCAGGGACGTGGATCTCTGTGTGTAAACACAGAGATCCACGTCCTGTCAGGGAGAGGAGACCGATGCTGTGTCCCTTGTACATAGGGACACAGATCGGTCACCTCCCCCAGTCACTCCCCTCCTCCACACAGTAGTAATCACTCCTAGGCAACACATTTAACCCCTTCCTCACCCCCTAGTGTTAACCCCTCCCCTGACGGTGTCATTTTTACAGTAACCAGTGCATTTTTATAGCAACGGTCGCTGTAAAAATGACAATGGTCCCAAAATGGTGTCTAAAGTGTCCGATGTGTCCGCCATAATGTCGCAGTCACAATAAAAATCGCTGATCACCCCCATTACTAGTAAAAAAAAAAAATATTAATAAAAATGCTATAAAACGAAGCCCTATTTTGTAGACACTATAACTTTTGCGCAAACCAAGCAATAAACGTTTATTGTGATTTTTTTTACCAAAAATATGTAGAAGACTACGTTTCGGCCTAAACTGAGGAAAAAAATATTTATTTTTTTTAAAATTGATATTTATTATAGCAAAAAGTAAAAAAATATTGTTTTTTTCAAAATCGTCGCTCTATTTTTGTTTATAGCGCAAAAAATAAAAAACCGCAGAGATGATCAAATACCACCAAAAGAAAGCTCTATTTGTGGGGAAAAAAGAACGTCAATTTTGTTTGGGAGCCACGTCGCACGACCGCGCAATTGTCATTCAAAGCCTGACAGTGCTGAAAGCACTGGGCAGGAAGGGGGTTTAAGTGCCCAGTAAGCAAGTGGTTAAAAAGAGGACCATGCCGGTTTCTTTGTTCATGTCTTGTTGCCTTGCTGTGTGAAAAGATTGGTAAATGTTACCCACTGTTTCTGTCCATTTTTTAACGCATTCGTTTTTGATTTATAAATAAGTCACACGTTTACTAGCGGTTAGATACATTTCTCTTACTGTACCCAAGTAACTAATGCAGATTACGGAGTAAACTTCAGCCCAGAAAACACTACCTACACATAATACACATACACGCTAGTCTCGTCAAAAATGTATTGCTGTATATTGGACAACAATCACAATTCGTTAAAGCCACCCTAGCAAACAAACTTAAATACATAGACAAGATAGCAGTTTATATTACTCTGATTTCCACAATAATGCAAGCACGCACAACTGATACATCACAGCGACAACAAAACGTGCAAACTGCGTTCTAAAAATCATCACAATTGGCGCCTTTAGGGCCAATCGCAAGCCCAGCTTTCTACAATATCCTGTCACGTGGCGTCGCATCATACTTTACGCATTCCTCTTAAGAAACATGGATGTCCACGAGCATGTTGAGGAGTCAAGTGAAGATATTAAAACTTTTCGGCAGCTGGTAAGAGAGACGTGTCATTAAATGGCGTCTAAGCATAAGCTTGTTTTTCTCCTTTGGTTTCCGCTTTATTAAATAGGTTAGCTGTGATGTGTGGCTCAACGTGATCTTGCAGAATATATGGAAGCGAGTTTCTTTTGGCACCTGGTTTATGTTATTGTTATTTTTTGGTCTGATAACGTTTACTGAATCTTAGGAAACGTATACTTGTTTGATGAAAGGAGGAGAGTAGATTTGCCCATCGGTTCAGTGGTGGTGGGTGCAGAAGTGTGCTATTCTGAGTAGGAAGTGTGTGTTGATATTTGGTGCAGCAGTGCAATTAATTGCAGGTAGAGTAGTGCCCATTGATAAGTGGTGTAGTGCCATTGGTTGCGATTGGGGGTAGCACAAACCCAGCCGTTTCCCTTTTTGGAAATGCCTGCTGGAAACAGAATCTTTTGACACTCCTCTGGTATGAAAGTTCTGGTGCTGGCTGCGGAATCGGGTAACAGCTTCTCAAACTATACAAGTATTGCTGTGGACTAGTCTGCTCTTTGTGCTGTTTATGCGCTGTTGAGCTTTCTATCAGTCACTATAGGCTCCATGTACACTGAATCTGATAAACTGCCGTTTATTGGCGTTTATTTTATTTTTTTTTGTTAAGCCCATTAACTGCACTCTATATTTAGACTGTGTTCATGTACACATGGAAGTTTTTTTTAGTGTTAATGAGCAGTGGAGTTAATGGGCTTTTTTTTCTGAACGCAAGAAATTCGCATTCAAAGTGCTGTTAAAACGCTAATAAATGCTCAAACACAGGTCGCCAGCGGTTTTTGATCCATTAAGAGAGGGGGAGAAAAAAAAAAAAAAAAAAACATGGTACGGCCCGGTTCACATAGGGTCGACTCGTCAGGCGACTCGGTCGCCTGACGAGTCACGTCCCGCTTTGTTGAATGGAACTGTCATAATGGGAGCGACTCGAGTCGCTCCAACTTAGAAAAAGGTTCCTGTACTACTATTGGGGGCGACTCGGGACGACTTGCATTGACTTCTATACAGAAGTCATTATTATGCAAATCGCCTGAACCGGGCCTCTTAAGTCGTCTTGAGATCGAGCCGCCCCTGTGTGAACTGGGCTTAACACTGAAAAACGCTAATAAACGCTAGTAAAAAAAACGCTGATAAAAGCTATATTTTAAAGCAGCTTTTCCTTCCAGAAATCTGGTGTTCAAAACGACCGTTTTTGAGCTTCTGTGTTCATGGAGCCTTACAATGGAAAATGTCAATATTGCTGGTTTTTTTCTGGACACTGGCAGAACAGGCGAGTTTGGACAAATTCAGAACAATGCTGCTGGTAAGCGTTTGTTTATTAGCGTGTGTGTTTTTTTTTTTTTTTTTTTTTTTTTTTTTTTTATCAGCTGCCCCTTAACTCTCCTATCAACATGTACACAGGGTTGTTTCTAGGCAGTTGAGTTTAGAAGCATAATAATAATATTAATACATTTTTTTTTATTTTTTAAAGCAAAAAAAAATGCTTTCAGGACAGATGTTCAGAGGCATTTGAAATGCCAAACCCCTGTAACAGCTTGTAAATGTGGCTCAATACAAACGTTTTTAAATGTCGGTTACTATCTTTCAAGTTAAATCATCCAGGAGAATGTTTTAGTGGCATGTAAGAGTAGGGGGGTTAGCGCAGAAGATATGACAGTGAGCAGTATGTACGGAGAAGGTGTGTGGGCAAGGGTTGTGGAGTAGTTTGTGCTGATGGTATGAGGATGGGCAGTATGTTTTCCACAAGGAGAGTGGAGAGCATGGGGGCGGGCACGCAGCTAGTCCCATCTAAGAATTGGTAAGCTGCAATATATTTATATCAATTATTGGTCATTTTATATATTCTCTTTTAAAACATAATGCCCATCCCCATGCTCTCCAGTCTCCTCTTCCAAACATGCTATCTGCCCCCAAGCTTTGCACTCTCTTCTCTTCCAGCAGGATGCTGTGCATAGCTTCAAATAAACCCCTGCCTTAGTACTCCTCCTTTCAAGAATCCTTGGCCTTGATGCAAGCAGTAGGCTGGCTATTGGGGTGAGTGGGCATACTGCATTTTCATGCATACCACTCACTTGTGATGCTAAGCATCCATAATTGAAAGAACAAAGCGATATTAAACCCCAAAAGCAATAATTAGTGTTACTATGGAAACAGGAGTGTATACAATGCAAACACCTCCAATCCCGATGATTCGCCACAGCTTTCTTTAGAGAGCAGCATTTATTTGATCCCAGAGCAGATGCCAATGTCCAGAGTACTTGCAAATAATACAATGGTCAGAAGCCTTCAGGGTTCCTATTTAAAACAAACAAAAAAAAACCTAGTCTTTTCTCTCTTCATCCATCCATGGACGAACACAGCTCCTTTAAATCTTGACATGTTGGTTATGTTCCTGTTCATAGGAGAGGACTAGGCAGAACATGTTAGATAACTTAAAACATGTAACTTTAACAGTTGAACAGCCCCACCCAAGAGGCGGTCCCTCCGTACATAACCCTCCACCCTGCAGTCAGCAGCCTCAGTTTTTTTTCTGCCTAGCAGAGAAGGACGTGGCTCCCTTTTGGACCCAGAGTCCTGAAGAATTTTTTATTTTATTTTTATTTGTTTGTGATATCTTCTATCAACTACCGACTGGGCGACAGGCTGGATATTATAGATCAGGGATATGCAATTAGCAGACCTCCAGCTGTTGCAGAACTACAAATCCCATGAGGCATAGCAAGACTGACAGCCACAAGAATGACACCCAGAGGCAGAGGCATGATGGGACTTGTAGTTTTGCAACAGCTGGAGGTCCGCTAATTGCATATCCCTGTTATAGATGCTTGTAGTCTTCCCAGTTTCGGCCATCGAGCGTGCCAGTCCTTAGTTTTGCGCTGGTTCTGCCACAACGTACCCCATGGCTCCAGGGGTGGCCAGTGAGCACATGCTCAGGGGTCCACATATGAATGGGCTGCTTGCTGTCTCACTCACAGTGGACCGGGCCAACTCCGTACCATCAGTTGTGGGTCTGTCAGGGACGTGCCAGCATGTCCTCGCAAGGACGGGTAAGTACGGTTCCATCCTGTCTTGGCAGGATGGAACACCTGGGCATTCCTGGGATTAAGGGGTTCGCCTGTCCTCCCTTTCCCTGCTCTGTCGCCCTTTCCCCTCCTGCCCTAGGGCCCGCTGCGGCTTGGGTCTGCTTCTGTGAGGGGAGGTTGGTCTCCTGGGAAGTCTCTGCACGGCCTTCTCGTCCACATCCCGGTGTCGGGCGCCATTTTTAGTGTGAGTCCCCTGGGTTACCCCTCCCCGGTCAATGCAGCAAGGAGGGTGGATTTCTTAAGTTTATTTATTTTTTTTTATTTTTTTTTCTCACTTTGTCCCTGAGGGCTGTCAGTGGGTGTTAAAGGAGTCAGTATGTGACCTTTCTTCCCCTGAATTGCTAGAGTAGTGTTTCTCAACTCCAGTCCTCAAGGCGCCCCAACAGGTCATGTTTTCAGGATTTTCCTCAGATGAAACGGCTGTGGTAATTACTAAGGCAGTGAAACTGATCAAATCACCTGTGCAAAATAATGGAAAGCCTGAAAACATGACCTGTTGGTGCGCCTTGAGGACTGGAGTTAAGAAACACTGTGCTAGAGGCAGCTAATGGTGCCCCTGCGGTTTCAATGGATACGCTGTCGACAGTCCTTGAATCATTTTTTTGCCAGGGTAGAAACGGTGTGCAGGCATAAGGGGGGTAAAAAAGCGCCCCCCCGCCATCTTCTGGGGAATGCTGGACAGGGCACTTATGAATGCACTTCTGATGCTGTGCGGGACACTCTCCAGCTGGGACTTCCGCAGAGGAGTCTGTCTCCTTTGGGTCACGCAAATCTGACCGCTTTCTGACAGTTTTTCCTTATGTTATTTTCTTTGAAAAGTTCATAGATAAGGAATGGCCGCAGAGGTCCTTTTGTGGTCCCGCAGCGCATGGCGGTCTGTTATTCTTATGGAACCTACTGATAGGAGGTCCGAAGCAGTGACCCGATCCAGGTTCAACCTGCTGGGGTCAGCTTTGTGACCTATATTGGCTGCGACTTCATCTCAGACATTCACCGAATGGAGGGCAGCACAGTGGTGTAGTGGTTATCTCCTTCGCCTGGCAGCAAGGGGGTCACTGGTTCGCACCTGGACCCCATCACCTTCTGCCTGGAGTTTGCATGTTCTCCTGGTGTCTGCGTGGGTTTCCTCCCACACTCTAAAGACATGCGCGCATTTGGCGCCACAGTAAAAACATATACACTAATACATACTCAGTGTTTTGTATGTAAAATGGTTTCCAGAGCCTGCGGTGGTACTGCGCCGCCTGATTTGGCTGGAATGCTGGTACGCTGACCAAGCATCCAAGAGAGCTCTGGCAGATTGTCTTTTAGAGGATTTTTGGTACCTCGCTGGACGACATTATTAAGGATGTCACTGGAGGTAAGAGCACACTTCTCCCGCAGTCCGCGCTGTTGGCCGGGGCCCTCCTATTCTGTGCAGAAGCGGTATTTTCGTCAGTCAGAGATCCTCCCAGACTGACAAGGCTCCAGCTGGGGGACAGAAGCATCCCTGGGTGCGGAAGCCCAACAAGCCGGTTAACCTGCTACCGCGTGAAATTTTGCACCTGCCCGACTCAAGGGTGGGGGGGGGGGCGGCTTAGCGAGTTTACAGCTCGTGGACCTCCCTATTCTCTGACCAGTGGGTCTGCGAGGTGGTCACTTCGGGGTACAAGATAGTTTCTTTCTTGTCCCCCCCAAACAGATCTTTCACTCTAATCTTCCTCTACTTCCGGCTCGTCGGTCTGCTTTGATGGGAGCAGTATGAGACTTGCTCAGGTGCGCAGTAATTTTACCTTTGCCCCTGGAGGAAAGGTTTCAGGGATTCTATTCAAATCTGTTGGTAGTCCCACAGAAGGACAGTGTCCGTCCACCACAGAAGGACAGTGTCCATCCAATCTTGGACCTCGGGGGCCCTCAATAACTTTTTGAAGGTGCGAAAGTTCAGGATGGAATCCATTCGTTCGGAGGTTGCTGCGCTCCATCCGGGGGATTATCTGGCGTCCCTGGACATCAAGGACACATACTTGCATGTCTCCATCTGCAACAGCCATCAGAAGTTTCTGCGCTTTGCGGTTTGGCATAGCGTTGGCACCAAAAGTTTTTAACAATGCGCTCGCCCCGATCTGACTTTGCTGAGACAGCGAGGCATTGCTATCGTGGGCTACTTGGACGATCTTCTTTTGGGAGCTGCTTTTGGCTCAGAATTAGAGGACACGTCTATAGCCAGTCAGACCCTCTGGGGAAATTGGTTGGGTACTGAACATACAGAAGTAGGTGTTGGTAGCAACTTGGCGTCTGGAGTACCTAGGTTTGATCCTGGACTCCTTGGAGGCGAAGATTTAACTTCCTTTGGAGCAGTTGCAGATGCTCTGGTCGGCGGTGAAATTGTTAGCATCCCGCAAATGGTCGTCTCTCCATTTTTTGCATGTGAGTTCTGGGCCTCATGGTGGTCTCCTTCGAGGCAGTACCGTATGCCCAATTCCACACTTGAGTATTACAGAAGGAGATCCTGTCCAAATGGAAAAGATCTCCATTGTCTCTGGATTCAGGTAAGTCGCCTGGTCAAGGCTTCCCTGAGAGGGTGGCTGATATCCCCGGCTCTTCAGTCCGGGACGTCGTTCCTGCCATTGAACTGTGATCACGATGGACGCCAGCCTCACAGGTTGGTGGGGGGGGAGTCTGGGGGGTCCAGTCAGCCCAGGGTTGCTGGACTCTGGACGAATTTCACCTGCCGATCAATGTCCTCGAACTTTGAGCGATCAGGCTGTGCCTCTCCAAGTGGTCAAAGACTTCAAGGGCGTCCGGTCAAAATCCAGTCGGACAACGCCACGGTGGTGGCTGATGTCAACCATCAGGGAGGAACAAGGAGCTCAGCCGCAGCATCGGAAGTCGCTCACATCCTAAGATAGGCCGAAAGGAGCGTGCCGGCTCTATCAGCTGTTTACATTCTGGGCGTAGATCCTGGCAGGCGGACTATCTGATTTGCCAGACGCTGGACCAAGGGGAATGGTCGTTACACCCGGAGGTGTTTCAACTCCTTTTGTCAGAAATGGGGCACACCACTTGTGGATCTACTGGTCTCTCGACTCAATCGCAAGGTGTCGAGGTTTGTGGCCAGGTCCAGGGATCCCTGGGCAGACGCGACAGATGCGTTGGTGGCTCCATGGGGTCAGTATCAGGTAAATTTATGCCTTTCTCCCAATGAAATTACTTCCTCGTCTGATCCGCAGAATGGAGGCAGGGGGGATTCTGGCCATTTTTCTAATCGTCCCTGGTACGCCGATCTCGTGAGACTGGTAGCAGATGCTCCCTGGCAGCTGCCAATGCGCGAGGACCTTCTGTCTCAAGGTCCCATACCTCATCCTGCTTTAGAGTCGCTGGCTTTACCGGCATGGCTATTAAAAGCCAGGTACTAAGGGACCGTGGTCTGTCAGATTCGGTTTATCTCCACCATGTTGAGGGCCCGGAAATCTTCTTCCCGGACGATCTACCATCGCACTTGGAAGGCTTGCATCTGTGTGTAGAGATGGCTTGGCGCCCACGGGCATTTTCGGTTTCTCGGACCCTGCTGTTCTTACTGTGTGGAGTGGATCTGAAACTTGCCTTAAGCACTATTAGGGGACAGATTTCAGCCTTGGCTGTCTTCTTTCAACGATCCCTGTCTGCTCACTCACCGATAAGTATGTTTGTACAGGGGGTCCGGCACGTGGTTCCCCCGATTTGGACCATCGCTTCCTCCATGGGACTTGAATCTGGCTCTCTAGGTACTCCAAGAGCCTCCCTTTTGAGAGCATCAGGGAGATTCCTCTCAAAACTTTCTCAGAAAGATGCCTTTCTAGTTGCCATTACATTGGTCAGGAGTAGAGGTTGACCAATATATCGGCTGGCCGATATATCGGCCGATATTTGGCCATTTTTGATAAATCGGCTTCGGCCGATTATTATCAAAATTAGGCCGATATTTTACACTGGCTGTCCTTCCTTCTCCACACTCAGCAGCTCTGGCAGCATTAAAGTGGAGGTTCACCCAAAAAATTATCTATATGCCAACACAATCAGTACCCTATATACTTCATCAAAAGCCAAATCAATTCTTATAATTATATATAGTTACCGTATAATAGCATACTTCCGGGATTCGGCTCCCGCGGGAGTAGGCGTTTCTAAGCCTTTCCCCGGCGCCACAATGCAGTGTGGGAATTTGCAGCAATGTGTTCTGGGAGCACATTTTTTCTGCATACCATCACAACGGGGCGTGTTATTTCTATGACGCCGCCCGTTGTGATGGCAACCAATATGTTTACGGCGCTACTCGCCGTGAACAATGCGCGCTTCCAAGAAGTGATTGCTTGTGGGCTTCACAATGCCCACAAGCAAAATGGAAACAGCCAGGAAAGCAGAATATAAGTTGTTCTATCTAACGAAAACCGAGAGGGTTTATTTAAAGACACCGAAAATGTGAGTACACATTAGTATGCTAAAACAAGTTTGAATGCTCAAAAAAAAAAAAAAAAAAAAATTGCCGCGGAACCTCCGCTTTAAGTGCCACGCTGAGTGTGTGAACAGAGAGGAGGGAGAGAGAGAGGAGAGCTGTCAGCTTGATGTCGGGAGTGAGGGGGGGATGGGGGCAGTGTAGCAGATCACTTCACTTCCTTGTTACTTTTACTATGGTCAGTCCAGGCAGCTCCTCCCCGTCTACAATTTTCTCTCTGCCTTGCTGCATGATCACACTGTAAGTCAGCACCAATCCTCCTAGCTCCCCTGCCTAGTTCATTTTTTCCCTTCTCTTATCTGCTGCCCTCTCCATAAATCTTCACCACACTTATCATGCTGCCTCCTGTCCTGTCTCAGCTCAGTGTTCCACACACAGATCTTACACTCTTTCCATCCCAGTTTGCTTTTTGCTCTCATAATTGTCCTGTCCCCACCATGCAGCCTAGCACATTCCCTGCATTTTGTCACTAATGAAGACATTAGCACATACGTTTACCACCCCAACCTCCTCACCGATTCTCTTTTATAATATATTACCCCCCCTCCTTCACATTGTAGCAATTTGACAAGTCACATCCTATTGCCGGCAAGGCACTGTTCAAATCAATGCGACACTGACTTTGCGTTGCCGCATAAATTTGAAAAAGTAGTACATGCACTACTTTTGCGATTTAGGGTGTGACTTCAATAGCCACACAGATGTCTTCAAAGTCACAACCCAAAGTCGCACTGAGATGCAGCTCTGAAATTGTGCGATTTCAGGTTAAGTCGCACAATTTCAAAGCCACAGTCAATGTGAACGGGGGCTAATAGTAGGTTCACACTGGTGTGCTGTGGTCTGGCCACAGTGCGATTTGTATATGCAGTTTACCCAGAGTTTTAGGTGCGCTCCCATTCAAATCTATTAGACTGTCTGCTTTCACGAAAGCAAATTACAGTCTTGCGTGCTGCACCTTTGATGCGCAATCAGAAAACACACAGTCCACTAGAATTCATCAGGAGCACAACTACAACTGCAAGTAAATCACACATACAATCGCACTGTGGTCAAACCAAAGCGCACTAGTGTGAAACCGCTATACGGCTAGGTTCACGCGCAGTCAGGATCACGCACAAAATTGTGGTTTTCTTGACAAACACAGAAGCGCACTGTCCTTTAGTAGATACACAGCAGTGCCATTGATGGTTAAAGGCCCCCACTCATCACACATGTGGTTTGGTACAGGACATTTTTAGAAAAGGGTCTTGGACTTCCTTTCCACATGGAGTGGGTGAGTTATTTTTTTATTATTTTTTTTTTTTTTTTTTTAAATCCGGCCTAAAATATCGGCCACAAAAATCGGCCATCGGCCGCCCCAATTTTTAAATATCGGCCAGAGAAAAACCCATATTGGTCGACCTCTAGTCAGGAGGGTTTCTGAATTGGCAGCCTTGTCTTGCAAGTCACCTTACTTGGTCCTCCATAAGGATAGAGCGGTACTACGCTCGCAGCCTTCATTCCTTCCTAAGGTAGTTTCTGCTTTATATCTACACGAGGACTTTGTCCTTCCATCCTTGTGTCATCGGCTGTCACATCCCAAAAAGGCTGCGCTACATACCTTGGACGTGGTACGTGCCCTACGGGTGTACCTGTCTACTACTGCTTAGTTCCGGAGTTCTGACTCCATGTTCGTGCCGGTGTCTGGTCCACAGAAGGGCCTGGTGGTCTCGTCAGCCACCATTTTCTAGGTGGGTCAGGCAGACCGTCATCCAGGCCTATGCTTTTAAGGGGCGGGCGCCTCCCTTACCTGTCACGGCGCATTCAACCAGGGCAATTGGTGCCTCCGTGGCTTTCCGACATCTAGCATCTGTCTGTTCACACTTTCTCTGTGTTACAAGGTTGATGTGAGTGCATCTTCGGATGCTTCCTTTTGGCTGAAAGGTTTTGCAGGTGGCTGTTAGAGCTCCTCAACGGAGGAGTTGCGAACTCAGTTTTGTTTGGGGTTAAGTCTTCTTTTGTTTGCTGTTCCCACCCCTCGCTTTTTCTGACACTGCTTGGGGACGTCCCACATGTCAAGATTTATGGAGCTCTGTCCGTCCTATTTCTCTTATCGTCCATGGACTGACACAGCTCTAATACTGAAACGCATGGGTATATGTCCCTGCTCGCAGTAGAAGATCTAGGCAGAATGTTAGATACATACATTCTAGAAAAAAACAGAGCTGATCAGCCCCGCCCAGGGGGGCGGTCCCTCCAGACATTACCCTCCTACTTGCAGCTAGCAGCCTCAGTGTTTTTTATTTATTTTTTTTATTTATTTTTTTCTGCCTAGCAGAAGACGTGGCTCTCTCAGAAGCCAGTCTCCTGGAAGATTTTATTTTATTTTTGAGACCTTCAACTGTCAGCTGGGCAACAGGTTGGGTACACTGGTATCCTCGTCTTCCCTGTCCGACCATCGAGTGTGCTGATCCTCGCCTTGTGTGCGTGAGACTCAGTCCACGACATGCCCCATGACTCCAGGGGTGGCCGGGTTGCTTTTATGCTCCCGCGGTCCTCACAAGATTTAACAGTACCTGTCTGTATCTTTCGCGGTGGACCGGGCCGACAGCTACTCAGTACTACTCTAATAGGGACCCACTGGCTTGTTTCAGACAGACCTATGGGATGGGTAAGTAGTCTCTCCTGCTTCAGGTGAGTACGTGCTGGCTGTGTTTCTCTCTCTGGGGGGTTTCCTCCCTGTCTCCCCCCCGGTTATGCTGCTCTCTGCACCCTGTAATGACGCTGTGCTGTGTGGGGATACTTGGGGGTCACTCTGGCCTGGTGGGGGCGCTCATGTCTGTGTGCTGGGGCTGTGAGGTGAGTGTTTGGAGAAGCCACTAGCTGGCATGGCTTTTACTGTTTAAGCTGCGCTCGGCGGCCATCTTTCCGTGGATCAATAGCGCTCCTTACACGTGGCTGGCGGCCATTTTCTTGAAGAAGCGACGCTTTCAGTTTTGGCCTCTATCGCCGCTGCTGCGGTGCTAATCTCATCACACTCTCCTCAGACTTGACTCACGCTGGCAGCGCGGTGACATGCAGCAGAGCTGAGCAGTCCTTACAAGGGTTGGTGGGTCCTCTGGGTATCCTCTCTTCAGCCTCAGCACAGCCAGTGGGTGGACTGTATTATTCACTTCATAGTGTATAGGGTCCCAGAGGGTGGCAAATATGGAGTCTGGTTCACCTGCTTCCCCACTCCTGGCAGTGCTCCAGCACCTGCGGTCCCTATGGACCATTTGTTGGCAGTCCTGGGGAAAAAGTTTCCTGTCAGGATGCAAGTTGTGTGTGAGAAAGGGAGCTATAAAAGCGCCCTCTCCCCACACATCTCACACATGGGGAGTGCTCTGATTCTGATATGGGCCTAGCTGCTGCTGCTCAGGACCCTAGCTCTGAATATTTTAATGTTTTTGAACAGGACATTCTTTGTGAGGAAGACTCCAGTTCTGAGTCGGTAAATGACAGGGCGCTTGTAAGTGAACTCATTGATGCTGTGAGGGACACTCTCAAGCTGGATGCTGTAGTACCTTAGGCGGACACTTTCTCCTTTTTTGGTTCTTTTCAAGCTTTTCTATTACACAGCTTCCTCACTGTTTCTTCCCATGCTGCGTCGAGCGCAGCATGGATGATACAGTGGTGCACAGCTTCGGCTCTCTGCACTGTATAAACGTGTTCAATATGTTTATTGCACATACTGTAAATACTTGCAGTATGTGTATGCTGTCTGCGTGGGTTTCCTCCAGGTACTCCGGTTTCCTCCCACGCTCCAAGGGTTATGCACAGCATAACCATGTGCAATTTATTCACATGCTATCATTCCTACACGGTATCTGTGTGCAGTCTGCGTGGGTTTCCTCCGGTCTCCGCCAACGCTACATGAATTGCGCGCCTTCGGTGCCATACACAGTATAAACATACACAAAACTAAATACATTCACAGATGTTTGTATTGTATTCTCTGGGTCTGTGTGGGGTTCCTCCGGGTACTCCGGTTTCCACCCACGCGCCAACGGTGTGCGCGCCTTTGGTGCTATGCACACATAGACATGTTCAAAATGTTTATCACACATACTATAGTACCTACCACGGTATGCGTATGCAGTCTGCGTGGGTTTCATCCGGGTGATCCTGTTTTTTTCCCGTGCTCCAATGGTGTGCGCATTTGTAGCACTATGCACAGCATACACGTGTGCAATTTTTTGAATTTTTAGGTTTGTCCCAAGTGTTCGTCAGAGGGCTTGCAGGAGATGGGCGTTTGGTAGATCCCGCAACGGAGTTGGAGATGTCCATCGCAGCTTCGTGGGAGATGAGGCGAAGGTCCAGGAGTAGTCGTTCTCCATCTTGGAAGCTGTGGAAAGAGCGTGCCCTGCCCTTGTATTCAAACTTCAGAGAAAAGGGGAAGGCCCACCTATATTTAATGTCAGGTTGCGACAATACTGCAAGAAGGGGTTTCAGGGTTCTTCTTTTTAGAATAGTGGTTGGAGAGCGATCTGCAAAAACTTGAATGGCATTCCCCCGGCAAGTGAGGGGGTTTTGATATCTGCTCAGCTTAATCACCTCTTCCTTCACCGAGAAGTAGTGTGGTTTGACCACTATGTCCCTGGGGGTGCTGTCTTTCCTTGGGGGGGTCCCAGAGTTCTGTGGGCATGGTCGATTTCCAGCTTCTGTTAGGGGGGATATTGGGGACGAGCTGCTTGAGGAAATCTTGTACCACAGAGAAGTTATCGGTGATCGATTCTGGGAGCCTCCTGGACCTATTCTCAAGGTCATCGATCCGGCATAATGCTGTATCCAATTGGTCCTGCAGAACCTGTATAAGATTAGAGTTCTGTCTGGTTGTGTAGATCGTCTGGTCAAGCTTGCTCTCTATGGCCTCCATCCTAGAGCCTAGCATCTGGAAGTCTCCCCTTAGCTCTCCAGTTATTTTGGTTGCGTTCTGAGCCAACCCTCTCTCCAGCAGGGCTGACAGTTGTGAGAAGAGGTCTGGAGCTGGGATTAGCATGTGAGGGATAGTCTGATATGACAGGGCTATCCGCAGCATGCAGAGAATCGGGCCCCAGGGGAAAGGTCAGGTAATTCCCCATGGTGTGCTCAATCAGGGACTCAGTTGAGGCTGGGGAGTGATCCAGTCCCATCTGGATACTCACGGGGGTCCCTGGAGAGTGAGAGCGGGCCACAGAGGCATAGGATGGCCGGATTCCAGGAGATTCCTCAGCGCCTGTCACGGGCAGCTGCATGGCGCCTGCCATCTTGGATTCGGCCATCTTGTTCACGGCCCCAGGTTCCTCCTGACTGGTCCTATAGACATGGGCGTGTGCCCCAGATGTTCTAATGGCCGATGGTGTGGCCGTAGCGGGTAACGGGATCCCGAATTCCCTGCTATGAGCGCCGGATGGCTGAAGCAGTGCGGAGCTCCTGGCTTAAGCAGCCATCTTGGAGCGGTCCGCGCCTGCGCCCAACATGTGCAATTTGTTCGCATGCCTACACGGTTGTGTACGCAGTCTGCCTGGCTGGTTTCCGCCCACGCCCCAATGATGTGCGTGCCTTCGTCGCTGGCACAGTATAAACGTGTTTAATATGTTTATCCACACATACTAAACTACATACGCTGTATGTGGTTGTACTATGCTCTTTGTGGCTGAGGGGGTTTCCTCCCACGCTCTAATTATACTGTGTATTGCCTCAAAACGCGCAAATTATGTGTTTGTACATCAGCACTTATCAATGGAGTAGCTTCTGGGTGGAGCATTGTCATAAGGATCCCTGGTATCAGGGGTACCACCTTCCACCTGCTCTTCAGTGGTGATCAGAAGCTCTGGCTTGGACTGTGTTCGCCATGCTGAGGTTAGCGTTACGCCCGTTTAGTGGCTGCGTCTCTGGCGTTTCTGTAGCTCAATGACTGAACAAAAGCCTCTGCTTCATCTATCATTCGACCAGCAGGTGCACTGCTTTAGCCTCTAGGGTCTCTGTGTCCGGGGTGGGTTTGCGCCACCTGTAGAGGCGGAGTTACTGGTCCACTGACCGAGTTTCTAGGGAAGCTCTGTCAGGTTGCCTTTTTTGGCCAACAATTGAGGCACCCCGTAAGCCGTGGCCTCCCTTCTCCGATACATTGCGGGGTCTCCTTTTGGATTATCATACCCATCCCGCTTCAGGGGACGGTCCTGTCGGCCGTGTGCATTCCAGGGCAAGGTTCCTTGCATCCGGACGTGTTTTCACCTCCTTTTACCGGAGGTAGGGCACCGGATGTGGACCTTCTGGCCTCTTGACTGACTCGCAAGATGTCGAGATTCGTGGCCAGGTCCAGGGATCCCTAGGCAGACGCGTTGGTGGCCCATGGGGGCAGTATCGCCTGATGTATGCTTACCCTCCACTACTGTTGCCTCGCCTGCTTCGTAGAGTAGGGGCCAAGGCCATTCCGGTGATCCTCATTGCTCCGGAACGGCGACATTGGTACGCCGATCTAGTTCGGCTAGTCTCAGGCGTTCCTTGGCGACTGCCTATTTGGGTGGACCTTCTGTCTCATGGTCCCATACTTGATCCTGCTTTACAGTCCTTGGCTTTAATGGCATGGCTGTTTTAAAAGCCAGGTGCTGAGGGACCGATGTCTCTCGGATTCGGCCATCTCATCTATGTTGTGGGCACGGAAATCTTCCTCCAGTAAGATCTATCACCATACCTAGAAGGCTTGCATCGCTATGTGCGAGGAGCTTGATGGCGTCCACGGACGTATTCCGTTCCCAAGATTTTGCTGTTCTTACAGCATGGTGTGACCCAAAAGCTGGCCTTGCGTACCATCGAGGGTTGCATTTTGGCCCGGGCTGTCTTTTTTTCAACGACCGCTAGTGAGCCATTCCTTGATTAGCACCTTTTTTGTGCAGGGGGTTCGCCATGTGATTTCCCCCTCCTCCCCCCTCCTTGGGATCTGAATTTGGTGCTCTCGGTTCTCCAAAAACATCCCTTTGAAAATATCGGGGAGATTCCTCTCTTGACCTTGTCCCAGAAAGTGGCTTTCTTAGTGGCCATTACTTAGGTTTGATGAGTGTCTGAGTTGGCGGCCTTGTCACGCAAGTCACTTTACTTGGTCCTTCATAAGGATAAGGCGGTGTTGCGCCCACGACTGTCTTTCCTTTCAAAAGGGGGTCTCGGCCTTTCACCTTAATGAGGACATTGACCTCCCCGTCCTTGTGTCCTCACCCATCGCATCCCTGAGAGTTTACGGTTCACACTTTTGGATGTGGTACGAGCCTTACGGGTGTACCTTTCTGCTACTGTTTCCATTCGGAAGTCTGACTCACTGTTTTGTGTCTGTCTCTGTTTCTGTCTAGGTGGATCAGACAGACCGTTATACAGGCCCATGCCCTTAAGGGGCGGGCGCCTCCCTTTCCGGTTACGGCGCATTCCACCAGGGCAATTGGTGCTTCCTGGGCTTTTCGACATCAAGCGTCGGTTGCACATGTGTGCAAGGTGGCGACCTGGTCGTCCGTTCATACCTGTTCTATAAGGTTTATGTGGCTGCATCTTTGGATGCTTCCTTTGGCCGCAAGGTTTGCAGGCCGCTGTTTAAAGTTGCAACTCCTCCGTTGAGTTTGGTTTTTCCTTTTTTACTACTGCTCCCACACTCTTTCTGATACGTGTTTAAGTATTAGAAGCTGTGTCAGTCTATGTACGATAAGAAAAAATAATAGGATTTTTGTACTCACCGTAAAATCCTTTTCTCTTATCGTCCATGGACTGACACAGCTCTCATACTGATTACGTGTGGGTATATGTCCCTGCTTGCAGGAGAAGACCTAGGCAGAATGTTGGATGTTAAAACATTCTAGAACAAACCAGAGCTGAACAGCCCCACCCAGGGGGCGGTCCCTGCGGACATTACCCTCCCACCTGCAGCTAACAGCCTCAGTTTTTCTCTGCCTAGCAGAAGACGTGGCTCTCTCAGGAGGAAGATTTTACTTTTTTAAATTTTATTCCTTTTGGGAATTGTATTTTATTTTTGAGACCTTCAATCAACTGTCGGCTGGGCAACAGGTTGGGTACACTGGTATCCTCGTAGTCTTCCCTGTCCGACCATCGAGTGTGCTGATCCTCGCCTTGTGTGCGTGAGACTCAGTTCAAGACATACTCCGGGGGTGGCCGGGTTGCTTTCATGCTCCTGCAGTCCTCTCAAGATTGAACACTACCCGACTGTATCTTTCGCGGTTGACCGGGCGGACAGCTACGCAGTACTGCTCTGTGATAGGTCTGTCTGAAACAAGCCAGTGGGTCCCTCTAGGGATGGGTAAGTAGTCTCTCCTGCTGCAAGGGGAGTACATGCTGGCTGTGTTTTTGTGTGTGTGTGTGTGGGGGGGGGTTCTCCCTTTCTCCCCCCTGTTATGCTGCTCTCTGCACCTTGTTCTGGTGCTGTGTGGGGGTGCTTGGGGGGGTCACTCTGCCCTGGGGGGGGGGGCGCTCATGGCGAACTCCTGGGAAGTGTTCTGGGGGAGTGTGTGAGGCCTTATTGCGTGCGCCATTGGCACTGTGTTTTAAATTTAAAAAGTGCGCTCAGCGGCCATTTTCTTGTAGCCGCGGCGCTTTCACTTTAGTTTTCGGCCTCTAGCGGCGCTGCTGAACGGCGCAAAATACCTCCAGTCTCCTCACAGATTCTTCACTCTCCTCAGGCTTCACTCGCGCTGCAGCGCGGCTCATACAGCAGAACCGATCGGTCCCTAAGGGTGGTGAGTCCTCCGGGTATCCCCTCCTCAGCCCAGCCAGTGGGTGGACTGTATTATTCACTGTAATAGTGAATAAGGTCTCAGAGGGTGTCAGTATGGAGTCTGGTTCACCTGCTTCTCCACACTTGTCAGAGGCAACTGAAACAAAAATGTATAGCGCTAAATCAAATGAGAACTGCACTCTGAACGAGTGCAGTATATAACAGTGATGTGTGATTAAAGCAATCAACAAAACATCTAATAACAGATATATAATAACGTTCATATAATCCACCGTGATAAGTTATTCCGTGATAGAAAATGGTTCAAATAATCCTCAATCATATGGACTATATAGCATGGAAAAAAAACCAAAAAAATTAAGTCATTAATAATGTTAAAATGAATTGACTGCTTAATAAAAAAACTGATGAATGATAATCAAAGTGATAGTGCTCCCAATAAACTTGATGTGAAGTGACCACCACCAATCTGTTGTAGAAAAGGCTTACCAGAAAGAGTGGACCCCAAAAACATACGTTCAGAGGGTCAACCAGGCATTGGCAAGCCACTGTAGACAGCGAATCCTCAGCAGCAATTCAAACGGAAACATCAAGCTACAATCCAAGATGGGGAAAAAGGTTGTCGCTCCTATCCGAATGTGCGATGAAGCTTACGGACAGTGCCCAATTAGGGCCAGGCAGTGTTACCAGATGAATTGCAATAAAGTAAAAGAGAGGAAAAGGCACATAGTGTAATACTGTATATAAAGGTACTTTAATGTAGGTAGGAACACTTACATTTAGAAGATTATAACAGCGCTTATCAAATGATCAAAATGGCAACAGTAGAATCTCCCGACGCGTTTCGCAACCAAATGCATCATCTGGGGTGATCTCCCACTGCTGCCCTCCATGAATTTATAGATAATGTGACCCCTAGTTTGAGAGGCCATCCCCTGGGCGTTTATGTATTGATGAATCACTTCCTGGTTCCACCAAGATGGAATCCCCATGTGTGTTCCAAGCCTCTACCTGGAACTCATCTATATGGGATGGTGGTGTAAAATTAGGTGTACCAACATGGCCTCCCGCCTTTAAGTGTCAAGCCTCCATTTGGTTCTGTTTTAATGAGCTAGACCATCTAAATAATGACACATTCGAATGTGTGATCAGAATAAAAAATCCACCTAAAACATGTCCAGATTTTGTACATGCAAGGCAACAAACCTAGTATAACAAGGCAGTGCCATTACATATACCGCTGCGAGTGCAATGACAGCAATGAATCACTGGCTTGTGTGTCAAGACTCGTTCTGAGTGTACATTGCGGATCTAGCCTCACTTTGGAAGACCGAAAGTGACCTAGTGGGGCTTGCGTGTCACGCCTCGATCTGACGAGCGGGGCGCGCACCAAGCCTCATTGCCGAATAGATGACATCGCATATTAGCCGATAGTACCGAGACGGCCGGCACGGCATCACCTGCGACTCCGCACGGAGACGCCCACAGAAGGGGGATGTACTGACGGCGTGAGTGCGGTCACATGACACGCCCCGCTGGCCTATCCTAAGCCTGATGCTATTGCACTATATGCCGGAACGCAAAAACGAGTGCGTTCCAACAGAGGCTAAAATGGGACTAGGAATAGATTGAATGAACAATCTATAGTAAAAAAAAATGTATAAATATGATGATAAAGGTTGCACTGTGTCAGTGATACCACCAAAAAAATGATAAAGCACCATGCAAATTATAAAATTTTAATTTAAAACCAAAATTGACTTATTGTAATAAAAGGTGCAGCAATAAAATATTAAAATTTAAACGCGGTCCATAGTGTGGTATATAGAGGGGTGCGAGATGAATCGCTCTCCTCTGCTGGACTACAATAGTGCCCCTATGTCCCTTTTTTGTAGGCCATATTGATGGAATGGAAGCAATTCACATAGACTATAATTAAATAGGTGGATGCCCTCCCATATCTAGGTATTAACACACACCCAGGGAATATGCTTCCATGAAATACATAAAATTACATCCTATATATTTCTATATGTACATGGCCTACTGGTAAACATATAATATAAAAAACATATGACAAAAATTTATAAAAAGCATTAAATTAAAATATTAATGAAGGAGAAAGCTGAAAAGGGCCCAAAACTATCTAGGATTTATTGATAAATGAATTAATGTCCCACTCGACATTCAAACCAGAAGGCGTGTGCGACTTTAACTCATAAATCCAAAATGTCTCTAATTGCGATACACCCCTGGTCTTAGGGCTACCCCTCCATGGGGGGACAAATTGATCTATTACCAAAAATTGCGTACCGGCAGAGTTTCTATTATGATGTGCCTCGGTACTGTGTGCTGTGTGTCACCACTGAAAATAAGAGCTACGTGCTCTCCAACACGCACGGAAAAAGATCGTATAGTGCGGCCGACATATTGTTTGCCGCACGGACAAGTTATGAGGTAAACCACGTATTTAGTGGCGCATGTGCAAAAACGCTTAATGGGATAGGTTTTACCCGTAATGGTGGAATTAAATTCCAAAGTCCTGCATCGCCCTACGGAATTGAACTTGCACACGGAACATTTCTTGCAAGGGTGGTAACCCACTAGTTGATAAAAAAAAGGAGGGTCGCACCGGAGGGTTAATGATATTGGGTGCGATTTTGCTCTGAAGTGTGGGAACACCTCTGAACACCACTTTAGCTTGTTCCGGTAATACACTGTGTAGGACTTTGTCATTTCTCAGTACTCCCCAGTGTTTCGCTATGATAGCTCTGACTTGTTTGTGTTGGGTGGAGAAAGATGTAAGCATTGCCCATTTAAAGTTGTCATTCTGTTCTCTTTTCGGTTTAACCTCTAAAAGAGAACCTCTATCAATCTCAAGGGTCCTCTCAAGGTCCCGTTCGATATCTCTGGGGTTATAACCCTTCTCAATAAAGCTAAGTTTGAGAACATCAGCCTGTACTTTAAAATTACTCTATAGTGGTACAATTTCTGCGAAGTCTTAGGAACTGACTGCGTGTGACTGAGTTCAACCATGAGCGATGGTGACAGCTATCAACGGGGATGAACCCGTTACGATAATTTTTTTAAAAAAAGGTTTGAAACTAAAACCTCTGATCTGTAATGCTGATCTCTAAGTCCAGAAATTGTATTTTGTCTCTACTAGCTGTATGTGTGAGGAAGATGCCTCCTATCATTATGGTTGAGATGGCACATGAAAGTCTCCAATGACGCCATGTCACCATCCCAGAGAAGGAGGATGTCATCTATATATCGCACCCACAACACCAATGAAGGGGTGTCATGGGTATAGATGACATCCTCCTCCCACTTTGCCATAAAAAGGTTGGCGAGGCTGGGGGCAAATTTGGCCCCCATAGCTATGCCGCGTGATTGCAAATAAAAGTTGTCATTAAACCAAAAATAACTGTGTTTAGTGGCAAACTCTAACAATTCCATGATGAACTGGCATTGAAATGGGGCTAGAGAGGGCTCCTTATCCCGAAAATACTGGACTGCCTCAAAGCCTTTGTCATGAGGTATGCAAGTATACAATGGGGCAACATCAGCTGTTACCATGATGATGTCGCTGCGTATATTAACACTTTCCAGTTTTCTAATGGTGGCACCCGTATCACACAGATAAGATGGCACCTGTCTTACCAAAGGCTTTAAGTAGTGGTCAATGTATCGACCGACTCTGGAAGTGACTGAGTCGATGCTACTTACGATTGGCCGACCAGGTGGGTGTATGGGGTCCTTGTGGACCTTAGGCAAAAAATAAATGGTGGGAATCCTAGGGACTGTGGGGACTAGAAAAGCCTTCTTATTTAAAATGGCTCGATCAAAACCACTGTCAACCAACTTTTGAAGATCAGCTCTAAAGCGAGATGTAGGGTTGGTGGTTAACATCTGGTATGTACCAGGCTCGCTTAAAATCCTATACTTTTCCTTTTCATAGTCACATTTATCCAATATGACTATGCCGCCCCCTTTTATCTGCCGGTCGGATGACCAAGTCTCTGTTATGACACAGAGACCTAAGGCCAGTATCGGACAAAGGGCGGCGGTATGTACGACTCTCCGGCAACTCTGTTAGATCCTTAAGAACCAGATCCTTAAAGATGCTAACCGCAGGTGCCACTGGGACTGGTGGATTGAATAAGGATGGGTTGGACAAACCAGAGTGAACAGTTCCAGATGTAGCCGCTCTACTTTCACTCATGATGGGGTTAGTGATGAGGTAGTGTTGTATGTTTACTTTACGAATGTATTTTTGAATATCGATGAATGTGTCGAATTTGTTTAATTTCTTTGGTGGCGCAAACTTGAGGCCCTTATCCAAAACCGACAATTCATCGTTCGTAAAGACCTTAGAGCTTAGATTGAAAACCGCTTGGCCCTTTACACGCGCCTTCTTTTTTTTCCTTTTCTGAACTCTCCTCCCCCCTCTGATCCCTCTCCTGGGTCGGGGCCCCTTTTGCGTGGGGCTAGGTCCCTGTGAAAAACCCAACCTCTGGTGGAAGAATCATACCCATAATTGGATGGATAGTGGACCCTCCTTTTTTTATCAACTAGTGGGTTACCACCCTTGCAAGAAATGTTCCGTGTGCAAGTTTAATTCCGTAGGGCGATGCAGGACTTTGGAATTTAATTCCACCATTACGGGTAAAACCTATCCCATTAAGCGTTTTTGCACATGCGCCACTAAATACGTGGTTTACCTCATAACTTGTCCGTGCGGCAAACAATATGTCGGCCGCACTATACGATCTTTTTCCGTGCGTGTTGGAGAGCACGTAGCTCTTATTTTCAGTGGTGACACACAGTACCGAGGCACTACAGGGCACATCATAATAGAAACTCTGCCGGTACGCAATTTTTGGTAATAGATCAATTTGTCCCCCCATGGAGGGGTAGCCCTAAGACCAGGGGTGTATCGCAATTAGAGACATTTTGGATTTATGAGTTAAAGTCGCACACGCCTTCTGGTTTGAATGTCGAGTGGGACATTAATTCATTTATCAATAAATCCTAGATAGTTTTGGGCCCTTTTCAGCTTTCTCCTTCATTAATATTTTAATTTGATGCTTTTTATACATTTTTGTCATGTTTTTTATATTATATGTTTACCAGTAGGCCATGTACATATAGAAATATATAGGATGTCATTTTATGTATTTCATAGAAGCATATTCCCTGGGTGTGTGTTAATACCTAGATATGGGAGGGCATCCACCTATTTAATTATAGTCTATGTGAATTGCTTCCAGTCCATCAATATGGCCTACAAAAAAGGGACATAGGGGCACTATTGTAGTCCAGCAGAGGAGAGCGATTCATCTCGCACCCCTCTATATACCACACTATGGACCGCGTTTAATTTTAATATTTTATTGCTGCACCTTTTATTACAATAAGTCAATTTTGGTTTTAAATTAAAATTTTATAATTTGCATGGTGCTTTATCATTTTTTTGGTGGTATCACTGACACAGTGCAACCTTTGTCATCATATTTATACATTTTTTTTTCTATAGATTGTTCATTCAATCTATTCCTAGTCCCATTTTAGCCTCTGTTGGAACGCACTCGTTTTTGCGTTCCGGCATATAGTGCAATAGCATCAGGCTTAGGATAGGCCAGCGGGGCGTGTCATGTGACCGCACTCACGCCGTCAGTACATCCCCCTTCTGTGGGCGTCTCCGTGCGGAGTCGCAGGTGATGCCGTGCCGGCCGTCTCGGTACTATTGGCTAATATGCGATGTCATCTATTCGGCAATGAGGCTTGGTGCGCGCCCGCTCGTCAGATCGAGGCGTGACACGCAAGCCCCACTAGGTCACTTTCGGTCTTCCAAAGTGAGGCTAGATCCGCAATGTACACTCAGAACGAGTCTTGACACACAAGCCAGTGATTCATTGCTGTCATTGCACTCGCAGCGGTATATGTAATGGCACTGCCTTGTTATACTAGGTTTGTTGCCTTGCATGTACAAAATCTGGACATGTTTTAGGTGGATTATTTATTCTGATCACACATTCGAATGTGTCATTATTTAGATGGTCTAGCTCATTAAAACAGAACCAAATGGAGGCTTGACACTTAAAGGCGGGAGGCCATGTTGGTACACCTAATTTTACACCACCATCCCATATAGATGAGTTCCAGGTAGAGGCTTGGAACACACATGGGGATTCCATCTTGGTGGAACCAGGAAGTGATTCATCAATACATAAACGCCCAGGGGATGGCCTCTCAAACTAGGGGTCACATTATCTATAAATTCATGGAGGGCAGCAGTGGGAGATAACCCCAGATGATGCATTTGGTTGCGAAACGCGTCGGGAGATTCTACTGTTGCCATTTTGATCATTTGATAAGCGCTGTTATAATCTTCTAAATGTAAGTGTTCCTACCTACATTAAAGTACCTTTATATACAGTATTACACTATGTGCCTTTTCCTCTCTTTTACTTTATTGCAATTCATCTGGTAACACTGCCTGGCCCTAATTGGGCACTGTCCGTAAGCTTCATCGCACATTCGGATAGGAGCGACAACCTTTTTCCATCTTGGATTGTAGCTTGATGTTTCCGTTTGAATTGCTGCTGAGAATTCGCTGTCTACAGTGGCTTGCCAATGCCTGATTGACCCTCTGAACGTATGTTTTTGGGGTCCACTCTTTCTGGTAAGCCTTTTCTACAACCGATTGGTGGTGGTCACTTCACATCAAGTTTATTGGGAGCACTATCACTTTGATTATCATTCATCAGTTTTTTTTATTAAGCATTCAATTCATTTTAACATTATTAATGACTTAATTTTTTTTTTTTTTTCATGCTATATAGTCCATATGATTGAGGATTATTTGAACCATTTTCTATCACGGAATAACTTTTATCACGGTGGATTATATGAACGTTATTATATATCTGTTATTAGATGTTTTGTTGTTTGCTTTAATCGCACATCACTGTTATACAGGTCCTTCTCAAAAAATTAGCATATTGTGATAAAGTTCATTATTTTCTGTAATGTACTGATAAACATTAGACTTTCATATATTTTAGATTCATTACACACAACTGAAGTAGTTCAAGCCTTTTCTTGTTTTAATATTGATGATTTTGGCATACAGCTCATGACAACCCAAAATTCCTATCTCAAAAAATTAGCATATCATGAAAAGGTTCTCTAAACGAGCTATTAACCTAATCATCTGAATCAACTAATTAACTCTAAACACCTGCAAAAGATTCCTGAGGCTTTTAAAAACTCCCAGCCTGGTTCATTACTCAAAACCGCAATCATGGGTAAGACTGCCGACCTGACTGCTGTCCAGAAGGCCATCATTGACACCCTCAAGCAAGAGGGTAAGACACAGAGAAATTTCTGAACGAATAGGCTGTTCCCAGAGTGCTGTATCAAGGCACCTCAGTGGGAAGTCTGTGGGAAGGAAAAAGTGTGGCAGAAAACGCTGCACAACGAGAAGAGGTGACCGGACCCTGAAGAAGATTGTGGAGAAGGACCGATTCCAGACCTTGGAGGACCTGCGGAAGCAGTGGACTGAGTCTGGAGTAGAAAAAACCAGAGCCACCGTGAACAGGCGTGTGCAGGAAATGGGCTACAGGTGCCGCATTCCCCAGGTCAAGCCACTTTTGAACCAGAAACAGCGGCAGAAGCGCCTGACCTGGGCTACAGAGAAGCAGCACTGGACTGTTGCTCAGTGGTCCAAAGTACTTTTTTCGGATGAAAGCAAATTTTGCATGTCATTCGGAAATCAAGGTGCCAGAGTCTGGAGGAAGACTGGGGAGAGGGAAATGCCAAAATGCCTGAAGTCCAGTGTCAAGTACCCACAGTCAGTGATGGTCTGGGGTGCCATGTCAGCTGCTGGTGTTGGTCCACTGTGTTTTATCAAGGGCAGGGTCAATGCAGCTAGCTATCAGGAGATTTTGGAGCACTTCATGCTTCCATCTGCTGAAAAGCTTTATGGAGATGAAGATTTCATTTTTTAGCACGACCTGGCACCTGCTCACAGTGCCAAAACCACTGGTAAATGGTTTACTGACCATGGTATTACTGTGCTCAATTGGCCTGCCAACTCTCCTGACCTGAACCCCATAGAGAATCTGTGGGATATTGGGAAGAGAAAGTTGAGAGACGCAAGACCCAACACTCTGGATGAGCTTAAGGCCGCCATCGAAGCATCCTTGGCCTCCATAACACCTCAGCAGTGCCACAGGCTGGTTGCCTCCATGCCACGCCGCATTGAAGCAGTCATTTCTGCAAAAGGATTCCCGACCAAGTATTGAGTGCATAACTGAACATAATTATTTGAAGGTTGACTTTTTGTATTAAAAACACTTTTCTTTTATTGGTCGGATGAAATATGCTAATTTTTTGAGATAGGATTTTTGGGTTTTCATGAGCTGTATGCCAAAATCATCAATATTAAAACAAGAAAAGGCTTGAACTACTTCAGTTGTGTGTGTAATGAATCTAAAATATAAAAGTCTAATGTTTATCAGTACATTACAGAAAATAATGAACTTTATCACAATATGCTAATTTTTTGAGAAGGACCTGTATACTGCACTCGTTCAGAGTGCAGTTCTCATTTGATTTAGCGCTACACATTTTTGTTTTGTTTGTTCTTTACCACTTTCAACTGGTCGTGTGAGCTGCTACACCACTAGGCAGCGTGGAATTTTTGTATTTGTTTTTGTCAGAGGCAACTGGCAGTGCTCCGGCACCTGCGGTCCCTATGGACCAGTTGTCGGCAGTCCTGGAATCATCCCTTGTTAAGCTGGAAGTGGTGTGCGAATGCGGGGGGGCTGTAAAGCGTCCCCTCCCCACACAATCTCCACATGGGGAGTGTTCTGACTCAGATATGGGCCTAACTACTGCTGCTTAGGACCCTAGTTCTGAGGATTTTGATGTCTTTGGACAGGACCTTCCTTGTGAGGAAGACACCTGTCTTGAACCACCAACTGACACGGTGCTTGTAAGTGAACTCATTGATGTTGTGAGGGACACTCTCGCTGAATGTTGAGGCTGAGGAACCTCAGGTGGAAGCTGTATCCTTTGGTTCCTTTAAAGCCGTTTCTTCAAAAAAAGGTTTTTCCATATGTGCTTTTTTTTTGTTTTGTTTTTTTAATACATTCATTGACCAAGTCTAGGATAAGCCGCAGAAGACTTTGACGGTCCCGGGGCGTATAGCCTTAACCACTTAAGCCCCGGACCATTTTGTAGCTAAAGGACCAGAGCTGTTTTCAGAATTTTGCACTGCGCTACTTTAACTGGAAATTGTGCGGACATGCAATGTTGTACCCATACGAAATTTGCGTCCTTTAATTCCCACAAATAGAGCTTTCTTTTAATGGTATTTGATTGCCTCTGCGATTTTTTGAATTTTTGCGATTATAAACGGAAAAATACCGAAAATTTTGAAAAAAATGTTTTTTTCTACTCTTTTGTTATAAGAAAAATCGAATAAACTCAATTTTAGTCATACATTTAGGCCAAAATGTATTCAGCCACATGTCTTTAGTAAAAAAAATGTCTAAGCGTATATTTATTGGTTTGCGCAAAAGTTATAGCGTCTACAAACTAGGGTACATTTTCTGGAATTTACACAGCTTTTAATTTATGACTGCCTATCTCATTTCTTGAGGTGCTAAAATGGCAGGGCAGTACAAAACCCCCCCAAATTACCCAATTTTGGAAAGTAGACACCCCAAGGAAATTGCTGAGAGGCATGTTGAGCCCATTGAATATTTTTTTTTTTTGTTGCAAGTGATTGAATAATGACTAAAAAAAAAAAAAAAAAAAAAATTACAAAAAGTTGTCACTAAATGATATATTGCTCACACATGCCATGGTTATATGTGGAATTGCACCCCAAAATACATTTTGCTGCTGCTCCTGAGTACGGGGATACCACATGTGTGGGACTTTTTGGGAGCCTAGCCGCGTACGGGCCCCCGAAAACCAAGCACCGCCTTCAGGATTTCTAAGGGCGCAAATTTTTGATTTCACTCCTTACTACCTATCACAGTTTCGAAGGCCATAAAATAGCACAAAACCCCCCCCAAATGACCCCATTTTGGAAAGTAGACACCCCAAGCTATTTGCTGAGATGCATGGTGAGTATTTTACAGCTCTCATTTGTTTTTGAAAATGAAGAAAAAAAAAAAAAAAATTAATTTTCAAAACTTTGTGACAAAAAGCGAGATCTGCAAAATACTCACCATACCTCTCAGCAAATAGCTTGGGGTGTCTACTTTCCAAAATGGGGTCATTTGGGGGGGTTTTGTGCCATCTGGGCATTCCATGGCCTCCGAAACTGTGATAGGCAGTGAGAAGTGAAATCAAAAATTTACACCCTTAGGAAGCCTGAAGGCGGTGATTGGTTTTTGGGGTCCCGTACGCGGCTAGGCTCCCAAAAAGTCTCACACATGTGGTATTCCCGTACTCAGGAGAAGCAACAGAATGTATTTTGGGGTGTAATTCCACATATGCCCATGACATGTTTGAGCAATATATCATTTAGTGACAACTTTGTGCAAAAAAAAATAAAAAAAAATTGTCTATTTTCCGCAACTTGTGTCAACATATAAAATATTCCATGGACTCGACATGCCTCTCAGTATATAGCTTGGGGTGTCTACTTTCCAAAATTGGGTCATTTGGGGGGGGGGGGGTTTTGAACTGTTCTGGCATTTTATACACAACATTAGGAAGCTTACATCCACTCTTCTAACCACTTGAAGGCAAAGCCCTTTTTCACACTTTTTGTTTACATGAAAACATTTTATTTTATTTTTTTTGCAAGAAAATTAATGTTGAACCCCCAAACATTATATATATTTTTAAAGCAAAGGCCCTACAGATTAAAATGGTGGGTGTTGCATTTTTTTTTCCTACGCAGTATTTGCGCAGCGAATTTTCAAACGCATTTTTTTGGGGGAAAAAAAACTTTTTTTAATGCACTAAAACACACTATATTGCCCAAATGTTTGATGAAATAAAAAAGATGATCTTAGGCCGAGTACATAGATACCAAACACGACAAGCTTTAAAATTTCGCACAAACGCGCATTGGTGACAAACTACATACATTTTTAAAAGCCTTTACAGGTTACGCCGTTAGATTTACAGAGGAGGTCTACTGCTAAAATTCCTGCGAAGGTCAGATCGAGGGCAGTGATACCTCACATGCATGGTGCAATTTCTGTTTACATATGACGCCAGACCGATGCTTGCGTTCGCCATTGGGCAAGAGCAGGGCAGGACAGGGGTGCTTTTTTTTTTTATTATTATTAATTTTGCTGTTTTATTTTTAAATTGTTCCTTCCATATTTTTTTATTTTATTGTTATCTCAGGGAATGTAAATATCCCCTATGATAGCAATAGGTAATGACAGGTACTCCTTTTTAGAAAAAACTGGGGTCTATTGGACCCTAGATCTTTCCTCTGCCCTCAAAGCATCTGACCACACCAAGATCGGTGTGATAAAATGCTTTCCCAATTTCCCAATGGCGCTTTTTATATCCGGGGGGGGGGGACATTCCCTCCCACTGCTTGTAAAAGCAGTCCAGAGGCTAATTAGCCACTAGGATTGCTTTTACATGAAAGCCGGCCGCTGGCTGAAAAGAATGATTCCAAGATGATACCTAAACCCACAGGCATCATTCTGGTATAAACATTCAAAGTCCAGCAACATACCAGTACGTTGCTGGTCCTTGTTGGACATGTATTGTAATCTTTTTTTTCATGCAGCCTGTTGGCTGAACGAAAAAAAAAGATTGATCGGTGGGTATGCCCACCATTAGAATACCGCCCTTCATCCACCCACTTCTAATGATGGGCATACATGCACCATTTATATATGCCAAAGCATGGGGGCATCTTCCCGCAAAAGTTATGCCGCGTACACATGGTCAGACTTTTCCACGGGCAAGCCTCCGTCGGAATTTCGACCGTATGTACGCGGCATTAGGAGCAAAATCGCTCCTCCGCCCCTGCTGCCCCAATGCTTCGGCATATATGCTTTTTTTTTTTTTAACTGTTGTGGTGGAGTCGCAGGGATCAGGCCTGTCTCTGCGAACGCTGCAGTTATGTGTGTTGTGTTTTGCAAGCGACAGTGACAGTGATCGATCGATACTGCACTTGGGTGGCCTGGGCTGGACAGAGGGGCAAAACGCAGGTGCTAGCAGGTATCTGGGCTGATCCCGCTAACACTGCGTTTTTGGGAACCCTAAACTGCTGGGGACGCTAGTATAGATCTGAACAGATCAGATATTGATCTGTTCAGATACTATACCACTAAGGGGGGTGTATGCTTAACGCGTGGGTGTTAGCGCTACTGACACTAACCTGACGCTGCCTGGGGTGTGACGCAGACCCTCTCTGACGCTAAAACCTAATTGATATAACCCGCCGGGCGATCAGGGGGTTAAACCTTTATTGGGTTATATACGGCGGGTGCCCTGACACTATAAAAAGCAAACTAACCAGCGTCACCGTAACACTTATATGATGATCACTGGTGAAAGGGTTAAAACCTTTATTAGGTAATATATGGGGGTACCTGACGCTATATAAAAACCTGACGGCGAACCTAAAAAAAAAATTACTGGCTACCTATCGGCATCACCGACGCTAAGACATCGATCAGAAAAACGATCGCTTAGCAACAGTGGTGAAAGGGTTACCTGGGGGGCGATCAGGGGGTTAAACCTTTATTAGGTAATATATCGGGGTACCTGACGCTATAAAAACCTGCGGCGAACCTAAAAAAAATTACTGCCTACCGATCAGCATCACCGACGCTAAGACATCGATCAGAAAAATGATCGCTTAGCGACGGCGGTGCTAGGGGGTGAAAGGGTGATCTGGGGGGTGATCAGGGGGTTAAACCTTTATTAGGGGGGGTTAGTGGGCTACACTGGACCTAAAACTAAATGTAGTGACACTTTTACAGTCACAAATGTCACTGATTGCAGTGATCACTAAATAAATGGTCACTGCAATCAGTGACACTGGGGGCTGGTGGGTGATCTGGGGGGGGGGCGATTTATGTGTCCTGGTGTCAGTGTGCTGTTTTGTGCACTAACCTGCATCTTCTCCTGTATGGCGCTCAGTATATGTGAGAGCCGCAGGAGAGATGACATCACTTCCTCCTGTCTGTGTAAACAGTACACAGGCAGGGGAAGCTCTCTCATTCGCCGGAAGCGATCGAGAGGGGGGGGGGGGCGGAATTTAACGGCCGTCCCCTCATGCCGGATCGCTCCCGAAGGTAAAACGACCACCCACTGTAAAGAAGGGGGGGTCCGATCGGACCCCCCAACTATACAAAGGCAATCACGTATATGTACGTGATTCTGCCTGTCGGTGCCATTCTGCCGACGTATATTTGCAGTGGGCGGTCGTTAAGTGGTTAAGGCACCCCTTTGAGGAGGAACTGGTTAAGAAGTGGGCTCACCCCCCAGTGGTCGACCAGACAGTGCAGGAGCATAATCTCCCTCCTGAAACCATTTCCCTGGCTCACCAACTTGCGCAGGGTTTAGTCTTCGTGTGCGATGCCACTTTGGATGCAACCCCTTTTTAATAACGGGGGCCTCTATCTCTGCTGTGGTGATGCGTCGCCTTATCTGGCTGAAATGCTGGTCGGCCGACCTAGCTTCCAAAAAGCTCCTGGCTGACTTGCCCTTTAACCACTAGTCACCGCCCACTGTCAATTGACGGCGGGCGGAGGACACTTTTGTTCTGGGAGGACGTCATATGACGTCCTCCCTTCAAAATGAGCTAGGAGGCGCGCGTGCGCCGCCGCGTTCCCAAGGCCCCAATGCGCGTGCCCGGCGGCCACGATTGTCGCCGGGCACCCGCGATTGCCCGGGAAACTTGCAGGAAAGTGGATCTCTGTGTGTAAACACAGAGATCCACGTCCTGTGAGGGAGAGGGGACCGATGGGGTGTCCCTTGTACATAGGGACAACCATCGGTCACCTCCCCCAGTCAGTCCCCTCCCCCCACAGTAAGAACACATTAAGGGAACATATTTAACCCCTTCCCTGCCAGTCACATTTATACAGTAATCAATGCATTTTTATAGCAGGGATCGCTGTATAAATGTGAATGGTCCCAAAAATGTGTTAAGTGTCTGATGTGTCTGCCGCAATATTGCAGTCACAATAAAAATCGCAGATCGCCGCCATTACTAATAAAAAAAAAAAAAAAAAATGCTATAAATCTATCCCCTATTTTGTAGACGCTATATCTTTTGCGCAAACCAATCAATACGTGCTTATTGCGATTTATTTATTTATTTTATTTATTTTACCAAAAATATGTAGAAGAATACTTATCAGCCTAAACCGAGGAAAATGTTATTTTAAAAAAAAAAAAAAAAATGGGTATTTATTATAGCAAAAAGTAAAAAATCGTTTTTTTTTTTTTTTCCAAACTGGACGCTCTTCTTTTGTTTATAGCGCAAAAAATAAAAACCGCAGAGGTGATCAAATACCACCAAAAGAAAGCTCTATTTGTGGGAAAAGACGCAAATTTCGTTTGGGAGCCACGTCGCACGACCGCGCAATTGTCATTCAAAATGTGACAGCGCTGAAAGCTGAAAAATGGCTTGGGCAGGAAGGGGGTTTATGTGCACAGTAGAGAAGTGGTTAAGGGCGGTAGACTGTTTGGGACTGCCCTGGATGACATTATTAAAAATGTCACAGGAGGTAAGAGCACCTTCCTTCTCCAGTCTGTTAAGGGAAAGGAGCCCCACCGCAGGCTGGGCCCTTCCTTCCTGGCGAAGAAGTTTTTTCGTCAGATTCCACGGGCAAGTCCACCCAGACTGAAAAGAATATGGCTGGGGGACAAAGATGTCTCTGGGTGCGTAAGCCTACCAAGCAAGCTCCCAAGCCCACCACCGCATGAAGTCTTGCCCCTGCCCGACTCTGGGGTGGGGGGACGTCTTCGCAGGTTCTCGGTGCGGTGGACCTCCCGAGTCTCCGACCGGTGGGTGTGCAAGGTGGTCACCTGGGGATACAGGATAGAGTTCCGCTCGTGGCCCCCAGACAGGTTTTTTCCCTCGAACCTCCCTCTCCTTCCTGCCCGCCGGGGGGCCCTCTTGAGGGCCGTACAGGATTTGCTCGGTTGTGGAGTAATTGTGCCGGTTCCGTCACGAGAGCTTTCAGGGGTTTTACTCAAACCTGTTTGTTGTCCCAAAAAAAGGATGGGGTCTGGCCAATCCTGGACCTCAAGGCCCTGAATGCCTATGTGAGGGTATTAAAATTCCGGATGGAATCCATTCGCACGGTCATCGCGACACTCCACCAAGGGGATTTTTGGCGTCCTTGGATATCAAGGTCGCCTACTTGCACGTCCCAATCTGCGTAAGCTACCAGAGGTTTCTGCGCTTTGCCATAGGCGAAGTCCACTATCAGTTCGTGGCTCTTCCCTTAGGCCTAGCATCGGCACCACAGGTTTTCACCAAATCGCTTGCCCCGGTTCTAGCTTTGCTGAGACAGCGAGGAATTGTTATCGTGGGCTATCTAGACGATCTCCTTCTCAGAGCAGAAAATGGCTCAGAATTGGAGGAAAATGTGACAATAGTCAGTCAGACCCTGCGGGACTTCGGATGGATTCTGAACACGCAGAAGTCGGCTCTAGTCCCGACTCATCTCTTTTGATCTGGGTCTGATCCTGGACACTTCGGCAGAGAAGGTGTTTCTACCCTCGGAGAAGTTACTGACACTTCAGTCGGCAGTGCAGGTTCTGACGTCCCGAAAATGGTCGTCAATTCGCTTCTGCATGAGAGTCCTGGGACTAATGGTGGCCTCCTTCGAGGCGGTTCCTTATGCCCAATCACACACTCGGGCATTACAGAAGGGAATTCTGTCTGTTTGGGACAAGTCCCCATTATCATTGGATCTTCAGGTTCAGTTGAGTCAAGGCGTCCCTGACTTGGTGGCTGAGATCCCTGGCCCTTCAGGCCGGGTAGTCGTTCCTCCCCATCCACTGGACGGTGATCACGACGGACGCCAGCCTGATGGGCTGGGGAGGAGTGTGGGGAGTCCTGTCAGCTCAAGGGCTCTGGACTCCAGACGAATCTCGTATCCCAATCAATGTCCTGGAATTGCGGCCGATCAGACTGCGTCTCTCCGCACGGTTGTAGAGGCTACAGGGCCGCTCGGTCAGATGGGACCGTAGTCATAACTTCTTAATATTTCATTAGATAAATAATACCTGTGGTTGAAATGGCCGTGGCCTTTATTTATAGGTATAAATATTAAATTGATTATATCAACTTTCTTAAATCAAAAATAATCAACTTAAGAATATTTAAAATCTTCTTTCAGTACCAATAACTATATATATATATATATATATATATATATATATATATATATATATATATATAGTTATTAGCTTAGCCTTTTAAGCTCAAGCTAAACTTAAAAACATGAAACTTAACATCCCACACACCAGGCCCATATTTCAAGGAGCCTGGCACCCCACCAAGGCGACAGCCAATTCAACACAGGTTTGTAAATCTAAATTGATGTCAAGAGCAATATCAGATAAATGCACATTGTCTGGTCTATAAAAACCAGGCAAACCGCCCTCTAAGTTCACATGTCGAAAAGACAGACCATGAACCAAAGGCATGAACTTATCTGAAGCCCTATTCAGTCGCTTACAAATTTTTTCCAAAAACTTACGCTCGGGGCAGAGCAACCAATCAAGACGAGGGATTACTTCAGAAAAAATTAAAATAGCATTAGGCAAAACAGCATGCTAACATAACAAATGAAGCTTAAAGCGGAGTTCCACCCAAAATAACATCCATATATGACCACACTCCTTACACTACAAACATGTACAGTAGCCACTTATTTTATTTTTCTGTACATACCGTAATATTGTCATCTAAATTCCGGCTTCCGGGTACTCACTCCCGCGGGAGTAGGCGTTTCTGTTCTCCCGCAATGTAATCTGGGAGTTCGCCCAGATGTGACATGTCCTGCAGAAAAAGTTCCCCGGCGGATAAGGTTCCCCCCCCCCTGTACTGCGCATGCGCGGCACGAACCTCAACGGAGTTTCCGAAAGTAGCCGAACATGTAGAGCTGCGAGTCGGCTCTACACGGCGCCTGCGCAGTCAGCTCTACATGGCTCCTAGTCATTGCGCAGGCGCCGTGTAGAGCTAACTCGCAGCTCTACATGTTCGGCTACTTTCGGAAACTCCGTTGAGGTTCGTGCCGCGCATGCGCAGTACAGGGGGGGAACCTTATCCGCCGGGGAACTTTTTCTGCAGAACACCGTCCACCGCTACCAGGAAGTCAGTGCTTGTGGGCTTCACAATGCCTACAAGCAAAATGGAAAATTCTGACGGCTGATTTTAAAAGTGCATTTTTTGCCAGAAAAAAGACAGGGGAGGTTAAAAATCACCAAACACGTGAGTACAAATTGGTGATCTACAAATACTTTGCATGCAAGCTAAAAAAAAAAAAAGATTTGCCGCGGAACCTCCGCTTTAATCTGAGAAATCAACTCTTAACGACTAGCGTTTACCAAGATCATTACCGGATAAATGGAAAATAATGACCTGTGGTATGGGCCAACAATCATGTAAATGAGATAAAACAGAATGTAAATTGCTCCAAAGCATACCACATTGTCCACACCAATATGTATTAAAATTATGATGAGGTAAACCTAAATTATTGCCATAGACTCTCCATTCAGCTCTCTTCTGAGCCCAGAAAATATGAGTGTCCTATTATCCAGAAGTTATATTGCACATCTAAAATTTAAAACAAAAATTAGGTCTGAAGCCCCATACACACTATCAGTTTTCTTGCAGGTTTTTCTCTTCAGGTTTACCAAAACCATCTAATATGAGGTCAAACCTTAAGAGTTTCAATTCGTATGCAATCAGGCAGGCCCTTGCACTACATGGTTTTGGTAAACCTGAAGAGAAAAACCTGCAAGAAAACTGATAGTGTGTATGGGGCTTAACATATGATCTATAACAATTCGATCGCCAACCACCAATTTGTTTAATCACAGATTCATGAAGACCAACCATAGCTGCTGTAGTGGCTGCACCAATACGAAAAAAGTGAAACAAAATCCTCATGTGTTCCAAACCTAATGCTTCGATGCACCGACGTAAGACAGCCCGGAATTGATAAACAGTCACCGGAGTACCCGTGACATGAAACAAAAATTGTTTATGAAATACAGGTCTCACTCCCAAAAAACTTTCAACTAAAGAGAAAAACACAATAGCGAGCACCAGGATCAGCTCGCAAAGTAATCCATCGACCATGACCCATAGGATCAGTCTTACTCTTACGAAGTAGAACCTGAATAGAATCCACTCCAACAAAAACATCCCGAAAGAATAAACCAGAGTCATCAAACTTTACGTGGAAACAATTCAGAAACCTTAAATGCTCCAAAAAATCAGAAACAAAAAGACAAAAAACAATAACGATTCCTAGGGAGGAAAACAGACAACCTTAGAAACGTCATAAAGACGACCCAAAAGATCAACAGAGATAGGTAATCTGTTATCAGCAACCAAACGTTTCTTTTTGTAACCCTGTAAGGCATGTTTGACCGCAAAAAGGACATACAGGACCTGTGACCTTGCATACGCATAAAGAAAGAAACACCAGATAGTGTCTTGACAATATGAGAATGTGAATAATCACGAGACATCATCAAAAACTAAAAGGACAAAACTAAATCTTCAGAAAAAAGCAAGAAGGAATACCACAAAGTCCACACAGCTTTATACGACGCCCACGTGGAGGGCGCCAAAGAATCTCTAATGGCAGTAAAAACAGGATTCACCAAAGGTCCCATAAGTGTGGAGGGCATAACAGGCCAGTAAGATCCGCATCCGGCACCAATTGTCGAGATTCTGGAATCTGAGAGCGGGATAAAGCATCAGCAATAAGAATATCGTTTCCAGGAACATATTTGGCTTTAAGCTATATATTAAGATCTAAACATTTAAACACCAACAATCTAAGTACAGAAAGAACAGGAAGAGATTTAGAAGATAAGCAATTAACAGCAAAAACGACACCCTTATTATCAGAATAAAGTAAAATACGATGATTCCTAAAATTAACACCCTACAATTCCAAGACCACTAGAACAGGAAAAATCTCCAACAAAACAATAGACGTCAAACCAGCATCCTTCCAAGATTCAGGGCATAAATCAGCAGACCAATGCCCATCCCAATAAGCACCATAGCCACAAGATCCAGCATCATCCGTATGCAGATGAAGGGCAGAGGCCGAACAAAAAGGAGTCTGCCATAATCAAATACCATTAAAAAGTAGACAAAAAACTACGCCAAACTTTAAGATCGTCCCTAATACCAGATGTAATCCTCACGAAATGGAAAGGAGAAGAAATTCCAGAAATAGCGCAATATAATCTCTTGGAGAAAACACGACTAATCGGCAAAACTCTGGACGCAAACGCCAATAAACCAAGAAGAGATTGCAACACTTTCAACCTAACCTTACATTTTGACAGAACGAAAACCAATAAAATCTGAATGTTAATAATTTTCTCCTCGGGAAGACGGAATTCCATGGAAACCGTATCCATTTGACTACCCAGAAAATCAAGGCAAGATGTAGGGTAAACAGACTTCTCATCATTAACGGTATACCAAACTCCCAACACACAATTTGAAATTCGGTAAACAAATACAAACAAACAATCAGATGAACCAGCCATACCAATAAACAGAAAATCATCTAAGTAGTGCAACAAGTTATCAGAACCTGCATGAAAACTAACATCCCATTCAATAAACGTGGAAAAAAGCTCAAAAAATTAAATAAAAAATAACACGAAAGTGAACATCCCATAGGGAGACATTTATCAAAGCAATATTCATTCCGAAAACAAAAACCTAAAGAGTTAAAGGCTGACGAATGAATAGGCAGCAACCGGAAAGCAGACTGAACATCAGCTTTAGCAAGCAAAGCAGATGCACTAACTCTCCTAATTTTGAACAGAGCGTCATCAAATGAAGAATACTGCACAGAACACAGACGGGTCAATATCCTCGTTTAAAGAAAAACCAAAGGGGAAAGATAGATGGTGTATCAATCTATAAGTGTTAGGTTCTTTTTCAGGAAAAATACCAAGTGGGGAAACCCGAAAATTAACAAAAGGAGGAGTAGAAAAGGACCCTCAATTCTGCCAGCATGCAATTCTGTATTCAACTTTTCACGAACAGCTACAAGAGAAGAAACCGAAGGCAAATTCAGAAAGACACAATAACCTTCCCCAGAAAAAGAAGGTAAACGAAAACCAAATCAAAAACCATCACGCAGGACGAGTGCCCTCTGATGCTCTGGATACATGCGAAGCCATGGTAGCATGTTAAGAACTTTCACTGGCGTTGTGGCTTTTAAGAAAAAGCTCCTTTGAAGGAGCAGAAGCATTTGAAGACAACTTCTTAAAACAACAAGAAGCAGGGTGTGAACCAGCACAATGACTACACTCGTGTTTATATTTACAGTTGTTAAGCCATTTGCACAATCCATTATTAAAATGAAAATACACGCTATTGGTATCGGAAGCAGTAACTTTAAACAAGGGCTTCTGAGGCAATCAGAGATTGAGCCACAGACCAACATCTGTAGACCCCCACTTCAGAGATTTGTGCACAGATAATTTGGGGCGAAATGCTTTGTCATAATAAAACCACGAAAAACCCTGAGAATTTTTATACGCTTCCAAAATAATTTCAATATGCTGGAACAAACCATAACACAAATCAGGGCGTTGTTCATCCATAACGCTAGCGTAAATGCAAAATGCTTGCAACCAGTTGTTAAGAGCGTGGGACCAATTTACGTTTATCATCATCTTTACGATCACCATCCTTCTTATCCATCCTAATTTCAAGGTTGGACGGAAGCAAAGATAGAATTTCAATATAGTCACCCTTCCAATTTTTTTCTTTCACTACTCCAGATAAATGAAATCCCAGAGGAGACAAGTCGCACGTTAAAACTCCCTTCAAGCAAGATTCCGGGACCAAGGGAGGAATCACAACATCAGGGGCAGCAGGAATAACAGTTGCTGTGGCAACTGAAGTAGAGACAGGAACATCACGTGCCCCAGTTAAAGGATCCAGCCATACAGAAGCAGGAGTTGATTGAGATTGAGAATTTAAAAGAAGCAGCAAACATAGACATAAAATTAGAAAAAGAACCAAACAATTCTCTCATTTGAGAAGAATGAATAAACTCACCAGCAGGAGCTGAAACCATCTCAGACAAAGCAATCACAGTTTTTTACCCTGCTAGCAGAAAATTTGGTGAAACGACAAAGTCATGAGAGGCACAGTCCTGACCCGACGCCATGGTAACGGGTTCTGTCATCAAAGAAGGTTGTTTACTACCAGTCGCCATAACAACTGAATCTGCTGTCATTGAAGGATCAGCAGAAGTCATCCGTGGCGGTTTAGCTGAAGCAACAGCACTAAAAAGGGGTTAAATGAAAAGCAGAATAATCATTAACATCAAATAAATGATTATTAGAAACAATAGCAATAATAGAGTTAAATAACCTGTCCTTTTCCATTCACCCAGTGACACGGTCAGCTGGGGAATCGAACCTGTGAGGTCTCCTATGTTGTCTGTGTAGATCTACCAGGTCGGTCTGCGCATGCGCCTGCGATCCCAGCCGAAGTAGGCCGAGCGACATCGTAGACGGAAAGAGGGCCAGAAGCAGACGACGCAGGAGGAGATGATGACATCCGACGGTGAGACACAGAAGAACCGTCATACACTGCACCGGATGGCTCAAAGGGAAGTCCGCTCCAGGACACTGGAGGACCAGGGGGGAAAAGTACAGGAGCCTGGTTAAAGTGAAGATGAAAAGGAGAGGGCTGAGAGGACGGTGCCGACCATGGCACCGAAGGACCAGAGGAATGGGTCCATGGGGTGGAAAAGAAGGAGCCGAAGAAATCTGTCCCAAGATGGAAGAAGAGCCAGGAAGAGAGAGGCATTGCCGAATCCAGCTGACACCATCCTCAGCCGTGGCCCGGTCCATCATAAGGCGAAGCAACTGCTCCATGACAGATAGGTGAAGAAGAAGTGCAGATGATGTGCTCCTCTTCAAACCTTCTCCATCTTCTGCCCACTGATGACGCATCCTCTTTGTTTATATATGGTGCTAGAGGACCGTTGTTTGGGGCAACTGTCAACATTGTTAACCAATCATGGGTAAGTAATTTTTTATTTATTTTTTTTAAACTGTAACTTTAATTAAATTTACAGGTCTGACACGGTCCCATAGGGGGAGGGGGCATTTCATGCCCCGCCCTTCACCTTCAATCCAGTCTTAAAACGCTACGGCCGTGGCGTATGTCAACTATCGGGGGCACTCGGAGCTCGGCTGCGGCGTCCGAGGTCACCCACATGCTAAGGTGTGCGGCAATAAACCGTGCCGGCCGTATACATTCCGGGCGTAGAAAACTGGCAGGTGGACTTTCTGAGCCGCCAGTCCCTGGACCAGGGGGCGTGGTCCTTGCATCCGGAGGTGTTTTAACTCCTTTGTCGGTGGTGGGGCACTCCGGATGTGAACCTGATGGCGTCTTGACTCAATCGCAAGGTGTCGAGGTTTGTGGCCAGGTCTGGGCGGATGCCTCGGACACGTTGGTGGGGTCAGTATCGCTTGATGTAGGGCTGCAACTAACGATTATTTTCATAATCGATTAGTTGGCCGATTTATTGTTTAGATTAATCGACTAATCCAGGGCTCGACAAACCCCTGGGGTATCCTGTGTCTCCGTGCCCCCCCTCCACGGGATCGCGTCGGGCCGCGCCGCCCAGTAATTGAGGCCGCGGCTGTGCGGCCTTCTGCAGGCCTATGCTTCCTTCTGTGAACTAGCACCATCTTGTGGTGGCAGTTGGTATGACAACCAGCAATGCTAATGGAGTTTCCCTGTCTGTTTTCCCTGCCATCTCCTTCCCTCTAATTAGAACCCCCAAACATATATATTTTTTTTATTCTAACACCCTAGAGAATAAAATGCCGGTCGTTGCAATACTTTCTCTCACACCGTATTTGCGCAGCAGTCTTGCAAGCGCACTTTTTTGGGAAATAATACACTTCTTCTTGTCTTTGTTTTTTTTTGTTTTTTTTTAAATAAAAAAAATAAGTTAGCCCAATTTTTTTAATTTTTTTTTTATATATTGTGAAAGAATGTTACGTTGGAGTAAATTGATACCCAACATGTCACGCTTCAAAATTGCGTCCGCTCGTGGATTGGCGACTAACTTTTACCTTTTTAAAATCTCCATAAGCGACGTTTAAAAAATTCTACAGGTTGCATGTTTTGAGTTTACAGAGGAGGTCTAGGGCTAGAATTATTGCTCTCGCTCTACCGATCGTGGCGATACCTCACGGGTGGTTTGAACACCGCTTTCATATGCGGGCGCTACTCACGTATGCGTTCGCTTCTGCGCACGAGCTCGGCGGGACAGGGCGCATTCCTGGCTCCTAACTTTTTTAGCTGGCTCCTAGATTCCAAGCAAATTTGTCAAGCCCTGGACTAATCGGTTAGTAAACGTAAAAAAAAAGGTCATTTTGCTGCGATTTGCATTGTTTGTTTTTTTTAATTTCTTTTTTTTACCAATTAGTTGTTGGGCAGATTACAAAACACAAATTGTTGTAAAAACACATTACATGCTTTTCTGCAACTTCTCCATTGAAGTATATTAAACCAAAAAAACAAAATAGCACTGTTTTGCGTTTAAAAAAAGTCCTTGCCCTTTCCAAATACGCAGCAGCTGAAAAAATCATGGATGTGAACGTGTCCCATAGAAAACCATGTAAATGACCTGTAGTGTGTTTCTGCAAAAAGCACCAAAAAACACAGAGGTGTGACGCAGGCCTGAGATATTTATTAACATAATGGGGTTAAAAAAACGAAAATAGTACAAAAAGAGCAAATCGCTACTGTAAGGCCTCTTTCACACGGGGCGGATCCGTGCAGATCCGCCCCGTGAAGCTCCGCTTGCTCAGCGGGGATCGCTCCGCTGATCCCCGCTGAGCCAACGGATGACTGGGTGGTCCCCGCACACTGTGCAGGGACCGCCCTGTCAGAGCGCCGCTCTCCCCTATGGGGAATCGGATGACGACGGACCGTAGAGTCCGTTGTCATCCGCTCCGCAGACGGAAGGAAAAAATAGGATTTTCCTCCGTCACCCTTTTTCGGAGCGGAGCGGATGTCAGCGGACATGTCACCGCTGACAAACGTGCTTCCATAGGGGTGCATGGAGGATCAGTTTTCAGGTCCGCCTAAAAAACTGACAGGCGGACCTGAACGGACCTCTGTGTGAAAGAGCCCTAAGGGGTTAATTTTTTTACTGTGGGACAGTGAAAGTAATATTTACAGTAGCGATTTGCTCTTTTTGTACTATAAAGGGCTAATTTTAGTTTTGTTTGAACTCCATTATGTTACTGGCCGATTAATCGATTAGTTGTTTCGGCCCTAGCTTGATGTATGTCTACCCTCCGCTGCAGTTGCTTCCTCGTCTGCTGCGCAGGGTGGCGGCCGAGGGCATCCCGGTAATTCTAATTGCCCGGACTGGCCTCGGCGTCACTGGTACGCCGACCTGGTACGTCTCATCGCGGACGTCCCTTGGCGCCTGCCCTTGAGGGAGGACCTTCTCTCTCAAGGTCCTATCTTATTACTTTCAAAGTATTTTATTTTCAAACAAAGTACAGAATAACACTCAGGACAACAAGATATATGGTACAAGTTTCTAGAAAGTAACAGGGGCGGAATTCAAGACCAAACAATAATAGTAAAAAAAAAATTGAAATAAGTTATCCTAAAACTGATCTATTAAATAAGTAATCATAAGATCACCCACTGTACTAAGTTTAAATGCAGGTTAACCGCCTCCCTTCCTAACATTGTCATCAAAATCTGGGGTCCCGAATTATCTTCTGAAGCCCCCCACACCCGGAGAAGGGCAGGCACTGAGAACCCCCAACCCTCCGGCACCCCAAAAGGGAACAAGCTGTGCCGAAGGGTGGGGACCCCCCAACCAGGGGGGGACCCTTAAATGAGGCTAACTTTCTCCTAAGAGGACCTCCAGTAGTGTACCAATAATAATGATTAGTTACCCTGAAAGAGGAAAGGAAAATTAATCAGAGTAGAAGGAGAAGAAATAACGTAGGAAAGGTTGGGTTGGAGGAAGGGATGGGAAGCGAGGTTCCACATTTGCTAATTTGTTCCAGGCTTTGATTGGGAATATTCCTGGAGCAAGGGAAATGCCCAAGAACTGAGCCCAAGGTTCCCATACCATCTCAAATTTACATATTGAATCATTGAGCACACTAGCAAGTTTTTTCCTGGGCCATGATCAAAGACACTTTCCTAATCGCTACTTTAGTTGAGACGTTTGGGAGCTTCCATGCCTTGGCTAGTGTAATTTTGGCTCCTAACAGAATAAAATGGATCAGTTTACGGTTGTGTTTGGAGATCTTGGGAATATGAGCATTCAGTAAAATGGATTCTGGAGACTTGGGGAATCTCCCATCCAGTGACTCTTTTAATGAGATTTAATATCTTTCTCCAAAAGGGCCTGATTCTGGGGCATTCCCACCAAACATGGGCGATCGTGCCCCTCAGTTGACATCCCCTGAAACATAACGGGTCAGCTGTTGGGAAAATCTTGGCAAGTCTTGTTGGTGTTAGATACTATCTAGTCATAATTTTTAAATTTGCTTCCATGAGAGTAGTATTGATACCTTCCTTTTTTTTTTTTTTTTTTTTTTATATGCTGTGGCTAAAGCAGATTGCCAGGTCTCCAAGCTCCACTGAATCTGGAAGTCCTCCTCCCAGGCTAACATGTAAGGGGATTTACCATATGGTTGGGAAAGTAACGCATAGATGACTGAAATGCCTCCCCTCTGCTCCATGGACTGACCGCACCATAGTTCATAATTTGAGAATTTGGGAGGTTTAGGTTTTTCAGGCCGTATACTGTGGAGGAAGTGGCTTATTTGATTAAACCAAAATCTCAGACTGTAGAAGGTCAAGATTGCTTACACAGTAAGCCAGTGATAGTGGGCCTCTAGACGTGAAGAAATGGCCTATATGGTACAGCCCCATGTCCAGCCACCATTGAAAGGCTTTTATGTTTACCCCTGGGGGAAAATTTGGGTTACGAAATAGGTGTGATAAGGGTTGCACGGCTGAGGTAAGGTTAGGGTTTAATTTTAATTTATCCCACAAGGCAAAGGAGTGTGAGAGTGGGGGCAAGTACAGGGGGGTCTATTTTTGGGTGAACACCACATAAGATAATCCAGGGTGTGTTGCGGCACCGCCTGACGTTCGATTTTGTATCCAGTCTGGTTTTCCCCCTTAGTATATACAATAGAGAATTGGGATAGTCTCGATGCTAAGAAGTATCTATACAAATGTGGCAATCCCAGTCCTCCATGTTTTCTACAGTGGTAAAGAGTCTGTTTGATTCTGTGTCCTGATTCTCTCCCCCCCCCCCCCCAGATAAATTGTACAATTTTTCTCTGGAAAGACTTCAGATGGGAAGGGCTCAGAAGAGGTAGCGCAATCTAGGCAATAATGTCATCTTGACGGCATTTATTCTTCCCAACCAAGATCAATTTTGTTTTGACCATGACTTTAGGTCTTGTTCTAACTTATGGTACATCGGAGGGAAGTTTTTAGTGTACAGAGATTCAAATTTAGAAGTAAGGGATATGCCCAAATATTTGATAGCGAAGTCATTCCAGGCAAATTGAAAATTTAGTTTATGTAGGGAGACCAGATGTTTAGGGCTTGATATTTGGAAAAGTTAACTTGAAGACCCGATATGGTTGCAAAAGAGGAAAGAATCTTATTTAAATTAGGGAGGGAGGTTAGAGGAGAGGTAATAGAGTATAAGGTCATCAGCAAACAACCCACATTTGTGTATTTTGGGGACCACATGTAACCCTCTTGACGTCAGTATTCTCTCGTATAGCTGTCGCTAATGTCTCTATGGCCATCGTGAATATTATTATGGGCGACAACCTTGTCTCATTCCCCTGGCTATTTGGATCGGGGGAGAGTAGTATCCTTGAATTCGTATACGCGCCGTGGGCGAGGAGTAAAGTCCTTTCATAATTCCGATGAAGTGGTTTCCAAATCCCCAATGATCTAACGGGGCAAAGATGTCTGGCCAGGACACAGTATCGAATGCTTTTTGTATGTCCAGGGAAAGTAGCATTCCCTGTTGCTTAGGTCCACCTGGCCAATTAGAAATGTAGGATCGAGACTATATCAATGGCTCTTCTAGTTTGGTCAGGGCCCTGTCTACCCGGGATAAATCCGACTTGATCTTTATGGATATAGGAGCTGATGAAGGAGTTCAGCCTGTTTGCTAGGATTTTGGTAAGGATCTTTAAGTCGTTATTTATCAGCTATGTTGGTCTGTAGTTTCCTACAGCTTCTGGATTTTTAACGGGCTTCGGGATGACCGTAATGTAGGCTGTGTTTAGGTCAGGATTTAGGGGGTTACCGGATATTTTTTCGTAAAATTTGGTCATAAAGGGGGCCAATATCTCTGAGAAAGTTTTATAGAAGGGCACCGATAGACCATCAGGACCTGGAGCTGTTCCCCTCTTTTAGGTTTTTAATTACCTCCATGGATTCTTCCACTGAAATTGGGTCCTCCATGATGGTTTTGTGCTCATTGGAAAGCTTAGGAATAGGAAGTGTGTCCAGGAATTGTGAGATGGAGCTAACGGAGACCTGCTGACCAGCACTATAAAGCTTATCATAGAAGTCTCTGAATGCTTTAAGGATTTTGGAGGGATCAGAAGTTGTGGTCTGATTATGAGATCTGATCCCAGGGAGTGCGTTTAGTCTCATCCTGGGGGAGAGTTTATTGGCCAGCATCCTGCCTAATTTGTCCTTCTGGGTGTAAAATTTAGCTCCGCTCCAGCGGATCAATTTCTCGGCTCGTGTTGTTAGGGCCAGGTTAAGTTGCAATCTGGCGGAGTCTATTTGTGTTATGCTAATTCTGGACGGGTCTTTTTTATGTCGGGCTTTGAGGGATGCGTACTTCTTTTTTTTTTTTTTTTTTGCAGCCTATCAATATCTGACAGTCTTTCTCTTTTTGATTTTGGATGCAAGTTGGATAAGTTTACCTCTGACGGTGACTTTATGGGCTGCCCAGAGGACTTCTGCAGAGACCTCGCCGTCATTATTTATAGAGAAGTATTCGGATAATGCTTTATTAATCTCGAGCACGTTAATGGGGTCTGATAAAATTGACTCATTAAGCCTCCACTGAAAATGCTTGGGTCTGTGCGAAAGTGTATAGAAAGATGCTGACACAATGGAATGATCTGAAAGTGGTGTGTCTATAATCCGGGCTTCAGCGACATTGGGAAGATGATGTGAGGGCATGAGAATGTAATCTATCCTGGCGTAGGATTGATGGGGATTAGAGAAATGGGTAAAGTCTCTTGTCGTTGGATTCTGTTCACGCCAAACATCCGCCAATCCTTGCGCATGGATGAGTCTAGCAAATTTTAGGCTGGCTCTGGTGGGATGAGTTAGGATGGGTTTGATTTATCCAGCCCATGAGCAAACGCTATATTGGAGTCACCCCCAAAGATGGGAGTCCCCTCAAATAGAGGGCTCAGGGTTGACATCATTGTTTGAAAAAAAATTCAGTTGCCCTTTATTTGGAGCATAATAAGAAATAAAGGAGAAAACGTGTCCCTCTATTAGGCCTTTCACTAGGAGGAATCTACCTTCTGGATCTTTGTCATCAACTTGCCAAGAGAAATTGCAGGATTTTGAAAACAAAATTGCAACCCCTTTGGATTTGTCCTCCGCCTTTGCCAAGTAAAACATTGGGAAGTGATGGTGAATAAAGGTAGGGCTGTACCGTCTAGGGAAGTGGGTTTCTTGAATCATTACCACATCCAGTCTGAGGGATTTGTAGCTGTCAAACATTTTTCTCCTTTTGACTGGAGAATTAAGACCCTGGGCATTGTGGCTACCTATTTTAAGTGAAGGTTTTGGTGCATTAGCCATGGAGAGGAGTTGAGTGTGTGCTGTCTATCCCTGCGTCACTTACCGTTAGGTGGGCCGGACCACGAGTTTTCTTAAGCACGGATCTTCTATGAGATGGTTTAGGTTGATTGGAAACCTCAATATGAACCTGGATGGATTTTGAGAGACAAACAATTGTTAAGCATCCCAATATGTAAAAGAGGGAGGGGGAAGAGGGAGAGGGACGGAAGAAACGGAATGAGAAAGAGAGGAAAAAGAAATGAAGTGGCCATAGACAGACAGCCTCCTCAGAGGTTGTCGGTCAGCTCCCTGGGGATAAAACAATCCCCAGGGACCAGACCTCTCAAAAAGCGTCTGCTCCAATTCGGGCAGACAACCTATCCCACAGAGTCTCAGGAGTCTGAGGGATAGGCGGAGGCACATGCTGAGCACCCATCTCCTAGGCGCTCAAATAGCTATTTTCAGGTATGTAAAACACAGAAGGATCATGATCCCATACTAGGAAGAAATCCATTCCCGTGAGATGAACATCTTGGTATCAACCCCTCTCCCGCCCCCTCAGAGAACAGGCAATGTGGTAAACAAATGAACTCTTATCTGTTGTAGTAGAGGGGGAACTTTATAGATCAATGACAAACCAACTAACGTTAGGGGGCTTCTTTTGAGCCCAACGAAAAGAAAATACGGGAAGTGTAACAAAAGGGGTCTGTCTTCTAACAGGCAGTAATAATGAGCCAACAGGCTCGCTTAAAGTCACAACCAGAACTATAAGGTAGATAAAGGGGGGGATACCCGAGGAAGGATCAATATCTAAGCAATCTAAATATGAAAAAAGTTTGTTCGGTAGAAATTGGGGGAGCCATAGCTCCTTTCAAAAGGGAAGGAAGTCCCTGGTAATTGCTCCCTTCCGGAGTAAAGGTAGAGTAAGAGAAAAAAATAATTAGACTGCAGGCAACAATCGGGTCGGGCGAATGTCTTTTTGCCTTCTTCGATTTCGGGTTGTTCCATAGGGGCGTAAAGGGGCTGGTTGGTGATGGTTGTTTAGCAGAGTTGTAGGCTGGGTTTGATGTGTCCATATCCGCTTCTAGAGAGATTAGGTTCAGTGAAAAGAGGGTCTTCTCTCCGTCTTGAAAGTTGGAGAACGAATAGGGCTTACTCTTAAAGATGAATTTAACAGCAAATGGGAAGGTCCACCAGTATCTAATGTCCTTTTGGGCCAGGACCGATAAGAGAGGTTTCAGGGCTCGTCTCCTCTGGATCGTGGATGGGGAAAGGTCAGCAAAAATTTGAATAGGGTGACCCTGATGTGAGATTTGTTTCATCGCTCTGGATTGCTTCATCATCTCCTCCTTGACCAGGTAGAAGTGTGGTTTAGCGATGATATCCCTGGGGGAACCGTCTTTTCTAGTAGGGCCTAGGGCTCTATGTACCCTGTCCAATTCCAGACGGTGTTGCGGTATGTTAGGGATCAGGGATTTAATTATCTCTTGTGTTGCTTGTGAGACATCCTTGATGGTTTCAGGCAGGCCCCTGATTCTGAAGTTGTATCTTCTGGATCTGTCTTCAAGTTCATCGATTCGAAGTAGGGCTGAGTTGAGCCTATCCTGAAATGTCTGGATGTGGTCAGAATTCTGGTTAGTGGTTGCTATTGTTAGATCCAGCTTGTGCTCTATGGCTTCCATCCTGGATCCCAGGTTCTGGAAGTCTGCCTTCATATCGCCAGTAATCTTGGCTGCTGTAGTGGCAAGTCTTCTCTCCAGTAGTGCTGACAACTTCTGGAATAGATCATCAGAATGGGGACTTGCCTCTGTGATAGGGGATGCTGGGAAGGGGCTCTCCTGTTGTGCAGATAGGGGCGTCCCTGCCAATGGGAAAGCAGAGTCCCCAAAGTGTCTACTGAGCAGCGATTTAGTAGATGCTGGGGATGGGGTCATTTGCTGCAAAAGCATGCTTTGATTAGCGGGGGTGTATGTCAGGATAGCGGGTGCTATCATTTTGCTACTGATCAGCGTGTCCCTCTATGCATGCGGCGTGCTGCTGGGCGGCGGAGGCCATCTTGGTACACCCGGTCGGCTGAGCCCGATCAAACTGTGGCCCGAGGTCTCTCCTTACCTGGCTACCACTCATGCGGCGGGTATCCCTGGGAGAATGGGGGTCCGGTTCACCCGTTGTAGCTCGTCTGGGGCCCTTCTGTGCGTTGCTGTGAGCGGAGTTAGAGCTGGGTGTTGCGGAGCTCCGGCTCAAGCGGCCATCTTGGGTACTCCGCGCATGCACACTCCCAAGGTCCTATCTTTCATCCGGTTTTACAGTCTCTGGCTTTAACGGCATGGCTATTGAGACCCAGGTGCTGAAAGACCGAGGCCTTTCGGATTTGGTAATTTCAACCATGCTTACAGCAAGGAAGTCTTCTTCTAGGAAGATCTATTCCCATACCTGGAGAGCTTACATCGCTATGTGCGAAGAGCTAGACTGACATCCACGGACGTACTCTGTCCCCAGAATCCTGCGGTTCTTACAGCGTGATGTTGCACAAAGGCTGGCTTTGAGCACTATTAAGGGTCAGATTTCAGCCTTGGCCGTTTTTTCTTTCAAAGACCCCCTAGCAGGTCATTCCTTAGTTGGCACTTTTGTGCAGGGGTACGCCATGTGGTTCCGCTCCCTCCTTGGGATCTGAACTTGGTGCTTTCGGTTCTTCAGGAACCTCCCTTTGAAAATATAAGAGAGATTCCTCTTTTAACTTTGTCCCAGAAGGTGGCTTTTTTTTTTAGTGGCCATCACTTCTGTTAGACGGGTGTCTGAGTTGGCGGCTCTGTCATGCAAGTCGCCTTACCTGGTCCTCCATAAGGATAAGGCGGTATTGCGACTGCGACCATCTTTCCTTCCTAAGGTGGTTTCGGCCTTTCACCTTTAATGAGGACATTGTCTTAGAGAGGTTGCGCTTCACAATTTGGATGTGGTGCGTGCCTTACGGGTATACCTGGCGGCTACTGCTTCTATTCGGAAGTCTGACTCGCTGTTTGTATCTGTCTCTGGTCCCAAACAGGACCTAGCAGTGTCGTCTGCCACCATTTCTAGGTGGATCAGACAGACTGTTATACAGGCCTATGCCATTAGGGGACGGGCGCCTCCCTTCCTGGTCACGGCGCATTCCACCAGGGCAATCGGTGCTTCCTGGGCTTTCCGACATCAAGCGTCGGTTGCACAAGTGTGCAAGGCGGCGACCTGGTCGTCCGTTCATACCTTTTCAAAATTCTACAAGGTTGATGTGGCTGCATCTTCGGATGCTTCCTTCGGCCACAAAGTGTTGCAAGCCGCTGTTTAATGTTGCAACTCCTCTGAGGAGCTCTGCTGGTTTGGAGTGAAGTTTTGGTTGTTCCTTACTATTTTTGTTCCCACCCTTTTCTTATACTGCTTTGGGATGTCCCACACGTAATCAGTATGAGAGCTGAATCAGTCCATGGACGGTGAGAGAAAATAGGATTTTTGTACTCACCGTAAAATCCGTTTCTCTGACGTCCATGGACTGACACAGCACCCACCCTTCCTTTTTAAGGTTTGTACTGCTTTGTTACGAACTGAGGCTGTTAGCTGCAGGTGGGAGGGTAATGTCCGGAGGGACCGCCCCCCTGGGCGGGGCTGTTCATCTCTGTGTTCTAGAATGTTTTAACATCTAACATTCTGCCTAGGTCTTCTCCTGCAAGCAGGGACATATACCCACACGTAATCAGTATGAGAGCTGTGTCAGTCCATGGACGTCAGAGAAACGGATTTTACGGTGATCCTATTTAAAAAAAAAAAAAAAAAAAAAAAATCAAACTTCATGACTTGGTTTATAGTTTTGTATTGTCACTATGAAGTGCAATGATGGATTATATTCGATTAAAGTGGTTCTTACCTGTAAGGCCTTAAGTTTTTTTTTTTTTTTTTGTTTTTTTTTTTTTTTTTACCTTAATGCATCTCTATGCATTAAGGTAAAAAAACCTGTGTTAGACTTTCCCATTTTATACTTCCCTGAACCCCATCGCATTCCAGTACTGTGCATGAGCGCGGCAGCTCTCCTGGCTTTGTTCCTCCACCCTGGGCAGATCAATGTCAGCGGGAGCTATTGGCCCCTGCTCGTAACGTCAGTGACGAGGGAGTGGGGGGTAGGGCTGAGTTCCGCTGTCTGTGTCAATGGATGCAGCAGCAGGGCACGGGAGCGAGTCTGCATGAGTGCACCCATGGGAATATGTTTATTGTTGGTGCAAGAGCAGAACCCAGGAGCGACCCAAGAATAAGAGGGGTCAGGGCCACTCTGTGCAGAGCAGGAAAGTATGTCAAGTTATAAAAAATATAAAAAAAAAGTACTTTACAACCACTTTAATCATTGTTTGTTGTGTTATATTTTTCTAGGGTGTTACTGAAGTGTTATGTGAAACATGCGAACAACTCGGATGGAAACTGCCCACAAAAATCCAAAATGAGGCAATTCCTGTAGCCTTACAAGGTCAGTTACATATGTTCATACAATTTAAGCAAATCTATCTGGCATAACTTTTATTTTTTTTTAACCACTTTTCCACCGGGCCTATTCTGGCACTTCTCTCCTTCATGTAAAAATCATCATTTTTTTGCTAGAAAATTAATCAGAACCCCCCAACATTGTGTGTGTGTATGTGTGTGTGTATATATATATATATATATATATTGTATATAATTTTTTTTTTTTTTAGCAGACACCCTAGGGAATCAAATGGCAGTCATTGTAACTTATCTTGCACGGTATTTATGCGATTATTGGGGGGAAAAAAACGGTTTCACAAATTAAAAAATAACAAAACCGTAAAGTTGGCCTAATTTGTTTTGTATGTGAAAGATGCTTTTACGCCGAGTAAATAGATGCCTAACATGTCACGCTTTAAAATTGCGCACACTCATGGAATGGCGCTAAACTTCGGAACTTTAAAAATCTCCATAGGTGAAGCTTAAATTTTTTTTACAGGTTGCTATTTTCGAGTTCGAGGAGGTCTAAAATTGCTGCTCGCACTCTACCACATACAGCGATGCCTCACATGTGGGGTTTGAATGGCTTTTACATATGTGGACGGGACTTGCATGCATGTTCGCTTCTGAGCGCGAGCTACCGGGGACAGGGGCGTTTTTTTATTTATATTTTACTGATTTTTATTTTTTATTTTGACACTTATTTTTTTGATCACTTTTTTTATTCCTATTACAAGGAATGTAAACATCCCTTGTAGCAGGAATCATTGTGACACGTCCTCTTTATGGAGAGATGCAGGGTCAATAAGACCCCACATCTCATGCTTTCCAGCCTAGAGGAGAGAACGGTGAAAAAAAATTCACCGATCTCATGCTGACAGCCGCAATTGCGGCTTTGTTTACTTCCGGGTACCGGACATGACGTTACAACGTCGCGCCCGGGACTCCGACGGTCATAGAGAAATCTCTATCGTTGTGAGCCGGCAGATTTGTTCTCCGGGCCCCCGATGGCACAGGAGAGCCTGGAGAAGCGGCGGGAGGGAGGGTTGTCCCCTCCCGCCGCCTATAAGAACGATCAAGCGGCAGAACTGCCGCTCTGTTCGTTCTTATGATGCGCAGAATCGCCGGCTGCAAACAATATCTGAATGATGCCTGTAGCTGTAGGCATCATTCAGATATCCCCCCCTCAAAGTCAGCGACGTCATATGACGTCCTTGGTGGACAAGTGGTTAAAGTTTAACCACTTGGCGCCCCCAGGCCGTCATAGGACGTCCTTGACTTGTCCTTGACTTTGTGTGGGGATATCTGAATGATGCCTGCAGCTACATGCATCATTTAGATATCAGCATTTTCAGCTTGCGATTCCCTACACCATAAGAACAATCGTAGCAGCTGTTCCGCGGCTTGATCGTTCTTACGGGCGGCGAAAGGGGACGCTCCCCCCTGATAATTCTACCGCCTCACCACTGCGATCGGTGAGTCGGACAATGGATCCGGCGGCCCCAGATGTTGACCATAAAGATTTCCGGCAGACCAGATGGTCGCCAGAGTCTCTATGATCGTCAGAGGCTGGTGTTCTGACGAGAAATGCCTTCCTGTCGAATAATGCCCCCCTGTACTGCCAAGGTGCAGCGTTTGCGCTGTATGGACCACAACGAAGCCGCTGAAAGTCTCCGAACATGAACAGCTGTACACGGCGCCTGCGCAAAGATGACGACATTCTGCCACACGTTCGCTCCCGATACTTGTGCAACTCTGCAAGGGGCGGGTGTATTATTGTTTGAACTCTGCTAGGGGCGGATGCCTACAGAAGAGGCCGTATTATATCATGATGAGCAGAGCTGATACAATGGGGGCTTCAATCAATAATACATCCGCCCCTTTGAGAAATCCACCCTCATCGTATCAGCTCTGCCCATCATGATACAATATGGTCTCTTCGGTAGGCATCCGCCCCTTGCACGATCATCGGGAGCGTGCGCTGTTAATGTTCGGAGACTTTCCGCAGCTCCGTGATGCTCTGTACTGCGCAAGCGCAGTACAGGTGGGGCATTATTTGACGGGGGTCATTTCTTGGCACAACACCGGGCGTGATGTTATGACGTCACGCCTGGCCTCTGCATTAAAAAAAAACGGCGCAGCCTCGGCTTGGAAGCCGTGATTTTTAATTGTATTTTAGGCTTCCCAGCCTGGTGGTGAGATGTGGGGTCTTATTGACCCCATATCTCAATGTAAAGAGGTCCTGTCATGTCATGTTCCTATTACAAGGGATGGTTTTTTTTTTTTTTTTTAAAGTGAGCCTGTCCCCGTGTGCTCACATGCAGAAAGCGAACGTATACGCAAGTCCCGCCCACATATGAAAACGTTGGTCAAACCACACATGTGAGGTGTCGCTGCAAACGTTGGAGCGAGAGCAACAATTCTATCCCTAGGCCTCCTCTGTAACTCAAAACATGTAACCAGTAAAAAAAAAATTAAGCGTTGCCCATGGGGATTTTTAAGTACCGAAGTTTGGCGCCATTCCACGAGCATGTACAATTTTAAGTGTGACATGTTGGTTATCTATTTACTCGGCGTAACTTCATCTTTCACTTTATGCCAAAAAATTGGGCTAACTTTACTGTTTTTAAACAAAAAAAAAAACGTGCAAGATAAAAAGTTGCAATGACCGCCAATGTATTCTCTAGGGTCTTTACTAAAAAAACATATATAATGTTTGGGGGTTCTATGTAATTTTCTAGCAAAAAATGAATTTCTCTTATCATCCATGGACTGACACGGTGTCTCTTTACACTTTACACGTGGGTTATGTCCCTGCTTGCAGGAGAAGACCTAGGCAGAATGTGAGATGTTATACATACATTCTAAAAGCCAGAGCTGAACAGCCCCACCCAGGGGGCGGTCCCTCCAGACATAACCCTCCCACTACAGTCAGACTTCAGTTTTTTTTCTGCCTAGCAGAAGGAGAAGACGTGGCTCTCTCAGGAGCCAGTCTCTTGACCTATTTTTGTTCGTTTTTTGGAATTCTTTTTTATTTTATTTTTGAGAATCTTCTATCAACTGTTGGCTGGGCAACAGGTTGGGTACAAGATATCCTCGTAGTCTTCCCTGTCCGACCATCGAGCGTGCTGATCCTCGCCTTGTGTGCGTGAGACTCAGTTCACGACAGGCCCCATGACTCCAGGGGTGGCCGGGTTTGCTTTCATGCTCCCACGGTCCTCTCAAGACTGAACAGTTCCTGACTGACTGTATCTTTCGCGGTGGACCGGGCCGACAGCTACTCAGTACTGCACTGTGATAGTCCTGACAGAAACACACCAGTGGGTCCCTCAGGGGACGGCTAAGTAGTCTCTCCTGTCTGCAGGTGAGTACAAAAGCCTGTGTGTTTCTCTGTGGGGGATTTTCCCTGTCTCCCCCTGTATTTCATTGTCGCTCTGTCACCATTGCTGGCGCTGTGCTGTGTGGGGTGCCTGGGGGTCACACTGTTCTTGGAGGAGCTCATGCTGGTCTACAGATATGCTTGGGCCTTTTTTTTGTGTGTTTTGGGGCCTGAGCGCCGAGTGGCGCTGTGTGTGTGCTGTTTTTTCACTTTAGCTGCGTCATGGCGGCCATCATGCTGCGGATCGCCTCAGTGAAGTGCGGAGGCCATTTTCTTGTAGCCTGCGCGCTCTTCAGCACTAGTTTTGGCCTCTAGCACTGCTGTAACAGCGCAAATCTCCTCACAATCTCCTCACAGCTCACCAGCGCTGACACAGCGCGGTACAGACAGCGGAACTGAGCGGTCCCTGGTCCGGTTTGGTGAGTCCCCTTGGCGCCCCCTCCTCAGTCAGCACAGCCTGTGGGTGGACTTTTTATCTGAGGAGTCTCAGAGGGGGGCAATATGGAGTCTCTGTCACCAGCTTCCCCTAAATGTCGGTGGACAACAGGCAGTGCTTCAGCACCTGCGGTCCCTAGGGACCAGTTGTGGGCAGTCCTGGAATCATTTCTGACCAGGATGGGAGCTGTGTGTGAGCGCAAGGTAGAAAAAAGCGCCCTCTCCCCACTGTACTTCATGAGGGCAGTGCGCTGTTTCAGATATGGGCCTAGCCACTACTGCTCAGGACCCTAGTTCTGAATGTATTGGATGGTTTTGAACAGGACATTCCTTATGAGGAAAACTCCAGTTCTGAGTCAGTAAATGACAGGGCGCTTGTTAGTGTACTCATGACTGCGGTGAGGGACACTCTCAAACTAAAATGCTGCGGATGCAGAACCTCAGGCGGATACAGTCTCCTTGGGTTCTTTTAAGGCCAGGCCTTCTAAAGAGGTTTTTCCATATGTACTTTCTTTGACCAGCTCATTGATAAGGTCTGGGAAAAGCCGCAGAAGAATTTTTTTATGGTCCCGCAGCGTTTGTCTATCAGATACCCCTTGAAGATGCCCTACTTAAAAAGTGGGCTTCTCCCCCAGTGGTCGACCCTCCAGTCGCCCGGTTGAACAAGGCCATCACTCTCATGATGGAGGGGACTCCTGCATTTGAGGATCCCACTGACAGGAGGTCAGAAGTGGTGAGCAGAGCCATGTTTGCCTTGTTGGGATCCGCCCTACGACCTGTGGTAGTGGCGATCCTTGTGTCTTAAACACTTACAGGTTGGGCAAAAATGTTGCACCTAGCTGTACAGGAGCATAATCTTTCTCCAGACACAGTTGCTCTGGCCCACCAACTGGTTCAGGGCCTGGTTTATGTGTGCGACGCCACGTTGGACGCGGCCCCTTTAATATCCAGGGCCTCTGTCTCGGCGGTGGTATTGCGTCGTCTTATCTGGTTGAAATGATGGTCTGCTGACCTAGCCTTAGGAAGCTCCTGACCGATCTACCATTTAAAGGTGGTAGACCTTTCGGTGCTGCTCTGGATGACATCGTCATGGATGTCACGGGAGGTAAAAGCACTCTTCTTCCTTATGCCGCGTACACACGACCGCTTTTCTCGACGAGAAAAACTGCATATTTTTTTTTCGCCGAGAAAAAGGATCGTCTGTGGGCTTTATGTCGTTTTTCTCGTTGAGAAAAACAGCAGAAAAAACGACGAGAAAAATTAGAACATGTTCTAAATTTTCTCATCGTTTTTTCCATTTTTTTCTGCGGCAGTTTTCCCATAGGGAGACACTGCCGCGGAGCCCACAGACGGTCGTTTTTCTCGACAAAGAAAAAAATGACGGGAAAAACGGTTGTGTGTGGGAGAACATGCCGTTCCCTCGTTTCATTTTTTTTCATGCCGTGATTCACGGCGGGGTTTTCACCGCCGTGAATCACGATCGTGTGTACGCGGCATTAGACTAGCAAGGGTGAGGAGGCCCGCCGCAAACAGGGGCCTTCCTTTCCAACAAAACAGGGTTTTTTCGTCAGAGTCCACGGGTAGGCCCTCTCAGACTGATGGCAGTGCGGCTGGTGGGCACAAGTGCCCCTGGGTGCGTAAGAAGCGGCTCCCAAGCCCGCCTCCGCGTGAAGTCTTGCCTCCGCCCGACTCTGGGGTGGGGGGACGACTTCGCAGGTCACGAATCTGTGGTCCTCCCGAATCTCCGACTGGTGGGTGTGCGAGGTGGTCACCTCAGGATACAGGATAGTATTCCGATCCTGGCCCCCAGACAGATTCTTTCCCTTGAATCTTCCTCTCCTTCCTACCTGTCGGGCAGCCCTCTTGGGGGCTGTACAGGATTTGATCAGGTCCGGAGTGATTGTGCCGGTTCTGTCACAGGAGAGTTTTCAGGGATTCTACTCTAATCTGTTTGTCATCCCAAAAATAGGACGTGGTTCGACCTATCCTGGACCTCAAGGCCCTGAATGCCTTTGAGAAGGTGCAGAAATTCCGCATGGAATTCATTCGCACAGTGATCGCTACACTCCACCAAAGGGATTTTCTTCTGGCGTCCTTGGACTTCAAGGACGCCTACTTGCATGTTCCGATCTGCGCAAGTCACCAGAAGTTTCTGCGCTTGCGATCAGCGAAGTCCACTATCGATTGTGGCTCTTCCTTTCGGCCTAGCCTCGGCACCAAGGGTGTTCACCAAGGTGCTTGCTCCGGTTCTAGCCTTCTGTTACAGCGAGGTATTGCTGTCGTGGGCTATCTGGACGATCTTCTGCTAAGAGAAGAAAGTGGCTCAGACTTAAAGGAAAGGTGACTATCGTCAATTAGACCCTCAGGGACTTCGGGTGGTTCCTGAACATTCAGGAGTCAGTCCTGGTCCCGACTCAGTGTCTGGAGTATCTAGTTCTGATTCTGGACTCCTTGGAGACAAGGGTATCCTACCTCTGGAGAAGTTGCTGACACTTCAGTCTGCGGTGCGGGTGCTGACATCCCGAAAATGGTTGTCAATCCGTTTTTTGCATGAGAGTCCCGGGACTCGTGGTGGCCTCCTTCGCGGCCGTTCCGTATGCCCAATCACACACCAGGGCATTGCAGAAGGAGATCTTGTCCACCTGGGACAAATCCCCGTTGTTCTTGGCTCTTCAGATCCAGGTGATTCACCTGGTCAGGGCGCCCCTGACATGGTGGTTGAGATCCTCGGCTCTTCGGTCCGGAAAGTCGTTCCCCTCCCATGCAATGGACGGTACTCACGACGGACACCAGCCTGACGGGCTGGGGTGGATTCTGGGGAGTCCTGTCGGCTCAAGGCCTTGGACTCCGGACGAGCCCGTTTACCAATCACTGTTCTGGAAATACGGGCCATCGGACTGAGTCTCTCCTCAGGTCGGAGAGAGTACGGGGTCGCTCCATCAGGAGCCAGTCGGACAACGCCACAGCGGTGGCGTATGTAAACCATCAAAGGGGGACTCGGAGCTCAGCTGCGGCTTCCGAGGTAGTCCATATCCTGAAGTGGGCCGGAAGAAACGTGCCGGCTCTGTAGGCCATTTACATTCTGGGCATAGACAATGGACAGGCGGACTATCTGAGTCGCTAATCGCCAGACGCCGGACCAAGAAGAGTGGTCCTTGCATATTTCAACTCCTTTGCCGACGGTGGGGCACGCCGGATGTGGACCTGATGGCCTCTCGACTCAATCGCAAGGGTCGAGGTTGTGGCCAGATCCAGGGATCCTTGGGCGATGCCTCGGATGCGTTGGTGGCCCCATAGGGTCCTTATCGCCTGATATAAACTCCGGTGATCCTAATTGTTCCGGATTGGCCTCAGCATCACTGGTACGCTGATCTGGTACGTCTCGTTGCGGATGTTCCCTGGCGGTTGCCGATGAGGGAGGACCTTCAGTCTCAAGGTCCTATGTTTCATCCGGCTTAGTCTCTGGCTTTAACGGCAGGGCTGTTGAAAGCCAGGTGTTGAGGGACCGAGGTCTCTCTGGCTCGGTCATTTTGACCATGTTAAGGACACGGAAGTCTTCCTCCAGGCAGATCTATCACCGTGCCTGGAAAGCTTATATTGCCATATGCGAAGCGCTGGACTGGCGTCCTCGGACGTATTCCGTCCCCAGAATCCTGCGTCCTCTGCAGTGTGGAGTGACCCAAAAGCTTACTTTGAGTACCATCAAGGATCAGATTTCGGCCTTGGCCGTCTTCTTTCAGCGACCTCTAGCGGGTCATTTCTTTGTTAGCACTTTGTGTTGGGGGTTCGCCATGTGCTCCCTCCTGTCAAGCCTCCTCTCCCACCGTGGGATCTGAATTTGGTGCTCTCTGTCCTCCAGGAACCTCCTTTTGGGAATATCCGGGATATTCCCCTCCTTGTCTTGTCTGAGAAAGTGGTCTTTTAGTGGCAATCACTTCTGTTTGACGGGTGTCTGAGTTGGCGGCTTTGTCCTGCAAGTCGCCATATTTAGTCATCCATAAGGATAAGGCGGTGTTGCATCCGCGACCTTCCTTTTTGCCAAAGGTGGTGTCGACCTTTCACCTACATGAGGACATTGACCTCCCCGTCCTTGTGTCCTCACCCATCGCATCCCAGAGAGTTTGCGCTGCACATATTGGAGGTGGTACGAGCCTTACGGGTGTACCTGTCTGCTACTGCTTCTATTCGGAAGTCCGACTCACTGTTTGTGACTGTCTCTGGTCCATAACAGGGCCAAGCGGTTTCGTCTGCCATCATTTCTAGGGGAATCAGACAAACCGTCATTCAAGCCTATGCTCTCAAAGGGCGGGCGCCTCCCTTTCCGGTTACGGTGCATTCCACCAGGGCAATTGGTGCTTCCTGGGTTTTCCGACATCAAGCGTCGGTTGCACAAGTGTGCAAGGCGGCGACCTGGTCGTCTGTTCATGCCTTTTAAGTTCTATAAGGTTAATGTGGCTGCATCTTCGGATGCTTCCTTCGGCCGCAGGGTGCTGCAGGCCGCTGTTTAACCACTTCCCGACCGCGCCATGTACAAAAGACGTCCACAGCGCGGTCGAGTTATCCTGAGTGGACGTCCCAGGGACGTCCTCACAGAATCTTGCTCCCGCGCGCCCCCTGGGGCGCGCTCCAGGATATGTCCGTGACCGCCGGGTCCGGAAGACCCGGCGCATCACGGATCACGGTAGATGGCCGCTAATCGCGGCCGTTTACCACGTGATCGCTCCGTCAAATGACGGAGCGATCACTTGTAAACAGACCGGCGTCATTTGATGACGCCGGTTCCTCCCTCCCCTCTCTGTACCGATCGGTACAGTGTGAGAGGAGGGAGCGGATCATGTCCGCTCCCTCCCCCATGTCAGCTGTGGGCTGGATCTGTGACAATTGCAGTCACAGATCCAGCAATCCATCCATCCCTGCTCAGCCATCCCTGTGCTATACCCTGCCAATACTCTGCAATACACCCTGTGCAATACTCTGCAATACACCCTGTGCAATACTCTGCAATACACCCTGTGCAATACTCTGCAATACACCCTGCCAATACTCTGCAATACCCTGTGCAATACTCTGCAATACACCCTGCCAATACTCTGTAATACCCTGTGCAATACTCTGCAATACACCCTGCCAATACTCTGCAATACACCCTGTGCAATACTCTGCAATACACCCTGTGCAATACTCTGCAATACACCCTGTGCAATACTCTGCAATACACCCTGTGCAATACCCTGCCCATACTCTGCAATACCCTGTGCAATACCCTGCCCATACTGTGCAATACCCTGCCCATACCCTGCCATACTCCGCAATACTCCACAATACCCGGCAATACTCCACAATACCCGGCAATACTCCACAATACCCGGCAATACTCCACAATACCCGGCAATACTCCACAATACCCGGCAATACTCCACAATACCCGGCAATACTCCACAATACCCGGCAATACTCCACAATACCCGGCAATACTCCACAATACCCGGCAATACTCCACAATACCCGGCAATACTCCACAATACCCGGCAATACTCCTCAATACCCCGCAATACTCCTCAATACCCCGCAATACTCGTCCATGCCCGGCAATACTCGTCAATACCCGGCAATACTCGTCAATACCCGGCAATACTCGTCAATACCCGGCAATACTCGTCAATACCCGGCAATACTCGTCAATACCCGGCAATACTCTGCAATAACCACTTCCCGCCCGCCCGCCGGCCGTCATATGACGTCCTTGACTTTGTGCGGAGATATCTGAATGATGGGAGCAGCTACAGGCATCATTCAGATATTCACTTTTTCAGCTGGCGATTCCCTACACCATAAGAACAATCATAGCGGCTGTTCCACCGCTTGATCGCTCTTACGGAAGGTGAGAGGGGATGCCCCCCCCTCCCGCTGCCCTCCGGTGCTTCTACCGACTCACCGCTACGATCAAAGCCAAGATTGTTTTTTTTTTTGTTTTTTTTTTCAGGCTTCCCAGCCTAGAGGTGAGATGTGGGGTCTTATTGACCTCATATCTCACTGTAAAGAGGACCTGTCATGCCATATTCCTATTACAAGGGATGTTTACATTCCTTGTAATAGGAATAAAAGTGCTAAAAAAAAAAATTTGGGGCGGAAAAACATGTCAAACTAAAATAAATAAAGTAAAATGAACAATAAAATATATATATATTTTTTTTAAAGCGCCCCTGCCCCCGCGAGCTCGCATGCAGAAGTGAACGCATACGTAAGTCCCGCCCACATATGAAAACGGTGTTCAAGCCACACATGTGAGGTATCGTTGCGAACGTTAGCGCGAGAGCAATAATTTTGGCCCTAGACCTCCTCTGTAACTCAAAACATATAACCAGTAAAAATATTTAAAGCATTGCCTATGGGGATTTTTAAGTAGCGAAGTTTGGCGCCATTCCACGAGTGTGTGCAATTTTTAAGGGCGACATGTTAGGTATCTATTTACTCGGCGTAACTTCATCTTTCACATTATGCAAAAACACTGGGCTAACTTTACTGTTTTTTTTTTCTTTTAGGCACAAAACAGTTTTTTTCCGTAAAAAAACGCGTTAGAAAAATTTCTGCGCAAATACCGTGCAAGATAAAAAGTTGCAATGACCACCATTATATTCTTTAAGGTCTTTGCTAAAAAAACATATATAATGTTTTGGGGTTCTATGTAATTTTATAGCAAATAAATGATGATTTTTACATGTAGGAGAGAAATGTCAGAATTGGCCTGGGTGCTCCAGAACGCCTGAAGGTGCTCCCTGCATGTTGGGCCTCTGTATGTGGCCACGCTGTGTAAAAGTCTCACACATGTGGTATCGCCATACTCGGGAGGAATAGCAGAATGTGTTTTGGGGTGTAATTTGTGGTATGCATATGCTGTGTGTGAGAAATAACCTGCTAATATGACAATTTTGTGGAAAAAAAAAAAAAAGAAAAAAAAATCTTGATTTTTGCAAAGAATTGTGGGAAAAAATGACAACTTCAAAAAACTCACAATGACTCTTTCTAAATACCTTGGAATGTCTTCTTTCCAAAAAGGGGTCATTTGGGGGGTATTTGTACTTTTCTGGCATGTTAGGGTCTCAAGAATTGAGATAGGCCGTCAGTACTTCAGGTGTGATCAATTTTCAGATATTGGCACCATAGCTTGTGGACTCTATAACTTTCACAAGGACCAAAAAATATCCACCAATTTGTACTTATTTTTACCAAAGATATGTAGCAGTATAAATTTTGGCCAAAATGTATGAAGAAAAAATACTAATTTGCAAAATTTTATAACGGAAACAAAGAAAAATTCATTTTTTTACAAAATTTTCAGTCTTTTTTCTCTTATAGCGCAAAAAATAAAAAACCCAACAGTGATTAAATACCACCAAAAGAAAGCTCTATTTGTGTGAAAAAAAGGACAAAAATTTCATATGGGTACAGTGTTGTATGACTGAGTAATTGTCATTCAAAATGTGAGAGCACCGAAAGCTGAAAATTCGCCTGGTTAGGAAGGGGGTTTAAGTGCCCAGTTGTCAAGTGGTTAAAGTTGCGACTCCTCCGTTGAGGAGCTCTGCCTTTATTGGAGTGAAGTTTTGGTTTTTCCATTTATACTACTCCCATCCCTCTTGACACTGATTTGGGACATCCCACGTGTAAAGTGTAAAGAGACACCGTGACAGTCCATGGATGATAAGAGAAAATAGGATTTTTTGTACTCACCGTAAAATCCTTTTCTCTGACATCCATGGACTGACACAGCACCCACCCTTCAGTTTGTAACAAAGCAGTACAAACTCAAAAGGAAGTCTGCTGACTGTAGTGGGAGGGTTATGTCCGGAGGGACCACCCCCTGGGTGGGGCTGTTCAGCTCTGGCTTTTAGTATGTATGTATGTATGTATGTATGTATGTATGTATGACATCTCACATTCTGCCTATGTCTTCTCCTGCAAGCCACATAACCCACTTGTAAAGAGACACCGTGTCAGTCCATGGATGTCAGAGAAAAGGATTTTACGGTGAGTACAAAAAATCCTATTTTTACATGTAGGAGCGAAGTGTCAGTATTGGCCTGGATGCGAAGTGGTTAAAAAAAATGCTAGCCTTAGTTAATTTCTCTTACTGTCCATGGACTGACAGAATGTTAGAAACATATATTCTAGAACTAAACCAGAGCTGAAAAGCCCCGCCCAGGGGGGCGGTCCTTCCGGACATTACCATCCCACCTGCAGTCAGCAGACCTTCCTTCTTTTTTTTTTTTTTTTTTTTTTTTTTATTATGCCAAGGAGAAGACGTGGCTCTCTCAGGAGCCAGTCTCCTGGAAGATTTTACTTTTACATTTTATTCCTTTGGGAATTTGTATTTTATTTTTGAGACCTTCAATCAACTGTCGGCTGGGCAACAGGTTGGGTACACTGGTATCCTCGTAGTCTTCCCTGTCCGACCATCGAGCGCGCTGTTCCTCGCCTTGTGTGCGTGAGACTCAGTTCACGACATGCCCCATGACTCCAGGGGTGGCCGGGTTGCTTTCATGCTCCCGCGGTCCTCTCAAGATTGTACAGTACCTGACTGACTGTATCTCTCGCGTTGGACTGGGCCGACAGCTACGCAGTACTGATCTGTGATAGGTCTGTCTAAAACGAGCCAGTGGGTCCCTGAAAGGGATGGGTAAGTAGTCTCTCCTACTGCAGGTGAGTACATGCTGGCTGTGTTTGTTTATATGGGGGATTTCTCCCTGTCTCCCCCCCCCCCTCTGCACCCTGTACTGCTGCTGTGGGGTGCTTGGGGGTCACTCTGGCCTGGCTGGGCGCTCATGTCTGTAGTGGGTTCTGGAGAGAGGGGCAATTCTTTCTGCTGTGTGAGGTGTTTATTGCGTGCGCCATTAGCGCACATTAGAGCTTGAATTTCGCTCTCGGCGGCCATCTTGGGTGGTTCAATGGCGCAGTTATAGCTGCGGCCGGCGGCCATTTTTCTTGTGGCCGCCGCGCATTTATTTTCGGTTTCGGCCTCTAGCGGCGGCGCAAATCTCCTCAAAGATTCTTCACTCTCCTCAGGCTCACAGCGCGCTTCAGCAGGACTGAGCGGTCCTTAAGGGTTGGTGGGTCCTCCGGGTATCCCCTCAGCCTCAGCGTAGCCTGTGGGTGGACTGTATATTCACTGTATAGTGTATAAGGTCTCAGAGGGTGGTGTTATGTAGTCTGATACACCTCCTCTCCACACTTGCCTGGAGCAACTGGCAGTGCTGCACAGTTAAAACATGTTTATATGTTTCCTGCACCTGTGGTCCTTGAGGAGCAGTTGTCAGCAGTCCTGGAATCATTCCTGTCAGAATGGAAGCGGTGTGCGAGCAAAAGGAGCTATAAGCCCCCTCCCCCCACAAAAATCTTTACTGAGGGAGTGCTCTGAGTCAGATATGGGCCTAGCTACTGTGCTCAGGACCCGACCTCTGAATATTTAATGTTTATGAACAGGACATTCCCTTGTGAGGAAGACTCCAGTTCTGTGTCAGTGAATGACAGGGCACTTGTAAGTGATCTCATTGATGATGTGAGGAACACTCTCAAGCTGGAATTGTTGTGGCGGAGGTACCTCAGGGACGCTGTTTCCCTTGGTTCCTTCAAGCCTTTCTTTTGCACAGCTTCCTCACTGTTTTCCTCGCATGCTGCATTAAGAGCGGCATGGATGATACAGTGGTACACAGTTTTTCCCTCCCCCCTGGTCGGTGCAGCATGGTGGGGGGGAGGACTTTATTCATTTATGTCTCTAGTCCCTGTGAGCCTTCTGTGTGATATCCTGAGGCAACATTTCCTGCCATTTCCTGGGGAATGCTTTGAGCTCTGACAGACACACGGTCTGAGGGTCAGCGGTTACCTGCATGCTGCTTCGGCAGCACAGTCAAGCAGGGTGGAATGATACAGAGAAGATTATGCGCCTCTGCGCCATAATTTAAACTCATCCTATACCTCTACACTGCATACATTCACAGTGTATGTATGTGTTATTGGTCTCTGTGTCTGCGGGGGTGTCCCCCCACGTTCCAATGCTGTGTTTCAGTGCCATACATGATATAAACGTACAAAATATGTCTATGCACGACTCCAGATACATTCACAGTATATGTATGTATTATACTCTCTGGGTCGGCGCAAGTTTCCGCCAGGGGCTCTGGTGTCCTCCCGCACTCTCATGGTATGTGCGCTTCGGCTCTCTGCACAGTATAGACATGTTCAATATGTTTATTGCACATACTATACATGTTTACAGTATGGTTATACTGTTTGCATGGGGTTCCTCCGGGTACTCTGGTTTCCCCCCACGCTCCAATGGAAATACACAGCATAAACATGTGCAATATGTTTATTCACATGCTATCATTCCTACACGGTATCTGTGTGGAGTAATTCCGGGTGTTGCGGTTTCTTCCCACACGCTGACGGTATGTGCGCCTTTGGCCTTCTGCACAGTTAAACATGTTCAATGTTAATCACGCATGCTATAATACCTAGACGGTATGTGTAGGCAGTCTGTGTGGTTTTCCTCCGGGTACTCTGGTTCCCTCCCACACTCCATTGGTATGGGCGCTTTGCACAGTCTAAATTTGTGCGATTGGATATCCACATACTAACATACCTACCCGGTATGTCTGTGCAGTCTGCGTGGGTTTCCGCCCACGCTACATGACTTGCATGCTTTTGGTGCAATACACGGTGTAAACATACACATTATGTTTATACACTAAATACATTCACAGTAGTTGAAGGTATCGCATTCTCTGAGTATGCGTGGGGTACTTTGGTTCCTCCCACACACCAACAGTGTGCGCGCCTTCGGTGCTATGCACACATGGGCTTGTGCAAAATGTTTAGCACACATACTATAATACCTACATGGTATGCGTATGCAGTCTGCATGGGTTTCATTCAGGTGCTCAGGTTTCTCCCCTGCGTTCCAATGGTGTGCGCATTTTCAGCGCTATGCACAGTATAAACATGTGCAATTTTGTTTATTCGCAGGCTAACATACCTACACGGTTGTGTACGCAATTTGAGTGGCTGGTTTACGTCCAAGCCCCAATGATGTGCGCGCGTTCGTCGCTGGCACAGTATAAACGTGTTTAATAGGTTTATCCACACATACTAAACTACATACGCCGTATGTGGTGGTATTATGCTCTTTGTGGCTGGGTGGGTTTTCTCCCACACTCTATTTGTGCTTTTGACGCAATACATAGTATAAACTATGTGTTTGTACAATCAGCACTTATCAATGGGTAGCTGCTGGATGGAGCATTGTCGCAAGGATCCCTGGTTTCAGGGGTACCACTTTCCACCTGCTTTCAGTGGTGATCAGAAGCGCTGGCTTGGACTGTTCACCAGGCTGAGGTTAGGGTTACACCCGTTAGTGGCTGCGTCTCTGGCGTTTTTTGTAGCTCAATGACTTGGCAAAAGCCTCTGCTTCATCCATCAGTCATCTAGCAGGTGCACTGCAACTGTTTTAGCCTTTAGGGTCTCTGTGCCCAGGGTGGGTTTGCGCCACCTGTGGAGGCTGAGGTACCGGTCCTCTGACCGAGTTTCTAGGGAAGCTCTGTAAAGTTGCCTTTATTGGCCAACAGTTGAGACACCCTGTACACCGGGGCCTCTCTTCTCCGATGCATTGCGGAGTCTCTTTGGGATTTTCATACATCTTGCTGCAAGACGGTCCCGTCGACCGTGTGCATTGCAGGGGAAGGGTCCTTGCATCCCGAGGTGTTTCCACCTCCTTTACCGGAAGTGGACTTTATGGCCTCTCGACTCACTTGCAAGGTGGCAAGATTGTGGTTAGGTCCAGGGACCCCTGGGCGGACGCGTTGGAAGCCCATGGGGGCAGTATTGCCTGATACATGCTTACCCTCCGCTACTGTTGTTGCCTCGCTTGCTTCACAGAGTAGAGGCTGAGGCCATTCCAGTGATCCTCATTGCTCCGGAACGACGACATTGGTACGCCGATCTACTTCGGCTAGTCGCAGACATTCCTGGCGACTGCCTATTGGGGTGGACCTTCTGTCTCATGATCCCATACTTCATCCTGCTTTACAGTCCTTGGCTTTAATGGAATGGCTGTTTAAATCCAGGTGCTGAAGGACCGAGTTCTCTCATATTCGGTCATCTCTTCTATGTTGTTGACACGGGAATCTTTCTCCAGAAAGATCTCTCACCGTACCTGGAAGTCTTACATCGCTATGTGCGAGGAACTTGAGTGGCGTCCTCGGATGTATTCCGTTCCCAGGATTTTGCTGTTCTTACAGCGTGGTGTGACCCAAAAGCTGGCCTTGCATACCTCCTTTTGAGGGTCGGATTTCGGCCTGGGCTGTCTTTAACGACCGCCATTCCTTGATAGCGCCTTTTGTGCAGGGGGTTTGCCATGTGATTCCCCCACCTGTCCAGCCTCCTCTCCCTACTTGGGATCTGAATTTGATGCATCTCGGTCCTCCAAGAACATCCCTTTGAGAATATCAGAGAGATTCCTCTCTTGACCTTGTCCCGGAAGGTGGTCTTCTTAGTGGCCATTGCTTCGGTTAGCCGGGTGTCTGAGTTGGCGGCCTTGTCCTGCAAGTCGCCTTACTTGGTCCTCCATAAGGATATGGTGGTGTTGCGCCCACGACCGTCCTTCTTTCAAAAGATGGTCTCGGCCTTTCACCTTAAGAAGGACATTGTTCTTCCGTCCTGGTGTCCTCGCCCATCGCATCCCTGAGAGTTTGTGCTTCATACATTTAAGATGGGTACAAGCCTTACGAGTGTACCTGTCTGTTACTGTTTCCATTCGGAAGTCTGTGTCTGGTCCAAAACAGGGCCGAGCGGTGTCGTCTGCCACCGTCTCTAGGTGGATCAGGCAGACTGTCATACAGGCCTATGCCCTTAAGGGGCGGGCGCCTCCCTTTCCGGTTGCGGCGCATTCCACCAAGGCAATTGGTGCTTCCTGGGCCTTCCGACATCAAGCGTCGGTTGCACAAGTGTGCAAGGCGACGACCTGGTCGTCCGTTCATACCTTTTCAAGATTTTATAAGGTTGATGTGGCTGCATCTTCGGATGCTCCCTTCGGCCACAAAGCATTGCAGGCCGCTGTTTAATGTTGCAACCCGTTGAGGAGCTCTGCTTGTTTGGAGTGAAGTTTTGGTTGTTCCTTTGCTACCGCTCCCACCCTTCTGACACTGCTTTGGGACGTCCCACACGTTTACAGTATCCAGCTGTGTCAGTCCATGGACGGTAAGAGAAAATAGGATTTTTGTACTCACCGTAAAATCCATTTCTCTGACGTCCATGGACTGACACAGCACCCACCCTTTTAAGGTTTGTACTGCTTTGTTAGGAACTGAGGCTGCTAGCTGCAGGTGGGAGGGTAATGTCCGGAGGGACCGCCCCCCTGGGCGGGCCTGTTGAGCTCTGGTTTGTTCTAGAATGTATGTTTCCAACAATCTAACATTCTGCCTAGATCTTCTCCTGCGAGCAGGGACATAAACCCACTTGTGAAGTATGAAGAGGCTGTGTCAGTCCATGGACGTCAGAGAAATGGATTTTACGGTGAGTACAAAAATCCTATTTTTTTTTCTGCTGTCATTGGGTTATGGACCTCCTGTCTCTAATGAGAAACTCAACTTACTATGGAGGTTTTTTCACTGACGATGATAATCCACCAAGATAATTCCTCCATAGCCACACAGTAACTGCTGACCCCTCAGCAGAGCCATGGGGGACCTGTACCCAAACCCCCTGTGTCAGATGGAAAATGCAGAGCCATTATGTAAGGTTGTTGACATGCAATGAATCCTGCTTTAGGGGCTTCTCTTGGCACGTAGTGCAACATGTGGATTTGGTTGAACAGGGTGCTATACAGATCCTGGGCCATGGTTCATTCCAAAGGCTCACAAACTCTGAGGACCCCTTTGGGGTATACCTAGCCTACCATGATGGGTGGAGTGTGGTTCCCTATGGGAACCTGCAGCATGGACAAGGTAAGACAGGGTTTTCCAATTTTTACATGTGGGATGTTGTTTCATTCAGTGTTATACCCTCTCAGTACATTTCTCTACTACATTGATGGGAGCATTTACCTTGTACAACTTGGCAGTTTTTTTTTTTTTTGTTTTTTTTTTTAATGGAACACTGTTGCTTGGTGAGCCCTTCTGCTTGCCTTTTTGTCAGTGAGTAAGCAAGAAGCATGTCTGTCCTTCACTACCTGCCTCTCCAGTGACAGACAGGACATTGGTCAGTGCTAGCTCCCTTTCCTGGACCCCTTGTTCTGCATTCATTTAACGAGGACTTCACAAAGGATACCCTCACTTGGCAATGGTGGCGTCAAAAAAGAGGAGCTGGGATATAAGGGCCTAGTAGTATTTGGGCTATAGGTGACACAAGGAAAACACGCAAAATTACAGCTCCATTTTAAGGCGCGCAACTAAGAACCTATCTGAATGTAGAATTCACTGCAATTATGTCTTATTTAAGAATTTCTGTCCTTCTGGGGCCTATGACCTTGATCCTCTTAACCCCTTTTTGGGGAGGAAATTGAGGAGGGTGAGGTACACATTAGAGGATCGTCCAAAGGATTGGTCACATTCTACAGTTTGAGATACACGCTAAGGTCTTATGCCAAATAATTTGTACAGCAATCTCCCATATTGATTTGGTGCTTACTACTCTTTGCCTAGCAGCACTAAAATTTCCTCAGCTTAAATAAGTTTACAAAGACACTAAACAGTGAAATCTAGAGACCTTTCCTCTGCACGTTCAAGTAAATTGTGCTTTGCTTGATGAATTTTCAAATCTTGATATGGTACTTGTTCCTCCAAACACTTGGCTTTATAATGGAAATGTTAAATGTTTTAAAAAAATGCTTTTTTCCCCTAGTGAATTGTGTCATTTTGGTTCTCGGCAAGTAGTTCACTGTTCTCTTGAAGATGTTTAGGATTCAATTGATAGGTGCTTGGAAACCATAGCAAAGGCATGCCGCTGGTCTTTCCTTACAACTACGATTGCGATCATGTTCTTTTTGTCAGACTGCTGATTGAACAAATGGCTAGAGAACATGATTTGACCTTTTTAAATATCCTAATCTTCTGGAACTGCATTTCGAGCCATTGGCACTGCTATTTTTATGTTTGTTCTTTTCTATTGGTTTTGCAGTCACAATAAAAGCGATAACATGTCAGTAAAATACAAACGGGTCAGAGGAGCCTGATCATATCCATGCCTGCATAGGTGGGTAATGCATAGGAAGAATACAATTCTCAAGAATAATCAGGCCATATACATATGAAGTAGGAAAATGTTCCTCAATTCCATTATACGGTCAAGATCAAACAAGATACAAAAACATGGATCTTAAAAGTAGAAGGGAGTGCAAAGCCTATATCTATGTATTAAGGGTGTGATGTTAACACCAATAATCCTAAAAAAAGCGCACCTCTGCAATAAAGTATTTTAACCACTTGACAACTGTCCGCCTGACGGCTACAGGGCGGTACAGAGGACCCGGCACATCACGGTAAATGGCCACTGATGGCGGCCGTTTACCACGTGATCGCTCCCGTCAAATGACAGCTATCACTTGTAAACAAATCAGCATGTCATGACGCCGGTTCCTCTCTCCCCTCTGTGTACCACTTGGTACAGTGTGAGAGGAGACGGGGGGAGAGCGGATGGCAGCAGCGCTGTGGGCTGGATGTGTAGTGCCCACAGTGCTGATCTGTGACAATTGCAGTCACAGATCCATACTCTGCGATGCCCCGCCATACTCTGCGATGCCCAGGGGAGCAGCAATTTATTTATATATAGTTGTACGTTTTTGGAGCAAAGTTTACCCACAACAAAATGGAAAAAAAAAAACACCTACGGGCAATCCTAGTTGATAGTAAACTCCTTCTCTGCTATAAGCAGCTCAGTTCTTTCTGCCTAGTAAGGAGTAATGCCTCATACACACAACCGGTTTTCCTGTCGAGAAAACTGCCATGATGGCTTTTGGCCAGGAAAATCAGCCATGTAGGCTCCATCGCAGTTTTCCCGACAGGAAAACTGTGGGAAAAAAATAGAAAAATTGTAATCTATTCTTCCATCAGGAAAAAATCCTGCCCAGAAAACCGGTCGTCTGTATGCTTTCCCAAGGGGGGGAAAAAAACGCGCATGCGCGGAAGCATAGAACATCATTTTGTTGGCTCGTCGTAGTCTTTGACGTCACCGCGTTCTTGGCAGTCAAAAGTAAAGCGGTCTTTTGTGTGACTGTGTATGCAAGGCAGGCTTGAAAGGAATCCCGTCGGGAAAAGTGTCGGTTTTTTTTTCCTGCCGGGAAAAGCGGTCGTGTAAACGAGGCATAAGACTTCGTTATTTGCTGGAAACTGTGATTCTATAGCCGCCTTCCCCTTTTTTTTTTTTTTTTTTTTGCGTAGATCTTCAAAGAGTAGCTGGGCTGGCCGACAGGCTGGATCATTTAGATCCAGTAGTCAACCCGGTCTGGCAAAGCGCACAAGACCTTTTAGCTATGCACTGGGTCCACTTCAACATCCTGTCATGGACTAGGCGACTGGCAAGTTAAACCTCTAGCGGCTATGCATATGACCGAGCATCTGACATCAATGTTACAATGTTCCCCTTGCACCTTAGCGAGAGGTTGAGCTGTCTTGGGACTGCTACCCGCACCCTTTGGATCAGTAATTAGACAAGACCGTTGTGATGGTGTGCTACGGGTACTCCCCAAGGTGGTCAGTAATGTGGGGTCTTCTCCTCCCCCTCCATATGGATAGCTTTGCCACCTCCTATTTTTTCCACCTCCCTTGTCTCCTCTGTGAGTGGGGTCTAGTCTGCCTTTTGCCGCTCCTCCGGCATGTTGTGGGTGGGGGGGGGAGCGCTGGTGTTTCGTTTCCACCAGCAGCCAATGGTTATTTTCCTGTAGCTATGGTGGCCATTTTAAGAAATCCTCCCCCCGGATGATTTGAGTTGAATGCCAGCTGGGCCAATGCGGGTCCAGTGTTCACGGTGGACCCAGAGGACATGGTCTATGATGGCAAGGACAATCTGCCACTGTTGCTGCACATGAAAAGAACTGAGGATTTTCCAGGGGCTGCCGAGGAAGTACCACCAAGTTCCGCTTGGCACTCACAAGCCGGCTCATGCCACTAAGGTTTTTCTTAATCTACCTGATAACTTTATCTACAAGTATCGGGAATGCCCAAAGCAGCTTGTTGTGGTCCCCGAAACGCTTTTTGGTGTGTTACCCCCTTTTTGAAAAAGTGGACCTCTCCTCCTGCCCTGGATCCTCCCATCTCAACCGTAATGCTGGTGGAGGGCTCGTCTTCCTAAAAGGATCCTGTGGATAGGTGAAGGAAGGCCACTGTTTTGGCCACGGCGTTTGTGTCTCAGACACTTGGTGAGTGGACTAAGCTCTTGAGCCGTGTATTGCTGGTCTTTGTGGAATCAGAGTAAAGGTATTTATCACCTCCATATGGTTTGCCTTTAGGAAACACATTTCTGCTCCCAAATATTTGAGCTCCCAATACCCACAAATCTACTTGACTGCTGCCCTGACTAAGCACGGTGGTGTTTCTTTAATTGCGTTCCCTTGTAGCTCGCCTTTTGTTCAGCTGATCAAACTTGGAGTCCCAGAAGGTAGATACTTGCTCCTGTCTGGTTACCTCGAAGGCTCACAGGTGAATGTGGTTTTCTTGTGCTCTCAACACAAACCCCATTCCTAACGCACCTACTGCAGGACCTGATTAGAGTACTCAAATGGTAGTAATGTGCCCCTCACAAAAGGGTAACCGTATTACTATTTGGGGACTCTAATCCAGCTCACGGCAGTCCCTGCATGTCAGACTTCACCCACTGGCCAGGAACCAGGTCTGTTTTGGTAGGCAGGGCTTCCTATGAGGATGTGACATAAGCAAAAGCTAAATGTTCTCTCCCCCCCCCCCCCCAGTTCAAAGGTGTAGTGCCCTTAGTGCAAAAATCCCCTCAGATTCGTGCCCAAAGCCTATGTGCTGATCCTGCTTTTCAGATCTCGCAGGGGAAGAAACGTTGCAACAATGTAAATATCTGTTCTCTGTGAGCGTACTTGCGGATGCTTTGAGTTCAGTAAGGTCCCTGTTGGTCAAAAACCCAGCAAGCCAGACAGACTCCCAGCAAAGCACCCTGTCAAGTCCCCTGGCATCCACCTCTAAGGCGGAGCTGGTTGGTGACTCAGGAAGAGGGAGCTAGTACTCTTCTTTCCCTCAAGAATTTGGACAAGGAAGAAGATAGTTGTAACTTCTCCTCCTGGATTTTAAGGGTTGTATAGATTCTTTTCTTTTTTTTTCTTTTGCGGATTCCCTCCTGGAAAAAAGCATGTGATTCCACCTCGTCCAGCCTCAAGCCTGCTATGGCATTCACGGTGGTGGCCAAAAACTTGGAATGCTGGTTAGAAAAGCTTAAAGGGCACCTGGAGGCTGGGACATCGAAAAATACTTACTAGAGTCCTTTCCACTCATCTTGAAAGCTGTGAAGTATATGGTTGATGCATCCTGTAGAATCAGTCAAAATGTCCGCAAGATTCCTCAGCATTAGTCAATTTAGCTAGGCAGGCTATTAGGCTAAAAACCTGGACAGGGGAATCGGCATTCTAGATTAACCTGTGCGAGATACCCGTTTTCAGACAACTTCCTTTTTGTCCTGGACCTGAAGGCAGTTTTGTATAGAGCTGCTGACAGAAAGCCTTCCCCTCAATTTAGAACACTGGATTAACCAGATGAAGGTCCATGTTGCTGTGGATTCCCCGAAACAGGCGAGTTTGGACTGATTTACAACTTTATCTGCAGCAGTGTCTTGAATTGTGGATGCCCCTGCAGAATCCATACGCATGTCAGCCAGGTCCGCAGGGTTAACTAACTCTGCTAGGAGGGCCTTATGGCGAAAAACCTGGCCCGGGGATGCTGCATCAAAAAAACAGGCTGTGTAGCATTCCTTTTTGCAGCAGAGTTGCTGTTCAGTCAAGAATTGATTCTAGTTCAGAACTAAACGGCTGATAAATATAAATAATTTCCGGTCAAGAAGAAGCAGGTGCAGACCCGTAAGTGTTTGTTTTTTTTTCAGCCTCAAAGGACAGCAGGAAAGTTTAAATGCAAAGCAAAAGGAAACCATAGTGGAGTGCTATTCAATCTTCCTGCGACTTCCGGAAAGCCGCAGTGACTCCTTTCTCCCGGTTGGGAAGATTCCAGGAGTTTCTTCCACAGTGGAGAGGCATGACATCAAACCAGTTTATTGTAAACATGCTCTCCCAGGAATATGTGATCGAATTCACAGCAGAACCTTTAAAAAAGATTCTTGGAGACAAACGCCCCAAGGGATCCAGCCAAGGCTCTCGCCATGAAGTCCCTAATCCACGAACTGAAATCCCACATAGTCATTGTTCCGGTCCTTACAGAGGAGTTCTTTCAGGGTTTCTACTTGCACAAATTCCTCATTTTGGAAACCCTCAGGAAAGTTACGTCTCATTCTAAATTTTAAGATGCTAAATCGGTTGGTAAGTGTACACAAGATTTCGGATGGATTTCATTTTCTCTGTCAAACTTACTTGAACCAAGGTTGCTACATGGCATCAATAGACTTAAAGGATGCCTTCCTCCACATATCTATTGCTGCCAGGTCCCAGAAATATCTGAGGTTGGCATGCGAAGAAGGTGGTACACCTGCTGTTCAGAGCACTCCCATTTGGCTTCTCATCCTCCCCAAGAGTGTAAACGAAGCATTGGCACCTTTTGCGTCTAGAAGCAATCTTAGTGATTCCTTATCTGGATGACTTGCTGTTTTCCGCTTAAACCAGAGAAGTGCTTCAGAAGAACTTGGGCAGAGCTCGTGCTCACCTAGAATCCATAGGATGGATATTAAACCTCCAAAAGTTAAATTCGATTCCCTCAGGAGTTTTTGTTGTTGTTGTTTGGTTTCCGTATCAACTCAGTGGAGCAAAAGATCTTTCTTTCAGAAGAAAAACAGAAAAAGCTGGTGGAAGTGGTGTCATAGTTGCAGTCTAGTCAGCTTCTCCTGTCCATCAGGAAGATCATGTCAGCATTGGGAACCTTGACCTCTTCCCTACCGGCAATTCAGTGGGCAAGGCTCCACTTCATACCTCCTACAAAGTTTTTTTTTTTTGTTTTTGTTTTAAAAATCTGGGATTTTTTTTTTTTTACAGACTGAATTGTTCTGAAGACGGATCCTAATTGTTTGCCGAAGGTCACTTTGGTCCAAAATCGAGCTCAGGAAATTCTACCTATGTTTTGCTCTAATCCATCAGGTAAGAAGGAAATAATTTCATACCTTGGATGTTAAAAGGGCAGTCCTAAGTTGCCTGGAAGCCACGAAGGACTTTAAGCGTTCAAACGCATGGTTTCATTTGCTGGTAGTAAAAAAAGGAAGACGAGCTACCAGAGGAACCATTGGCAGATGGTTGAGAATGGCTCTCCCAGAGGCCTATTCCCTTACGGGCCAGAAGAGTCCAGTTGGTATTTAAGCTCATTCTACAAGAACTTTGGCGGTGAGTTGGGCAGAAAAAGCTGGTGCCACCCCCGAACAAATCAGTAAGGCAGCTACATGGATGAGTCTAACGACCTTTGCCCGTCATTATAGGTTGGATTTCTTGATGGCTGGGGACCAGGCTTTCAGAAGGAAAGTCTTACAGGCTGTTGTCCCACCCTAAATTGAGTAAGTCTCGATTATCCTCTTGGGTGCTGTCCTGAAAGACATTTTTGGAAAATTCAAGTTAGACTTACCAGTAAAGCCCCAGCCCCATACCAAGTTTTCGGCAACAAGTCCTACGGTGCAAAGTCCTATTGTGTGTGTGTGTGTGTGTGTGTGTACAGAAATCCATCGGACTTTTGTCCGAAGTACAAACGCGCATGCCCAGAACCAATGTTAAAATCAACCAACAATAGCAGAAGTTAACCAAAGGGTGGCGGTCAAGGGCAAAAATGAGCAGAAAAACCGTGTGATGTTGGGAAAGTTTGCAGAAAAGTCCTGCTCTGTGTATGCTATGGGTGTTCCCGGCTAACTCACTCTGGACAAAAATCCACGGAAAAGTTTTGTTTGAAGTCCGACCGTGTGTACGAGGCTTAACTTGTTTTCCAATAGTCTTTCAGGACAGCAGTAACCCGCCCTTTTGTTCTGTTGCTGTAATACTATGATATAACTGTTGCTTATGTGTTGCAGCCAGGGGTGAAGGTTCTCTACAAACAACTGATGGAAGCGACGCAAAGGCCTCCTATTAAATATTTGATTGAGGTGTTTCCTGTGGGAGGAGCAGCCATGATTTCTCCGGTACTGTTCTGAAAGTCTATTAGACTTACAGGTAACTTGTTTTCCAACTTGAATTTTTCTTTGCCTCTTGAACTTTTAGCAAGCAGTCAGGGGACAACATGTACAGGTCCTGTCAAACAATATGATGGTAGTGGCCTTCGTGTTGAAACAAGGGGAGCAAGGGCCTCTTAGAATTGGCCATGCAGTTAATTACCTGGGCAGAATGGAACATGGCTTCTCTAATGGCAGTCCATCTAATGGGTCCCAAAATCTCCTGGTGGATCTCCTGATCGGAGGTGGAATGGAGTCTGAACTAGGATGTCTTCCTAATGGTCATCAAGGCCTGTGGTTGGCCTTCAAGTGGACCTATTTGCAAAACAAACAAAATGCAAAAGAGTTGTGTTTTTTTTATTTTTTTTTATTTTTTTTTCGCTTCACAGGGAAGATCAGGCCATAGGGTTGGACGCTTTTGCCCATCCTTGGGACTATCCTCTGTTTTACGCTTATCCCCCATTTCAGAGAAGAGTGCTCGGATTTGATCCCGATTACCCCCTTGTGGATGAAAAGATCATGGTTTTTGACACTGCTAAATCTTGCCGCAAAGCCCCCCGGTAAACTACCATCTAGGAAGGACTTCTTAACACAGGGAGCACTGGGCCATCCGGAAACTGATTGTCTGCAGTTGACAGCCTGGTTTCTGAGGAGGATCTCCTAAGGGCCAAAGGTCTGGCAGAGAAGCTTGTGGCCACCCTTTTCTCTAGTAGGAAGGAGGTGACGTGGACTATCTACATGAAAGTGTGGAAGAAATTTTAATTCCTGGTGTTCTACTGAGGGTCTCCAGGTCAAAAATACAATTTCAGTTTTAGAGTTCCTCCATGATGGCATGGAGAAGGGGCTGGCAGCCAGCACCCTAAAATCTCGTGTGTGTGTGTGTGTGTGTGTGTGTGTGTGTGTGTGTGTGTGTGTGTGTGTTTGTTTTTTTTTTATTATAAAGGACTTTATCGCAAAAGTATTTTATATCTGGTCCCTGGCGCGAAACAGGCTGGTGGCCCTTAACATTCTCCCAAATGGGTTTCATATATTGTGTTGCAAGGGTTCATGGAGACTCCTTTCAAACCCCTGGAAGAGGCGTCTTTCTAAGGAATTTATTTCTAATGACAATTTTAATTATATTTTTTGGTGGCTATCACGTCAGCCCAAAGAATAAGCGAGCTTTAGGCTTTGGCTGTCACGGAACCCTCTTTAGTGATGATTCCCAGGTCGGGTGGTCCTTTAGAATAGATCTGGCATTCCTTCCCAAGATTGATACGTCTTTTCATTGTACGCAGGAAATGGTACTACCCACTTTGTCTTCAGCCCTAGACAATCCAGGGAATGATGCTTTCCATACACTGGATGTAAGAATATGCCTTTTACAATACCTAACCGTGACTAAAATGTTTAGAAAGTCAAATGCACTTTTTATAATCTTTCCGGGACCCCGCAAAGGGGAAAAAGCACTTTGGGAAGGTGGCTTGAATTAAACGATCAAAGAGGCCTACATGGTTAGGGGAGAAGATCATCCTTCAGGTATTTCTGCCCACTCTACAAGATCGACGGCAGTTTCCTGGGCTGAAAGGGCCAGTGCTTTGCCTAAACAAATATGCAAGGCTGCTACCTGGTCCAGCTTCTCTACGTTCCTCTGGCACTATAGGCCGGATCTTTTGTTGGCTGCAGATCAGGCCTTTTTGTAGGAAGGTGCTACAGGCAGTAGTCTCACCTTAGGATAAGTTTCTCGGTTTATGCTCTCCAGATGCTGTCCTGAAAGGCAATTTTGGAAATCCTTAGACTTACCGGTGATGGTATTTCTAAGAGCCTTTCAGGACAGCAGCTACTGCCCTCCCCGTTCCTAAAAATTGACTTGAGCATTTGTTATGGCTGTTTAGTGGTTTCTGTGCTGTGTTTTTTCCAGCGTGTCGGGGGGCCACTCAATAACTGAGGCCATGGTGAAAGAGGAGGGATTTTAAAGACTGCGAGTGTTTCCTGGGAAAGTAGGCAGAGCTACAGACTTTCCTGAAAGGCTCTTGGAAATGCCGTCACCAGTAGGTCTAACTAAGGTTTTTCAATACCCACAGACTTCTAGCAGGAATGCAACCCTTGTCGGTTCACCTTTTTATTCTTCTTGTCATAACACAGGAATCAACCAAATCTTCATTACTGTAGGCTCTGTTCCTACACTTAATTTGTCATCTATCAGACCACTACCTTGAACTGATTACTGCACAGTTCTCGTATTGTCCTAGCTGCAATCCAAGGCCGTATACCTGATATGGTGCCTTAACAACTCCTTGCTAGCGTACCCCTCCCACCCGGCAGATAGCCAAATAGCCCTCAAAGGTCACCTCACTCATACTACTTCGGTCATATTCCACGTTGCTTTCTAGGAGGCATACAAACCAGTTATTCAAGGCTTGTGCATCCAGATGGCATCAAAGTTTACAAAACGGAGGTGTCTCCTACCTCGAATGTTGGACAATGCTTTCCAGGCCTGCTTCAAGGTTTTTGAAGCTTCCTGGTGACAACTAATTACTTCTAGACAAAGCTCACGTTGAACTGGACCTGTTTTAACAGAATCAACTGAAATGCTAATCTTTGGAGCCAAACAAACCCTATACCAAAGCCATCAAACCAGACACTTTCCTAGCACTCTTCAGAAACCCAACAGTCCTTCTAAACCAATCTGCCTTAAAAGCCATAATAATCTACTGTATACACCAGTAACCCCCTCCAAAATACTTCATGAATGTCCCAAGCACCTTTTCCAGCTTTACAAGGGGACTTTAATCCATCACTGGCTGAATATCTTTTCTCTCATCTCAAACTCCCTTAACTCGATGCGTCTCCGAGACTCATTAGAAGGCCCAATCACAATGGAGGAAAGAAACTATGCTATTGGTAAACCTAAACCTGAAAAATTATCCAGGCTCTGATGGTTTGACCGCTGCTTACTGTAAATATTTTCTTACTTACTGGCCCCCCCTTGACAAAATGTTTCAACTCGCTCCTTGACCAGCAGTCTTTCTCTGCTGGCACATTTAACAGCCATCATCGCAAGGATTCTTAAGCCTAACACACATTGTGCTTCCTGTGCATACTTTAGACCAGGGCTTGACAAATTTGCTTGGAATCTAGGAGCCAGCTAAAAAAGTTAGGAGCCATGTTTTTTTTTTTTTTTTTTTTTTAACGACCAATGCGTGCAGAAGCGAACGCATACGCGAGTAGTGCCCGCATGTGAAAGCAGTGTTTAAACCACACGTGAGGTATCGCCATGATTGGTAGAGCGAGAGCAATAATTCTAGCCCTAGACATCCTCTGTAACTCAAAACATGCAACCTGTAGAATTTTTGAAATGTCGCCTATGGAGATTTTAAAAGGTAAAAGTTTGTCGCCATTCCACGAGCGGATGCAATTTTGAAGCGTGACATGTTGGGTATCAAATTTACTCAGCGTAACATTATCTTTCACAATCTAAAAAAAAAAAATTCGGCTTACTTTACTGTTATTTTATAATTTAAAAAAAAACTTTCTTTTTTTCCTCAAAGTGCGCTTGTAAGACCGCTGCGCAAATGCGGTGTGACAAAGTATTGCAACGACCGCCATTTTATTCTCTAGGGTGTTAGAATAAAAAATATATATAATGTTTGGGGGTTAACTTCTAAGTAAAGGGAAGGAGATGGGCGTGCAGTGAAACAGGCAAGCATTGCTGGTTGACTTGTCATACCAACGACCACCACAAGATGGCACCAAATTACAGAATGAAGCCTAGGCCTGCAGAAGGCCGCAAAGCCGCGGCCTTAATTAACGGCCGGCGCGGCCCGACGAGATCACGCGCGCGCGCTTGGGGGGGGGGGGGGCGCGCGCGCACACGGCGATACAGGTAACCTCAGCTGTGCTGCCCCAGGTGCCAGGTCGCTAATTCTAGTCGCATTTGTGACCTGGCGCCCGGGGATTGTCGAGCCCTGCTTTAGACCATCTCCATTCTTAACCTAGATGGCAAGATTTTAGCTAAAGTCTTGTTCTCGTGCCTTTTTTAATCTACTTCTCCGGAGATGAAGACCAAGTGGGGTTCGTACCCTCACAAGCCAGTAATGTATGTAAGACTGAATTTGGCATGTTCCAGATGGATACCTATGTGCCTCCCTGCCTTAGGAAAGCATTCTGAAGCTCCTCCCTGGGTCAGGTAATGGCCTCCCATGGCTTCCAGTACGGTCTCCACGATGACACCCAAATCTATCTCTCTACCACTCAGCTCACTTCTTCAGTCTCCTCACATATCACTAACTTACTAACAGACGTATCCGCCTGGATGTCACACCACTTCTTAAAACTCCATCCATACAAAACCAAGCTCATCATTTTTCTTCCCCCACATACCTCTTCCCCTGCCAAGGTGTAATCCTGGACTCTGAACTATCCTTTCGGCTCCATATCCATTCACTGTTCAAATCCTGCTGCCTCAACCTCTGCAACGTCTCCAAAATATGCCCCTTCCTAACAAATGACACCTCCAAGCTCCCTGTTTACTCCCTGGTCATCTCTCGCGTCCACTACTGCAACTCCCTCCTCACGGGATTACCTTTTACATAGGCTATCCCCTCTTCATTCCATCATGAATACTGCTGCCTGGCTCTCATCCACCTACCCAATCATTCAGGTTCTACTACTCTGTCAATCCCCCCACTTCCGCTCACCCAACAAATTAAACCCTTCATCAGAGCCAAATGACAACTGATTATACAGATGAAGGGGGGTTACCTTCAAAACGCGCCAGCTGGCAGGGACCCTGTTGAGGTCCTCCTTGAGTTACAGGTTTTGGCAAAGTTGGGTGTTTGCAGCCACTTGCAGTGGCATGATGTGCGAGCTTACTACCTACACTTGTGAGTAGTTTCTATTTCAATTCTCTTTAATAAATTTATGTTGGATATTGCACTAGGCCAGTGCGCCATTTGTTTTTATCTATTTTCCAGTGTTCTGAGAACCCCAGTCCTAGAGGGCAGCAAGGCTGTGCAGCAATATTAAATTGTGACTGTTCTATCCTCTTCCACATCATACCAATGCGCAGGAGAATATCGTTGCTTTCTTCCTTAGACTGCATTACTCAATTTGCAACGTGTGCTGTTGCAACCCCCACTCTTCAGGCCTCATATCCAGGCTGTACTTAAAACTATTAGGGACCAAACTCCCCCCCCCCCCCCCCCCACAAACATTTACAAATTAGAGAAAGACCTCAGAGTCTCTCTCCAGATACTGTAGACCTGAACGTGGTTTGGGATGCCTTTAGAACCTAGACACAGAATGTTACTGTTTTAAAAACAAACTACAAAGTTTTGATTCACTGCTACTTGGTCCCTGTGAGAATAGCCACATTTGTCTTTGTGCACCCCCAGCTGTTTTCGAGGATGCGGAGGCACAAGTACACCTCTCTACACCCAATGGTCTTGTCATGCTCCGTTGCATCTCCTTTCTGGACAGACATTTTCCACCTTCTCATCACAGATGCCCTGTGATCCATGTAACGGAAGGTCCCACGCTACGCTTGAGTGCTTCAGTTCAGTATATCGCTTCCTATGTCCTAAAACTTCAGATATCAGATATTTGTAAGAACCGGGGGAGACTAGCTCAGTTACATAGCTTAAACATGGAATCATTTATTGGACAAGAATACAGCCTTTTTATACATTTGAGAAGTATGCCAGTCCCTCACATATACAATAACCCAAAATATTTAACTAAAATATCACGTAGCTAACGAGGTAGGGTTGACTAATGGCTAATCACATCACATAAAGTGAAAGTCCACCCTAACACTTAAATTTCTCCCCTGCTCTAAAATGAAAAATCCCATTTCTCTTATCGTCAATGGACTGACACAGCTGGATACTGTAAACGTGTGGGTATGTGTCCCTGCTTGCAGGAGAAGATCTAGGCGGAATGTTAGAAACATACATTCTAGAACAAACCAGAGCTGAACAGCCCTGCCCAGGGGGGCGGTCCCTCCGGACATTACCCTCCCACCTGCAGCCAACAGCCTCAGTTTTTCTCGGCCTAGCAGAGGAAGACGTGGCTCTCTCTCAGGAGCCAGTCTCCTGGAAGATTTTACTTTTAAATTTTATTCCTTTGGGAATTGTATTTTATTTTTGAGACCTTCAATCAACTGTCGGCTGGGCAACAGGTTGGGTACACTGGTATCCTCGTAGTCTTCCCTGTCCGACCATCGAGTGTGCTGATCCTCGCCTTGTGTGCGTGAGACTCAGTTCACGACATGCCCCATGACTCCAGGGGTGGCCGGGTTGCTTTTATGCTCCCGCGGTCCTCTCAAGATTGAGCGGTACCTGACTGACTATCTTTCGCGGTGGACCAGGCTGACAGCTACGCAGTACTGCTCTGTGATAGGTCTGTCTGAAACAAGCCAGTGGGTCCCTCTGGGATGGGCAAGTAGTCTCTCTTGCTGCAGGTGAGTACATGCTGGCTGTGTTTCTTTCTATGGGGGTTTCTCCCTGTCTCCCCCCTGTTAGGCTGCTCTCTGAACCCTGTACTGGTGCTGTGCTGTGGGGGTGCTTGGGGGTCACTCTGGCCTGGCTGGTGGCGCTCATGTCTGTAGGGACTCTGGGAAGAGGAGCTGTTTTCTGGGGTGTGAGGTGCGGACTTATTGTGTGCGCCGTTAGCGCTTTTTATTTTTTGAATATTGCGCTCGGCGGCTATCTTGCCGTGGATCAATGGCGCAGTTATATCTGCGGCCGGCGTCCATTTTCTTGTAGCCGCTGCGATTTTACTTTTCGGTTTCGGCCTCTAGCAAGCGGCACGAATCTCCTCACAGATTCTTCTCTCTCCTCAGGCTTCACAGCACGGTTTCTTCAGTAGAACTGATAGGGGTGCAACGGATCCTCATTGATCCGTACGGATCAACACCTTCGAGTCGGGACTCGCGGCGATCCGTGGGCCTCCCGGTCCATAGGAAAGGCCGCGGCTTCGGCCTAGCTCCCGGAGCGGGGGCCATCTTGGTCCACCCAGCGCGGGTGATGCAGGCTGCTCCACGGAAGTGGATTGGCGGGCACGTTCCCTTCAGCTCATTGTGACTGACTCCTCACAGGCACAGCCCAGCGATGTGCTCTATGCTGCACCTTGAGGGATCCACACGAGGATCCGCTGCCGCCGCACCGGACGTCCCGCTACTGCCAGAGAAGAAAGAGGAGATTGAGGGGATCTGTATGGACTGAGTACGGGGGGCTTTCACTAGACACACAACACTCAGCCCATTGTGATTTGGGGGGTAAGGGAGGGCTTGTTTTTTTGTGTGAGTAGGGCATGTGATAGGACGGCCCACGGATTACAGTGGGATGGCTAGAAAAAACGCCTTAACCCGTGGGTGGAAAACAGAGGAGGGGGCTGCATGAGGAGAGGGCAGGACACACACGCAGGATACCAAACTATATATGTGTGTGTGTGTATATGTATATATGTGTGTATATGTGAGAAGTGGGCAAGCGGACATCTTGTTACACCCACTGGAGTTTTAGATTTCACAGTTATTTTTAACACAAATCGGAGCTTAAATATAGTATTTGTAAATCCGACAGACTGTTTACAGGTTAAATCAAATGTAAAAATCAGAGGTGTTCTGTCACATTAGCAACCATGTAAGGTCAGGAGGTTTGCTGCTGCTTTTAAAATTTAACATGTAAACAGTCCATCGGTTTTCCAAATACTGTGTTTAAAGCGATTGTATAGTCAATTTGGGTACTTTTACCTACAGGTAATGCTATAATGAGGCTTACCTGTAGGTAAAAACATCTCCTAAATCTTTACGGTTTAGGAGATATTCCCCTCGCAATGTGCCGCTGACTGCAGCGGCGCATGCGCAAGGGATTCTTGGCTGAAGGCCCGGCAGACGCCGGACAGAAATCTCCTGTGCGCAGGAGTGACATTGCAGCTCCAGCCACTCACAGCGCTGGAGCCGCGATACCTGGAAGACACGCAGAGGCAACAAGTCATCTCCTTCGGCGTGGACCAGGTGAGTTAACGATGCCTTGTTCTAAGGTAAGTATTTCATAATGAGCTAGTATGCGGTGCATACTAGCTCATTATGCCTTTTCCCTTGCAGGTGACTAAAAATAAATAAAAAAATAAAAATAAAAAATCTGACTATACAACCGCTTTAAGCGTATAAGCTCAGTTTTGGGTGTAACAAGATTTGTCTTGTTTTTTTTGTTTTTTTTGATCCGTTGCACCCCTAAGAACTGAGCAGTCCTGAAGGGTTGGTGAGTCCTCCGGGTATCCCCTCCTCAGCCTCGGCGTAGCCAGTGGGTGGACTGTATATTCACTGTAGTAGTGTATAAGGTCTCAGAGGGTGGCGATATGGAGTCTGGTACACCTGCTTCTCCACACTTGCCATAGGCAACTGGCAGCGCTCCTGCACCTGCGGTCCCTATGGACCAGTTGTCCGCAGTCCTGGAATCATTCCTTGTCGGAATTGAAGCGGTGTGTGAGCGCAAGGGAGTTGTAAAGCGCACCCTCCCCACACATTCTCCTGTAGGGGAGTGCTCTGTTTCAGATATGGGCCTAGCTACTGCCGCTCAGGACCCTAGCTCTGAGGATTTTGATGTCTTTGGACAGGACATTCCTTGTGAGGAAGACTCCAGTCATGAACCAGTAACTGACAGGGTGCTTGTAAGTGAACTCATTGATGCTGTGAGGGACACTCAGGTGGAAACTGTCTCCTTTGGTTGTTTTAAAACCGTCTCTTCAAAAAAGGTTTTTCCATATGTGCCTTTCTTTAATACATTCATTGACCAAGTCTGGGATAAGCCACAGAAGACTTTAACGGTCCCGCGGCGCCTAGCCATAAGGTACCCCTTTGAGGAGGACCTGGTTAAGAAGTGGGCTCACCCCCCAGTGGTAGACCCCGCGGTCGCCCGTTTGAATAAGGCTACCACGCTCCCAATAGAAGGGACTCCTGCATTTAAGGATCCCACTGACAGGAGGTCTGAGGTGGTGAGTAGAACTATGTTTACCTTATTGGGGTCTGCCTTACGCCCTATAGTGGCGGCGACACTTGTGTCTCAGAGGATGGGCAAAGATTTTGCACCAGACGGTACAGGAGCATAACCTCCCTCCTGAGACCATTTCCCTGGCTCATCAACTTGTGCAGGGTCTGGTCTATGTGTGCGATGCCACTTTGGATGCGGCCCCTTTAATATCTGGGGCCTCTATCTCTGCTGTGGTGCTGTGTCGCCTTATCTGGCTAAAATGCTGGTCTGCCGACCTAGCTTCCAAAAAGCTCCTGGCTGACTTGCCCTTTAAGGGCGGTAGACTGTTTGGGGCCGCCCTGGATGACATTATTAAGGATGTCACAGGGGGTAAGAGCACCTTCCTCCCTCAGTCTGTTAAGGGAAAGGAGCCCCTCCTCAGGTTGGGCCCTTCCTTTACGGCAAAGTTTTTTCGTCAGTCAGAATCCACAGGTAAGCCTGCCCAGACTGAAAAAAGTACGGCGGGGGGGGACACAAGCGTCCCTGGGTGCGTAAGCCTACCAAGCAATCTCCCAAGTCCGCCACTGCATGAAGTCTTGCCCCTGCCCAACTCGGAGATGGGGGGACGTCTTCGCATGCTCACGGTTCGGTGGACCTCCCGGATCTCCGACCGGTGGGTGTGCGAGGTGGTCACTTCGGGATACAGGATAGAGTTCCGCTCATGGCCCCCAAACAGGTTCTTCCCCTCAAATTCTCTCTCTCATTCCTGCCCGCCGGGCGGCCCTCTTGGGGGGGCCATACAGGATTTGCTCGGGTGCGGAGTGATTGTGCCAGTTCCGTCACAGGAGATTGTTCAGGGGTTTTACTCGAACCTGTTTGTTGTCCGGAAGGAGGACGGGGTACGGCCTATCCTGGACCTCAAGGCTTTTTGAATGACTTTGTGAAGGTACAAAAATTCCGGATGGAATCCATTCGCACGGTCATTGCTACCCTCCACCAAGGGGATTTCCTGGCGTCCTTGGATATCAATGACGCTTACTTGCACGTCCCAATCTGCGCAGGTCACCAGAGGTTTCTGCGCTTTGCCATAGGCGAAGTCCACAATCCGTTTGTGGCTCTTCCCTTAGCCCTTGCATCGGCACCACAGGTTTTCACCAAATCGCTTGCCCCGGTTCTAGCTTTGCTGAGACAGCGAGGAATTGTTATCGTGGGCTATCTAGACGATCTCCTTCTCAGAGCAGAAAATGGCTCAGACTTGGAGGAAAATGTGACAATAGTCAGTCAGACCCTACGGGACTTCGGATGGCTTCTGAACATGCCGAAGTCGGTTCTAGTCTCGACTCAACGATTGGAGTATCTGGGGTCTGATCCTGGACACTTGGGCAGAGAAGGTGTTTCTACCCTCTGAGAAGTTACTGACACTTCAGTCGGCAGTGCGGGTTCTGACGTCCCGAAAATAGTCGTCAATTTGCTTCTGCATGAGAGTCCTGGGACTAATGGTGGCCTCCTTCGAGGCGGCTCCATATGCCCAATCCCGCAGTCGGGCATTGCAGAAGTGGATTCTGTCATTTTGGGACAAGTCCCCATTGTCATTGGATCTTCAGATCCAGGTGAGTCACTCTGTCAAAGCGTCCCTGACGTGCTGGCTGAGATCCCCGGCTCTTCGGGCTGGGAAGTCATTCCTCCCCATCCAGTGGACGGTGGTCACGACGGACACCAGCCTGATGGGCTTGGGAGGAGTTTGGGGAGTCCTGTCAGCGCAAGGCCTCTGGACTCCGGACGAATCTCGTCTCCCAATCAACATTCTGGAATTGCGAGCGATCAGACTGTGTCTCTCCGCGCGGTCGAAGAGACTACAGGGCTGCTAGATCAGAATTAAGTCAGACAACGCCACGGCTGTGGCGTATGTCAACCATCAAGGGGGCGCTCGGCTGCGGCATCTAAGGTTGCCTACATCCTAAAGTGGGCGGAAAGAAGCGTGTCGGCCGTCTACATTCCGGGCGTCGCAAATTGTCAGGCGGACTATCTGAGTCGCCAGTCTTTGGACCAGGGGGAGTGGTCCTTGCATCCGGAGGTGTTTCAACTCCTTTGTCAGCGGTGGGGCACACCAGATGTGGACCTGATGGCATCTCGACTCAATCGCAAGGTGTCGAGGTTTGTGGCCAGGTCCAGGGACCCCTGGGCGGATGCCTCGGACGCTTTATATACGCTTGCCCTCCACTGCAGTTGATTCCTCGTCTGCTGCGCGGGTTAGTGACCGAGGGCATTCCGGTGATCCTGATTGGCCTCAGTGTCATTGGTACGCCGATCTGGTACGTCTCATCGCGGACGTTCCTTGGGGACTGCCCAAGAGGGAGGACCTTCTGTCTCAAGGTCCTATCTTTCATCCTGCTTTACGGTCTCTGGTTTTAACGGCATGGCTATTGAGAACCAGGTGCTGAAGGACCGAGGCCTCTCTGATTCGGTGATTTCAACCATGCTTAGGACATGTAAGTCTTCTAGAAAGATCTATCACCGTACCTGGAGAGTTTACATCGCTATGTGCGATGAGATAGACTGGCATCCACGGACGTACTCTGTCCCCAGAATCCTGCGCTTCTTGCAGCGTGGTGTAGCCCAAAGGCTGGCATTGAGCACAATTAAGGGTCTGATTTTGGCCTTGGCCGTTTACTTTCAACGACCCCTAGCAGGTCATTCTTTAGTTAGCACTTTTGTGCAGGGGGTTCGCCATGTGATTCCCCCTGCCAAGCCTCCGCTCCCTCCTTGGGATCTGAACTTGGTGCTCTCGGTTCTTCAGGAACCTCTTTTTGAAAATATCAGTTATTCTTCTTTTAACCTTGTCTCAGAAGGTGGCTTTCTTAGTCGCCATCGCTTCTGTTAGCCGGGTGTCTGAGTTGGCGGCTCTGTCATGCAAGTTGCCTTACCTGGTCCTCCATAAGGATAAGGCGGTGTTGCACCCGCGACCATCTTTCCTTCCAAAGGTGGTTTCCGCCTCATCCATCGCATCCTAGAGAGGTTGTGCTTCACAATTTGGATGTGGTACGAGCCTTACGGGTGTACCTGTCTGCTACTGCTTCCATTTGGAAGTCTGACTCACTGTTTGTGTCTGTCTCGGGTCCAAAACAGGGCCAAGTGGTTTCGTCTGCCACCATTTCTAGGTGGATCAGACAGACCGTTATTCAGGCCTATGCCATTTAAGGGGCGGGCGCCTCCCTTTCCGGTTACGGCGCATTCCACTAGGGCAATGGGTGCTTCCTGGGCTTTCCGATATCAAGCGTCGGTTGCACAAGTGTGCAAGGCGGCGACCTGGTCGTCCGTTCATACCTTTTCTAAGTTCTATAAGGTTGATGTGGCTGCATCTTCGGATGCTTCCTTTGGCCGCAAAGTGCTGCAGGCCGCTGTTTAATGTTGCAACTCCTCCGTTGAGGAGCTCTGCTTGTTTAGAGTGAAGTTTTGGTTGTTCCTTTACTACTGCTCCCACCCTTCTGATACTGCTTTGGGACGTCCCACACCTTTACAGTTTCCAGCTGTGTCAGTCCATGGATGATAAGAGAAAATAGGATTTTTGTACTCACCGTAAAATCGGTTTCTCTGACGTCCATGGACTAACACAGCATCCACCCTTCCTTTTTAAGGTTTGGTACTGCTTTGTTACGAACTGAGGCTGTAGGTGGGAGGGTAATGTCCGAAAGGACCGCCCCCCCCCTGGGCGGGGCTGTTCAGCTCTGGCTTGTTCTAGAATGTATGTTTCTAACATCTAATATTCTGCCTAGATCTTCTCCTGCAAGCAGGGACATATACCCACACGTTTACAGTATCCAGCTGTGTCAGTCCATGGACGTCAGAGAAACGGATTTTACGGTGAGTACAAAAATCCAATTTTTTTTCTTTATTTTGCAGTATACAGTTACAGTGCCATCACATGACTTCAATTCTATTTCCTTCTGAGAGTAAAATCGGCAAGTGGATGTGGTTCCTGAAAGCTAGTGAAATCACTTTCTGGGAGGGACACTGTTCCTGTGTAGCCAGTGGGTGTATACAGGATGGGAGGCGCTGATCATGCCTTCCCGCCCAGTGTCCCCTCGTACATTCTAGTACATGAGAAAATTAAGGAATAAAAACCCCGTCCACAGAGGGGGATGGGAGGTACAGTGCACATATACAGTATAGCTGTGCACAGGAGAAGGGAGCTCGACACGGGGGCATCTTTTCCCATCTATGCAACTTTGATAATAAGCTACTTTGAAAAGGTGGGGATAAATGTGTAGCGCTACGTGTTAAACCAAGTGACATTCAACAATGTGTACCCAGCAATATGTAACTAAAAGGTGTAACATGAGAAAATGGGGGGCTAAGCAAGGTTCTCAGCAGGTGTGAACAAAAACGTGAAGTCAGTCCATAGAGACCAAAATATACAACATTCAATGTGATATAATGTCCATTATGTGTAAACATAAACGTTATGAAGTTTTCATGAGATTACAACGAACATCCCAACGTGAATCTTCAGGTCAGTGATGAAGTGCAAATGCGCTTACCGGAACTGTTGGACCTGACTATCATACGACAACGGATCAATCGAGCTTAAGGTGTCCCAATAGGCTGTTACACAGGGGCGTCAGCGAGAATCCAAAGGGAGATGTAATCCACCACGTTGGCATCCAGGTGATATCAACCCGAGGTATGATGGATCCGATGTTCCTCGGCCGCAGGTATCCTGGTATAGGTGACCCAACTGGATTGTAGGTAAGGATATCATGGGGGTCTTCCATACATCCAAACACAACCCGGTGCGGATAAGCAGCAACCCTGATTAGGGTAATAAAAACCAACTGGAGAGAACTCAAACATATTTTTTATCGTCCATGGACTGACACAGCTCTCATACTGTCTACGTGTGGGTATATGTCCCTACTCGCAGGAGAAGATCTAGGCAGAATGTTAGATTTTATAAACCTACATTCTAGAACAAACCAGAGCTGAACAGCCCCGCCCAGGGGGGCGGTCCCTCCCGACATAACCCTCCTCCCTGCGGCCTCAGTTTTTTTTCTGCCTAGCAGAAGGAGAAGCTGTGGCTCTCTCAGAAGCCAGTCTCCTGGAAGATTTTACTTTGAAATTTTTATTCCTTTTGGGAATTTTATTTTATTTTGAGACCTTCAATCAACTGTCGGCTGGGCAACATGTTCGGTACACTGGTGTCCTCGTGGTCTTCCCTGTCTGACCATCGAGCGTGCTGATCCTTGCCTTGTGTGCGTGAGACTCAGTTTACGACATGCCCCATAACTCCAGGGGTGGCCGGGTTGCTTTTATGCTCCCGCGGTCCTCTCAAGATTGATCAGTACCTGTCTGTATCTTTCGCGGTGGACCGGGCCGGCAGCTACGCAGTATTACTCTTTGATAGGTCTGTCTGAAAAAGCCAGTGGGTCCCTCTGGGATGGGTAAGTAGTCCGCCCTCCTGCTGCAGGTGAGTACATGCTGGCTGTGTTTCTTTATATGGGGGGTTTCTCCTTGTCCCCCCCCCCCGTTATGCTGCTCTCTGCACCCTGTACTGGGGCTGTGCTGTGTGGGGGTGCTTGGGGGTCACTCTGGCCTGGCTGGGGGCACTCATGTCTGTTAAAGTGGACTCTGGGTGAGGAGCAGTGTTCTAGTGTGTGGGTGTTCTACTTTACTGTGTGCGCCATTAGCGATGTGAGGTCATTTAGAAAACCACGCTCGGCTGCCATCTTGCCGTGGATCAATGGCACAGTAATGCATGCGGCCATTTTCTTGAAGCCGCGGCGCTTTTACTTTCAGTTTCGGCCTCTATTGGCGCTGCTGCGGCGCGAATCTCACGCTCTCCTCACGCTCTCCTCACGCTTCACTCGTGCTGCAGCGTGGTTTCATACAGTGGAACTGAGCAGTCCTTACAAGGGTTGGCGAGTCCTCTGGGTATCCCCTCGGCTTCAGCGTAGCCAGTGGGTGGACTGTATTATTCACTATAATAGTGTCTAAAGGTCTCAGAGGGTGGCAGTATGGTGTCTAGTTCACCTGCTTCTCCACACTTGTCTGAGGCGACTGGCAGTGCTCCTGCACCTGCGGTCCCTAGCGACTAGTTGTCGGCAGTCCTGGAATCATCCTTGTCAGGATGGAAGCGGTGTGAGCGCAAGGGAGTTGTAAAGCGCCCCCTCCTCACACATTCTCCTGTAGGCGAGTGCTCTGTCTCAGATATGGGCCTAGCTACTGCCGCTCAGGACCCTAGCTCTGAGGACTTTTCATGTTTTTGAACAGGATATTCCTTGTGAGGAAAACCCCAGTTCTGAATAACTGACAGGGTGCTTGTAAGTGAACTCATTGATGCTGTGAGGGACACTCTCAAGCTGAATGTTGAGGCTGAGACACAGCTCAGGTGGAAGCGGTCTCCTTTGGTTACTTTAAAGACGTTTATTCAAAAAAGGTTTTTCCATATGTGCCTTTTTTTGATTCTTTCTGTAAGAGAAACCCGGTGAACAAGCACACAGCCATGCACAGACGTGCACTTTCCAAGAAGTACACAAGAAAAGACATGTTTTGGCGCATGCACGCTCACGCCGGTCTGCCTATTTAAACCTGCCAGTTATATGCACACTTTGAGTGGTCTTTCAGCTAGTGCCTGATTTTACCTGATTTGCTTCCAGTTTCCTCTAAACCTGACCCGGCTTGCCTGAACCTTCCTCTTGACCTCCGCCTGCCTACTCGTGACCCCGGCTTGTGCTTGACTCTGCCTGATGTTCCTGTACCTCATTGCCCGACTGTGTACCGAACCTGGCCTGTGTCCTGTCTTTGTCTCTGCCTCACGTCTCGGTACCTGCCCTGTCCGGCTGTTGATGACTCCTTGGCTTACATCCCGGCTACGCTTCCAGCTGCTGATCCAGCGCCACGGAGCTCCCTTTCTCAGTTCCGGCCCAGCGCCCTCTGGCTACCTGGTTTCTGCCAAGTCTCCACCAGAGCCATCTTCTACATCAGCCCTCATGCCACTCTGTGTCCTCCACTCTCTGTTGCCACTATCAGACGTGTTGGACAGGAGGTGCAAGAGAAGCCCCCATCTACAGCTCGATCTCCACCAGGTACGTGACACATTTATTGTCTAAGTCTGGGAGAAGCCGTAGAAGACTTTGACGGTCCCGCAGCGCCTAGCTATGAGGTACCCCTTTTGATGAGGACCTGGTTAAAAAGTGGGCTCTCCCCCTAGTGGTCGACCCCCAACCCCCCCCCCTCCCCCCCGGTCGCCCGTTTGAATAAGGCTACTACGCTCCCAATGGAAGGGACTCCTGCATTTAAGGATCCCACTGACAGGAGGTCAGAAGTGGTGAGTAGAACTATGTTTACCTTATTGGGGTCTGCCTTACGCCCTCTAGTGGCAGCGACGTGTGTCTTAAGACACTCACAGGATGGGCAACGAATTTTGCACCAGACTGTGCAGGAGCATAATCTCCCTCCTGTGACCATTTCCCTGGCTCACCAACTTGTGCAGGGTTTAGTCTGTGTGCGATGCCACTTTGGATGCGGCCCCTTTAATATCTGGGGCCTCTATCTCTGCTGTGGTGCTGCGTCACCTTATCTGACTGAAATGCTGGTCGGCCGACCTAGCTTCCAAATGGCTCCTGGCTGACTTTCCCTTTAAGGGCGGTAGACTGTTTGGGGCCGCCCTGGATGACATTATTGTGGATGTCACAGGGGCTAAGAGCATCTTCCTTCCTCAGTCTTAAGGAAAAAGAGCCCCACCGTAGGCCGGGCCCTTCCTTTCCCGCAAAGTTTTTTCGTCAGTCAGAATCCACGGGTAAGCCCGCCCAGACTGAAAAAAGTGCGGCTGAGGGACATAAGCGTCCCTGGGTGCGTAAGCCTACCAAGCAAATTCCCAAGCCGCATGATGTCTTGCCCCTGCCTGACTCTGGGGTGGGGGGACGTCCTTGCAGGTTCACGGTTCGGTGGACCTCCCGGATCTCCGACTGGTGAGTGTGCGAGGTAGTCACCTCAGGATACAGGATAGAGTTCCGTTCCTGGGCCCAGACCGATTCTTTCCCTCCAATTCTCCCTCTCCTTCCTGCCCGTCGGGCGGCTTTCTTGGGGGCCATACAGGATTGATCAGGTCCGGAAGTGATTGTGCCAGTTCCGTCACAGGAGAGATTTCAGGGTTTCTACTTGAATCTGTTTGTAGTCCCAAAAAAGGGACGGGGTTTGCCCAAACCTGGGCCTCAAGGCCTAAATGCTTTGGTGATGATGCCAAAGTTACGCATGGAATCCATTCGCACGGTGTTCGCTACACTCCATCGGGATTTTCTGCCGTCCTTGGACATCAAGGACGCCTACTTGCATGTTCCGATCTGCGCAAGTCACCAGTAGTTTCTGCGCTTGCGATCGGCCAAGTCCACTATCAATTTGTGACTCTTCACTTCGGCCTAGCCTCGGCACCAAAAGCGTTTACCAAGGTGCTTGCTCCGGTTCTAGCTTTGCTGTGACAGTGAGGCAGTGCTATCTGGACGATCTTCTAAGAGCAGACAATGGCTCAGAATTAGAAGTGTGACTATCGTCAGTCAGACCCTTAGGGACTTCGGGTGGCTCCTGGTCCCGTCTCAGCATTAGGAGTATCTCAGTCTGATCCTGGACTCCTTGGAGGCGTAGGTATTCCTACCTCTGGAGAAGTTGCTGACATTTCAGTCTGCAGTGTGGGTCCTGACGTCCCGAAAACGGTCGTCAACCCGTTTTTTGCTTGAGTCCCCGGACTCATGGGGGCTTTGTTTTGAGGCCGTTCCGTATGCCCAAACACACACATGGGCATTACAGTAAGAGATCCTGTCCATTTGGGACAGATCCCAGTTGTCCGTGGATCTTCAGATCCAGATGAGTCACCCAATCAGGGCGTCCCTGGCGTGGTGGTTGGGGTCCCCGGCTCTTTGGTCCGGAAAGTCGTTCCAACCCATCCAGTGGATGGTGATCATGATGGACGCCAGCCTGACGGGCTGGGGTGGAGTCTGGGGAGTCCTGTCAGCCCAAGGGCTTTGGACGAAACCCGTTTACCGATCATTGTTCTGGAAATACGGGCAGACTGTGTCTCTCCTCCTGGTCTCTGTCGGCTGTCTACATTGAGCGTAGACAATTGGCAGGCGGACTATCGGAGTCTCCAGACGCTGGACCAGGGAGAGTGGTCCTTACACCTGGAGGTTTTTCAAATTCTGTGCCGGCGGTGGGGCATGCCGGATGTGGACCTGATGGCCTCTCAACTCAATCGTAAGTTTTCGAGGTTTGTGGCCAGGTCCAGGGATTCTTGGGCGGATGCCTTGGATTTGTTGGTGGGCCCATGGGGTCATTATCGCCTGATATCTGTTATCCGGTGCTGCAGCTACTTCCTGGCCTGCTGCGCAGGGTTGTGGCCGAAGGGATTCTGGTGATCCTCTTTGCGCCGGATGGGCCTCGGCGTCATTGGTACGCTGATCTGGTACATTTGCGGACGTTCCTTGGCGGTTGCCAATGAGGGGAGGACCTTCTGTCTCCAGGTCCTTCTTTTTTTTTCAATCCTGTTTTACAGTCTCCGGGCTTTAACGGCATAGCTATTGAAAGGCAGGTGCTGAGTCTGAGGTCTCTCGGATTCGGTAATTTCGACCATGTTAAGGGCACGGAAGCTTACATCGATATGTGCGAAGAGCTGGACTAGCGTCCACGGACTTATTCCGTCCCCAGTATCCTGCGGTTCTTGCTGCGTGACGTGACTCAAATGCTTGCTTTGAGTACCATTAGGGGTCAGATTTCGGCCTTGGCCGTCTTCTTTCAGCGACCGCTAGCAGGTCATTCCTTGGTTAGCACCTTTTGTGCAGGGGGTTTGCCATGTGCTCCCTCCTGTTAAACTTCCTCTCCCTCCTCGGGATCTGAATTTGGTGCTCTCGGTTCTCTAGGAACCTCACTTTGAAAATATCAGAGATATTCCCCTCTTGACCTTGTCTCCGAAGGTGGCCTTCTTAGTGGCCATTACTTCTGTTAGACGGGTGTCTGAGTTGGCGGCCTTGTCCTGCAAGTCGCCCTATTTGGTCATCCAGGATAAGGTGGTGTTGCGTCTGCGACCTTCTTTTTGCCAAAGGTGGTCTCGGCTTTTCACCTAAATGTGGACATTGTCCTCCCATCTTTGTGTCCTCACCCATCACATCCCCAGAGGGTTTGCGCTTCACACATTGGATGTGGTACGTGCTATGACTCACTAGTTGCGTCTGTCTCTGGTCCGAAACAGGGCCGAGCGGTATCGTCTGCCACCATTTCTAGGTGGATCAGACAGACCTATGCCATTAAGGGGCAGCCGCTTCCCTTTCTGGTTACGGTGCATTCCACCAGGGCAATTGGTGCTTCCTGGGCTTTCCAACATCAAGCGTCGGTTGCACAAGTGTGCAAGGCGGCGACCTGGCCGTCCGTTCATACCTTTTTTAAAATTCTATAAGGTTGATGTGGCTCCATCTTCGGATGCTTCCTTCGGCCGCAAAGTGTTGCAGGCCGCTGTTTAATGCTGCAGCTCCTCCGTTGAGGAGCTCTGCTGGTTTGGAGTGAAGTTTTGGTTGTTCCTTTTACTATTTGCTCCCACCCTTTTCTTATACTGCTTTTGGGACGTCCCGCGCGTAAACAGTATGAGAGCTGTGTCAGTCCATGGATGATAAGAGAAAATAGGATTTTTGTACTCACCGTAAAATCCGTTTCTCTGACGTCCATGAACTGACACAGCACCCATCCTTCCTTTTAAGGTTTGTACTGCTTTGTTACGAACTGAGGCTGCTAGCTGCAGGTAGGAGTGTTATATCCGAAGGGACCGCCCCCTGGGCGGGGCTGTTCAGCTCTGGCTTTGTTCTAGAATGTATGTTTCTAACATTCTGCCTAGATCTTCTCCTGCGAGCAGGGACATATACCCACACGTAAACAGTATGAGAGCTGTGTTAGTCCATGGATGTCAGAGAAACAGATTTTACGGTGAGTACAAAAATCCTATTTCTCTAGTCTTCTTCCAGGACGGCACACCTGAGAGATGACTGGTCCACCTGACAGGAAACACAATCAACACATGAGGTTAAAAGGCCCCTCCCTTCCCCTGCACCTCAGTTCTTGATTGTGTTTCCCGGCAGCGAAACGTTTGTTATTTTTGTCAGACCTGAAGTCGGTAGCGGATGGTCTCCCCCCTGAGAGCTGGACGCCAAGGCCGGGGAGGGTTGCGGGTCCAGCCAGGGATCAGTCCCTTCTCAGGGGGGGGTTCCCAATGACCGGTGGTATTCCCCGGTAAAGAGCCTCCCGGGCACAGGGGCGTTTCCCGGATCTCTTGTGGGTACATGCTCTCCACCTACCTTCCACCCAGTCTAGGGTACTTGGGGGATGAAGGAACCGGAGGGTCTGCAGAAGTCCAGGCCGCTGGAGGAGGAAGGCTGTCATTTTTCCTGACAGTGCAGCTCCATAGGGAATGCTGGAAACACTCCTAGGCAGGAGTGAGCGTTCGTCGGGTGGAGCAAGATGGCGCCTCTTCCGGTTCCGGGCGACATCACTTCTGGTTTCCGGTCCACGCCAAAATGGTGGATCCGGACACTAGAGGCCAAAATGGGACTACCTCTGGCGGCGGGACTCCAGCAAAATGGCGCCGATCAGCGTCCTGGCCATAAAAATCCGGTGGAGCCAGGCGGAGGTCCCACAGGCCCCTCTCACCGCCTGGAGTCTCACAGCAGAGCTCCTAGGAAGTAGGAACCAGCTGAGACCAGGAATGGAGCGAGAGGAGGACACAGCAGTGGCTGCATCCCAGGAGGGGACCACGAGTGGTGAGTCTTTCCTCTATTATTCACAAGGGGTTGGTTAAGGGAGGTCTTACCCACACCCCTTGGGGGGGGGGCAGGAGAAAGTACAGCTTAATAAAAAACTAGTGCTATCTTGTCTTTTTGTCTCCTTAGAACCCAGTGGATCTGCTCAAGGGGCCCACAAGGTTAAAAGCAAAAGTACCCCTCCCCCTAGAACAAAAAGGTGTGGGAATTGCAATGAAAAGCTCCCACTTGATCACGCAAAGCCTTTTTGTTACAGGTGCATACATAAATTGTCGGGTAAGGAAACCTCACAGGTGTTGAGGGACTTCCTTACAGTACAGGCAGAGATGCTGACTACGTTACAATCCCTTAAGACAGTTATTGCATCTAAGGAAGAGCATAGCACTAGTGGCAGAGAGGTTCTGTCCTCTAGAGAAGGTACTTCATCTCAGGGGGACACATCTGACAGAGGTCAGAGAACCCCACAGGGGCCTCCCTCTTCCATTACTTCAGGAGTAGATGAGCTTGAGGACCCAGAGGAGTCAGAAGAGGACTCATTAAAGGAGGGGGAAGGTTCAGACCCTGAAAGCCAGGACAGTGACAGTCCTAAACTTAGGCATCTCTTTCCCGTGGAGGACATGGGACAGTTGCTTAAGGCAATTTATGCCTCTGAAGATATCCCAGAACCTCCAGTACAGACAACAGCCCGGGATAAGTTTTGTATAAGGGCTTAGGAATACCTCAGTCCAGAGTATTCCCAGTACACCAAACCCTTAAGGAGGTAATTCTGAGGGAGTGGAAGGACCCGGAAAGGAAGGTCCTTAAGCTAAAAACCTGGAAGAGAAGGTTCCCTTTTGGGGAGGAAGAAGTAGAGCAGTTTTTCAAGACCCCCAATTTAGATGCAGCCCTTTCTCAGGTCTCTAAGAAATCCGATTTGTCCTTTTGAGGACTCGGGTAGCATTAAGGACCAAATGGATAGGAAGGCTGAAACGCTTCTGCGCAGAGCATGGGATGCCAATGCGGCAGCCATGGCTCCTGCACTAGCATCTGCCTGCGTAGCCAGGAATGTGAATGCCTGGCTAGGTAGGCTCTCTGGCCATGTTTCTAGAGGGGACAATTCCGAAGAGGTTATGGACTCTCTAGAAAGAATTAACAAAGCAGTAGCATATTTGGCTGATGCGACAGTGGAGGTGGTCAGAACCTCAGCCAAGTCAGCGGCCCTCCTGAACTCCGCAAGAAGGGCTGTCTGGGTTAAGTCATGGCAGGGGGACCCTATGTCCAGATCACGGCTCTGCGGGGATACCTTTTTGAAGGTTCCCAGCTTTTTGGCCCTGGTCTGGATCAGGTCCTATCGCGATCTGCAGAGAAGGGGAAAAAGTTCCCGGTTAAGGCCAAGAGAGAAAAAGGCAAAAAGTTTTTCGTGCCCCTCCTAATCAGGGCCAGTTCAGGGCCAAGAAAGACACCAATAGAAGATGGGGAAAGGGAAAGGGCGGACAGAAGGGTGGCCTGCTCTTCTCCGGACCCAAGGACGCCAGCAGGCAGCCAAAGTGACGCCAGCGTCAGGGTAGGGGGGGAGACTTTCTCGATTTGTCCCTCAATGGCGAAGGATCTCCGAAAGCCCCTATATCCTGACAGAAGGATGTCGTCTGGAACTTTCCTCTCCTCCCCCTCAAAACTTTACTCTGACCCATCTCCCCAAAGAACCTTTGAGAGCAGCAGGGTTGATGGACAATTTGCAGGGATTGGCGGACCAGGAGGTTATTGTTCCCGTTCCACCCGAAGAGCTCTACCAGGGATTTTACTCCCACGTGTTTGTGGTCCAGAAGCCGTCAGTAAAATTTTGCCTGATATTAAATCTCAGGAAGCTGAACAGGTTTCTGATACACAAGAGCTTTCGGATGGAAAGCATTTATACTGTGAGAAAACATCTATTGAAGGATGCCTTTATGGCCACAGTGGATCTGAGGGACGCGTATCTCCACGTGGCTATTGCCCCGGAACACCAATCCCTGCTGAGGTTTGCAGTCCTGACAAGCAAGGGTATACAACACTGGCAATACCGAGCACTTCCCTTTGGCTTAGCTGCAAGCCTAAGAGTGTTCACAAAGATATTGGCAGAGGTTGTAGCTTACCTGCATTTACAGGGGGTATCTCTGATACCCTATTTAGACCTCCTGATCTATGGACAGTCTTTAGAGCAAGTGACAGCAGACATAAAGACGGTGATCTGCACCTTGGAGAACTTGGGTTGGATAGTAAACAGGGAAAAATCATCCCTAGTGCCATCCCAGATAAAAACTTTCCTAGGATACTCTGTGGACGCAGGGGCTCAGAAGCTTTTTCTCCCAGAGGAAAAAAGGTTAAAGGTAATATCAGCAGTTTCCTCTCTATTGGAACCCAGGGACTGCTCTCGCAGGCAGGTCATGAGTGTCCTTGGCCTAATGATTGCCTGTATTCCGGCGGTTCCCTGGGCTCAGCTCCATTCCAGGGAGCTACAGTTTTTCCTTCTATCCTCCTGGGACAAGAAGACAGAGTCTCTGGATGGGAAGGTGGCCATTCCAGCAAGGGTAAGGGCCTCCCTAGATTGGTGGCTGGGTCAGGACAGACTCGCGTTGGGTCGTCTCTGGACCCAGTGGAACCCTGGGTCAGGCTCTGAAGGCCTTCGAAAGCAGAGTTCAGGGACTAGACGTCCAAGTCCTCTCGGACAATGTGACAGCAGTTTCCTATCTAAACCGACAAGGGGGTACAAGATCCAGAAGGCTACTAAGTCTAGCCCTGGAGATTCTGAGTTGGGCAGAAGGGGTCCTTCAATCCATATCGGCGGTCCACATAAGAGGGATCACCAATGTGGTAGCGGATTTCCTGAGCCGACAGCCCATTCACCAAGGGGAATGGGAACTAAACCAGAGAGTATTCCTCCAGATAAGTCAAGAGTTCGGGGTTCCGGAGATAGACCTTTTCGCCCACCAGAGGGAACAGAAAGGTGGAGCGTTTTTTTCTCTCTCACCAGAGAGGGAGGTTCAGAGGGAATAGATGCTCTAGCTCAGAATTGGGACTGTCACCTAGCATATGCTTTCCCTCCACTAGCTTTGATTCCTCGGGTTCTACAGAGGCTGGCCAACTCCGAGTGCAAGCTGATTCTGATAGCCCCTTGGTGGCCCAAGAGGACTTGGTTTGCTACTCTGAAGAAATGGTCGGTGGCCCCTCCTTTTCCTCTCCCAACCAGGCAGGATCTTCTTCTGCAGGGGTCAGTCGTTCACCCCAACCCAGGATTCTTCAGGTTGACGGCATGGCTCTTGAGAGGGAGATTCTCAGAGGCAAAGGATGCTCCGATAAAGTGATTGAGACCCTCCTAGGTAGTCGAAAACCAGTCACTAGGAGGATATATTCAAAGGTTTGGAATACTTTTTCTCACTGGTGTCAAGATAGAGAAGTGTCTAGTCCTTCGGTACCAGTGATACTAGAATTTTTACAGGCGGGGTGGACAAAGGAATTGCCACAAATACCCTGAAGGTACAGATAGCTGCTCTATCCATATTTTTGGACCAGAGGCTCACGTTAGAGCCTCTGATTAGGAGGTTCCTAGTAGCTAGGGAGAGGTTAACCCCCATAAAGGTTAAAAAGATTCCCCCCTTGGAATCTAACATTGGTCTTGGAAGCGTTGACGAAAGCGCCTTTCAAACCAGCTCAGGAGATCTCCATTAAATTTTTGACGCTTAAGTTAGCCTTTTTACTGGCCATCACAACAGCCAGAAGAGTAAGTGACCTGCAGGCCTTGTCAAGTAAAGAGCCTTTTCTGTTGATTCTGGAAGATAGAGTGGTGCTGAAGCAAGACCCACTTTTTCTTCCCAAAGTCGCATCACAGTTTCATAGGTCGCAGGAGATCATTTTGCCTTCCTTTTGTGAAAACCCAAAGAACAAAGGAGAGGAAAAATTTAAGTTTTTAGATGTCAGGAGATGTTTGCTGACATACTTGGACAGAGTGAAGGACTTCAGGAAGTCGACTCACCTTTTAGTTTTATTTAGCGGCCCTAGGAAGGTAGGGCAGGCTTCTAAATCTACAGTGGCTAGGTGGATTAGGCAGACCATAGGTATGGCTTATGAGCAGTCAGGTTCCCCAGTACCAGGTAACATTAAAGCTCATTCAACAAGATCTTTGGCGGCCTCTTGGGCAGAAAAAGCAGGGGCCTCAATCGAACAGATCTGCCGAGCAGCCACATGGGCGAATCAGGACACCTTCTTAAAGCACTATAGAGTGGAACTACTATCGCCTCAGGATCTGACGTTTGGAAGGAAGGTCTTACAAGCGGTGGTCCCACCTTAAGGTAGGCCTTGAAGTTCTTGTCCATCCTCTCAGGTGTGCCGTCCTGGAAGATGACTAGAGAAAATTGACAGTTACTTACCGTTAACTGTTTTTCTAGGATATCTTCCAGGACGGCAGGCCTACTTCCCACCCCTGGTTTGATGTAAGTACTACGGGTAGAGTTTCCCTCTGGCACCCGGATAGCCTATTACTTTGGTAGAACTGAGGTGCAGGGGAAGGGAGGGGCCTTTTAACCTCATGTGTTGATTGTGTTTCCTGTCAGGTGGACCAGTCATCTCTCAGGTGTGCCGTCCTGGAAGATATCCTAGAAAAACAGTTAACGGTAAGTAACTGTCAATTTTTTAGCGCTCTCGATTTTCTATAGGTAATTTGAGGATATGCTTCAACATATTAAGACAAAACATCAGTGACAAGAAGATGCCAATACTTTTGAATAATCTGACAGTCCTTATGTTCCCCTGCGTATCTTGTAATTAACCGCACTTTTGTTAACTTTTACAGGATTTCTTAGAATGAAGTACATTTCTTTTATCTTGGAGTTATGCTTTCTGAAGCTTTTTTTCAGGCAAGATCTACTATACCCCCTATCTATCAAACGAGTCTGAAGTGCTTTAGCTTCCAGCTCAAAATCTTCACTCCGACTACAATTTCTCCTTTTATCTAAGGTATTGGCTATATGGTTTACTCTGGATAAGAGTTTCAGGGTGGGAGCTGGTGGCATGCAAGATTTTCCAGCCAGTGGTTTCCTATAAAGGGACGAGCCCATTGTACCATCCTGGTTCACATATATACCATGATATTCAGGAAATTAATGGCCTTCTGATCACAAGACATCGTAATTTTTAAATTGTATTGGTTGTTCTCCAATCGACTCAAAAAATAAGTTAATTCATCCCTAGTTAATGTCCAGATGATATAAAATTGTTGACTTGCTGGTTCAGTTAGACAACCATTGTCGGATACAATCCAGACACCCTGGAGGAAATTGGGCATCCTTGTGTATCTTCAGCAAGGCATACAAAGTTGGTCATCTTGGCATTTTAACCGTCGGAAATTCACAGGTTTATTATCAGATTATTGAAAAAAGCTTGACTAATAACTAAACGTTATTTAGGTTGCACATATTTTACCTGAGCTAGAGGTATGGGTCTATACAACTGGCAATTTACCAAGAGATCCATGGCCATTGCTTTATAATTTTCAACATTCATCACAACAATATTGCCCCTTGATCGCAGGGTTTAATGATCAATTTATTATTTTTTTAAGGAGGCCAAGGCTCTCCGTTGAACTGGGTCAATATTGGGTTCTCTGGTAAATAGTTTCCACTCGCTAGTTTTAATTTCCTTAGTTTACTTGCTGAGTTCCCAAAGGTTTGGATTTCCCTGAAGCACCGGAAAGGATCGAGATTTTTGTTATACAGGTGCGGTAAAGGGAAACAACCCTCCATTTTGAGAATCCAAGGATGGCAATGAATTCAGGGAAGGATCCTCCAGAGGTTCATCTAAGGGATTACTCTCCTCCCATAACTTCATGAGGTCATTTTAAGGCTCTAATTTAATTTATAGTTTTATTTTTCCAAAGATCATCTGAAGAGATAACCCGTGTAGAGCTCCCTTGATCCTTGTCAAAAATAACTTTGAACTTTAATTTACGGGAAGATAGATTCACGTCTTTTATGACTTCAAACGAGTCATCCTCCTGATCTGGGCAGAAGGTCAGACCCAGGCTGAGAACCCGGGTCTGATCTTCCGTCGGTGAGCAAGAGGATAAATTGATTACTTGGAAATGATCTTTCTTCCTACTTTTGTTGTGATCCCAGGAACGCTGGGTATCTTTTTGGGATCCACAGCGAGTTGGGGAGATCCCCTATAGGGGGATCAAGGGTAGATCCCCCGAATGTGTGATTAAATGAGCTTATCTTGGATGCTGCCAGAAAATTTAAAGTGGATACAAAAGAAACAGTATTCTCATCACCAGAAATAAGTGAATAAGAGACTTTGCTCTGAGAGCCAAGACCTGGACGTGTGTTATCGTGTAGGAAACGTTTAGAAGCCGATAAATTCTGCGCCGGACGGTCATATATTTACGTTTTTGTGAGCCATCTGCATGGAGCCTGCTTGTAAAGAGTTCTCTCTCACGGCATATGCATACTTGCAGCTACACCCCAAAACACTACTGCTACTCCCAAGTATGGCGATATCCAGGACTAGTGCTACCGCTAGGCGAACTAGGCAGCCGCCTAAGGCGCACTACCACCTAGGTCGCAGCCACAGCTGCTGGTTTTCTTACTCTCCCGTGTCCTGGCAGACTGACCATAAAAAAGTACCAGTTACTTACCGGTAATGGTCTTTCTGGTAAGTCTTCCAGGACGGCAGGCCTACTTTTGAGAGATGACTAGTCCACCTGACAGGAAACACAATCAATCAAAGAGGTTAAAAACCCCACCCCTCCCTGTGCTCCTCAGTTTGTGAAAAAGTACTCCACACTAGTGCACGAGAGTGAAAACAACATACCACAACAACTATATATATATATATATATATATATATATATATATATATATATATATATATATATATATATATATATATATATATTAATATACTTAACCAGAGCGGTGGGAAGTAGGCCTGCCGTCCTGGAAGACTTACCAGAAAGACCATTACCGGTAAGTAACTGGTACTTTTCTCAAGACGTCTTCCAGGACGGCACAAAGAGAGAAGCAAGTAATTTGCAGGCCTACCTTAGGGTGGGACGACCGCTTGCAGGACCTTCCTACCAAATGAGAGGTCCTGAGGCGACAGCAACTCTACTCTATAATGCTTCAAAAAAGTTTTCTGGCTTGACCATGTCGCAGCTTGGCAGATTTGTTCGACCGAAGCTCCGGCCCTTTCTGGCCAGGAGGTCGCCAGAGACCGAGTGGAATGTGCTTTAACCTTCGGGGCTGTCTTAGCAGCCTGGTCATAAGCTAGGGAGATTGCTTGTTTTATCCACCTAGCTATGGTTACTCTAGAAGCCTGTTGGCCCTTTTTCTGACCAGAAAAATTAATAAATAAGTGGCTGGATTTTCTGAAAATGCTAACTCTATCCAAATAAGAAAGCAGACATCGTCTGACATCCAAACAATGAAAGGAAGCCTCCCTTTCATTCTGTGGATTGGAACAAAAAGAAGGGAGTATTTCCTGTGTTCTATGAAATTTAGATACTACCTTGGGAAGGTACAGGGGGTCCTGCCTGAGAACAACCCTGTCCTCAAATAAACGAAAAAACGGCTCTTTAATTGACAGAGCCTGCATATCACCTACTCTTTTGGCTGTCGTTATCGCCAGCAGAAAGGTAAACTTAACTGTGAGAAGTTTAATAGAAATACTGTCTAAAGGCTCGAACGGAGCCTTAGTTAACTGTTCTAGAACCAAGGAGAGATCCCAGGGTGGAACCCTAGAGATCTGTACTGGAGACATTCTGTCCCTAGCTGACAATCTTTTAATCAACGGGTCCTGGGACAATCTTCTGTCCAGGAAGTAAGATAAGGCTGCTACCTGAACTCTTAGTGTCTTGGTAGCCAGCCCCAGATCAACTCCATCCTGGAGAAATTCCAGAATGACCGAAGTTTCCTGTTGGGAAACCTCTCTCTCTGAACACCAGCGAGAGAAGACCCCCCACACCTTAGCATAAATCTGCCTGGTGACCTCCTTTCTACTAGAGAGGAGAGTGGTGATCACTCTCTCTGAACAGCCCCTCTCCCGCAGGTTCTGCCTTTCAAGCACCAGGCCATCAGTTTGAAGAAGCTGGGCTCTGGGTGGAAGACCGGACCCTGAAGAAGGTCTGACCGAACTGGTAGATGGAGAGGGGGAGCTACAGACCAGTTATCCAGAGTGGGAAACCAGGCTCTCTTGGGCCACCAGGGGGTGACCAAAATGAGACAGCATTCTGAGAGGTCCAGCTTCTGCAGGATCCTTGGAATCAGACTCAGGGGGGGAAAGGCATAGGCCAGATGAAAACTCCACACCTGGGCCAGCGCATCCACTCCCTCTGAGCCCCATTCCCGGGTCAGGGAAAAGAACCTCTTTAGCTTTTTGTTTTCCCTGCGGGCGAAGAGGTCTATCTCCGGATTGCCGAACCGTTGGCACACCAGATCGAACACCTCTGTGTTCAACTCCCATTCTCCCTGGAGAATCGGGTGGCGACTTAAAAAGTCCGCCTCTACGTTGTGAACCCCTTTTATGTGAACCGCTGTGATAGAGGGAATCCGGAGCTCTGCCCAGCTCAGGATCTCCAGAGACAAAGCCAGAAGGGTACGCGACCTGGTGCCTCCCTGATGGTTCAGGAATGCCACTGTGGTGGCATTGTCGGATAGAATCTGGACCTCTCGGCCCCTGACTCTCTCCTCAAAGGCCTTTAGAGCCTCCCGGACCGCCAACAATTCCCGGAGGTTTGAGGAGGCGTCCCTCTGACCTCGGTTCCAGGAACCCTGAGCTCTGAGCTCATCTAATTGAGCCCCCCAACCCCAGGCGCTTGCGTCTGTGGTTATCCTGAGAGGGTTGGACTGACTCCACAGACGACCCACCAGTAAATTCTGAGGAAGGAGCCACCACCTCAGAGATTCCTTTGCCACAACTGGGATGGGGACCCTGTAGTCTAGAGATTCCCTTGATCCGTCCCAAGAGGATAGAAGGAATTCTTGGAGATGTCTGGAGTGGAGCTGAGCCCACGGCACCGCTGGGATGCAAGAGGTCATTAGACCCAGCACCCGCTTGATGCTTCTGAAGGAGGATTCCTCTGCCTCCAACATAGACCTGACCGTTGTCATAAGACCTTGGACCGCTTTCTAAGGAATCCACTAGGAATCCCAAGTAAACTTTCTTCTGTTCTGGGACCATCGAGGATTTTTCTTTGTTGATGATCCACCCCAGGCTTTCCAAGGTGCTCACGACCCTGGCCAGGTCTGCAAGAAGGAGATCTCGATTCTGATTGTAGAGAAGCAGATCGTCGAGGTAGGGGACTACTGCTATACCCTGCAGGTGCAGGTAAGCAATCACCTCCGCCATGATCTTTGTAAAGACTCTTGGACTGGATGACAGTCCGAAGGGAAGCACAGCAAACTGCCAATGCTGCACTCCCTGGGCGGAAGTGATTGCAAACCTGAGGAAGGCCTGATGTGCTGGGAATATCGGGACGTGTAGATAGGCGTCCTTTAGGTCTATGGTCACCATGAACACCCCCCTCAGAAGAAGCTTCCTGAGAGTGTACACGCTCTCCATCCGAAACCTCTTGCGACGCAGATAAGCGTTCAAGGGTCTCAAGTTTATTATAAGCCGATGCTTCCCTGACGGATTTGGAACAACGAAAACGTGGGAATAGACACCCAAACCTTGTTGTTCTGTAGGTACCGGGATAACTACTCCCTGCCTTTCCAGTTCTGAGACATTCTGTACCAGACCTGCAGCTTTTAAGGGGTCCCTGGGTAGATGTGTTACCAGAAACTTCGGGGGAGGGGAGTGAAGGAACTCTAGCTTGTAGCCCTCTTTTAAGATTTGGAGGACATGGGGGCTCTGAGATATGCTTTCCCATCTGGGGAGAAACTGGGAAAGCCTACCCCCTACCCTTACGTCACTTAGAGTTCTTGTCATTAGGCTTTTGGCTGGAGAAAAGGATACCTCCCTTCTGTTTGTCCTTGCCAGCACTCCACCTCCTAGTATTGACAGGTCTTTTGTCTGAAGACCGGTTCTTACCCTGGGGGCCTCGAAAAAATCTCCTTTTTTCCTTTTTAGGTTTGGTAGGAAACTTCTTACCCTTTTCGGTGGACCTGGACAGGGCTTGGTCAAGTCCTGTACCGAAAAGAAGGGAGCCCTCAAATGGGAGACCACATAAACGGGTCTTGGATGCACTATCACCATCCCAGGTTTTGACCCATACAGCTCTTCTAGCAGAGTTTAAGAGGGCTCCAGTCTTTGCGGTGGTTCTTACGGTTTCTACCGCAGCGTCCGCTAGGTACGCCACCGCGCTACCTATTAGCTGCAACGACTCCAAGACTTCCTTGGATTTGGAAGTGCCTGAAACATGGTCCGTTAATTTTGAGATCCATGCATCTGCATTCCTGGCTACGCATGCTGAAGCCAGCGCCGGGCTCATGGCTGCCGCATTGGCTTCCCAGGCCCTCCGCAAGGTGGTTTCAGCACGCCGGTCCATCTGATCTTTGAGGTTACCAGTATCCTCAAAGGAGAGGTCAGACTGTTTGGATACCTGGGCTAAGGAAGCATCCAATCTGGGTGTTTTGAAGAACCTATCTTCATCTTCCTCCTTGAAAGGGCACCTACGTTTCCACGTTTTTGGTCTTAAAAGCTTCCTTTCAGGATCCTTCCATTCTTGAAGGATAATGTCCTTCAGTGCCTGGTGGACGGGGAAGGTTTTGGGTTGAGACTTCAACAAACCCTGATACATTCTATCCTGTGCGGAAACCTGTTCCGCAGGCTCCTGGATCTCCTCAGAAGTATAAATTGCCCCAAGGAGGCCCTCCATATCATCGGCCGAGAAGATGTGCCTTCCTGGCCTGGAGCCCTCTTCCTCGTCCTCTGCCTGACTATCCACCAGACCCTCATCAGATACTTCTCGATCGGAGATATCTGAATCCTCCTCCAGCCCCGAACCCTGTGAAGGTAGGGATTTTAGAGGCTGCGGGCGTCTTTTAACCACCCTGGGAGTCAAAGAACTCTCCTGAGAGGAAGAGCCCCCCCCACTTGTCTGAGGTTCTGGTTCCCTAGACCTGAGTGAGGATTGAAACTCCTTAAGCGTAGTTAGCATCTGGGTCTGGACAGACAGGAAGTCTTTCATGACCTGAGATGTTTCTTTTCCAGCCAATTTCTGAATGCATTTAAAGCAGAAAGGTCTGGAATAGTCTGGAGGCAACCTATCGTTGCAGTAGCCACATCTTTTGATGCGAGCAGGGGCTTTAGAGGGACGGCTGGTAGACCCCTGGGCAGTGACGTCCCCTCCTGCAGAAAAAACAAATATACACAGGGAATTTTTTAGTACCAAACACTCCTGTGCAGAGCAAAAAGGGGGAAGAGTCGGGGTACCTCCCCCATCATAACCCCTGCTGGCTGGGTAGGACTCGCCTCCTGTGGCCTCCTCTGTAGCCTTGGCCGTACCGGGCCTTTCCTCATGCTCCATGCGCCGTCCGGGCTCGAACCGTGTCGCTAAGAGCAAACAGGAGGAATGGGCGCCTCTTTTCCTGGCATCTTTATAGTGGAAGCTGGCTGAAAAGACGCCGGCCGTCGCCATCTTGCCGTAGACCGGAAACCGGAAGTGGCGCGGCGCGCGGTGACGTCATTCCGGGCGCTAGAGGAGGAAATCCATGAGTCCTCCAGGCCATGGGAAAATGGCGCCGCACATGCCTGAGCGGCGCCAATAGCCAGAACAGCGCTTCACCGCTGGGTTCACCACCGCATCTGCGGGAGACCTGCCAGCCCCCCCTCCGAAGTGGACACCCACCAGGTAGGGAGGAAAAAAGAGGAAACATTTGGCCCCTGAAGCTTCTAGGTACCCTGTACCTTAGGGCTTCAGAAAACTCAGGGGGGTTCTTCAAGGCTATTCCTTCCCCCCTGAGTATGTTACAACAAAAGGGGGACCCCCCAGGAAGGATGAGCCCGTCCTGCTAGGTCCAGAGGCTTCCTAAGCGTTCGACCTAGGTCCCAGGGGGAGACATCCAGCACCAGGCCTTTAGGTCTTTAGAAAATAACAAACGGTTTTGCTGTGGGGAAACGCAATCAAAAAACTGAGGAGCACAGGGAGGGGTGGGGTTTTTAACCTCTTTGATCGTGTTTCCTGTCAGGTGGACTAGTCATCTCTCATTGTGCCGTCCTGGAAGACGTCTTGAGAAATATGTAATATGTATGTATTATACTCTCTGGGTCAGCGCGGGTTTCCGCCGGGTGCTCCGGTGTCCTCCGCGCTCTCATGGTATGTACGCTTAGGCTCTCTGCACAGTATAGACATGTTCAATATGTTTGTTGCACATAACCATACTGTAAATATGTATAGTATACTGTTTGCGCGGGGTTCCTTCGGGTACTCCAGTTTCCCCCCCACGCTCCAATGGAAATGCACAGCATAAACGTGCAATATCTTTATTCACATGCTATCATTCCTACACAGCCTTTTGGCCCTCTGCACAGTTAAACATGTTCAATGTTGATCACTCATGCTATAATACCTACACGGTATGTGTATGCAGTCTGTGTGGGTTTCCTCCGGGTACTCCGGTTCCCTCCCACACTCCATTGTTATGGGCGCTTTGGCGCTATGCACAGCCTAAATTTGTGAGATTTGATATTCACATACTAACATACCTACCCGGTATGTCTGTGCAGTCTGCGTGGGTTTCCTCTGGGTTTCCGCCCATGCTACATGACATGCGTGCCTTTGGTGCAATACACGGTGTAAATATACACATTATGTTTATACACAACACTAAATACATTCACAGTAGTTGTAGGTATTGCATTCTCTGGGTATGCGTGGGGTACTTCGGTTCCTCCCACGTGCCAACGGTGTGCGTGCCTTCGGTGCTATGCACACATAGGCTTGTGCAAAATGTTTAGCACACATACTATAATACCTACACGGTCTGCATGGGTTTCATCCGGGTGCTCTGGTTTCTCCCTCGCGCTCCAATGGTGTGCGCATTTTCAGCGCTATGCACAGTATAAACGTGCAATTTGTTTTTTCGCAGGCTAACATACCTACACGGTTGTGTACGTAATCTGCGTGGCTGGTTTACATCCAAGCCCCGATGATGTGCGCGCCTAAGTCGCTGGTACAGTATAAACGTATTTTAATAGGTTTATCCACACATACTTAACTACATACGCCGTATGTGGTTGTATTATGCTCTTTGTGGCAGGGTGGGTTTCCTCCCACACTCTATTTGCACGTTTGACGCAATACACAGTATAAACTATGTTTGTACAATCAGCACTTATCCATGGGTAGCTGCTGGATTGAGCATTGTCATAAGGATCCCTGGTTTCAGGGGTACCACTTTCCACCTGCTTTTAGTGGTGATCAGAAGCGCTGGATTGGACTGTGTTCGCCAGGCTGAGGTTAGCGTTACGCCCGTTAGTGGCTGCGTCTCTGGTGTTTCTGTAGCTCAATGACTGGGCAAAAGCCTCTGCTTCTTCTATCAGTCGACTAGCAGGTGTACTGCAACTGCTTTAGCCTTTAGGGTCTCTGTGCCCGGGGTGGGTTTGCGCCACCTGTGGAGGCTGAGTTACTGGTCCTCTGACCAAGTTTCTAAGGAAGCTCTGTCAAGTTGCCTTTCTTGGCCAACAGTTGAGGCACCCTGTACACTGGGGCCTCTCTTCTCCGATACATTGCGGAGTCTCTTTGGGATTTTCATACATCTCGCTGCAAGATGGTCCTGTCGGCCACGTGCATTGCAGGGGAAGGGTCCTTGCATCCGGAGGTTTCCACCTCCTTTGCCGGAGGTGGGGCACCGGATGTGGACCTTATGGCCTCTCGACTCACTCGCAAGGTGTCCAGATCGTGGCCAGGTCCAGGGACCTCTGGGCAGACGCGTCAGACGCGTTGGTAGCCCGTGGGGGCAGTATCGCCTGATATATGCTTACCATCCGCTACTGTTGCCTCGTCTGCTTCGCAGAGTAGGGGCTGAGGCCATTCCGGTGATCCTCATCACAGGCCGCTGTTTAATGTTGCAACTCCTCCGTTGAGGAGCTCTGCTTGTTTGGAGTGAAGTTTTGGTTGTTCCTTTACTACTGCTCCCACTCTTCTGATACTGCTTTGGGACGTCCCCCATGTTTACAGTATCCAGCTGTGTCAGTCCATGGACGATAAGCGAAAATAGGATTTTTGTACTCACCGTAAAATGCGTTTCTCTGACGTCCATGGACTGACACAGAACCCACCCTTCCTTTTTAAGGTTTGTACTGCTTTGTTACGAACTGAGGCTGCTAGCTGCAGGTGGGAGGGTAATGTCTGGAGGGACTGCCCCCCTGGGCGGGGCCTTTCAGCTCTGGTTTGTTCTAGAATGTATGTTTCTTACATCTAACATTCTGCCTAGATCTGATCCTGCGAGCAGGGATATATACCCACATGTTTACAGTATCCAGCTGTGTCAGTCCATGGACGTCAGAGAAACTGATTTTACGGTGAGTACAAAAATCCAATTTTTTCCTCAGTTTAGGCTGATACGTATTCTTCTACATATTTGTGCTAAAAAAAATGCAATCGGTGTTTGGTTTGCGCACAAATTATAGCGTTTACAAAATAGGGGATAGTTTTAAGGCATTTTTATAAAAAAAAAAAATTTTGGATTTTTTTTCATCACTGCAACATTATGGAGGACACTTTTGACACATTTTTGGGACCATTGTCATTTTTACAGCGAACAGTGCAATAAAAATGCACTGGTTACTGTAAAAATGACACTGGCAGTTGAAGGGGTTAACCACTAGGGGCGCTAGAGGGGTTAAGTGTGCCTAGGGGCGTGTTTCTAACTGAGGGGGGGGCGTGGCTACGAGCGCCACGTCACCAATCTCCGCTCTGATTAGACAGACGGAGATCGCTGACAGTGTCAGTAGAGGAGCGGGGAGATGTTGTGTTTACACTAACATCTCCCCGCTCCATGCCTCCGTGAGACGCGGGGATCCCTGCGGCAATTGAGTCAGCGGGGAAGGCAGGGGGGTCACGAGTGCGCCTCCTGCGACATCGGCAGTTAAAGGGCCACGTATAGGTACATGACTGTACGAGCCATTCTGCCAACATATAGATAAAGTGAGCGGTCGGCAAGTGGTTAAAGACTGATGGAAAGATCAGCATCTGAACCCTGAAGGTGGAGAATGATAGATTTTAGTGATGATAAAGATGTTATCCTTTTGAAAAATGTTTGTGTAATCAAAGTAAACCTTATATTTGGCTTCCATTGTGCAAACTGCAGGTTAATTTTTTTAAACTTGGCTAAGATACAGTGGGTACGTAAAGTATTCAGACCCCCTTAAATTTTTCACTCTTTGTTATATTGCAGCCATTTGCTAAATCATTTAAGTTCATTTTTTTCCTCAATGTACACACAGCACCCCATATTGACAGAAAAACACAGAATTTAAATTTTTGCAGATTTATTAAGGAAAAACTGAAATATCACATGGTCCAAAGTATTCAGACCCTTTGCTGTGACACTCTCATATATTTAACTCAGGTGCTGTCCATTTCTTCTGATCATCCTTGAGATGGTTCTACACCTTCATTTGAGTCCAGCTGTGTTTGATTATACTGATTGGACTTGATTAGGAAAGCCACACACCTGTCTAAATAAGACCTTACAGCTCACAGTGCATGTCAGAGCAAATGATAATCATGAGGTCAAAGGAACTGCCTGAAGAGCTCAGAGACAGAATTGTGGCAAGGCACAGATCTGGCCAAGGTTACAAAAAAAATTCTGCTGCACTTAAGGTTCATAAGAGCACAGTGGCCTCCATAATCCCTAGATGGAAGACGTTTGGGACGACCAGAACCCTTCCTAGAGCTGGCCGTCCGGCCAAACTGAGCTATCGAGGGAGAAGAGCCTTGGTGAGAGAGGTAAAGAAGAACCCAAAGATCACTGTGGCTGAGCTTCAGAGATGCAGTCGGGAGATGGGAGAAAGTTGTAGAAAGTCAACCATCACTTCAACCCTCCACCAGTCGGGGCTTTATGGCAGAGTGGCCCGACGGAAGCCTCTCCTCAGTGCAAAACACATGAGAGCCCGCATGGAGTTTGACTCCAAGATGGTGAGAAATAAGATTCTCTGGTCTGATGAGACCAAGATAGAACTTTGTGGCGTTAATTCTAAGTGGTATGTGTGGAGTAAACCAGGCACTGCTCATCACCTGTCCAATACAGTTCCAGCAGTGAAGCATGGTGGTGGCAGCATCATGCTTTGGGGGTGTTTTTCAGCTGCAGGGACAGGACAACTGGATGCAATCGAGGGAAAGATGAATGCGGCCAAGTACAGGGATATCCTGGACTAAAACCTTCTCCCGAGTGCTCAGGAGACCTCAGACTGGGCCGAAGGTTTACCTACCAACAAGACAATGACCCTAAGCACACAGCTAAAATAACGAAGGAGTGGCTTCACAACAACTCCATGACTGTTCTTTAATGGCCCAGCCAGAGCCCTGACTTAAACCCAATTGAGCATCTCTGGAGAGACCTAAAAATGGCTGTCCACCAATGTTTACCATCCAACCTGACAGAACTGGAGAGGATCTGCAAGGAGGAATGGCAGAGGATCCCCAAATCCAGGTGTGAAAAACTTGTTGCATCTTTCCCAAAAAGACTCATGGCTGTATTAGATCAAAAGGGTGCTTTTACTAAATACTGAGCAAAGGGTCTGAATACTTAGTGATGTGATATTTCTTTTTCTTTTTTAATAAATCTGCAAAAATGTCAACAACTTTGTTTTTCTGTCAATATGGGGTGCTGTGTGTACATTAACCACTTTCATAACTGGGCACATAAACCCCCTTCCTGCCCAGGCGAAATTTCATCCTTCGGCCCTTTCACGCTTTGAATGAGAATTGCGCGGTTGTGCGACGTGTCTCCCAAACAAAATTGACGTCCTTTTTTTCCCCACAAATAGAGCTTTCCTTTGGTGGTATTTGATCACCTCTGCGGTTTTTATTTTTTGAGGTATAAACAAAAAAAAGCGACTATTTTGAAAACACATTTTTTATTTTTTTTTGCTCAGTTTATGCTGATACGTATTCTTCTACATATTTTTGGTTTAAAAAAAAACCCAATAAGCGTATAGTGATTGGTTTGCGCAAAAGTTATAGTGTCTACAAAATAGGGGATAGAATTCTGACTTTTTTTTTTATTTATTTTTTTACTAGTAATGGCGGTTATCTACTATTTTTGTCAGGACTGCGATATTATGGCGGACACATCGGACACTTTTGACACATTTTTGGGACCATTCACGATTATACAGCGATTTAGTGCTATAAATATGCGCTGATTACTGTATAAATGTGACTGGCAGGGAAGGGGTTAAATGTGTGCCCTATGAGTGATTCTTACTGTGGGGGGTGGGGACTGACTGGGGGAGGTGACCGATCTGTGTCCCTATGTACAAGGGACACAGCGTCGGTCTCCTCTCCCTGACAGGACGTGGATCCCTGTACCGGCCGATCGCGGGTACCTGGCGGACATCGCGGCCGCCAGGCACGCGCATCGGCATCTCAGTGATTCGCCGGGCACCTGCGAGCGCCTCCCAGTGGCCGAAGCTGTATGACGGCCTCCCGGCATTTTAGGACCACTTTGCGGCCGTCATTTGTCGTACGGCGGGCGCAAACTGGTTAATGAGGGAAAAAATTAGCTTAATTGATTTTAGCAAATGGCTGCAAAATAACAGAGTGAAAAATTTAAGGGGGTCTGAATACTTTCCGTGCCCACTGTACACAATGCAGATCAAGATCTGCTACCTGAAGTATGTCATTGCTTGAGTTGGGCTGTATGTACACTATATTTAAGGAAAGTAAATGCATATAATGTAGAAATAAAATTTGGACTAATGTGTACCTGTGGTTCTCAACTTTACAACTCTGTGCTTCTTACTATATACTTCCTGTGAATGGTAGTGCTTGTTGTTGATTAACTGACAGTTATTGACTCAATTATAATTTTTAGTTTACTTCATTACAGGTCGTGACATTATAGGTTTGGCTGAAACTGGCTCTGGAAAGACGGGTGCCTTTGCATTACCTATTCTTCAAACCTTGCTGGAAGGTCCTCAGAGGCTGTATGCTTTGGTTCTGACACCAACTAGGGAACTGGCTTTTCAGATTTCTGAACAGTTTGAAGCTCTTGGTTCTTCCATTGGCGTTAAATGCGGTATGCTGATGTTTTTTGTGTTTTACAAAGGTGCTGTCATAAACCCTAAAAAAAAAAATGCTTTAATATTTTGTCTGTTTTTTTATTTTTTTTACTTTTAAGTTGTACTAAAGGCAAAGTGTTGTTGTGTTTTTTTTTTTTTTTTTTTTCTTTTTGTATAGGATGAGGGAGGGTTATAAGGCAAGGAATGACCCATGTCATTTTTTATGCAATCTGTGCCCCATTGGGGAGATTTCCATTCACTTCCTGTCCCATAGCCAAAAGTGAGATGAAATCCCTCCAAAGTGAGGGCATCCCAGGGTGCCACTAGGGTCACAAGTACTAGTGTCCCTATGGGAGGAGTCCCCCCACTTATGTTCTGGTATCAACCCAAAATTTGGGATTTTCTTTTACTTTTGCCTTCGATGATAATGGTAAACTGTATAAATAGGGAGGGTGAATCTCTCTAATGGAAGGCACAGACAGCAATAAGACCTGACGAGTTCTAATTCCTTGCCACCCTACCCAAAGCTTACAAAAAAAATATGTTTTGCCTTTTAGTTATATTTGAAACTTTAGTGTAGAATGTCGTAAGGTTAACATTTTCCACTTATTCAGGACTTTTTCAGACTTTGTTTGTAGTTGATATAAATGTGAAGTCATTAGGGATGCACTAATACCACTTTTTTTTAACATCGAGTACCGATACTTTTGGGCAAGTACGCGGCAAAACCAATTACCGATACCTATCGCGTAGGTAGGGCTGCAACGGATCGGCGGTGATCCGAACGGGTCATCATGTTCGGATCATATCACCACTCGATCCGCGGAGCGACTTCGCGGCCTCGGCCTTAGGAAAGGCCGCGGCTTCGGCCTAGCTCCGGAGCCGCGGCCATCTTGGTACACCCGGCGGCGGCGGCCGCCTTGTGCGCGCTGACGTCATCACCCCTCACCCTCGCTGCTCGTGGATCTGAACTGGCCGGCGGGAGAGACTAAAGTAAGTGGGGGAGATGCCCATTACAGGGGGAGAAGATTGTGGATATTACAGGGGGAGAAGATTGTGGATATTACAGGGGGAGAAGATTGTGGATATTACAGGGGGAGAAGATTGTGGATATTACAGGGGGAGAAGATTGTGGATATTACAGGGGGAGAAGATTGTGGATTTTACAGGGGGAGAAGATTGTTGATTTTACAGGGGGAGAAGATTGTTGATTTTACAGGGGGAGAAGATTGTTGATTTTACAGGGGGAGAAGATTGTGGATTTTACAGGGGGAGAAGATTGTGGATTTTACAGGGGGAGAAGATTGTGGATTTTACAGGGGGAGAAGATTGTGGATATTACAGGGGGAGAAGATTGTGGATATTACAGGGGGAGAAGATTGTGGATTTTACAGGGGGAGAAGATTGTGGATTTTACAGGGGGAGAAGATTGTGGATTTTACAGGGGGAGAAGATTGTGGATATTACAGGGGGAGAAGATTGTGGATATTACAGGGGGAGAAGATTGTGGATATTACAGGGGGAGAAGATTGTGGATATTACAGGGGGAGAAGATTGTGGATATTACAGGGGGAGAAGATTGTGGATATTACAGGGGGAGAAGATTGTGGATATTACAGGGGGAGAAGATTGTGGATATTACAGGGGGAGAAGATTGTGGATATTACAGGGGGAGAAGATTGTGGATATTACAGGGGGAGAAGATTGTGGATATTACAGGGGGAGAAGATTGTGGATATTACAGGGGGAGAAGATTGTGGATATTAGTAATTTTTTTTTTTTTCTGCCGATCCGAAAATGATACGATCCGTGGCTCTGATCCGAGGATCGATTTGATCCGTTGCACCCCTACGCGTAGGTAATGGGGTGGTTTGGGGTTATTAGCAAGTTGGGTGAGGCTGGGGTGAGGGCAGGGTGGGAGGCGAAAGTACAGGGATACATAGTGGTGCAACGGATCGGTGGTGATCCTAACGGGTCACCCTGTTAGGAACACCACGCGACCCACGGAGCGCTCCGGAGCCTCGGCCATAGGAAAGGCCGCGGCTTCGGCCTAGCTCTGGAGCGGCGGCTATGTTTGTACACCTGGCGGCGGCCGCTGTAGTGACGTTTCGCCGCCGCCATCTTGCGCCACCCCACACTAGGCACTATCATTACTGTGCAGGGACCAAGCGGACATCTTGTTACACCCAAAAGGGTTTTGAATTTCAGTTATTTTCACACAAAACGGAGCTTACATGCTTAAATACATTATTTGGAAATCCAACGGACTGTTTACATGTTACATTTTAAAAGCAGCAGCAAACCTTACATGGTTGCTAATGTGACAGAACACCTCCTGATTTTCACATTTAACATTTAGTTATATGTAAAATATAGATATTTGAATATTGAGGGATTGAATGAATATGAAAATGGAGGCATATTTTTTAATTGTATAATGAGTTAATTGGATCAATTAGTTATGCTGGGTAGAGTCTATACGTGTGTAAATGTTTTTATAATTCCAGTTTGTAATATGCTATGACTAAGGATCTTGACGAAATGTCTTAGCTTTTCATTTTATTGTCGCTCTGATGTTGCCAATAACTTTAATACATATTACAGAGTTGCTGGATCTTTTGCTTATCCAAGGAGACCGAAACGCAAATAGGTCTAAACATGCAGAAAAAAAGGCAAAATAAAAAGATAGCAAAGAATTAGATGAACAAAGTAAAACGAGAACCATGCCAGCGCCAAACCTCTCCCATCTGACCTTATTGAAAATTGTAGCAAAGGTAGACCGGCAATCACAATATGAACAATAACTAGGTTACATAAAATCCCCTACAGGGAAGCACATAAAAGTACAATTAACAGATCCTAAGCTTGGGCATCAAACCAGGCAGGAGATCTATTGAAGAGAACAAACAACAAGAAAATGTATTTTCTCGGTCACCCATGAACATGGAACACCCATGTATAAAAATATGTAAATGTTTATTACAGCATAAAATATTTCAAGATAGACACATGAAGTTTAAAATGGTGTGCCCTTGTTACACTGGGGTACAGTGAAGGGAAAAAAGTATTTTGATCCCATGCTGATTATGTACGTTTGCCCACTGAAAAATGATCAGTCTAATTTTCAATGGTAGGTTTATTTTAACAGTGAGAGACAGAATAACAACAAAAATAACCAGAAAAAAGTTATTAATTGATGTGAATGAGGGAAATAAGTATTTGATCCCCTGTCAATTATCAAGATTTCTGGCTCCCAGGTGTCTTCTATACAAGTAATGAGCAGAGATTAGGAGCACCTGTCCACAGAAGCAATAAATCACATTCCAATCTCTCCACCATGGCCAAGACCAAAGAGCTGGCCAAGGATGTCAGGGACAAGATTGTAGACCTACACAAGGCTGGAATGAGCTACAAGACCATTGCCAAGCAGCTTCACCAATCTCGGCCAGCTGTAGGTCACCTGGACCCCAAACTTGCCCCACGCTTCCTCTACAAGTGTGCAGAGTTTGTTCTCCGGGGGACCTACGGCCGGGAAGCTCAGTTTTTATTTATATATATATATATATATATATATATATATATATATATATATATATATATATATATATATATATATATATATATATATATATATATATATATATAAAGCTGGGCACCCCTTCCATAGACTCCCATGTTAAAACTGTAATTTCTCTGGTGATTTTGGGGACCCGGTACCGGTCGGCCCTAGGTCCCCCGGAGGGAGTCCAGGGTAACTACTGCAAATATATATATATATATATATATATATATATATATACGCACATTATGTGTATGTGTGTGTGTGTATATATTATATTACACTTCTATCCCTCACAAATTCCACTCGCCTGGGTGGAATGGGAGTCCTTCTCCCAGCGATCATGGAGGGGAAGATAGAGCCACCTGGATGATCAGAGTGCAGCGCAAGGAACACAAAGTATAACAGCTTTCATTTCACATTGCCGTGTTTCCCGCTGCTCGCTTTCTGATATAGCCCCACCCTCTCCCACTCCTGGTCCCGGGACTTTGAAAGACAGATCTCCCGTCAAATACCGGTGACGGGTGTTCTGTCAATCGAAGTTCCCCAGCCAGGACTGTGCCCAATCTCCCTACCTGATCTCCTGGGCTGTGTGACTAGACTGACGTTTAACATGGGAGTCTATGTAAGGGGTGCCCAGCTTTGAAAAATCGGTGCTCCCCGGCCATAGTTTGGGGTCCAGGGGACATACGGCTGGCCGGGAACAGGCGCACAAAGGTGAAGATGGACACAGACTCGAGGATAAGCCGAGGGGGCATTTTCAGCACCAAAAAAGTGCTGAAAAACTCGGCTTATACTCGAGTATATACGGTAAATGTTTTATGCAGAATTAAGTTTTATAAATATTAATAACAACTTTTATCCGTGCCCGCCAAGGCAGTCTTGTGCCCACCATTCAGCCTGTGTCCCCACTATGCAGCCTACCTGTGCAGGGAAGGGGAGGAACAGGAGAGCCGCCCGGATGATCAGATCGCAGCACAGGGAACACAGCAATAATGGCTTTCATTTCAATTGCAGTGTTGCCGCCGCTCAACGTCATACAGCCCCGCCTCCTGGCCGGGGAACTTTGACAGATCACCCGTCACCGGTATTTGACGGGTGATCTGTCTATCAAAGTCCCAGGAGTGGGAGAGGGTGTGGCAATGTGAAATGAAAGCTGTTATCCTTTTGTGTTCCCTGCGCTGCGCTCTGATCATCCAGGCGGCTCTTCCCCTGCATGATCGCTGGGAGAAGGACTTCCATTCCACCCAGGCTGTCCTTCCTTGCCAGCCTTCAAAATGCGTGCAGGCGAGTGGAATTTGTGAGGCCTGTATATGTATGTATGTTTATTTATGTGAATAAAGAATTGCGTTAGTTACACAAAACCTCCAAGGGAGGGAGTCCAGGGTATTTTTTTATTTTATAATGAACACTTATTTTAATGTTATTTTGATTGTGCTCATACCCAAAAAAGAACAGCTACCCCCATAAGTATATGTAAACCGATATTTTAAATTTATATAAACCTATTTGTGTGGCGCTATTCTTTTAAATAAAATATACTAAGAGTTCAATAAATATAAAAATAGTGCTATCACTTTAAATGTCACTGTAGTATGCAAATAGACAAATTGTGTTGCAGAATATAAAATTATAAGTATGTAAGCAAAGTAGAGTCCCAAACTTGACTATGAACTCAAACAAATGCACATATCAAGATTCACTGTACAGCGTACATGAACGGTGCGTGATGACATCGGACAACGTGCCCTGTTCAATGCATTTCGATAAACCTAACCTTCACGGGAACCAGGAAGCAAAGTCTGATTTGAGATTAAATGCATTATATACAGAACACACCGGCCAAGGAGGAGACCCCCATTCTACCTGGGGTTTTTGCTTACTAAGAATTCTATCAACAGCCAGGCTGGGCAATGGGCTGGATAATATAGATCCAGTGGTCACCCCAGCCTGGCCAGTGAGTGCACGCAGACCCTAGCCAAGCGCTGGATATGTTGTGATTAAAGCCCCTTCGGGACTGAGGTGGCCAGCGAGTTAAGTCTGTCACAGTGTTTCCTTGGCCGACAACCCCCCCCACCTCAGTGGACAGTTGTGGTGGTGGTTCTTTTTTCCTTCTATGGAGTGTACTTGCAGCTACCCTGGACTGTTAAGTAGAACTTTCCCCCTCTCTCTCAGGTGCGATGTGGGGTGCAGGTGCTCTCTTTTGGGATGGTCGGCCCTGCAAGGTTCTCCTCTTTGCTTTACCTTTTACCTTTTGTCCCTACTGGCTGTGTGTCGTCCCCCCCCCCCCCCCTTTCCTTTTGTGCTCTGTTTGTTATCTCTGTGTTTCTGTGTGCAGTACTTGATGAGCTACAGGCCTCCTTTGTCCCCTCCCTACATTGATGAGTAGGTCTATCACTCTGTGTGGCGGTCAGGGCATTGGTTGCAGCTGCCTGGTGGGATTTTTCGCCGGTTTCCTCTACCAGCTATTTTTCCTATGGCTTGCTATCTTGAACAGAACAGAGAAGTGGCCGCACACTGGAACTCCAAAATCGCTTGATGAGTATTTGTCACAAATGTCAAACGAACACAGGAACAACAGTTACAGCAGTTGATGTATTTCACAAGCGATGGTTGTGAAGCGGTGTGTCTCCCTTTTGGTTGCTATCTTGAACGGTGGCCATTTTATTGTAACCCATTAGCATCCCTGTGTATTTCTATGGGTTTGCTGTGTTTGGGCTGTTTTTGCAGTCTGGCTCTGTTTTTTTCTCTTTTAGCAGCTGCTCTGTGGGGCCATTTTCTTGATGACTGCCTCTGTTGTTCCCTGGGATTGGTGGATGGGGATATGGTGGTTGTTGTAGCTGTGCAACAGCCTCGTAGCTACCTTCGGCCTCTTCTGATCATCAGGACGGTTGTTCCCAGCTTTCTGACTGCAGTGTGTGCTTCACTTGGCTCTTCAGTCTGCCTCTCCTGCTGGGAGACCCCTGGCCTCTCTGCCTGGGGTGGGGAGTCCTGGTGTTGGGGGTATTCCTCCTCTCTACTGGCCTGGGGTGTCGTGTTTTTTGGGCTTTGCGACTAGTGTGCTTCCCTGGTAGTGCCTTCCCTGTGGTTCTCTTTCAGAGATGGAGTTTTAGGATCAAGTCTCCACCTGATCCCCTCCTTGAGGCAGCAGGTCCCCCTAAGGTCTTCTGTCCCCATTGACATGCTGACTAGAGTCATTCGTTTCCAGGGTGGAAGTTGTGTTGAGGCGAGCAATAAGCGACCCCCGCCCCCTCCTGCTTCATTGGTCCAGACGCGGTCCTGCTCGCAGGTTCAGCTAATGAATTTCCTGACCCTTTCGACGCTGATAGTGGATGCACACCAGTGCGAGAGAGCTTGAAGTTGACAGATTCCTGCAGATGTCTGTCCCCTTTGGCATGCACAAACTACCGCACATGGCAAAGGTATTCCCCTATCTTCCTTTGACAAATTTGTATATAAGGTTTGGTAACGTCCTAAACTCTGTGGTCCTGAAACGGATTACTGTGCGTTATCCCTCTACTCACTTCTGAAGAAGTGGATTTTCCTGTTTCCAGGCTGAATTGGGCCACTATGATCCCGGTTGTGTAGTCTTCGTCCTTTTAAAGCGGTAGTAATCTCCATTGTATGATTTTAACCTACAGGTAAGCCTATATTATTATGGCTTACCTGTAGGTAAAATGAAAATCTCCTAAACAAGCACCAGTTAGGAGAGATTAACCCTGCATACAGCCAGTTATGTCACTGGCGCATGCACTCTGAAGGTCCGGCATGCCTTGCCAGACCTTCAGAGCTTTGTGCTGTAACTGAGGGCTACGGCACGCATGCGCTGGAGTGACGTTATCCCGGTTCCGGCCAATCACATAGCTGGAGCGAGCAAACCCAGAAGACAGATTGGGAGGGGGAGGGGCGGAAGGAACATGTCAGCTCTCAGCTGTGGCCATACAGCGCTGGAGGGCTTTGTTCCAAGGTAAATATTTCATAATGTGCTAGTATGCAATGCATACAAGCACATTATGGTGTGTGTTTTTTTTTTTTTTCCCCCACACAGCCGCGGTTTACAACCGCTTTAAGGAACCGGCAGACTGTGAGGTGGAATTGGATGCACAATGTTTACTATTTGCCAGCTCAGGCTTTTGGCCATTTGTGGCCACTGCCCAGGTGTCTCGGACACTTAAGAAGTGGGCCAAACTCCTTCCCCATGGCTTGGGTGGGGAGCAAGTTCCGCTGACTTGCGTGGAACTGGTGGATTGAGTTTTATATAAGTTATCGCACTGTGGCAGTTTTCTTCTTTTTTCTTTTTGTTAACCAATTGGTATATGGAGCATATTGGATGGTCTGAGGAGAGGTTTGGAGGGAGATCAGTCATAAGCTGGATACCCTGATAACCATGTACAGTATGTGGTAAAAGAGCAGTAAACCCCCATGTAATAAGGTTTTCTATTTGTGGTGGGAGATTGGCCTTGGATTGCAGTTCACATGGTGTGCTAACACATTCATTTTGTTTGAAATCAGTGGAATTTGGGACTCTATTTTGCTTACGTACTTATTTTTTTTATGTTGCAAATCTGTTATTTGGGCACTATACAGGTATAATTTGAACTTTTGGTGTATACTCTAAAGGACAGCACTGCGTCCTGAGTTGTAGCAAAAGCAGTTTGTGACCAAATCCAGTATTTTCAAAGAGCAGGGATTTCAAGTTCAAATATCGAAAGAAACACCATTTAGAGCAGGGGTGTCCAACCTGTGGCCCATGGGCTGCATGCGGCCTAAGTTCTGTCTGGGCATGGGGGAGTGCCTAGTGCGTCCTAAGAATGTGTCAGCACTGGCCTCGATTGGATGAATCTGCGGCTGTTATGCTGTCGCCCTTGGGGTGAGTTTCTCGCACTCTTTGGAGGAGCCAATATTTGGGATTTCTATTCGATTTTCTTCAACAGATTGATGCTATGCATAATGTTAATCTATTTGAACAATTGCTGGAGAGTCTTGGGTTCTGCTCTTTAGCTGTATCCTACCTCTCCCCCCCCCAGGCCTGCACTCAGGTGCTCAGTGTAGCACTAGTGAGTTCCTCCTAATTTCCATTTTTAGACCCCCGCATAGTGGGATCCTAGGACTAGTTTCTTTGCCCCTTCCCCTTCCCCTTCCACCTTCCCCTTCCCTTTTTTCTTTCCTGCCTCCTTCTTTCTTCCCCCTCCCCCGTTTTGCTGTCTCTCCCCCCTTTCTTCTTTTTTTTTTTCCTCTTACCTTTTCTCTCTTGCTGGTGATGGCGACATGGACAACCTATGCTTTACTATTTTCAATGTGACTGGGCTCAGCATCCCAGAGAAGCAATGGAAGCTCCTACATGACGTAAAACGTTTGCGCTGTGATGTAGCGTTTGTGTAGGAAACAAATTTTTAGACTGGGAGACTTTCTTTCCTTGAACAGGTTTTATCCTTAAGTCTATCATGCTTCCAACCAAGAAGCCAAATCCAAGGGGGTTTCCATATAGATTTCTAGACGTGTACCCTGGACACTAGTTGACACAAACACTTTATGCTGGCCGTTGCTACCTCTTCCTTAACTGTTTCGTTGGCGGTGTTGAGGTGACATTTGTTACCGTATACTCTCCAAATCTCCACAAAGATTTATTTTCTCTAATATCGTTTCTAATCCTTTGGGGTTTAAAGAAGGTTTCTCTTTCGTTCATTGACACACAGCCTTCTTAATTCAGAACCACTGGGTTATATCGCCTCTATTAGGAGTAGGACTAGGCAGAAAAAAAAAAAACCCTGGCTACGCCCATGGGTTGTCCTTGGTCAGTATATAACCCCCTCCCTGCTTTAGGTATTCAGTTTTTTTCTGCCTAGTCAGGAGTAAGGACCTAGTTCCCTGTTGGGATCTCTAGTCCTTAGAATTTTTGTTTATTAATTTTTTCCTGGATTTTTTTCCATTGTGATCTCCAGTCAACTGCCGGGCTGGGCGACGGACTGGATAATATAGATCCAGAGGGTCCCCGCAGTCTGGCCAGCGAGCGCGTGCAGACCTCAGTTACGCGCTAGGTTGACCGCGACAAGCCCCATCCTGGACCGGGGCAGCCGGCAGGCTACCCCACTTTGGTGGCGAGGAGAATCTGTCTGGGAGTGTTACCCGTGCACTTTGCTGGAGCGGTTAGTAGTGGGCCCCTCGCCTCTCCTTCATGGAGGGGTGGGCGGCGCGTGTACTCTCTGGGGTAGTCGGTCCCTCCGGGGTTCTCCTCTACCCCTCCCACCGCCTCCTTCCTGGGTGAGGCCCAGGCTTCTGGCCTAGGGGCTTGGTAGGCACATGGTCATTTTCCACCCTTGGGGCTGTTACTGGGGGTTATCTGTTTTGTGGGGGCCTGGGATGTGGGTTATCAGGGGTCTTGCACCCGAAAGTTTAGTTTGCGGCCCACCGGTGGATCGGGCCGGTCCTTGCGGCCGGCAGGCAAGAAATTTAGGCCGCGGCTTTGCGGATCGGGCCGGCTTTCGCGTCCAGCGGCCGAAAATTTTGGCTGCGACTTTGCGGCCTATGGGCTGGGAGTGGTCCGGTCCCCCAGGCGGGTTAAACTCTCGCGGCCAGCGTCTGAAAATTTAGGCCGCGGCCTGCAGACCGAATGTCTGTTCAGGGCTCGGGCAAAAATTTAGCCCCTGACTTTTGTGGCCCGCTAGGCCTCGTGGTCGCCTCTTACCAGAGGGGTGGCACGGTGGGGGACGGCACCTCCTGTGATGGGTCCTCGGTCTGTGCCCCACCCCTCCCCCTTGAGCTTTTTTTTCTTCTTGGGGTAGCTTGGTGTATGGCACCCCTGTTCTCCCCTACTTCCTGTCTCGAACAGTCCGATCTGGCTTTGCCGCCACAGACGCGGCCCACGCTCCCTATCCTGTCAGGGAGTAGGGATGACTGCAGTAGTGAACAAAGGGGCGCTGGTTGTCGCGCTTATTACATCTGTGCAGGTACCTTTTTGGAGGATGGGGGATGCAGTGGTGTCTGCGGCGGAGGGCCGCTACCCTTTTGAATAAGCCGTCTCGCGCTGCAAAATAGTTTCCTTCTGCCTCTTATTTTGTCAAATTTGTCCATGAGGATTGGGAGTGTTAAAGACGCTTGCTGTGAGGAATCCTTTTAGAGAAGTCCCTCCTTCAAAAGTGGACTGTTCCACCAGTAGTGGATCCCCCTGTCTCTAGGCGGCTCAAGGCAACCGTGGTTCTAATAGTTATCTCTGGCTTTTATAGGTCCAGCTGACGTACCTGGAGGGGGACCAGAATCCCCCTGCCTTTGCTGCATTGGCGGACCGGTTGTTCTAGGCGCTGAAGTTGTCGGCTATGCTGCTTGGCTGCAGTTCCCCTAGTTGCTAAGCTATGTTTACTCAGTAGTGCTTAGACGTGTGTTTTGGGGGGGCTTCCCTGAATGACATCAGGTCGTGTGTTGACTTTGTCCGGTTACAAGAGTTTTCCGGTTGGGTTCTTCCAAAGAGTTGTTTTGCTTCCAATGAGCGTTTGACGCTAGACATGCTGAGAACCGTTTCGGGGGGGGGGGTTTATTCAAACCTGTTCAGTCTAAAGGATGGCGTTGGCTTTCCTACGTCCTTTCATGGCGTTGGGGGCGCACTCCATTGGGCTCCCCCGGGGGCTTATATTGAGGGTTTGACATGGTGTGCATTTTCAATTTTCCACTCACCAAGGATACATACACCCATCAAGGTTGCTCTCTTGAGATCCACCACACACTATTCATTCTATTCAGATACAATTTGCTCACCCAGTTCAGACTCTCTTTCCTTTTTTTGTTTGCTCTCCATCACAGACCCCACTATACACCCACACCTCATTCCTTTTCCTTCTTCCCCTTTTTTTATTCTTTTTTCTTTCCTCTTTTTCCCCTTGACTGGCTACCATCTTTTTATCACTTGATTTTTTCCCTCTATCTTCACGTCCCTACTATCTCCAGCTCAGGTTCCTCAACCATGCAATAAATGACTACATGCTACTATCTACCGATCCTACTTTAACACTCCTGATTTCTGACAGACATGTGTAGGTTTACAGATTACTCCACATGGACCTCCTGAGGTTTCTAGGGACACACCAACACGTGCACCATGCCTGCCCTCCGTTTGGCCCTGGGTGGAGGCTCCTGGTTTTTTGCCCCCTCAGCTCCCGGGGAGACTCTTTGATGCTGCCTTCTGGATGCCACAAACTTATTGCCATGGTTAAGTTCAGTGGCAAGTATAGGGTCATTCACTTGCGACCCCTCTCACCCTGTTACTCTAACCCACACTGTTGTATGGCCAATTTATACGTTCTTCATTAATTGTTTTTAATTTCATTTTTTTTATTTTTATATATTTTAGGGGTATTGTCACGTGCAGCCACCCCTGATGAGGTAATCTCGCGAAACGCGTCGGAAACTTCTGATACCGTTGCATAATGACTGTGATTACAACCCTGTTATCAACTTTTTATACATTTCCCTATATGGCTATTGAGCATCCACAATGCCTAATGTATTACGATTGCTATTATTGTCATTACAACCATGTATACTCAATTCTTGTATTTTCCTTCTAAATTGGCTATTGGTGCTAACCATGTTTTAAATTATATCGCTATAAAATCTTATCCTGTACATATTATACTCATTATTGTTATGCTTACTGGCTGAACAGTACCCACCTCATTTAAAGTCCCAGGGCTAACCTTTCGCTATGTTTTAGTACTAGTGACAACAAACACTTCTTTCTTTTTTCAGTCTAAAGAATGGAGGGCATGGTACATCCAAGTCTGGACCTCAGGGTCTTGACCTGCCGTGTGTGTGTGTGTGTGTGTGTGTGTGTGTGTGTGTGTGTGTGTGTGTGTGTGTGTGTGTGTGTGTACAGAAGTTCAGGATGGAGTCTGTCCGCACAGAGGTGGCACGCCATCATGAGGACTTTCTGACTTCTATCAACATCACGAATGCTTACTTGCGCATCCTGTTATGTGCCCGACTCCAGCACTTAATTTGTAATGCTGTGGGTGTGGAGCATTATGAGCGTGTGTTGTTGCCCCTTTGGGTTTGGCCACCACTCCTCGGGTGTTCACTAGGTGTTGGTCCCGGATCTGGCGTGGTTACGTCAGTGAGGGTTTGCAGTCCTGGGCTGCCTTCTTCTCTCTCCTCGACTACCCCGTGGAGCAACGTAGTTCCTATACAGACCTTGCCTGATTTCAGTTGGCGTCTATACCATCGAAGGTCTGCTTGGGCCCTGCTAGAATTAGCTGAGCCTGACCCGGGCTTCGGTTCTGGCCAGCGTGTTGCTTTTCCTGGACAAAACTCCAGAGGTTGCATGATGCATTTTCTCTTCTCGTCCCTGGACGGACACTTCTCCTTCAAATCTTGACATTTGGGTATGTTCCGTCTATTAGGAGAGGACTAGGCAGAGCATGTTAGATATGCATACATGTTATTTAAACAGAGTTGAAACAGCCCCGCCCAGGGGGCGGTCCCTCTTAACATAACCCTACACCCTGCAGCCAGCAGCCTCAGTTTTTTTCTGCTTAGTAGAGAAGGACCTGGCTCTCTTTTGGGCACAGAGTCCTGTTGAAATTTTTTACTTTTTTTTTTTTTTTTTAGAATCTTCTATCAACTGCCGGCTGGGCATGACAGGCAGGGTAATATAGATCCTTGTAGTTCCCCCAGTCTGGCCATCGAGCGTGAGCAGACCTTAGCTACTTGCGGGGTCGGCCACGACATGCCCCATGGCTCCAGGGGTGGCCCGTGAGCTATGCTCCAGGGTTCACATATGACAGAGCGGCTTGCTGTCTCAGTGGACCTGGCCGACAGCTAATCCGCACTGCTGGGTTGTAGGACTGTCAGGAACGCACCAGCAGGTCCTCGCAGGACGGGTAAGTACGGTTCCTTCTGCTTCGGTGGGATGTAACAGCTGGACATTCCTAAGGGAGTCGTTAGGGGGTTCTATTGCCCTCCCCTCTCTCCCTCTGTCACCCCCTTTTTTTTTTTCTCCTCCCCTTGCAGGGCTTGCTGCGACCGGGGAATACCTTATGGGGGGCTCCAGGTCCCAGCAGGGGGCTGTAGGGGTGTCGAGGCCCACTCTGTGTGGTGGGGTGTAAATTGTCGGAAGCCTCCGTGCCTGGCCTTCTCATCCACCTTGCTTGCTGGGCGCCATTTTTTTGGGGCCTGTGCATAGCAATTTCCATTGGTGGCTATTTTGCAGTGGCCGCGCTAGGATGCAGGTCTGCAATTGCGGGAGGCCATTTTCTTGTGGTCGGCGCGCTTTCTCTGAGGCACTCGGCCATTTTGAAGTGGGTTTTGGCCTCTAGTGTTGGCTGGCTTCCTGCACAGCGCCAACGGCGCGATTTCTCTTACCATCCATGGACTGACACAGTGTCTCTTTACACTTTACACGTGGGTTATGTCCCTGCTTGCAGAAGAAGACCTAGGCAGAATGTGAAATGTTATACATACATTCTAAAAGCCAGAGCTGAACAGCCCCACCCAGGGGGCGGTCCCTCCGGACATAACCCTCCCACTACAGTCAGCAGACTTCAGTTTTTTTCTGCCTAGCAGAAGGAGAAGACGTGGCTCTCTCAGGAGCCAGTCTCCTGACCTAATTTTATTCCTTTTCTGGAATTATTTTTTATTTTATTTTTGAGAATTTTTATCCTCGTAGTCTTCCCTGTCTGACCATCGAGCGTGCTGATCCTCGCCTTGTGTGCGTGAGACTCAGTTCACAACAGGCCCCATGACTCCAGGGGTGGCCGGGTTTGCTTTCATACTCCCACGGTCCTCTCAAGACTGAACAGTTCCTGACTGACTGTATCTTTCGCGGTGGACCGGGCCGACAGCTACTCAGTACTGCACTGTGATAGTCCTGTCAGAAACACACCAGTGGGTCCCTCAGGGGACGGGTAAGTAGTCTCTCCTGCCTGCAGGTGAGTACAAAAGGCTGTGTGTTTCTCTGTGGGGGATTTTCCCTGTCTCCCCCTGTATTTCATTGTCGCTCTGTCACCATTGCTGGCGCTGTGCTGTGTGGGGGTCACACTGTTCTTGGAGGGGCTAATGCTGGTCTGCAGATATGCTTGGGGCCTTTTTTTGTGTGTTTTGGGGCCTGAGCGCCGAGTGGCGCTGTGTGTGTGCTGTTTTTTTCACTTTTGCTGAGTCATGGCGGCCATCTTGCCGCGGATCGCCTCAGTGAAGTGCGGCGGCCATTTTCTTGTAGCCCGCACGCTCTTCAGCACTAGTTTTGGCCTCTAGCGCTGCTGTAACAGCGCAAATCTCCTCACAATCTCCTCACAGCTCACCAGCGCTGACACAGCGCGGTACAGACAGCGGAACTGAGCGGTCCCTGGTCCCGTTTGGTGAGTCCCCTGGGCACCCCCTCCTCAGTCAGCACAGCCTGTGGGTGGACTTTTTATCTGAGGAGTCTCAGAGGGGGGCAATATGGAGTCTCTGTCACCAGCTTCCCCTAAATGTCAGTGGACAACAGGCAGTGCTTCAGCACCTGCGGTCCCTAGGGACCAGTTGTGGGCAGTCCTGGAATCATTTCTGACCAGGATGGGAGCTGTGTGCAAGCGCAAGGGAGCAAAAAAGCGCCCTCTCCCCACTTTACTTCATGAGGGCAGTGCGCTGATTCAGATATGGGCCTAGCCACTACCGCTCAGGACCCTAGTTCTGAATGTATTGGATGGTTTTGAACAGGACATTCCTTATGAGGAAAACTGCAGTTCTGAGTCAGTAAATGACAGGGCGCTTGTTAGTGTACTCATGACTGCGGTGGTGGACACTCTCAAGCTAAAATGCTGCAGATGCAGAACCTCAGGCGGATACAGTCTCCTTTTGGTTCTTTTAAGGCCAGGCCTTCTGAAGAGGTTTTTCCATATGTACTTTCTTTGATAAGGTCTGGGAAAAGCCGCAGAAGAATTTTTTTCATGGTCCCGCGGCGTTTGTCTATCAGATACCCCTTGAAGATGCCCTACTTAAAAAGTGGGCTTCTCCCCCAGGGTCGACCCTCCAGTCGCCCGGTTGAACAAGGCCATCACTCTCCCGATGGAGGGGACTCCTGCATTTGAGGACCCCACTGACAGGAGGTCAGAAGTGGTGAGCAGAGCCATGTTTGCCTTGTTGGGATCCGCGCTACGGCCTGTGGTAGCAGCGACCCTTGTGTCTTAAACACTTACAGGTTGGGCAAAAATTTTGCACCTAGCTGTACAGGAGCATAATCTTCCTCCAGACACAGTTGCTTTGGCCCACCAACTGGTTCAGGGCCTGGTTTATGTGTGCGACGCCACGTTGGACGTGGCCCCTTTAATATCCAGGGCCTCTGTCTCGGCGGTGGTATTGCGTCGTCTTATCTGGTTGAAGTGCTGGTCTGCTGACCTAGCCTTAGGAAGCTCCTGACGGATCTACCATTTAAAGGTGGTAGACCTTTCGGTGCTGCTCTGGATGACATCGTCATGGATGTCATGGGAGGTAAAAGCACTCTTCTTCCTTAGACTAGCAAGGGTGAGGAGGCCCGCCGCAAACAGGGGCCTTCCTTTCCAGCAAAACGGGGTTTTTTCGTCAGTCAGAGTCCACGGGTAGACCCTCTCAGACTGACGGCAGTGCGGCTGGTGGGCACAAGTGCCCCTGGGTGCGTAAGCCGAACAAGCGGCTCCCAAGCCCGCCTCCGCGTGAAGTCTTGCCTCCGCCCGACTCTGGGGTGGGGGGACGACTTTGCAGGTCACGAATCGGTGGTCCTCCCGAATCTCCGACTGGTGGGTGTGCGAGGAGGTCACCTCAGGATACAGGATAGTATTCCGATCCTGGCCCCCAGACAGATTCTTTCCCTCAAATCTTCCTCTCCTTCCTACCTGTCGGGCAGCCCTCTTGGGGGCTGTACAGGATTTGATCAGGTCCGGAGTGATTGTGCCGGTTCCGTCATAGGAGAGTTTTCAGGGATTCTACTCGAATCTGTTTGTCGTCCCATAAATAGGACGTGGTTCGACCTATCCTGGACCTCAAGGCCCTGAATGCCTTCAAGAAGGTGCAGAAATTCCGCATGGAATCCATTCGCACGGTGATCGCTACACTCCACCAAAGGGATTTTCTTCTAGCGTCCTTGGACTTCAAGGACGCCTACTTGCATGTTCCGATCTGCGCAAGTCACCAGAAGTTTCTGCGCTTTGCGATCAGCGAAGTCCACTATCGATTGTGGCTCTTCCTTTCGGCCTAGCCTCGGCACCAAGGGTGTTCACCAAGGTGCTTGCTCTGGTTCTAGCCTTCTGTTACAGTGAGGTATTGCTGTCGTGGGCTATCTGGACGATCTTCTGCTGAGAGCAGAAAGTGGATCAGACTTAGAGGAAAGGTGACTATCGTCAATTAGACCCTCAAGGACTCGGGTGGTTCCTGAACATTCAGGAGTCAGTCCTGGTCCCGACTCAGTGTCTGGAGTATCTAGTTCTGATTCTGGACTCCTTGGAGGCAAAGGTATCCTACCTCTGGAGAAGTTGCTGACACTTCAGTCTGCGGTGCGGGTGCTGACGTCCCAAAAATGGTTGTCAATTCGTTTTTTGCATGAGAGTACCGAGACTCGTGGTGGCCTCCTTCGCGGCCGTTCCGTATGCCCAATCACACACCAGGGCATTGCAGAAGGAGATCTTGTCCACCTGGGACAAATCCCCGTTGTCCTTGGATCTTCAGATCCAGGTGATTCACCTGGTCAGGGCACCTCTGACATGGTGGTTGAGATCCTCGGCTCTTCGGTCCGGAAAGTCGTTCCCCTCCCATCCAATGAACGGTACTCACGACGGACACCAGCCTGACGGGCTGGGGTGGAGTCTGGGGAGTCCTGTCGGCTCAGGCCTTGGACTCCGGACGAGCCCGTTTACCAATCACTGTTCTGGTAATACGGGCCATCGGACTGTGTCTCTCCTCAGGTCAGAGAGAGTACGGGGTCGCTCCATCAGGAGCCAGTCGGACACCGCCACGGCGGTGGCGTATGTAGACCATCAAGGGGGAACTCAGCGCTCAGCTGCGGCTTCCGAGGTAGTCCGTATCCTGAAGTGGGCCGGAAGAAACGTGCCGGCTCTGTAGGCCATTTTACATTCTGGGCATAGACAATGGGCAGGCGGACTATCTGAGTCGCCAATCGCCAGACACCGGACCAAGAAGAGTGGTCCTTGCATATTTCAACTCCTTTACCGACAGTGGGGCACGCCGGATGTGGACCTGATGGCCTCTCGACTCAATCGCAAGGGTTGAGGTTGTGGCCAGATCCAGGGATCCTTGGGCGATGCCTCGGATGCGTTGGTGGTCCTTATCGCCTGATATAAACTCCGGCGATCCTAATTGTTCCGGATTGGCCTCAGCATCACTGGTACGCTGATCTGGTACGTCTCGTCGCGGACGTTCCCTGGCGGTTGCCGATGAGGGAGGACCTTCAGTCTCAAGGTCCTATGTTTCATCCGGCTTACAGTCTCTGGCTTTAACGGCAGGGCTGTTAAAAGCCAGGTGTTGAGGGACCGAGGTCTCTCGGACTCGGTCATTTTGACCATGTTAAGGACACGGAAGTCTTCCTCCAGGCAGATCTATCACCGTACCTGGAAAGCTTATATCGCCATGTGCGAAGCGCTGGACTGGCGTCCTCGGACGTATTCCGTCCCCAGAATCCTGCGTCCTCTGCAGTGTGGAGTGACCCAAAAGCTTGCTTTGAGTACCATCAAGGATCAGATTTCGGCCTTGGCCGTCTTCTTTCAGCGACCTCTAGCCGGTCATTTTCTTGGTTAGCACCTTGTGTTGGGGGTTCGCTATGTGCTCCCTCCTGTCAAGCCTCCTCTCCCACCGTGGGAACTGAATTTGGTGCTCTCGGTCCTCCAGGAACCTCCTTTTGGGAATATCCGGGATATTCCCTTCTTGTCTTGTCTCAGAAGGTGGCCTTTTTAGTGGCAATCACTTCTGTTTGACGAGTGTCTGAGTTGGCGGCTTTGTCCTGCAAGTCGCCATATTTAGTCATCCATAAGGATAAGGCGGTGTTGCATCCGCGACCTTCCTTTTTTGCCAAAGGTGGTGTCGACCTTTCACCTACATGAGGACATTGCCCTCCCGTCCTTGTGTCCTCACCCATCGCATCCCAGAGAGTTTGCGCTGCACATATTGGAGGTGGTACGAGCCTTACGGGTGTACCTGTCTGCTACTGCTTCTATTCGGAAGTCCGACTCACTGTTTGTGACTGTCTCTGGTCCATAACAGGGCCAAGCGGTTTCGTCTGCCATCATTTTTAGGGGAATCAGACAAACCGTCATTCAAGCCTATGCTCTCAAAGGGCGGGCGCCTCCCTTTTCGGTTACGGCGCATTCCACCAGGACAATTGGTGCTTCCTGGGTTTCCCGACATCAAGCGTCGGTTGCACAAGTGTGCAATGCGGCGACCTGGTCGTCTGTTCATGCCTTTTAGGTTTTATAAGGTTAATGTGGCTGCATCTTCGGATGCTTCCTTCGGCCGCAAAGTGCTGCAGGCCGCTGTTTAAAGTTGCGACTCCTCCGTTAAGGAGCTCTGCCTTATTGGAGTGAAGTTTTGGTTTTTCCATTTATACTGCTCCCATCCCTCTTGACACTGCTTTGGGACATCCCACGTGTAAAGTGTAAAGAGACACTGTGTCAGTCCATGGATGGTAAGAGAAAATAGGATTTTTTGTACTCACCGTAAAATCCTTTTCTCTGACATCCATGGACTGACACGGCACCCACCCTTCCTTTTAAGTTTGTACTGCTTTGTTACGAACTGAAGTCTGCTGACTGTAGTGGGAGGGTTATGTCCGGAGGGACCGCCCCCTGGGTGGGGCTGTTCATCTCTGGCTTTTAGAATGTATGTATAACATTTCACATTCTGCCTAGGTCTTCTCCTGCAAGCAGGGACATAACCCACGTGTAAAGTGTAAAGAGACACTGTGTCAGTCCATGGATGTCAGAGAAAAGGATTTTACGGTGAGTACAAAAAAATCCTATTTTACCTCGCACAGTTCCTCAAGCACACGCGGTGTGCGGGCAGCGGCGCTGAGCGGTCTCTGGCTTGGCGTTAAATCCCCTGGGTATCCCCCCTCCTCGGTCAGTGCAGCAAGGAGGGTGCACAATAATTTGCCGGGTATCTTGACTGGGTCCCCGAGGGCTGTCAGTGGGCAACATGGAGTCAGAAGCTGGCATTTTTTCCCCAGACATTCCAGAGGCGGCAACCAGTGCCCCTGAACCTGCTATTCCCCTGGACGTTTTGTCGGCAGTCCTGGAGTAATTTGTTGCCAGGGTGGAAGCTGCGTGCGAGCATAAGGGGGGTACTAAGCGCCCCCTTCCCACGCCATCGCCTGGGGAATGTTCTGACTCAGACTCGGGCCTGGCTGCAGACCCCAGTTCTGGTATGTCAGAAGAGGCAGACCAGGACCTTCCCTGGGACCCCTCGTCCGGGTCAGCTTAAGACAAGGCACTTGCCAGTGTACTTATCAATGCTGTGAGGGACACTCTCAAGCTGGAAGATACAGCTGGGACTTCCACAGCAGGGTCGGTCCCTTTTTGGGTCGCACAAACTGACCCGCTCTGCTAGGGTTTTTCCTTATGTTGATTTCTTTGACAATTTCATAGATAAAGAATGGGAACGGCCGCAGATGCCCTTTGCGGGCCTTCAGCGCATGGCGGTCCGTTACCCATTTGAAGACAGCCTTTTGAAAAAATGGGCTTCTCCTCCGGTTGTTGATCCCCCGGTCTCTTGGTTGAATAAAGTAACCACTATTCTGGTGGAGGGGACCCCTGCTTTTAAGGACCCTACTGATTGAGCGGCTCACCGCTTCAGACCTATGTTTACCATGCTGGGGTCAGCATTGCGGCCTATTTTGGCAGCTACCTTAGTGTCCCAGACACTCACAGAGTGGGCAAAGATATTGCACCAGACTGTGGAGGAGCATCAGCTCCCTCCAGTATGCGTGTCCCTGGCCGAACAGTTGGTACAAGGACTTGTGTACGTCTGTGATGCTACCCTGGATGCAGCCCCTTTTTGATCTCCAGAGCCTCCGCATCTGCGATGGTACTGCGCCGCCTAATATGGCTAAAATGCTGGTCCACTGACCAAGCTTCTAAGAAAACTCTGGCAGATTTGCCTTTCAAAGGTGGGATGCTTTTTGGTGCCTCACTGGACGACATCATTAGGATGTCACTTGAGGTAAGAGCACACTTCTCCCTCAGTCCACTAAAGGGAAGGAGCCGCGCTGTAAGTTGGGGCCCTCTTTTCCCACACAGAAGCAGTGTTTTCGTCAGTCAGGACCTGCCGGCAGACCCTCCCATGCGGACTAATGTTCAGCTGGGGGACAGAAGTGTCCCTGGGTGCGTAAGCCTGCCAAGCCAACAAACAAGCCTGCTACCGTATGAAGTTTTGCCCCCGCCCGTCTTCAGGGTGGGCGGACGGCTTTGCGGGTTTTCAGCTCGGTGGACCGCCCTGCTCTCCGACCAGTTGGTCTGCGAGGTGGTCACTTCGGGGTGCAAAATAGTTTTTTTTCTTGTCCTCCAAACTGATTTTTTTCCCTCAAATCTGCCTCTCCTTCCGGCTCGTCAGGCTGCCCTCCAGGGGGCAGTGCAAGACTTGTTGAGGTGTGGGGTGATCATACCCATACCATCACAGGACAGGTTTCAGGGTTTTTACTCTAATCTGTTTGTGGTCCCAAAGAAGGACGGATTTCGTCCAATCTTGGACCTCAAGGCCCTTAATGCCTTCATAAGGATTCAATATTTCCGGATGGAATTGATACGTTCGTGGTGGCTGCGCTAGATCCACAGGACTTCCTGGCGTCCTTGGATATCAAGGACGCATACTTGCATGCCCCATCTGCGTCAGGCATCAGAGGTTCCTGCGCTTTGCGATAGGCAAAGACCACTATCAATTTGTGGCTCTTCCCTTTGGCCTAGCATCGGCACCAAGTTTTCACCAAGGTGCTCGCCCCGATTCTAGCTTTGCTGAGACAGCGCGGCATTGCTATCATAGGCTACCTGGACGACCTCCTTCTGAGAGCTGCTTCAAGCTCAGAATTAGAACGACGTGTCTATAGTCAGACTCTCCAGGAGTTTGGGTGGATACTGAACCTCCCAGAAGTCGGTGTTAGTACCCACCCAGCGCCTAGAGTACCTGGGGTTTATTCTGGACTCCTCGGAGGCCAGAGTCTTTCTTCCCTTAGAGAAATTGCAGACACTCCAGTCGGCAGTCAGGTTGTTGACATACCGCAAATGGTTGTGTCTCCATTTCTGCGTGCGAGTCCTGGGCCTCAAGGTAGCCTTTTTCGAGGCAGTACCGTATGCCCAATTCCACACTCGGGTCTTGCAGAAGAAGATTCTCTCCAAATGGAACAAGTCTCTGTTGTCTCTGGATCATCAGATTCCGATAAGTCATCTTGTCGGGTCCTCTGAGTTGGTGGCTGAGATCCCTGGCTCTAAGATCTGGGAAGTCTTTCCTCCCTCTGGAATAGGCATGGAGGTCTGCGTATTACAACATTAACATACAAACCAGACATCAACAAAGAACAATACTATGTATCGGGCAGAGGTAGCACTGAAGTAATTACAGCACAGGCTTCTCAAACAAAACGGACCATCAATAAGGTCTGTGATTTTACATTTGCGTGGCCCGCTATTCTCTTCCTCCCTTTTCATTGGACTGTGATCATGACGGACGGGGTTTAGGCTGCCCAGGGCCGCTGGTCCCTGACCGAATCCCAACTGTCGATCAATGTTCTGGAACTCCGGGCGATCAGGCTGTGCCTCTCCAAGTGGTCTCAGAGGCTTCAGGGGCGTCCAGTCAGGATCCAGTCAGACAACGCCACGGTTGTGGCGTACGTCAACCATCAAGGAAGAACAAGAAGTTCAACTGCAGTGTCGGAAGTTGCTCACATCCTACGGTGGGCGGAAAGGAGCGTGCTGACCCTATCGGCAGTTTACATCCCAGGCGTGGAAAACTGTCAGGTGCACTATCTGAGTCGCCAGATGCTTGACCACGGGGAATGGTCATTACATCCAGAGGTTTTTCAACTCCTTTGCCAGAGATGGGGCACGCCGGACTTGGATCTCCTGGCCTCTCGACTCAAATCGCAAGGTGTCGAGGATCGTGGCCAGGTCCAGAGATCCCTGGGCAGACGTGTTGGTGGCCCCGTGGGGTCATTATCGGCTCATTTATGCCTTCCCCCACTGAAGTTGCTTCCTCGTCTACTCGGCCGGGTAGAGACCGAGGGAATTCCGGTTATTCTAATCGCCCCGGATTCGCCCAGGCGTCCCTTGTACGCCGAACTCGTGCGGCTGGTGGCGGACGTGCCCTGGCGACTATCGATGAGGGAGGACCTTCTCTCGCAAGGTCCCATTCTTCATCCTGCTTTACAGTCGCTGGCTTTAACAGCGTGGCTATTGAAAGCCAGGTACTGAGTGACCGAGGCCTGTAGGATTCGGTCATTTCAACCATAGTGAGTGAGAACTTGTATAGCGCTGCAAATGCGAACTAAATCGCCTAAAGGCGCTTTGCATCCAGAGTGGTCCTGATTCTTAAAGAAGAGGTGGGTCTTCAGGAAAAAACTTAAGGCGCAATGGTTTTCTAACATGAGGATGATCGTTGGTAGTGCGTTCCACATCCATGGCCCTTGAACTGCAAACCTTTGTTCTCCTTTAGAGCACAGAAATTTTCTTCTAGGAAGATCTACCATCGCACATGGAGAGCCTACATCTCTGTGTGAGGAGATGGAATGGCGTCCACGGACTTGTACGGTTTCCAGGATCCTGCTGTTTTTACAGTGCGGAGTAGATCAGAAACTTGCCTTAAGCACCATTTAAGGGGCAGATTTCAGCCTTGGCTGTTTTCTTTCAGCGACCCCTGGCGACTCATTCACTAGTAAGTACGTTTGTGCAAGGGGTTTGACATGTGGCTCCTTCGGTGCGCCCACCACTACCTCCGTGGGATTTGAATTTGGTGCTCTCGGCGCTTCAGAAACCTCCTTTTGAGGACATTAGGGAAATTCCTCTCTTGACACTCTCTCAGAAGGTGGCCTTCCTGGTAGCCATCACATCCGTCAGGAGGGTTTCTGAATTGGTGGCCTTGTCTTGCTATTCCCCGTATTTGGTCCTCCATAAGGACAAAGCGTTGCTACGCCCGCAGCTTTCTTTTCTTCTGCAAGTGGTTTTGGCTTTTCACCTGAATGAGGACATTGTGCTTCCCTCCTTGTGTCCTCGGCCATCGCATTCCAAGGAGGTTGCGCTACATTCCTTGGACGTGGTACGTCCCCTGCGGGTGTACCTGTCTGCTACGGCTCCGTTCTGGAGGTCTGACTCACTGTTTGTGTCGGTGTCTGGTCCGCAGAAGGGCCTGGCGGTCTCGTCGGCCACCATTTCTCGGTGGATCAGGCAGACTGTCATTCAGGCCTATGCCCTTAAAGGGCGGGCGCCTCTTTTTCCCGTTATGGCGTATTTGACCAGGGCTTTTGGTGCCTCTTGGGCTTTCCGACATCAAGCGTCTGTATCTCAAGTCTGTAAGGCGGCAACCTGGTCAAAATTTTATAAGGTTGATGTGGTGCATCTTCGGATGCTAGCTTCGGCCGCTAAGATTTGCAGGCGGCTGTTTGAGGTTGCAACTCCTCCATTGAGGCTATCTGCCTGTGGGGGGGGGGGGGGGGACTGGTTTATTTTTTGATTGTGTGCCCACCCCTCATTTTTTGACTCTGATTTGGGACATCCCAACTGTCAAGATTTGAAGGAGCTGTGTCCGTCCATGGACAAGAAGAGAAAATAGGATTTTTGGTACTCACCGTAAAATCTTTTTCTCTGTCGGACACAGCACCCACCCCTCCTTTTTTTGGTTTCTACTGCTTTTCTACGAACTGAGGGTAGAGGGTTATGTTCAGAGGGACTGCCCCCTGGGCGGGGCTGTTTCAACTCTGTTTAAATAACATGTATGCATATCTAACATGTTCTGCCTAGTCTTCTCCTAATAGACATACTCAACTGTCAAGATTAGTAGTCAAGTAGCTGTGTCTGTCCATGGACGACAGAGAAATGGATTTTACGGTGAGTACAAAAAATCCTATTATTTCATTTACTGTCCAGCAGGTGGGCTCCTCTGCGGATCTGCTTGTGAGTGTTGGGTCCGAAGGTATCTACATTATTTGAGGCGACTTCCATTTGCATAGTTCCATACAGGCTCCCTGCGGGGAGAGCCTGGCATAATGGGTCAAATACCCAAGGCTCTGGATAATCGTTTTCGGCTGAGTCTGGAAACCAGAGGTTCCCCAGTCTGGTGGCTTCACTCTCTGGTTCTTCGCCAGGATAATTCCTTTCTCCTGTGGTATTGAACAGGGTGACCAACAATGCACATTTTTCTGTGTCGGGGATGTCCTGGGACTGAGCTCTGCTCAGGGTCGTTGGACGGTGGAATCCGGACTACTGTGTAATATCCTGATACTTCAAATGATCAGCCTAGTTCTGGATCATGGCTGGATCGACTTTGGGGGCTCCCGGTATGGATCCAATCGGACAAGGCAATGGCGGTGGTTTATGTCCTTTACCAGGGCGGGCCAAATGGTCTGTTGCCAGTATCCTCCGGCAGGCAGAGCGTCTCATTCTGACCTTTTTTGGCGTACGTTTTCCAGGAGTGGAACACTGTCAGTCGGATACCTCAGTTGGCTAGGGCTGTGTATCGTCGGATTTGTCTCCGCTGGGGCACTCCTGAGGTAGGTCTGTTTGCATCCTGGCTCAGCAGGACGGTACCAAGGCTTCTGGCAAGATCACGGGATCTTCTGGTGGCCCTACTTTTTTTTGTGTTTTTCCTCCTCTGCTGCTTCCGCTGTGTTTTTTTGCGCAGGATCACGGCAGCTGTGATTTTGGCAATTTTTTTGGGCCCTGCATGGGTTTCGTCGGTCTGGGGCTACGATGAGCCGGGTGCTGCAGTTCCAACACTGCTGAGGGCTAGGGAATCTACCTTCTATAAGGTTTTACCTCCTGGTGTGAGTCACCGAGAATTCATCCCCATTCTTTCTAGGTGGCTCCGATTCTGACCTCCATTTGTCAGCCTGGGTGGTCTTCTCCTGCGTCCCCTGGTCTTGCACTCCCTGGTGCGTACTGTTTATTCAAGGGGTTAGATGTTGCTTTCCACCAGTCTGAACTTGGTCATTTTGGTTCTACAAAAGCCTGTATATCTCTTGCTGTCTCTGAATATTTGGGAGAGTCCACTGCTTACTATGGCTTGGAAGGTGGCCTCCTTGGTGGCTATCACCTCTGTTCACAGGGTGTCGAGAATGGGGGCGTTCTCTTGTCGTTCACCTTACCCAGGTTAAGGTGGTGCTTCGCCCTTTTTTTCCATAGTTCCGTCCTTGGATTTCCATTTGAACAAGGACGTTGTTGCATTTCTTGTGTCCCTGGTCAGCACATCCCAAGGAATTTGCCTTATCTGCCCTGAATGTGTTTTTGGGGGATTCAGGTGTATTTGCCAGCCACGGAGTCTGTTTGAAGGGCAGGTTCACTGTACTCTTGGACGGGCCAAGGAAAGGGCTATCTGCTGTGTGACAAGGGGGTCACTTTGGACACAGGGTGAGCCAGGAAACGATGGACATTAAGAATATGGCTTGGATTGCTTGAAATAGTAATATTAGTCCACAATATGTACTGGTTGTTTTATCCTGAACTCAACAGGTTAATTGAGAGATGTGTTACCTGCCTGTTGTGATGTAAATGAATCTAGAAGGGCTTCTGAAGACCCTTTGAGTGTGAATAGGGTTAATTAACTCCATACTTGTGTGTATTGTACTCAGACAGGCTACAAATGCTTTCATTGTGAGATGTGTATTGAAGGTCGTTGGGTTTCTTTTGTGTAAAGTCTTTTGATTGGGAGACAAAAGCTAGCCAAACAGGTCATGCATAGTCTTTTAAACTGAAAGGGGATTAGAACCTGTTGTCTCCTAACAGACGTCAAAATAATGTGTATTGGGTCTTGTTATGTTGTGGGTGGAGCTGGACCATTGTTCATTTTAGGTTAATGCAGTATTGGATGTGTATAAAAGTTACAATGTTTTTTCAATAAACTCGGTCTATCCTGGAAAGATACAGAGTGCGTCTCGTTCTTTTGGAAGGATTAATTCCTATGGGAAGTGGTCTTCTGACTGTGGAGGAACGGCAGTGAATTTGTGTCCAGGAGAGGGAAGATATCTAAAACGGCGTTAACCCCTTGCGTATTTGGGGTGCCGTTACATGCTGCTTCTGCAACATTTTTCTGAATAGTTTGGACAGATGACTCTGGGCTATTCTGTCAGGGATCAGGTTCCTCCTGTCCCTGTTACGGCGCATTCTTCCAGGGTGCTTGGGCTTCTTGGGCCTTCTGTCGTTAGTCGCCCGTTGCACAAGTTGCAAGGTGGCCACTGGTCGTCGGTGTACTTTTTCACAAGTTCTATGGAGGGATGGTTTGGCATCTGCAGATGTCTCTTTTGACCTCAAGTTTATGCATGCTGCTGTTTAGAGGGTCTATTCCCTCTTGAAGGGGTAGCGTTCAGGTTGGTTTCCAGCTTGGCCTGCGTGAAGCTCTTGTTACCTGGTTGGCTCTTGTGTTAGCCTTGGGTTTTCTCGTTGTCCCACCCCTCATGTTTTGCACTGCTTTGGGACATCCCAATGGTTCTGAATTAAGAAGGCTGTGTCTGTCAATGAACGAAAGAAAAAATAGGATTTTTTACTTACCGTAAAATCAGTTTCTGAGTTCATTGACACACAGTACCCACCTCTCTATGAAGTTTATTGATACTTCTATTGCTGCTTGCTACTAAACTGAATACCTAGAGTAGGGAGGGGGTTATATGCTGGCTGAGGACGGCCCATGGGCGTAGCCAGGGTTTGTTTTGTTTTTGTTCTGCCTAGTCCTACTCCTAAATAAATAGAGGCGATATAACCCAATGGCTCTGAATTAAGAAGGCTGTCTGTCGAACTCCAAGAAACGGATTTTACGGTAAGTAAAAAATCCTATTTTTCCTGGTCAGTGGACTTTTTTTTGGTAAATACTTTTTATTGAGATTTTGAGACATAAAACATACATAGCTTGGCACAACACCAAACTAACAGTCAGCCAACATGGCCGGTAAGTTCATCAACCACAACTATGCCATCCAATTGACAGCTACAACACGTATTGTGAAGGTCATGTCTAGCTTTGAGGTCATTGAAGGGCAAGAGTTCACAGTCTCTTGTGATATCTTTCAATAGTTTGATTCCCTTACTCGCCCACCCAGTTGAGTCTTCCATGTTATAGAATTGTTTCAGTTTGGGATTCATTCATAGCGGAGTCATCGGAGAAATTCCCTGAAAACTAGGGCACGCTAGTGTCACCGCCTCCTCCCACGCTTTTATGGTGGCTTTCATAGAATCAGTGAGGGGGAGTTCGCTTTTTAGGCCTCTGTGAATGGCTAAACGGAGGGATTCATATGATCCTAGGTGAGCTGCCTCAAGAATTGTTGCTGAGTCACCCCCATCCGACACCAACCATCTGTTTACAAAACCAATTGACCCGCTATGTAGTACTTGCGCCAGTCTGGGAGAGCCAACCCTCCCTGTCCCCATGGTTCTTGCAGCACTTTCAGGCCTATTCTAGGCCTTTTAGGGGCCCACAGAAATGAGCTGGTGATCCCATCCAGTTTCTTGAAATAGGACTTCGGTACCCACACCGGAGCATTTCTCAAGAAATACAAAATGACCGGAAGACTTTTCATTTTTATTAGGCTAATCCTACCCAGCAAGGATAACGGAAGCCTTTGCCACGTTTGCGTCTTTTGTTTAAAGAAGGTAATCAGGGGCTCCAGGTTCAGGGGCATGTAATCCGACACCTTCGCCGTCACCTTTATTCCAATATATGTAATCTGATTGACCCATTTCAAGGGCAAGTTCAGATTCGCTCTGGCCCTTGCTCCCTCATCTAAAGGTAAGATAGAGGACTTGGCCCAGTTAACCCTGAGACCCGAGTAGCCAGCAAAAGTGTCCATTAGATCCAGAGCTGCTTCCAGTGAGTCCGCCGGGTCCTGCAGAAATAACAGAAGGTCATCGGCATATAATGCCAATCCCTCTTCTATATTGCCCACCCTGATCGCTTTGACCCTTGCTGACGCTCGTAGTGCCACCGCCAACGGCTCCATCATGAGCGCAAACAAAAATGGCGATAGAGGGCACCCCTGACGCGTACCCCTACCTACTGTAAAGTATTCAGATGTGTGTGTGCCCATGCGGATGGCTGTACGTGGTGTACTATATAGGAGAGATACCCATTGACGGAAGCATGGGCCGAAACCCATACGCTCAAGCACTGCATGCATAAAGCACCAGTCCACTGAATCAAAGGCTTTTTCAATATCAATCGAGACAATGATTCTATAGGATGAGTCTAAGTTAGGAAGTTGTAGGTGAGTGAACAGCCTCCTCAGGTTGGTATCTGTTGATTTGCCCGGCATGAATCCCGTCTGGTCCACATCAACCAGAGAGGAGACTACCGCTGCCAATCGCTTTGCCAGGACCTTAGTCAGAATTTTAAGGTCCATATTTAACAGAGAATGGGTCGGTATGAAGAGCATTCTAAAGGGTCCTTACCCCGGCTTAAGCAATAGGATAATATAGGCGTCTAACATCGAGTCCGGTAATTTCTTTTGTTGTAAACAGTATGCTAGCAATGTCGTAAGTCTTGGGGCCAGTTGGTCTGCATATGTCTTATAGAAATCTGCTGGGAACCCGTCTGGACCAGGGGCTTTATTGGGTGGAAATGCAAAAATGGCTGCTATCACTTCCTTTTTTGTAATTTCAGCTTCTAATGCGAGTCTGTCGTCTTCCGAAAGCCTAGGGAGGGACAGGCCATCCAACATGTTCTCCAATCCTTCTTTATCATATTGTCTACCCGGTGTATATAATGTTGAGAAATATGTTTTAAATTCAGCTAATATGTCTATCGGGTCTTTTAGTAACTCTCCATTGTGGCGCTTAATGATTGGGATGTGCGTACTCTGATTGCTGTCTGCCACCAGCCTAGCCAGTAACTTCCCATTTTTATCCCCTTCTGCAAAGAGAGAGTTAGCTAGATGTTTTGCCTCGGTATGTGCCAGATCATTGCAATGCAGGGAAAGGTGCCTCCTGGCCTCCAGCAACGCATTGTAGCCGGGATCCGAGGGGGCCGTCGCATGCAACCTTGCACACTCCCTTTCCTGCAACCGCTGGATTTCCGCGTTTTGATCCACCCTCACTCCCTTGATGGCCGTTATACATTCTCCCCGGATCACTGCTTTAAAGGCGTCCCACACAACTGGAGGGTCCGCTGCCTCATTATTAGTGGCCCAATATTCAGCAGTCGCAGCAAGAAGGTGAGAAGACACCTGCTCCTCCTGCAACCAGCCTGGGGCCAGCCTCCAGCCTCTTGACCCTTTCCTTGACTGTAAACACAGGGAGATACAGAGGGGATTATGATCAGATAAGCCCCCTGCCATGTAGTCTATCCCCCTCACATAGGACAGCATAGTGCGACTACCAAAAGCTAGGTCAATCCTAGCTGAAGAGCGGTGTGACAGATAGATGAGAATAACAAATTCCATCCGGATTCCTCAATCTCCATATCTCAGTCAAATCCGCCACTGCAGCCCAAGACTTCAAATCAATTGATCCCCCTCTCCCAGGATTAGAGGAGTCTCTGGCCTCCAGCGTGGCATTGAAATCCCCCATCAATAGGAGTGGAAGGTGCATGTGAGGGGCTAGCTTCACCATTAAATCATATAATAATTGTACTGTGAAAGGAGGCGGAACATACACATTCACCAGAAGCAGTGTGCAATTACATATATCTACAATCAGAGCCACATACCGTCCCCCCGGATCGGAGATCACCTGTTGGATCGTGCACGGGACTGCTTTACTTATCAATATGGAGACCCCCCTCGCAAAGGTGGAGTACGTGGCATGAAATGCCTTTTGAATCCAGGATCTGCGTAGTGCTAGAATTTTACTACCGTCCAGGTGAGTCTCCTGCAAGAAGACGATATGCGGCCTGACCACCTTCAAATACTGAAACACTGCAGCCCGTTTGAATTTATCATTCAGTCCTCGAACATTCCAGGACAGCAATTTAACCGTGTTAGCCATAATCCTGTAAAATGATTAGCAGTAGGGTGAATTCGGAATGTAGGGTTACCTGTAACTTTTTAACAAATACTTTCTCCCCCAGGTAAATAAGTACCATAAGTAGTTGGAGGACGGGAACTGAGTAAAACCCCCCCTTTCTATAAACATTACAATAACAAACCCCCCCTGCTGTCATACCAGAACTAACTAGCAAAATAGAAAAATAAAAAAAAAGAACCCATGAAAAAAAAACTTCAAAAAATGCCATCGTCCAGTATGCAGCTTGTTTTCCCGAACATGCAAAACAATAAAAAAAGAAAAATTGTTGCTAGAAGGTCTCCCGACGTAAAAAAAAAAAAAGTCCAGCAAGACTACTAGTTTTTTATCTAAAGTGTTCCGAGGAGCTCCAGTTTAAACTGTATAGTTGAAACATGTTGCAATGAAATTTAGGCAAGTATATGCCAAAAAGGATTATAACCGGCTTAAGTAGTACTGTGCCGCCATCTAGTGGCGTCAGGTTTTAGTGACCATATGCGCACCTAACTAAAAGATAAAAGCATTATAAAAGTCAACAGTAAAAATAATGTGTAGGCAGCCACTACTCACGACCATCCAGCTGTAGAGAGCGCCAGTCTATCCTCCCCGAGCAAACTAGACTAGGAGTAAGCTTCAGGCCTAATGAGGCACAACCGGTGCAACAGAAAAACAGAAAAACAAAATGCAGCTCACACTTGCATCTGGATTACGGATTCCTGTCCAGCCAGTCACAGGCCTCCTGTGGTGTCTCAAAAAATTTAACTGCGCCCTGATGTTGAATACGCAGCCTGCTAGGATATAGCATACTATATTGGATATTTTTCTCCCGCAATTTCTTCCGCACCTCAGTGAAAGATCTCAGTTTGCGCTGCGTTAAAGCTGAAAAATCTGGAAACGGCATCACTTTCGTGTTGTCATATCTGAGCTCTGGGATTTTCCTGGAGGCTGCTAAAATCATGTCTCGGTCTCTGAAATTCATGAAACGCACTAGAAACGGCCTAGGGTAGTTAGCCGGAGGACGCCCTCCTGTTGGGACCCTGTGCGCACGCTCCACCACATATGTTGGCGGCCGGTCCCCTACAGATAGCAGGTGTTTAAAGAAATCTTCCGCAAAGGTGGTTGTATTGGACCCCTCCGCTCCCTCCGGCAATCCCACCACCCACACATTGTTCCTCCTCTGTCTGTCCTCGGCATCATCTGCGCGGCTCTGCAACGCTTTTACCATAGTACGCAATTCAGACAACTGATTGCCTTGTATATGTGAAACATCTTCTACTTCGGATATTCTTTCTTCCGTCACAGTGAGCCGGCCCCTGATCTTATCTAAATCATGTCTGATGAATGTACATTCGGTTGTTAGAAGATCAATGCTCACCATAACTGCGCCCTTGCTTGCTGCAATTGCTTCCAAGATCGAGCGAGTGAACGCATCTTGTGCATCGACTGGTGCAGGAGAATTTGGTCTGGACTCGGCGGCATCCGCCTCAGGTATGTCTTTTTCGGGCGCAGCCATGTTCTTTGCTTGACGCCCCGACCGCTTGGCAGAAGGAGTGGTGGTTAAGATGGCGGCGGCAAGTCCTGCGTCCGGGCCTTTGGAGGAGCGCGTCTGGCGTTGCTGTTTGGCGTTCTGATGACCGGCTTTAGAGGCCCCCTTCCGCATGTCCAGGGGCCCCCCTGCTCAGGCTGATGCTGCAGCTCCCAGGAGCTCTATTTATGCAACCTACAGTAGTACAAGGGCTTCTTGCGCAGTATCCAATTCACAACAGCCCACCTTATTTAGTAAGGGGAGAGGCACAGGGAAGGCAGGGCAGTGTCTCTGGGCATTGAGGGTGAATCAGAGAGGATAGTGCCGCTGTCCCAGGGGTGCAGGGAGGAAGATGCCAGTAAACAATATCCTGAAGAGGGGGGGGGGGTTAATCAGGCAGGGACAGGCCTCAGGATGGCACCCGCAGTCCCTCACCAGGGATCTCCCAGCTATACCCCAAACACCCCCAGGCCAACCTCCACCCAGGGGCTCCAGGCAATAGGCAAGGTTACACAGACCCGGGAGCTCCGTAATCCAGCCCCAGGCTTGCGGGCATGCAGTAGGCCTCAGTCTGTGGTATGGTGTGTCCCTGCAGCAGGGAGCCAGCCGCGGCCCTGAGCAGTGCACTCAGCCAGTCACTTCCTCCCCGGCCGTTGGAATAAATGATCCGGGCGCTCGGATGGCCCCAGGGAGAGACAGGGATCCCTCAGAGTCCCCACAGGTCTCAGCAATGACCTGACCGATCCAGAGCTCCCGGCCGCAAGATGGCGGCGTGCCGGGGGGAGCCGATCACCTCCCGCAGTCCCCTCAGCCTCTCACCTGCCAAAGCTCTCCAGGGGCCGCCGCTGCTGGCGGGTAGTGCAGCGCCGCCCGTCCCCCTTCCGATCGCGGCTCCGGAGGCTGGAGAAGGATGCAGGCCGCAGGGATCCAAGATGGCGGCGGACCTCCACAGCATGGAGCCTGTCACAGGCCTGTGCAGCCCTGATCACGCCACCCCGCTCCACGATAGACAGCTGTATGGGTACAGATGATGCCCAGCTAAGAAGTAGGCTAGCCTAGGAATTCTCTAGGCACGCTGTATAGCAGGATGGATGAGTCTTATCAGCCGGATCAATGGAGCTCCTCTGAAACACGTCCTGCTCCTTCTACATCCGGACACGCCCCCCCTGGTCAGTGGACTTTAATGACACCCTAGAACCGACCTCTGATACCTCGTTCACTGGTGCCTCCTGGCACCAGAAAATGTTTTCTACAGGCGTTGCATAGATTCCACCTCATTGATGCCTGGTGTCTACTACATCCTGGCGAATGAGATTACTCTTTTTTTTTTTTTTCCCCCCCACACCCCATCACCCCTATTCTTGAACACCTCTCGGCTGTTCTGGAAGTTACAATGGGGAATATCACTTGGTCTGACCATGCTCCGAACACTTTACTTTCTTTCTCGTACATCACGGGACACAGAGCGACATAGTCATTACTAATGGGTTATATAGATACCTTCAGGTGCTGGCACTGGCAACTTCCAAAACCGGAAGTACCCTCCCCTATATAAGCCCCTCCCATCCGGGAGCACCTCAGTTTTTTGCCAGTGTCTAAGGTGTTGGCCAAGAAGTAACATGTGTTTTTCACTGAGCTTGCGTACAGGTTCTTTTGGACCTCAGTAAGCTATTCCGGATCCGACCAAAAAAGCTTCATAGCTAAACGGTCGGTACCCGGGCCTTGCAAGAGAAGAGCAAGGTTTTGCCTGTAATGCCTCTCTTAGGAGGGCTGGACCCTGGGATCCAGAGCTCTGGTCATACCCACGACCAAGATGTTTTCTGTGCAGGGTGCTATACAGGTCCAGGGGAGTGGAATCCTTGGGAACCCGGTCCCTGAAGGTTTGATTACAATGCCTGTCGTGATAGGTGAAGTTTGGGCTTCTGTGGACCAAACAGAGTCCTGCGGCGAGGAAAAGGTAAGTGGGGGCCCTCGGGAACTTGGTTCTATTGAGGGACCCCCAAGCCTATTTTGTCTTTCTGCCTGTTACCTAAGGTATTCCCGCTAATATTCTGTGTATGCCTGTTACTACTGAGAAAATGTAAAAATTTTAATAGTAGGCAAGAAAAAAAAAAAAAAAATGTAAGACCGCGGTACCTGTGTTAGACACTAGAGGCCGCTATGGTTCTTTTTCTTGTAATGTGGATTTTTTTCTTCCAGAATCAAATCCAGGCAGTTGGTATGTTCTCTGCTGGGAAGCTGTCTCCTCTGCCCTGTTGCTGCGCTCATCCATCCCCGGGCCCTGCAGCAAAGGGACCCTGGCTCCCATCTAGCTCCTTATTGTTTTCAAAAAAGGCGCCGAAGGCGCCCGCGCGCGTGCGCGTGCCTCTATATATAGAGGCGATCTGGAAAAAGGGGCGGAGCGGGTGGAAGACGCTCAGGTGTGCGGCGCTACTGCGCATGTGCGGGCGTCCAGCGTGTTTTAAAGCACATTATAGCTGGCTATTGAAGTGCACAGACAGAGCTAGCAACAGTATAAAGGCACACAGAGGCGGTTGATGCAGGCATCCCCTAGAAAGGCACTTTAGTAGACGCCAACTGTGATATAGCAGCAATTGTGCTAGACTATTCTCAGTAAAAGTGGTGTATTACGGCTGGAATACCTCAGCTTTAGGCTTAGGAATATGCCGTCCAGAAGCTCCGGAACTGAATCTTCCAGGAAGCGAAGGGGGTCTCATCGGGCTCTGAGGATCTTGGGCATGCTTCTGCTGCACCAGTCTCCCCTGAAGTTCAGAGGTAAGTGACCGTAGAGACCCCGCAGGGGTACTTGGTACTGTGGCTGTCCTCAGTTCACCTGCTCCTGTGTATGTAACAGAGGAGGTTTTTTCTTCGGCTCTGGGATGATTAGAGAGAGATTGTCAACATTGATCGCTGCCTCCCTGTCAGGGAAAGCACGCCCGATCTCCGTCTCCTCCTTTAGAGTGCCTGTTAGCAGAGCAACAGTCCCATACAGGGATCGACCTGCCTGAAGGGGATCAGGATGAGGTTGATTCTGTTATAGAGGAATCAACAGTGGGGGAACCTTTTCTCAGCATCTCAAGCTGAAAGATTATGGGTTCAGTCTCTGACTAACATGGTCCGATCAGCATTTAAAAATGCACCTTGCGGAACCATCAACCACTACTGTATCCTCGTTGGGGTCGCTAGAAGCCCCCAGACTGTCTGTTCTTTTCCACTTCACCCTTTACTGAAAGGGCTCATTTACCAGGATTGGGAACGTCCTGAGAAAATATTTATTCCCCCAAGAGATTTCCGGTGGTCTATCCCATGGAGGATAAGTTCATCAAAAAATGGAAGGTCCCTACAGTGGACGCAGCCATCTCTTGTATGTATAAATCACTGACATGTCCAGTGGATAATGTCCAAATGTTCAAGAACCCAATAGATAAAAGATTGGAGTCCTTATGAAAGTCTGCTTCTTTCTACAGCAAGCTTGGTGACACAACCAGCAGTGAGGTCTGCTAAGCAGTGAAGGATCAGTTGAAACAGGTCTTGAGGGACTTGACAGATCAGCAGGCCTTGCCCTAGCTGATCTACCTAGAGCCTTAGGCTTTGCGGTTGACTCCATTAAGGATTCAGTCCATCAGGCCTCCCGCCTTACGCTGTCTATAGTACATATGCGTAGGCTTCTATGGCTCAAAAACTGGTCTGCTGAAGCTCCCTGTAAAGAATGGCTGGTTAGCGTCCCATTTCATGGTGAACGCTTATTCAGGGAAAACCTGGACAAATATATCCAGAAAATTTCCAGCGGTAAAAATACGCTCTTGCCGGTTAAAAACAGAGTTAGAGGTCCCTCTTTAAGAGGCCTGCTTCTCCAGTCCCTGGGGCATCGGCTGTGTAACAGTTCCGACGGCCTCCTCGGTCAATTCCCGGGGGTAAAAAACAGGGACAATAGCAGGGTAATGAGAAACCCTGGGTCAGGGGAGGTACAAAACCTCCCCCAAAGTTAAATTCATTGAAGGGTTGCCCCCACTCAGTCGGGTGGGGGGAGGACTCTAGTTGTTCGCAAGAGACCTGGCGGGACACGATCAAAACAGATAGGTGCTCTCCGCAGTATGTTTGGGCTACAGTTTGGAGTTAAAAGACTCTCCTCCTTCCCATTTTTGAGGTCAAACGTGCCAAGGGATCCCCGGAAGAGAGAGTCCCTCCTGTTGGCACTAGAACAACTATTGCTCCAAGGAGTAATTATGGAGGTTCCCCTGGAAGAATGAGGGTTCGGGTTTTACTCAAACCTCTTTACAGTCCCGAAGCAAACGCGGACGGGAGGCCCATATTCTAAAAGGGCTATACAAATTCCTGTATATCAGGACTTTCCGATGGAGTCGATCCGATCGGTGGCCACTGCCCTACAAGGGGAGGATTGGTTAGCCGCGATCGACATCAAAGATGCTTATTTGCACATTCCCATCTTTCCAGTCCACCAAAAATTTCTACGCTTTGCAGTAGAAGGGCGCCATTTTCAGTTCAGAGCCTTACCCTTCGGTTTGGCCACAGCACCACGAGTGTTTACAAAAATTCTGGCCCTTTATTGGCCAATCTAAGAACACAAGGTGTAATGATAATGGCATATCTAGATGACTTGTTGCTGATAGACCACTCAGTGAAAAAACTAGACGTGGTCGTTCACAAGACAATCAAGTATCTGGAATCTCACGGTTGGATTATCAACCGAGACAAGTCAGCCCTAAAAACCAGTCAAAAGTCTGGAATACTTGGGGCTAAGGTTGGATTCAGGCCAGAGAAAAATATTCTTGCCTCGAGGAAAGGTGTTGTCTTTGAAAGATTTGATCCACTTAGTGGGTACAAAAAAGACAGCCGTCCATACGCCTGTGCATGAGGCTGCTGTGAAAAATGGTGGCATCATTCGAAGCAGTACCCTACGGTCAATTCCATTCAAGGAATTTGCAAGGGGCCATACTGTCAGCCTGGAACAAAAAAGTTCAGGCCCTAGACTTACAATGTCCTTGTCCCCTTCCGTTCGCAAGAGCCTCCGTTGGTGGTTGGTTCCCCAGAATCTGGAAAAAGGGAAATCCTTCAGTCCGATTTCTTGGAAGGTGGTCACTACAGATGCCAGCCTTATAGGCTGGGGAGCAGTACTGGAGCAATGGTCTCTCCAGGGCAGATGGTCGGATGCAGAAAAGGCCCTGCCCATCAATCTCTTAGAGATACGAGCAGCCCGGTATGCCCTAGTAGCATGGACATCCAAACTCCAAGGGTCCCCTGTCAGAATTCAATCAGACAATGCCACAGCAGTGGCATATATCAATCATCAGGGGGGCACCAGGAGTCGTGCAGCCCAGAGGGAAGTAAATTACATCCTGAAATGGGCAGAAAGATATGTCCCAGCCATATCTGCGGTATTCATTCCAGGAGTGGAGAATTGGAAGGCGGACTTTCTAAGTTGCCAGCAATTATGCCCAGAGGAATGGTCCCTTCACCCCGAGGTTTTCTGGACAATATGTCAGCGGTGGGGAACATCGGATGTAGATCTTCTAGCATCCAGATTCAACGCAAAGGTGGACAGGTTTGTCTCTCGGACAAGGGATCCCCTAGCTTGCGGCTCGGATGCCCTAGTGTTCCCTTGGGATCAGTTCAAGCTGATATATGCATTCACACCGCCACAATGGTTACCTCGATTACTCCGCAGAATCAGGGTAGAAAAGAAACCAGTGATTCTGGTGGCTCCAGCGTGGCCCCGAAGAGCGTGGTACACGGAGATTGTAAAATGTCAGTGGGGAGTCCTTGGACTCTGCCACGTCGTCCGGACCTGCTTTCGCAAGGACCGATATACCACCCTTCCTTACCAGCCCTAGGTTTGACGGCCTGGCTATTGAAGCCCACATTCTAAAAAAGAGAGGGCTCTCTAATCCTGTGGTATCTACCATGATCAATGCCAGGAAGCCGGTATCCAGGCAGATCTACTATAGAATCTGGAAGGCGTACATCGCGTGGTGTGAGGCCAAGAAATGGCATCCACATAAGTACGTAATAGGTAGGAGTCTGGACTTCCTACAGTGGGCTGTAGATAGGAAGCTTGCCTTGAGTACTATCAAGGGTCAGTTTTCGGCCTTGTCAATATTTTTTCAAAGGCCCTTGGCTTCGCATTCACTAGTCAAAGCCTTTAGATAAGGAGTGATGCGTATTAGTCCTCCGGTTAATATTCCCATATGTCCATGGGATCTAAACCTGGTTCTGTCGGTTCTACAGAAACAACCATTTGAACCATTACAGCATACTTCCTTGGTTCTTCTCACCAGGAAATTGTTTTTTCTAGTAGCCATTTGTTCGGCTAAAAGAGTGTCGGAATTAGCAGCTATGTCCTGTAAAGAGCCATATCTGGTTATCCATAAGGACAGAGTAGTGTTACGTCCTCATCCAGCCTTTCTTCCTAAGGTGGTATCAAGGTTTTCATTTGAACCAAGATGTGGTTCTTCCTTCTTTTTTCCCCAAACCTAGTTCGGTAGAGGAAAAGTTATTGCATTCTTTGGATGTAGTAAGAGCAGTTAAAGCATATCTAAAAGCCACTGCTCAGATTCGCAGAACGGATACTTAGTTTATTCTGCCGGAAGGCCCCAGAAAGGGTCAGGCAGCGTCAAAATCTACTTTAGTCAAGTGGATTCAACAGGTCATTATGCAAGCCTATGGCTTGAGAAGGAGACCGCCTCTGTTCAAAGTTAGAGCGCACTCCACGAGAGCAGTTGGAACTTCATGGGCAGCGCATCACCAGGCCTCCCTGGCTCAAATCTGTAAGGCCGCAACATGGTCTTCAGTACACACGTTTACTAGGTTCTACCAGGTGGACGTTAGAAGTCAGGAGGATGTCGCCTTTGGGCGCAGTGTGTTGCAGGCCGCAAAAGATCCTCATGTCTGATAGCGCTCAGCTTATGTATGGTGTATCCCCCCCCTCGTTGGGCATTGCTTTAGGACATCCCATTAGTAATGACTATGTCGCTCTGTGTCCCGTGATGTACGAGAAAGAAAATAGGATTTTTATAACAGCTTACCTGTAAAATCCTTTTCTTGGAGTACATCACAGGACACAGAGCTCCCACCCCTCTTTAGGGACACTTATTGCTTTGCTACAAAACTGAGGTGCTCCCGGATGGGAGGGGCTTATATAGGGGAGGGTACTTCCGGTTTTGGAAGTTGCCAGTGCCAGCACCTGAAGGTATCTATATAACCCATTAGTAATGACTATGTCGCTCTGTGTCCCGTGATGTACTCCAAGAAAAGGATTTTACAGGTAAGCTGTTATAAAAATCCTATTATTTTCGCTTATGTACTCCTCCTTTTCTCCGAAGTGCAGATGATGCTTAAACGAGAGCTTATTGTTCCTGGCAGATGTCTCTAGAGAAATTACTGCGTACTTCCAAACGAATGACACCCCTGGCAGTGTCCCCAGCATAGTCTGGGAAGCCCATAAAGCTGTTAACCGGGGGAATCCTAATCAAACATGGAGCCCATATCAAGTGTGTTCATGAAGACGCTGAAAAATTTGTCTGAAATGGTCTCTTCAGTTGCAACATAAACACCTACCTCCTCTGGAGAATGACTTTACGCCAGCAGGTATCTGCCTTTTTACAATACAAAGCCAAGATGACGCTTCAAACCTGTAGATGACCAACTGCATTTGTCTTAAGATTCGTAGTAGACTTATTGGCTGTGGCCCTCTGCGACCAACAGGTGGCCGCTTGCATCCCCCACGTTATCGGATCAAATGGACAGAAGCTTTCTTTGCCCAAATCCATCACTCAGGTATTTGTTGAGTCTTCTTCCCTGTACTTTCTGTCACTTCTCTAACCCTATCCTCCCTTGATGATCTTTCTTCAGCATGCCTCCCTGTCTCTCTTCCCCAATACGACAAAATCTTTAAAGGAACACTAAAGGTTCCCGTTGTTTGTTGTTTTAAAAAAAAAAAATGTTATACTTACCTCCACTGTGCAGCTCGTTTTGCACACAGTGGCCCCGATCCTGGCCTTCTGGGGTCCCTCGGCGGCTATTTCAGCTCCTCCCCGCAAGGACTCCACACCATAATGCGAGCGAGCTCGCATGGTGTGGAGTTATTGCGGGCGCGCTCCCGTGATACAGCGGCGGCCAAAGCCGCCGACTGTATCACTCGGCCCCGCCCCCCGGCGTGCCGCGTCATTGGATGTGATTGACAGCAGCGCCAGCCAATGGCTGCGCTGCTTTCAATCCATCCAGTGTAGCCAATCAACGGCCGGGCTCAGGAACTCAGAGGATGACGGGAGCGAGCGCGGGACTTTCGAGGGGCCAGGTAAGTAAAACGGGGGCTCTGGGGGGGCGGCATTGTTGAATGTTTTTTCACCTTAATGCATACCTTAATGCAAACTTTGTTTGCTTTTTTTTTTTTTTTTTAATTCGGGGTATTTATTATAGCAAAAAGTTAAAACTATTGTGTATTTTTTAAACTTGTCACTTTTCTTTAGTTTATAGCACAAAAAACAAAACAAAACACAGGTGATAGAATACCACTAAAAGAAAACTCTATTTGTGGGGGGCGGGGGGGAAACATAAAAACATTTTGGGTACAGTGTTGCATGACTGTGCAATTGTCATTCAAATTGCGACAGCGCTGAAAACTAAAAATTGCCCTGTGCAGGAAGGGGGTGAAAATGTCATGTATTAAAGTGGTTAACCACTTAAGGACCGCCGCATGTACATATACGTCGGCAGAATGGCACGTACAGGCATATCCACGTTGCCTGCCTTCCCGCGGGTGGCGGGTTCGATCACAATGAGATGCTTCCCCTGCCTGTGTAATGTAAACATAGGCAGGAGGAAGTGATGTCTTCTCGCCTCAAGCAACGAACAAAAAGACCGCCACGAGGAGAGATGACATCTAAAAGTGAGTTGCACAACACCACACTTACACGGTACACATAGGCACACTTTCACCCCCAGTCATAGTGTCACCGTTTGTGCAGTGGTAATATTTTTACTGATCACTGCAATCAGTGTCATTTGTGACAGTAAAAAGTGTCAGGGCAGTTGGCTTTAGGCCCTTTTAGGTCCAGGGTAGCCCCCTAACCCCCAATAATAAAGGTTTAACCCCTTGATTGCCCCCCAGGTAAACTTTTCGCCCCCTTGCTTTTCAGGTATGTAATTTTTTTTATACTTTACTTTTTACTGTGTTTTATTGTTAACCATTCACCACCACAGTTAAAAAAAAAAAATCGCTTAGTGACACTGGCGATATGGGCCTTGCTGCAGCACAGGACCCTAGCTCTGATTGTTTTGATAATTTTGATGAGGAAGACTCCTTCTCTGTGTCAGTAAATGACAGGTCGCTTGTTAGTGAACTCATTGATGCTGTGAGGGACACTCTCTCAAGCTGGATGCTGCGGCTGTGGAGGCAGTCTCCTTTGGTTCATTTAAGGTTCATCCTTTTAAAAAAAAGGTTTTTCCCTGTACACCTTTCTTTGACAAATTCATAAACCAGGTATGGTACCCCTTTGAGGAGAGCCTGATTAAAACATTGGCGTCTCCTCTGGTCCCCAGTCGCCTGGTTAATTTAAGCCACGTCTCTCCCGGTTGAGGGGACTCCTGCCTTTAAGGACCCTACTGGTAGGAGGTCAGTGTGGGTGAGCAATGCCATGTTCACCATGCTGGAAGGCGACCCTGGCGTCTCAGACACTCACGGTATGGGCATAGATTTTGCACCAATCTGTGCAGGAGCTAATCTTCCTCCAGATTGCATCGCACTGGCCGACCAACTGGTACAGGGCCTGGTGTATGTGTGCGATGCCACTATGGACACTGCCCTCTTAAGATCAAGGGCCTCAGTGTCTGCGGCGGTATTGCGTCGCCTTATTTGGTTAAAGTGCTGGCCTGCTGACCTGGCCTCTAAGAAGCTCCTGACGGTTTTAACCTTTAGGGGTGGGAGATTATTGGTGCTTCCCTGAATGACATTAGTAAAAATGTTATGGGAGGTAAGTGCACCCTTCTTCCTCAGCCTACTGAGGGGAAGGAGCTGTGCTGTAAACTGGGCCCTTCTTTTCTCTCACAGATGAGGTTTTTGCGTCGGTCAGAGCAGGGGATGAATTCTCTCCCAGATTGACAAGAGTGCGGCTGGAGGACGGAAACTTCCCTGGGTGAGTGAGCCAAACAGGCCGGCTAACAAACCCTCCACCGCATGAAGTCTTGCCCCCGCCTGACTCGGGTGGGGGGTACGACTTCGCAGGTTCACGGATCGGTGGACCTCCCGGATCTCCGTCCAGTGGGTATGCGAGGTGGTCACCTCGTAGTACAGGATAGTTCCTTTCCTGGCCAACAGACAGATTCTTTCCTCCAAATCTCTCTCTCCTTCCGGCGCATCTGGCTGCCCTATTAGGGACAGTACAGGACTTGCTGAAGTGTGAGGTACTGTTGCCAGTACCGTCAAAGGAGAGGTTTCAAAAGAGGGACGGGGTTCGTCTGATTCTGGACCTCAAGACCCTAGAATGCCTTTGTGAAGGTTTAAGAAATTCCGCATGGAATCCATTCACTCGGTGTTTGCTGCGCTTCACCCAGGGCATTTCTGGCGTCCTTGGACCTCAAGGATGGCTACTTGCATGTCCCAATCTGCTCGGGTCACCAGAAGTTTCTGCGCTTTGCGATAGGTGTAGACCACTATCAGTTTGTGGCTCTCTATGGTTTAGAGTCAGCACCACAGGTTTTCGCCAAGGTGCTTGCCCCGATTCTAGCTTTGCTGAGACAGCTGGGCATTGGTATCGTGGGCTACCTGAACGATCTTCTAAGAGCAGACTCTGGCTCAGAATTAGTGGAAAATATGTTGATAGCCAGCCGGGCCCTCCGAGAATTCGGTTGGCTGCTGAACATTCAGAAGTCGGTCCTGGTTCCGACTCAGCGTCTGGAGTGCCTAGGTTGATCCTGGACTCCTCGGAGGCGAGGGTCATTCACCCCTTGGAAAAATTACTGATTCTACAATCTGCAGTACGGGTGCTGCGGTCCCACAAAGGGTCGTCTCTCCATTTTTGCATGAGGGTCCTGGGACTCATGGTGGCTTCCTTCGAGCCTGTACCGTATGCCCGATTCCACACTCGAGCCTTACAATGGGAGATCCTTTCCTGCTGGGACGAGTCTCCATTTTTGTTGGATCGTCAGATCCTGCTGGGGTCACCTGGTCAGGGCTACCCTGACATGGTGGCTGAGATCCCTGGCCCTTCGGTCAGGCAAGTCGTTCCTTCCTGTCCAGTGGACTGTGATCACGACGGACACCAGTCTTTCTGGCTGGGCGGAGTCTGGGGAGTTCTATCAGCCCAAGGGCTTTGGTCTCTGGACGAATCCCGTCTGCCGATCAATGTTCTGGAACTTTGGTCAATCAGACTCTCTCCTCGTGGTCTGGGAGACTACAGAGGCGGACGTAGCCACGGCAGTGGCTTATGTTAACCATCAGGGGGGAATGCGGAGCTTGGCAGCAGCGTCCGAGGCCGCTCACATCCTGAAATGGGCGGAAAGAAGCGTGCCGGCTCTGTCGGCCGTTTACATTCCAGGAGTAGACAACTGGAAGGTGAACTATCTGAGCCGCCAGTTGTTGGACCAAACCAGAGGTGTTTCAACTCCTTTGCGGGAGGTGGGGCACGCCGGATGTGGACCGGCTGGCATTGACTCACTCGCAAGGTGTCGAGATTCGTGGCCAGGTCCAGGGATCCCTGGGCAGACACGTTTGTGGCCCCGTGGGGTCGGTATCTGCTGATTTATGCCTATCCTCCACTAAAGTTACTTCCTCAGTCTACTTCGCAGGGTGGAGGCCGAGGGGATTCCGGTGATCCTCATTGCTCCGGATTGGCCTCTGCGTCCTTGATACGCCGATCTTGTGCGCCTAGTGGCGGACGTTCCATGGCAACTGCCTATGCGGGAGGACCTTCTGTTGCAAGGTCCCATACTTCCTCCTGCTTTACAGGCGCTGGCTTTAATGGCATGGCTTTTGAAAGCCAGGTGCTGAGGGTCCTAGGTCTTTCAGATTCGCTCTCTACCATGCTGATGGCACGGATATCTTTTTCCATAAAGATATACCACCGTACCTGGATGGCCTACATCGCTATGTGCGAGGAGCTGGATTGGCGTCCACGGACGTATTCAGTTTCCAGGATTCTGCTGTTATTACAGCGTGGTGTGGACCAAAAGCTTGCTTTTAAGTACCATTATGGGTCAGATTTCAGCTTTGGCTGTTTTCTTTCAGCGGCCGCTAGCGGGCCATTCTTTGATTAGTACTTTTGTACATGGGGTCTGCCATGTGCTCCCCCCTATTAACCCACCTCTCCCTCTTGGGGATTTGAATTTGGTGCTCTCGGTTCCTCAAGAACCTCCTTTTTGAGAACGTCAGGGAGATTCCTCTTACCTTTTATCTCAGGAGGTGGCTTTTCTAGTAGCCATTACTTCTGTCAGAGTTTCTGAATTGGCGGCCTTGTCTTGCAAACCGCCTTAGTTGATCCTCCATAAGGATAAGGTGGTGCTACGCCCACAGCCTAATTTTCTCCCAACGGTGGTCTTGGCCTTCCACCTTAATGAGGACATTGAGCTTCCTTCTTTATGTCCTCGTCCGTAGCATCCCAGAGTTTGCGCTTCACACTTTAGACGTGGTACGTGCCTTACGGGTGTAACTGTCTGTTAAGGCTTCATTTAGGCAGTCTGACTCACTGTTTATGTCTGTGTCTGGGCCAAAACGGGGCCAGGCGGTTTTGTCTGCCACCATTTTCTAGGTGGATCAGTCAAACTGTCATACAGGCCTATGCCTTTAAGGGGCGGGCGCCTCCCTTTCCGGTTACGGCGCATTCAACCAGGGCAATTGGTGCTTCCTGGGCTTTCCGACATCAAGCGTCTGTTACACAAGTGTGCAAGGTGGCGACCTGGTCGTCCGCACATACCTTTTCATAGTTCTATAAGGTTGATGTGGCGGCATCTTCTGATGCTTCCTTCGGCCACAAGGTTTTGCAAATGGCTTTTTAACGTTGTACCTTCTCCGTTGAGGAGTTCTGCTTGTTTGGGGTGAAGTTTTTTTTTTTTTTTTTTTTTTTTCTTGTTACTGTTCCCACCCCTCATTTTTTGACACTGCTTTGGGACATCCCACTTTGCCAAGAATGAAGCTGTCCATGGATGGCATGGTCTCTTTCCGTCCATGGACGGAAAGAGAAAATAGGATTTTTTTGTACTCACCGTAAAAAATCCTTTTCTCTGACGTCCATGGACTGAAACAGCAACCACCCCTCCTTTTTTAGTTTGTACTGCTTTGATACGAACTGAGGCACCTGGCTGCAGGTAGGAGGGTTCTGTCCGAGGGACTGCCCCCTGGGCGGGGCTGTTCAGCTCTGGCAATGGAATGTATGTTAAAACATCTAACGTTCTGCCTAGTCGTCTCCTATGAGCAGGAACATAACCCACTTTATCAAGAATGAAGATGCTGTGTCAGTCCATGGAGGTCAGAGAAAAGGATTTTACTGTGAGTACAAAAAAAAACCTATTTTTTCGTTCAGCCAACAGGCTGCATGAAAACAAAGATTACAATATACAGGTCCTTCTCAAAAAATTAGCATATTGTGATAAAGTTCATTATTTTCTGTAATGTACTGATAAACATTAGACTTTCATATATTTTAGATTCATTACACACAACTGAAGTAGTTCAAGCCTTTTCTTGTTTTAATATTGATGATTTTGGCATACAGCTCATGAAAACCCCAAAATCCTCTCTCAAAAAATTAGCATATTTCATCCGACCAATAAAAGAAAAGTGTTTTTAATACAAAAAAAGTCAACCTTCAAATAATTATGTTCAGTTATGCACTCAATACTTGGTCGGGAATCCTTTTGCAGAAATGACTGCTTCAATGCGGCGTGGCATGGAGGCAACCAGCCTGTGGCACTGCTGAGGTGTTATGGAGGCCCAGGATGCTTCGATAGCGGCCTTAAGCTCATCCAGAGTGTTGGGTCTTGCGTCTCAACTTTCTCTTCCCAATATCCCACAGATTCTCTATGGGGTTCAGGTCAGGAGAGTTGGCAGGCCAATTGAGCACAGTAATACCATGGTCAGTAAACCATTTACCAGTGGTTTTGGCACTGTGAGCAGGTGCCAGGTCGTGCTGAAAAATGAAATCTTCATCTCCATAAAGCTTTTCAGCAGATGGAAGCATGAAGTGCTCCAAAATCTCCTGATAGCTAGCTGCATTGACCCTGCCCTTGATAAAACACAGTGGACCAACACCAGCAGCTGACATGGCACCCCAGACCATCACTGACTGTGGGTACTTGACACTGGACTTCAGGCATTTTGGCATTTCCCTCTCCCCAGTCTTCCTCCAGACTCTGGCACCTTGATTTCCGAATGACATGCAAAATTTGCTTTCATCCGAAAAAAGTACTTTGGACCACTGAGCAACAGTCCAGTGCTGCTTCTCTGTAGCCCAGGTCAGGCGCTTCTGCCGCTGTTTCTGGTTCAAAAGTGGCTTGACCTGGGGAATGCGGCACCTGTAGCCCATTTCCTGCACACGCCTGTTCACGGTGGCTCTGGATGTTTCTACTCCAGACTCAGTCCACTGCTTCCGCAGGTCCTCCAAGGTCTGGAATCGGTCCTTCTCCACAATCTTCTTCAGGGTCCGGTCACCTCTTCTCGTTGTGCAGCGTTTTCTGCCACACTTTTTCCTTCCCACAGACTTCCCACTGAGGTGCCTTGATACAGCACTCTGGGAACAGCCTATTCGTTCAGAAATTTCTTTCGGTGTCTTACCCTCTTGCTTGAGGGTGTCAATGATGGCCTTCTGGACAGCAGTCAGGTCGGCAGTCTTACCCATGATTGCGGTTTTGAGTAATGAACCAGGCTGGGAGTTTTTAAAAGCCTCAGGAATCTTTTGCAGGTGTTTAGAGTTAATTAGTTGATTCAGATGATTAGGTTAAAGTGGTTGTAAACCCACTTTTTTTTTGGCCCACCTGCAAGAGAAAGGCATAATGAGCTATTATGACTAGCATAATAGCTCATTATGTTCCACTTACCTTAGATCGGGGCCCCCGAAGCCATCCTCGTCCCTCTGTCCAGCCGCAGACATCACTGCGGCGATAGCCGGAATGTTACTTCCGGGTATCGCCGCACCAGCCAATCACAGCGCCGCTCCGGCGCTGTGATTGGCCGGAGCGGCGGAGACGTCACTCTGCGCATGCGCGCGGGAGGCGTCCCACTCGGCTACGCCCAGCGATTGCTGGGAAGTAGCCGAGTATGTGAATGGGATTAACCCCATAAATGCGCCGTTGTCTACGGCGCGCATGCGCCGTAGATAGCGGCGCTTGACATTTTAGTAAATATCTCCTAAACCGTGTAGGTTTAGGAGATAAGGCTTACCTGTAGGTGCAAGTTGAAAAAGTGGGTTTGCAACCACTTTAATAGCTCGTTTAGCGAACCTTTTCATGATATGCTAATTTTTTGAGATAGGAATTTTGGGTTGTCATGAGCTGTATGCCAAAATCATCAATATTAAAACAAGAAAAGGCTTGAACTACTTCAGTTGTGTGTAATGAATCTAAAATATATGAAAGTCTAATGTTTATCAGTACATTACAGAAAATAATGAACTTTATCACAATATGCTAATTTTTTGAGAAGGACCTGTATGTCCAACGACCAGCAATGTACTGGTATGTTGCTGGACTTTGGTTATACCAGAATTATGTCTGCGGGTTTAGGTATCATCTTGGTATCATTTTCAGGCAGCGGTCGGCTTTCATGTATAAGCAATCCTAGCGGCTAATTAGCCTCTAGACTGCAGTGGGAGAGAATGTGTCGCCCCCCTGGATATAAACCGCGCCATTAGGAAAGTGTTTTATCACACCGATCTTGGTGTGGTCAGATGCTTTTGAGGGCAGAGCAGAGATTTAGGGTCTAATAGGCCCCAATGTTTTAAAAAGAGTACCTGTCACTACCTATTTTTATCATAGGGGATATTTACACCCCCTGAGATAACAATAAAAAGGAAAAAAAAAATAAAAAAAATGGAAGGAACAGTTTAAAAATAAAAAAGCAACATAAATAATAATAAAAGCACCCCCCCCCACTCTTGCGCAAAGGCGAACGCAAGCGTTGGTCTGGCGTCATATGTAAACGGCTATTGCATCATGCATGTGAGGTATCACCGCAAAGGTCAGATCGAGGGTAGTAATTTTAGCAGTAGACCTCTGTAAATCTAATGTGGTAACCTGTAAAGGCTTTTAACCACTTAACGACCGCTCACTGTATATATACGTCGGCAGAATGGCACCGACAGGCACAATCACGTAGAGTGTACGTGATTGCCTTTGTATAGTTGGGGGGTCCAATCGGACCCCCCTCCTATACAGTGAGCGGTGGCTAAGTGTCCGGGAGCGTTCCGGGATGAGGGGGCAGCCATTCGTTTCTGGCCACCCCCTCGCGATCGCTCCCGGCGAATGGAAATGCCCCCTCTGTCTGTGTCAGACAGAGGGAGCAGGAGGAAGTGATGTCATCTCTGGTGCGGCGCTCACATATACCGAGCGCCGTACAAGAGAAGACATCAGGTCAGTGCACACAACACTACACTGACACCAGGACACATAGGGACATAAATCGCCCCCCAGACACCCCAGATCACCCCCCAGATCACCCCCCCAGCCCCCAGTCACAGTGTCACTGATTGCAGTGACCATTTATTTAGTGATCACTGCAATCAGTGACATTTGTGACTGTAAAAGTGTCACCAAAGTTTAGTCTTAGGTCCAGTGTAGCCCCCTAACCCCCCCTAATAAAGGTTTAACCCTTTCACCCCCTATCACCACTGTCGCTAAGCGATCATTTTTCTGATCGCTGTCTTAGCGTCAGTGATGCCGATCGGCAGCCAGTAATTTTTTTTAGGTTCGCCGCATGTTTTTATAGCGTCAGGTACCCCAATATATTATCTAATAAAGGTTTAACCCCCTTGATCGCCCCCCAGGTAACCCTTTCACCCCCATCACCACTGTCGCTAAGCGATCGTTTTTCTAAACGCTGTCTTAGTGTCGGTGATGCAGATCGGTAGCTGGTAATTTTTTTTAGGTTCGCCGCAGGTTTTTATAGCGTCAGGTACCCCCATATATTATCTAATAAAGGTTTTAACCCCCTGATTGCCCCTAGTTAACCCTTTCACCAGTGATTACCATATAAGTGTTACGGGTGACGCTGGTTAGTTAGTTTGCTTTTTATAGTGTCAGGGCACCCGCCGTGTATATAACCCAAAAAAGGTTTAACCCCCTGATCGCCCGGCGGTTGATATCAATTGGGTTTTAGCGTCAGAGAGGGTCTGAGTCACACCCCAGGCAGCGTCAGGTTAGTGCCAGTAACGCTAACACCCACGCGTGAAGCATACACACCCCTTAGTGGTATAGTATCTGAACAGATCAAGATCTGATCAGATCTATACTAGCGTCCCCAGCAGTTTAGGGTTCCCAAAAACGCAGTGTTAGCGGGATCAGCCCAGATACCTGCTGGCACCTGCGTTTTGCCCCTGCGTCCAGCCCAGGCCACCCAAGTGCAGTATCGATCGATCACTGTCACTTACAAAACAAAAACACACATAACTGCAGCGTTCGCAGAGACAGGCCTGATCCCTGCGACTCCAGTGCTGTAGGAGGTGATTTCACCACCACAGTTAAAAAAAAAAAAAAGCAAATATGCCGAAGCATTGGGGCAGCAGGGGCGGAAGAGCGATTTTGCTCCTAATGCCGCGTACATACAGTCGAAATTGCGACGGAGGCTTGCCCGTGGAAAAGTCCGACCGTGTGTGCGGCATTACTTTTTTGCGGGAGGATGCCCCCATGCTTCGGCATATATAAATGGTGTGTGTATGCCCATCATTGGAAGTGGGTGGATGAAGGGCGGTATTCTAATGGTGGGCATACCCACCGATCAATCTCTTTTTTTCGTTCAGCCAACTGGCTGCATGAACAAAAAAAAGATTACAATACATGTCCAACAAGGACCAGCAACGTACTGGTATGTTGCTGGACTTTGAATGTTTATACCAGAATGATGCCTGCGGGTTTATGTATCATCTTGGTATCATTCTTTTCAGCCTGCGGCCGGCTTTCATGTAAAAGCAATCCTAGCGGCTAATTAGCCTCTGGACTGCTTTTACAAGCAGTGGGAGGGAATGCCCCCCCCCGGATATAAAAAGCGCCATTGGGAAATTGGGAAAGCATTTTATCACACCGATCTTGGTGTGGTCAGATGCTTTCAGGGCAGAGGAAAAATCTAGGGTCTAGAAGACCCCAGTTTTTTCAAAAAAAAGTACCTGTCACTACCTATTGCTATCATAGGGGATATTTACATTCCCTGAGATAACAATAAAAATGATAAAAAAAAATAATACTTGGAAGGAACAATTTAAAAATAAAATAAAAAAGCAAAATTAATAATAAAAAAAAAAGCAAAAAAAAAAAAGCACCCCTGCTCTTGCCCAATGGCGAACGCAAGCGTCGGTCTGGCGTCATATGTAAACAGCAATTGCACCATGCATGTGAGGTATCACCGCGAAGGTCAGATCGAGGGCAATCATTTTAGCAGTAGACCTCCTCTTTAAATATACTGGGGTAACCTGTAAAGGCTTTTAAAAATGTATGTAGTTTGTCGCCAATGCGCATTTGTGCGAAATTTTAAAGCATGTCGTGTTTGGTATCTATGTACTCGGCCTAAGATCATCTTTTTTATTTCATCAAACATTTGGGCAATATAGTGTGTTTTAGTGCATTAAAATTAAAAAAAGTGTATTTTTTAACCCAAAAAATGCGTTTGAAAAATCGCTGCGCAAATACTGTGTAGAAAAAAAAAATGCAACACCCACCATTTTAATCTGTAGGGCCTTTGCTTTAAAAATATATATGTTTGGGGGTTCAACATAATTTTCTTGCAAAAAAAAATATGTTTTCATGTAAACAAACAGTGTCAAAAAGGGCTTTGTCTTCAAGTGGTTAGAAGAGTGGATGTAAGCTTCCTAATGTTGTGTATAAAATGCCAGAACAGTTCAAAACCCCCCCAAATGACCCCATTTTGGAAAGTAGACACCCCAAGCTATATACTGAGAGGCATGTCGAGTCCATGGAATATTTTATATGTTGACACAAGTTGCGGAAAAACGTCAATTTTTATTTATTGTTTTTTGCACAAAGTTGTCACTAAATGATATATTGCTCAAACATGCCATGGGCATATGTGGAATTACACCCCAAAATACATTCTGTTGCTTCTCCTGAGTACGGGGATACCACATGTGTGAGACTTTTTGGGAGCCTAGCCACGTACGGGACCCCAAAAACCAAGCACCGCCTTCAGGCTTTCTAAGGGTGTAAATTTTTGATTTCACTTCTCACTGCCTATCACGGTTTCGGAGGCCATGGAATGCCCAGATAGCACAAAACCCCCCCAAATGACCCCATTTTGGAAAGTAGACACCCCAAGCTATTTGCTGAGAGGTATTGTGAGTATTTTGCAGATCTCGCTTTTTGTCACAAAGTTTTGAAAATTGAAAAAAAATAAAAATATATATATTTTCTTTCTTCATTTTCAAAAACAAATGAGAGCTGTAAAATACTCGCCATTCCTCTCAGCAAATAGCTTGGGGTGTCTATATTCCAAAATGGGGTCATTTGGGGGGGTTTTGTGCTATTTTGGCATTTTATGGCCTTCAAAACTGTGATAGGTAGTGAGGAGTGAAATCAAAAATTTGCGCCCTTAGAAATCCTGAAGGCGGTGCTTGGTTTCCGGGGTCCCGTACGCGGCTAGGCTCCCAAAAAGTCCCACACATGTGGTATCCCCGTACTCAGGAGAAGCAGCAAAATGTATTTTGGGGTGAAATTCCACATATAACCATGGCATGTGTGAGCAATAGATCATTTAGTGACAACTTTTTGTAATTTTTTTTTTCTTTTTTTTTAGTCATTATTCAATCACTTGGGACAAAAAAAAAAAAATTCAATGGGCTCAACATGCCTCTCAGCAATTTCCTTGGGGTGTCTACTTTCCAAAATGGGGTCATTTGGGGGGGTTTTGTACTGCCCTGTCATTTTAGCACCTCAAGAAATGAGATAGGCAGTCATAAATTTAAAGCTGTGTAAATTTCAGAAAATGTACCCTAGTTTGTAAACTCTATAACTTTTGCGCAAACCAATAAATATACGCTTATTGACATTTTTTTTACTAAAAACATGTGGCTGAATACATTTTGGCCTAAATGTATGACTACAATTGAGTTTATTCGATTTTTCTTATAACAAAAAGTAGAAAATATCATTTTTTTTCTAAATTTTCGGTCTCTTTCCATTTATATCGCAAAAAAAAAAAACGCAGAGGCAATCAAATACCATTAAAAGAAAGCTCTATTTGTGGGAAGAAAAGGACGCAAATTTCGTTTGGGTACAACATTGCATGTCCGCACAATTTACAGTTAAAGCAGCGCAGTGCAAAATTCTGAATTCACCTCTGGTCCTTTAGCTACCAAATGGTCCGGGGCTTAAGTGGTTAAAAATGTATGTAGTTTGTCGCCACTGCACGTTTGTGCGCAATTTTAAAGCATGTCGTGTTTGGTATCCATGTACTCGGCCTAAGATCATCTTTTTTATTTCATCAAACACTTGGGCAATATAGTGTGTTTTTAGTGCATTACAATTAAAAAAAAGTGTATTTACTTTTTCGTTCATGGACGGACACAGCTTCAACCTTGACAAGTGGGTATTGGCCTTCATTTAGGAGTGACTAGGCAGAAATAGTGTTAACTTCAGAGATGAACGGCCCCACCCAGGGGCCGTCCTACTGGCTATATCCCCTCAGCCTGCACTAAGCAGGTCAGTTTTTTTTTTTTTTCTGCCTAGCATAGGAGAAGGACATGGCTCCCTTCGGGCCCATAGGTCCGAAGGTTTTTTCTACGTCTGTTTCACCAGGTGTGTAAGGCGGCGACCTGCTCGTCCGTTCACACTTTCACTGAACTTTACAAGTTTATGTGTGTGCCTCTTCGGATGTTTCTTTCGGCCGCAAGGTATTGCAGGCGGCTGTTTAGAGTTGCAACTCCTCTGTTGAGCTCCTGTTTTTGTTTTGGGGTGAAGTTGTTTTAATGCTGTTCCCACCCCTCATTTTTGACACTGCTTTGGGACGTCCCACTTGTCAAGATTGAAGCTGTCTCCATCCATGAAGAAAGGGTAAATAGGATTTTTGTACTCACCGTAAAATCCTTTTTCTCTGAGTTCATGGATGGACTCAGCACCCACCCCTCGTTTTTAAGTTTGTACTGCTTTTTGACGATCTGATTAGTGCAGGCTGAGGGGATATAGCCAGTAGGACCGCCCCCTTGGTGGGGCTGTTCAGCTCTGAAGTTAACACTTTTTTCTGCCTAGTCACTCCTAAATGAAGACTAATACCCACTTGTCAAGATTGAAGCTGTGTCCGTCCATGAACTAAGAGAATAGGATTTTACGGTGAGTACAAAAATCCTATTTTCTCTTTCATCAATGGACGGACACAGCTCCTTTAGTCTTGACAAGTAGGTTATGTTCCATCTAAAGGCGGTCCCTCTGGTCATAACCCCTCACCCTGCACTCAGCAGCTCAGTTTTTTTTCTGCCTAGTGCAGGAAAGGACCTGGCTCTCTAGGGGCCCATTGGTCCTAGAGAACTTTTTTTTATTTTATTTTCAATTTTGTATCCTGAGATCTACTATCATCTGCTGGCTGGGTGACAGGCTGGATAATATAGATCCTTGTAGTCTCCCCAGTCCGGCCATCGTGAGCAGGCCTTTAGCTACACACTTGTTCGGCCACGACATACCCCGTTTGCTTCAGGGGTGGCCGGTGAGCTATATGCTCTGGGGCCCACATATGACCGGGCTACTGCTGTCAAGTGACAGTGGGCCGTGGCCAACGGCCACTGCATACTGCTTGGTGATGGGGCTGTCAGGAATGCGTCCAGCAGTCCTCGCAGGGACAGGTAAGTAAGGTTCCTCCTGTCTTGGCAGGATGGAACAGCTGGGCATTCCTAGGGTGGTCGATTAGGGGGGTCTTTAGTCCTCACTTTCCTCTCTCCCCATCCATCCCTCCTCCCCATGCTTTTGCTGGGCCTGCTGTGTACCTCACCGGGGGGTCCCTGAGGGGGGCTCCGGGTCCTGGATGGGGGCTGCGCGGTGTGTCCGGGTCTGCTCTAGTGTGGGTGGTCTGCCTTGTGGTGGGCTTGCTCTCGGAGGCCCAGTGTTTTCGCTGCCTTTTATTTTTACCTCAGAAAGCCGGGCTGTACCTAATGCTAATACAGCTGTCGGACATTTTCTTGTAGCCGCGCTGTTTCTATAGCTAATACAGCAGTCGGCCATTTTCTTGTAGCTCGCGCTCTTTTTTTTCCTGAGGTAACCGGTGGCCATCTTTGTGGGGATTTTTACATTGGCTGGAGCTCTAGCGCTGGTTTGTCATTCTGAACGGCGCGAACAGCAGATAACCTCAGGCACACACTGTGCAGGAGTTCAGAGCGGACGGCAGGGCTGAAGCAGTGCCTGGGTCAGGGCGGTGAGTCCTCTGGGAATACCCCTCGGTCTGGGCAGCTAGTTGGGTGGGCCTTTTCTTGTACCTTGACTTGTTCCCCGAGTGGCTGTCAAGTGTGTGGGTCAGCATGGCGTCAGAAGCTGGCGTTTCTTCCATAGACATTCTGGTGTTAGCATCCTGTCCCCATGCACCTGCTGTACATGTGGATGCTTTGTCAGCGGTCCTGAAATCATTTGTTGCCAGGGTGGAAGCGGTGTGCAGGCGTAAGGGGGTAAAAACACCCCCTCCCCCCCACCATATTCTGGGGAAAGCTCTGACTCCGACTCGGGCCTGGCTGTGAAACAGGACCCTTGTTCTGAAGGGTCAGAGTATGCAGAATAGGACCATTCGGACAGTGAGGACGCCTCCGTGTCCGGGTCAGCGCAGGACAAGGCACTTGTTGGAGCACTTATCACCGCAGTGCGGGAAACCCTCAAACTGGAAGATGCGACTGGGACATCTGCTGAGGTGTCTGTCCCTTTTGTGTCCCACAAGCCGACCCGCAGTACTAAGATGTTATGTAACTGATTTTGATAAGTTTATAGACAAGGAATGTGAACGACCGCAGAGGACCTTTCTGGTCCCGAAACGCATGGCTGTCTTTTTACCCTTTTGGGGAGAGCCTTCTCAAAAAATGGGCATCTCCCCCGGTTGTGGACCCCCCCGGTATCCCGGTTAAACAAAGTAACCACTATTCTGGTTGAGGGGACCCCTGCATTTAAGGACCCTGTGGATAGGAGGTCCGAGGCAGTGGCCCGGTCCATGTTTTCCATGCTGTGATCTGCATTACAGCCAGTTTTGGCTGCGGCTCTGGTGTCAGACACTTAAAGAATGGGCTAAAATTTTGCACCAGGAGTTGGAAAGACAACAGGTTTCCCCGTTCTGCGTAGAAATGGATGACCAGTTGGTGCATGGCCTCAAATATGTCTGCGATGCAGCCCTGGACACGGCTCCCCTGCTTTCTAGAGCCTCAGTATCTACTGTGGTACTGTCGCCTGATTTGGCTAAAATGCTGGTCCGCGGACCAGACTTCCAAGAAGGCTCTGGCTGATTTGCCTTTCTGGGGTGGAAGGCTATTTGGAGCCTCGCTGGATGACATTATTAAGGATGTCACTGGGTTTAAGAGCACATTGCGCCCACAATCCAGAAAAGGTAAGGAGCCACGCCTCAGTCCTGGGCCCTCCTTTTGCGCTCAAGCGTTTTTTTCGTCCGTCCGGGCCCGCAGGTAAGCGTTCCCAGGCCGACAAGGGGCCAGCTGAGGGACAAAAGCGTCCCTGGGTTCGCAAGCCAAACAAGGCCGCAAACAAATCTACTACTGCATGAAGGTTTGCCCCCCCCCCGACTCTCGGGTGGGGGGTCGCCTTCGAGTTTTCAGCTCGGTGGACCGCCTTGCTTTCCGACCAGTGGGTTTGCAAAGTGGTGGACAAAGAAATTCTATCTTGTATCCTGATGAAACCAAACAGATTTTTTTCCCTCAAACCTTCATCTTCCTCCAGCTCGTCGGAACCCCCTGTTTAAGGCAGTGCAGGACCTGCTGAAGAGCGGGGTGATAGTCCCAAAGAAGGATGGGGTCCGTCCAATCCTGGATCTCAAGGCCCTCAACACCTTTGTAAAGGTGCGAAGGTTCAGGATTTAATCCGTTCGCTCTGTGGTCGCTGCACTCCATCCGGGGGATTTTCTAGCGTTCTTGGATGTCAAGGACGCATACTTGCATGTCCCCATATGCATCAGGCATCTGAGATTTCTGCTTTTTTGCAGTCGGACGATCACTACTAATTTGGGGCTCTCCTTTTTTTGGCCTGGCATCGGCACCAAGGTGCTCGCCCCAATTTCTGGCCTTGCTGAGACAGCGAGGTATTGCTGAGACACCAAGGTATCGCTGTCGTGGGCTACCTGGACGACCTCCTTCTGAGAGCTGCTTCAGACTCAGAATTAGAGGAGGATGTGGCGATTGCCAGTCAGACCCTTCAAGAATTTGGTTGGGTACTGAACCTCCAGAAGTCGGTGTTGCTGCCGACTCAATGCCTGGAGTACCTGGGCTTGATCCTGGACTCCTCAAAGGCGAAGGTTTTTCTCCCTTTAGAAAAATTGCAGGCTCTTCAGGTGGCGGTGAAGCTGTTTGGCATCCCGCAGGTGGTAGTCGCTGCTCTTTTGCATGCGAGTCCTGGGTCTCATGGTGGCTTTTTTTGAGGCGGTACCGTATGCTCAATTCCACACTCGAGTCTTGCAGAAGGAGATCCTGTCCAAGTGGGACAAGTCTCCGTTGTCCCTGGATTGTCAAATCCGGGTGAGCCAACTAGTCAGGACTTCCGTGGTCTGGTGGCTGACATCTCCGGCCCTTCAGTCCGGAAAGTCGTTTGTTCCCTTTCACTGGACGGTGATCACGACGGACGCCAGCCTGACCGGTTGGGGGGGGGGGGGCAGTCGACACAAGGTCTGGTACTGGAACTTCGGGCGATCAGGCAGTGCCTCTCAACATGGTCACAGAGGCTACAGGGGCGTCCAGTCAGGATTCAGTTGGACAAAGCCACGGCGGTGGCTTATGTCAACCATCAAGGAGGGACAAGGAGCTCGGCTGCAGCATTGGAGGTCGCTCACATCCTGCGGTGGGCAGAAAGAGCCGGCACGCTCCTATCGGCTGTATATATTCCGGGCGTAGAAAACTGGCAGGCAGACTACCTAAGTCGCCATATGCTGGACCAAGGAGAATGGTCACTACACCCGGACGTGTTTCAACTCCTTTGCCTAAAATGGGGCACGCCAGACGTGGATCTCCTAGCTTCTCAACTCAATTGGAAGGTATTGAGGTTTGTGGCCAGGTCAAAAGATCCCTGGGCGGACGCAACGGACGCATTGGTGGCACCGTGTGGACAGTATCGGCTGATCTATGGTTTTCCCCCACTGAAACTTCTTCCTCGTCTGCTCCGCAGAGGGGAGACCGAGGGGGATTCTGGTAATCCTAATTTCCCCAGATTGGCCTCGGCGTCCCTGGTACGCCGACCTGGTGCGGCTGGTGGCGGATGCCCCTTGGCGACTGCCGATGCGTGAGGATCTTATGTCGCAAGGTCCCATACTTCATCCTGCTTTACAGTCGCTGGCTTTAACGACATGGCTATTGAAAGCCCGGTACTAAGGGACCGAGGCCTGTCAGATTCAGTCATTTCCACTATGCTGAGGGCATGGAAGTCATCTTCTCGGAAGATCTACCATCGCACGTGGAAGGCATACATCTCTGTGTGAGGAGATGGAGTGGTGTCCATGGCCATATTCGGTTTCCAGGATCCTGCTGTTTCTACAGCATGGAGTGGATCAGAAACTTGCCTTAAGCACCATTAAGGGGCAGATTTCAGCCTTGGCAGATTTCGTTCAATGACCCCTGGCGACGAATTCACTGGTGAGTACGTTTGTGCAAGGGGTCCGACATGTGGCTCCTCCGGTTCGACCACCACTACTTCCGTTGGATTTGAATCTGGTGCTCTCTGTACTTCAGAAACCTCCCTTTTGAGAACATCAGAGATTCCTCTTTTGATACTCTCAGAAAGTTGTCTTTTTTCTGGTGGCCATTACATCTCTCAGGAGGGTTTCTGAGTTTGCGGCCTTGTCTTGCAAGTCTCCCTACTTGATCCTCCATAAGGATAAAGCGGTGCTACGCCCGCAGCCTTCGTTTCTTCCGAAGGTTGTTTCGGCTTTTTATCTGAATGAGGACATTGTACTTCCATCCTTGTGTCCTTGGCCGTTGCATCCCAAAGAGGTTGCGTTACATTCCTCAGACGTGGTACGTGCTCTGCGGGTGTGTCTGCTACGGCTCCGTTTCGGAGGTCTGACTCACTGTGTCAGTGACTGGTCCAAAGAAAGGCCTGGTGGTCTCGTCGGCCACAATTTCTTAGTGGATCAGACAGATTGTGATTCAGGCTTATGCCCTTAACAGGCGGGCGCCTCCCTTCCCTGTCACGGTGCATTCGACCAGGGCGATTGGTGCCTCCTGGGCTTTTCGACATCAAGCATCTGTCTCACAGGTGTGTAAGGCGGCGACCTGGTCGTCTGTTCACACCTTAACTAAATTTTACAAGGTTGACGTGCATGCATCTGCGGATGCTTGCTTCGGCCGCAAGGTTTTGCAGGCAGCTGTTTAAGGTTGCAACTCCTCCGTTGAGGAGCTCTGTTTGGGGTGAAGTTTGTTTGCTTGCTGTTCCCACCCCACGTTTTTTTTACACTGCTTGGGGACGTCCCACTTGTCAAGACTAAAGGAGCTGTTTCTGTCCATGGACGAAAGAGAAAATAGGATTTTTGTACTCACCGTAAAATCCTTTTCTCTGAAGTCCATGGACGGACACAGCTCCTTTTAGTCTTGACACGTGGGTTATGTTCCGTCTATTAGAAGAGGACTAGGCAGACATGTTAGATATACAAAAACATGTAATTAATTATACCAAAGCTGAACAGCCCCGACCAGGGGGCGGCCCCTCTGCTCATAACCCCTCACCCTGCACTCAGCAGCTCAGTTCATCAAAAAGCAGTGCAGGGTGAGGGGTTATGACCAGAGGGACCACCCCCTGGGCGGGGCTGTTCAGCTTTACATGTCTGTGTATATCTAACATGTCTGCCTTGTCCTCTCCTAATAGATGGAACATAACCCACTTGTCAAGACTAAAGGAGCTGTGTCCGTCCATGGACTTCAGAGAAAAGGATTTTACGGTGAGTACAAAAATCATATTTTTTCCCAAAAAATTGCATTTGAAAAATCGCTGCGCAAATACTGTGTGGAACAAAATACAACACCCACCATTTTAATTTGTAGTGTCTTTGCTTTAAAAAAATATATGTTTGGGGGTTCAACATGATTTTTTTTTCAAGTAAACATTTTTTTTAGAAATGCCTGTCTTCAAGTGGTTAGAGTGGGTGATGTGTGACATAAGCTTCTAAATGTTGTGCCTAAAATGCCAGGACAGTTCAAACCCCCCCTCCCAAATGACTCCATTTTGGAAAGTAGACACCCCAAGCTATTTGAGAGGCATGTCAAGTCCATGGAATATTTTATATTTTGACACAAGTTGCGGGAAAGACAATTTTTTTGCACAAAGTTGTCACTAAATGATACATATTGCTCAAACATGCCATGGGCATATGTGGAATTACACCCCAAAATGTAGTTTGTTGCTTCTCCTGAGTACGTGGGGTCACTTGGGGGGGGGGGGGGTTTGTGCCATCTTGGCGTTTTATGGCCTTCGAAACTGTGATAGGTAGTGATGAGTGAAATCAAAAATTTGCACCCTTAGAAATCCTGAAGGCGGTGCTTGATTTTTGGGGCCCCTTAATGCGGCTAGGCTCCCATAAAGTCCCACACATGTGGTATCCCCATACTCAGGAGAAGCAGCACAATGTATTTTGGGGTGCAATTCCACATATAACCATGGCATGTGGGAGCAATATATCATTTAGTGACAAATTTTTGTGTATGTAATTTATTTTTATTTTTTTCATTATTCAATCACTTGGGACAAAAAAAAAAGAATCAATGGGCTCAACGTGCCTCTCAGCAATTTCCTTGGGGTGTCTCCTTTCCAAAATGGGGCATTAGGGGGCGGGGGGTTTGTACTGTCATAAATTAAAAGCTGGGTACATTTCAGAAAATGTACCCTAGTTTGTAGACGCTATAACTTTTGCGCGAACCAATAAATATACGCTTATTGACATTTTTTTTTACTAAAGACGTGGCTGAATACATTTTGGCTTAAATGTATGACTAAAATTGAGTTTTTTTTCGATTTTTCTTATAACAAAAAGTAGAATGTTTTATTTTCAATATTTTGGGTATTTTTCCCGTTTGCCTCTGCGATTTTTATTTTTTGCGATTTAATCAAATGCCATCAAAAGAAGGCTCTATTTGTGGGAAAAAAAGGACACAAATTTTGTTTGGGTACAACATTGCATGACCGCGCAATTACCAGTTAAAGTAGAACAGTGTGAAATTGTAAAAAGACCTCTGGTCCTTAGGCTGACAAATGGTTCAGGGCTGAAGTGGTTAATGGTGAAAAAAAAAAATTGTTTTTATATAATACAAAAGTGAAATAGTCTTGGGAATCCACATCAAAAAAGACAGTCCCTTATCGAATAGTGCAAATCCAATATGGGTATACGACACCAATTCCTCCACCACAGTGATGAATGAAAGATCCCCTCATGTTAAACAAGCTCCCCAGATGTTGCTCTTCACTCTCGTGTTTGGCAAACAAGCTCAAAGATTGTATTGAACAGCTGCTGTAAAACGCCACACTCCGTTCACATGTGCACATGTAGAAAATAGAGGGAAAAATGGAGCCTCCAATAGTGTAAAATCATTTGACATATTGATTCATCATTTTTTTTTTTTTTTTGTATATTATCTTTATTTTAAAGTCTTACACAAAAAAGATTAGAAATAAACAAAGAAGAAATAAAACCAAGAAATAACTATAGTAGTCATTTTGCGCATCCTTTGAAAGACAATATCATTAACCAGTGAGCAATAAGGAACCAGCTTATTGTTCACTCAATGTTAACACTTTGTTCACTATGCTCACACCTGGTTCGATGACTGATTAGACTGGTAACTAAAGGGCCATCATCTGAAGGGTTCCGGCTCGCCAGGGGTAATTGTTTACATTTGAGGTCAGCCAATGCTAGCAAGGCCATGTCCAAGCTGGATGAGACTGAGAACATCCCAGAAATGTGTTCTTTCCCAGGTGCCCAAGTGGAGTCAAATCTTTTCTGGGTACCCCTACATGTGGCCAGCCACTTTTCCGGTTACATGATCTCCCCCACCTTTCTAACGCGTTCGGCCTCACTCGATATGCGCAAACTTTTCCAATAAATTCGGATTTGGCGCCTAGCCGCATTGAGAAGATGGGGAAGAACAGTAAGTTTATATATTGTGATAGACATGTGAAGAAGGAAGTGCCTCGTTAAGTCAGGGATATCCACAACGATACCATCAGAAATATGCTTACTGACTAAAAGGGTTTCAGTATAGGACATTCCCACCATATGTGGATAAGCGTTCCTCCTGTCCGCCATCCCTGCAGCACAAATCCAAGGCCGAAGGATAGATCTTGGCCAGGGTCACAGGCACCCGATACCACAGTGAAAGTATTTTATAATTATTCTCCTGAGTCTGACTCCACTGAGCTTGAGTGTGTTAGGAAATATAGGTGGTTCAATTGTTGGTAAACTCGCACTGGAGGTCTCTTTCCCATTCTCAAATGTAAATTAGTTTAGGGCTAGGCTTGGCTACTTCTAGTAATTTGTAAAGTGCAGAGATCATGTGTAGCAGAGGTTCCTATTCGGCCCCTATGCTTTCAAAATCTGTAAGGGTAGTTCTAATCTGCGACTCATGATCCAGCAACATGACACAGTTGGCAAGCTTGGCTGGGTCTCCAAAAATCAAAGGGCAAACTGCCATAGCGCTCCCTAAGGGTGGTAAACGGAACCAAAGTGTATACCTGCATAAATTGCATTAAGCTGTAGATGCCATCCCTCACCCAAGTACCAAGAAAGGACAGTTGCTCACCAGGGGGGGGGTTCCAGGGGAAGCCACCCACTGGGACCAATGGCAAGGTTGGGGGGGGGCCCCAGGACAAAGGCCTTGTTCATTCTATCCCAAGCCTTCAGGGTGTGGGCAGTCAATGGGGATACCCACTCCGAAAGGCCCCTGGCCTCCTTTGGAAACCAGGGAGCGTATGCCATGTTTCGACCCGCAATGACCTTTTCCATCTGCACCCACAGTTTAGCTCTTGTGTGAAACCTCCAGTTGAGAATACGTTGTAGTACAATTGCCTGATAGTATTGGGAAATCTTAGTAAGGCCTAGACCCCCATTTTATTTAGACCGCTGCAGTATCACCACGGTTAGTCGTGGTCTCTTACCTCTCCATACATACCGAATGAAAAGGCTACAAAGCTCCTTTAAAGAAGCGTGAGGTTAGAGGGACAGGCACCATCTGCAGAAGAAAATGGTACATGGGGCAAGATTGTAATTATGATATTTGTGCAGCCCACCCATGTATAAGTCTCTTTATCCCATGACTTTTAGATCTATACAGATTTTTTTTTTTTTTTTTTTTAAGTAGAGGGATATAATTGTATGTGTGTATAGGGTATCTAGGTTGTCTGTGAGGTGTATGACAAGGTATTATATGGAGGAAGACGTCCAGGTAAAGAGAAATGACCCCTTTGGGGCGGAGGCCATCACTGAAGGGACAGTAATGGGCAGATTTTCCGATTTGGTGTAATTAATCTGGAAATTGGAGACTTGGTTATAGGCTGATAGTTCCTCCAGTAGGTTAGGCAGTGAGACAGTGGGGTTCACAATGTGAAAAAGGACATCGTCTGCATAAGCTGAAGGCTTATGTTCCGTGGGGCCTACAGGGACCCCTCTGATATTCATATTTTATTTTATTCTCCGCAACAAGGGCTCCAGGGCGAATAGGGGTGAGTGGACACCCCTGTCTCGTGCAATTCCGTATAGGGAACACTGAGGATAAACCTCCATTCACCTTAACCTGTGCCATGGGAGACGTCTAAAGTGACTTAATCCATCGAAGCATATGCGGGCTTAAGCCCAGCCTTACCAGCACAGTCTTAAGGAAATCCCAGTCCACACAATCAAATGCCTTCTCAGCGTCAGTTGAAAGAATTAAATAGAGAGGCAGATTATCGTGTGTATGGGCCCAATGAATGAGCTGGAGAGCTCTGATGGAGTTGTTTCTTGCCTCCTGGCCTATTTGTCCACCCTGACCAGACGGAGTTTATATCTTGGGGAGCAAGTGTTTAAGATGAATTGCCAGGATCTTGGCAAATAGCTTCAGGTCCGTGTTCAATAAAGAAATTGGACAATAACTGCGGGAGTCTATGATCCTTCCCCTCCTTTAGTAGAACTGAGATGTAAGCTAGCCAGGCCCCCAGCGGAAAGTGCTCATTAGTAGCAAGAGTTAAAAAACTTGCACATAGGGGCCTGCAGTTGTGTAAAACATTTTAATTAGTAGGACTTTGTGTATCCATTAGGGAGAGAGTGTACACTGTAGCCAGCAACTCGATGGGAGATATAAGAAGCTCCAAATCAGCCTGCTGCTTAGAGGACAAGTTGGGAAAGCCTGAGTAGGAAAGATGGGCCTCAATGCGTGCCCGCTTCTGTGCGGTGTCTGTTGGGGAGGCATTCAAGTCTAGATCATATAGGGCTGCATAATAGTCATGAAATGTTGATGCGATTCTTGAGGTGTGTTGTACCGGTTCACTGGAGGAAGAGTGTAGCTTATGGACATTTGACAAAATGCGATTTTTCCTGAGGGCCCGAGCCAACATCCTACCACGTTAGTTACCATACTCGTAGTACTTGTGTGCCACATAATGCAACCACCGGCTAATTCGGTGATCTAAGAGTTTAGAAAAGTGTGCGCAATTCTGTCAAATGTGGGAGCTTATGACCCAGTTCAGCTTGTTGTAGGGCCCCAAGGACTCGCTGGAAGTCCACCTGCCTTTCCTTCAGCTTGGAGCCCCAAGCAATGAAGAAGCCTCGCACTACCACCTTGTGGCCCTCCCGCAATATCCGGTCGGTCACCTCCCCGTTAGCGTTTTCAGTAAAGTAGTGGGTTAAAAACTCCCCTATCCCCGTCTCTACCCTGATCATCTAGCAGGTTCTCATTTAGCTTCCAATGCCAGGTCTTTGTTGACTGGTGAGGCAATGACAGCATGTGGGTCACTGGGGCATGGTCAGAGATGGCGATCTGTTCTATAGTGGAATCCACCAGCAGGTCCAGGATAGTATGATCTGTCAGCAGTATGTCGATTTGTGTGTATCCCCCGTGGACCTTTGAATAGTAACTATAGTCCTTCTCTGTGGCATGCAGGGCCCTCCGTCAGTCAACCAATGCGTGGCTCTGAAGAGACCTGCGAAAGTGCCTCAGGATAGCATAGGAATGCGTCAAGTGGTTCGCTGAGGTGTCCAAGGAAGGGCCTGGACTGACAATAAAATGTACCAAAAGTCGGCTAATCTATCTATCTAGAACTGAGTCTATAAACATCAGCTTTTGTGAGTTTGGGGCGTTTAGCGTTGTGAATGTGTATGCCTGGCCCATGATGGTCTGTTTCAAGAATAAAAAACACCCTTGAGAGTCTGTATAGTGGTCTATGGGTTGAAATGGACAGTTCTTCTGGATAGCGATAGGGAATTGGTACCACTGTGGAAAAAGGTGAGTAGGCAATTTTGGAGTCGAACCATCTGTAAAGTGTGTTTCTTGCAGAATTCGCACCTGCACCTTAAGTTGCCTCAGTTTGAGCCATAACCTATTACGCTTATTTGGAGAACAGAGTCCATGAACATTGTATGACACTACCTAGTAGCCGTGGTGAAACTGAGGCAGGGTATCCAAGCGAAACCTCTGGAATTGTCGAACCAGGTGTGAACCACAGCAGATCCAATTCCTAAAGACGCGTAAAAAAAAAGACCTGTAGACAAAATAAACCAGTCAAAACAGAAAGATGTCAACAAATGGATAGACCTAACCAGAGCAACAAAGGGCCTCCTTTGGTCTAAAATTGACTGTATGTCTGACCCTGGAGGCCGCTCCAGCTGGAGGAGGCCACCCAGGTGAGTCATGATGTCCCTAACTGGGCTAATACCTAGGAGAGGTATTCCTATGGGGTAAACGTAATCAGACATGCCCAGTCCAAGTAGTGCCAGTCCCTCAGAGTGTTTGGCTGTAACTACACAGGGAGGGGTAGCATGATAGAAGAAAAACAAACCATTATGCTATGTGCAGTAGGGGCCTTGCCAGCCCAGTGGTCAGAGAATGAAAGGCTCTGAAGAGACCGACCTCTTGTTGGCTGAAGCTGGTTAAAAGCAGGCATTTTTAGGAAGTCCAGTTGGAGAAGGTGGATCTCTTACGGCTGTAAGGACACTGGGAAATTCAATGGGAGCACATTTTGTCAGCCTGGAATCCTGAGACCTCTCAATCGGCAGCGCCCACTGCCCTCCATAGCTTCCAGGAGTGGATGAAGGCATCAGTGTGCAGTAAAACAAATCCTGGTAAAAAAAAAAAAAAACATGCAAGCACCATCAAAATCAAAATAAGGGTGCTTATGCAAGCGTTGCAAGATTTGTTCCTTGACCGTAAACTTATGTAGTTTACAAATTTTATCTGGGATTCGCAACATCTTGTAGTGTAGGGATTATGTCCTTGGCAGCAGTTGCCTCGGGCAGCCCACGAATGCAGACATTATAGCGGCGATTGCGGTTTTCATAGTAGTCCTAACTGGCATACCAGGGCCTCAGTCTGTTGATCCTGCATCATACACTTGTCTCTGAGCTGGGTAATAGTGGAAAGGGGATCCTTAAAAGGGTTGTAAACCTTCCCGTTTTTTCACCTTTTATTACATCCTATGCATTAAGGTGAAAAAACATCCGATAATTGCCGGCCCCCCAGCCCCCCCGTTTACTTACCTGAGCTCTCGAAAGTCCTGCGTTGGATGCGCTTTATCTTGGCTCGGTCTTCCCGGCTCTTCATTGGATAGATTGATGGCAGCAAAGCCATTGGCTCCCGCTGCTGTCAATCAAATCAATGACCCGGGGGCCGGGGTCTAGTCCGGCATTCGTGTCTACGGATGCAAATGCTGGACTCGGGAGCGCGCCCGCAAGGTAACCTTCTTGGGAAAGCGCTTCCCATAGGGCGTTAGCTGATGCGGGGAGGGGCCTAGACAGCCGCCGAGGGGCCCCAGAAGACCATGTTTGGGTCCACTCTGTGCAAAACGAGCTGCACAGTGGAGGTAAGTATGACATGTTTGTTATTTAAAAAAAAAAAATCTTGTGGTCTCTAGTCTATTACCCAGCTGAGTCTTATCTGTCTTGCGTTGCTCAATTTCCTGTGTCGGAGCCTTTGCTACCATATAGGCAAATCGCTCCAGGTCCTCCCTGGTAGGGAGAGACCAGATGTTTCCTCAGATCCCTTTCCCGATGCAGCTCTGAAACATCTGAGCACAGGTCTTGGGAGGTGGCGGAGCCAGGGGACTCTGGAGAGGCGTATCACTCACCATCCTTGGCGATATGATAGAAAAGACAACCGGCTGCAGAGGGGAGTGGGCTTTACCTCTGCCATAAAAAGCCACCATGCGACTGTCCATCGGTGAAGAAGGCGTTTATGGAGCCCTGGATGGCCTTCGCTGTGTTCTGCGGCTGCGAGTATGCCCTGCGGGGTTTTGGACATCCATCTGTGGCCAAAAGCGGCAGTGTAAGCTCCGGTAGTCACTTATGAAGTGGTGTTCTGTGAGGAGCTGTGGAGCTATGCTGTCTCATTCGGTCATGCCCAAGCCACGCCAGATATTGATTAATTTCAAATATATATTGCACATACAAAAATGCTGGTTTTAACTATATTTTAGTTAACGTGGTAGAAAACATGCCAAGCGGCTCTGTGTTGCGATCTCGTCACTACTTCATTCGTGCAAATTAAGTAGTGGTGAGGTCACAACATGGCATGTGAACGGAGTGTGGCGTTTTACAGCAGCTGTTAATCTGGTGAGCTTGTTTAACGGGAGTTGATCTCCCATATACACCTATTGCTTTTGCACTCTTCGATAAGGACTGTCTTTTTTTTGGACACATTTAAGAGCGCTACTGTGGATTATATTATATATACACTGAAATTGATAAAAGCTACTAAAATAACCTGGCCCTCCTTCTTGGTATCACTCTGCGCGTGTGGATATAAACTCTCGAGAGATGAGTAATAGGATAAGATGTATATGATAAAAGCAGCCGCTAAAAAAACATAAGTAAACAATAATAAAACAGCCTTATAAAACTTGAATTCAAAGTTCAGATTAAAACTGCAGCAGCGCTAAGGACAAATGTTCATAAGTGCGTCTTCTATATATTTGACCATATAGGTGGTATGGATAGTGAACAGTGAGTTTGGTTATAATTGATTCCAATTCTAGTTTCCGTGCTGCTTTCACCAAAGTGTATTTCACCACGTGGGGGGTAAGAAAACCCCTGCAGGGGATGCACTCACCAGATATTAAATCAATATGAGCAGAATTACACAATCCTCCTTCAGTCTGACTCTCTTCTTTGTCGCACTCCTTATTTGTATGGTGATGCTCACATATGTAGGGGAAAGAAACAACACCACATAGGGTAGTACTGTTTGGACAATTTATTGTTAAAAAACTCCCCCTTGTGTCCCCTTTACAATTGTGCATACCATAAACATAAAATAACAGGCGTTAAATATTGAGCGCATTCAAGCGCTGAGACTTGCCCCTGATGAGCGCCAATGTAAGGTTCCTTTTTGGCTTTCTCTCCTTGTTTAGGCAGATCATGCAGCGCCTGCAGCGTCACTTCCTGGTGTGCTTGGTAAGCTGGTCTCATCCTGACGTTTCGTCAATAGCTGACTTCTTCTGAGGGCGTGACCAGCTACCACAGCCCCAGGATTAAAAAGCACAGAAGTCTTGCCCACTATTCTGACGCTGGGTTGCGCGCGTGCGTCATCGCGCATGCGCACTTGGGGATCTGCATCCTGTATGGTTGTGGGCGGAAGTGTTCCATCCTATGGACCAGGATTGTACTGCCCTCATTGGCCCGCACATCCGGCCTTCTGTTCATTGGATGGTCTGTGTCACATGGAGTAAACACTAGCAAGTCCTGGATAAGTATATTCACCTATTAGGGAACGTCTTTTTCCGCGTACCTCTGCTTGCACCTGGAACCTCATATAATTTACATTTGGTTTTAAAAATATGTATCCTAATAATCGAATCATTGATGCACACACTAGCCATACTTTAAGTTAATTCTGATATTGCTGTACATTCTGTTGTCATTGTCACCCGCAAACCACAGTGTGGTTAGAGATTTCTGTTGTGACACATCGCTAGGTGCCTGAAGACAATGAACCACATCAAAGCTCCTATATGCATCCTGACTCTAAACATACAATCCTATACAGAATTCCATATAAAACGTGTAAAAATTCCATGCACAAGTAAAACTTGTGAACAGTAGAAAGTGTACACACGTATGAACACCCCTATAAGACACTCAAAAGACCGGACAAATAAATTATATATATATATATTTTTAATATAAAAATAGAGCCAAGTCCTGTGCAGAGAGGTATGTATAATCCATAGAGACTAAAAAGGGTTTCAAAAAGTCGCTATAAAATTCATATGAGCAAAAAAAAATATGAACAATCTATACTAAATATATCTGTATATATCTTAAAATACAATGTGAATATAAATACAATGTGAATATAAAAACCTCGAATGCACATGATTAACACTAGAACACTCCCCATATATCTCTGATACCATATTGATCCATCGAACCCATTGATTTACAGTCCAGGATGTAAATTGAATTAATATGTGCCTACTGGGACCTAATAGAGACAGGTTGCTACCCATTTCTACACTGCCCCATACTCCTGTCTATGGTAGGGTATATGGATGGTGGTGATGAGTTCTGGTTGTTGGTTGGTCCCCGTTCTCGTGACCCCGTAACCCAGTTTTTGGGTTGGAGTGTTCTGTAAGCTCATAGTCATCAGAGTGGATGTAAATTTAAAAGGACTTCAGACATGGAGAGAAATAATAATAATAATAATATAATGATAAAATTATTTTGATAAAATTAATCGGACCGAAAATCAGAATGTGTGTGTATATATAAACAATTGTTTGATTGATCTGCGGAATGAGAAAAAACGGCAGCAGTAATGGTCCCCCTCGGTTCATTAGGAGTCACTTATAAAGCAATTAATATCCAGTTCAACGTTCAGCCCCTTTGGTACCAAAACATCCGTTAAAAAAATCCATTTAGTTTCCTTCTTTGAAAGTTCTCGTACTTTGTGTGATCCTCTCCAGTTTGGCTCTAGGCATTCTATGCCCCAAAATTCGAGCCCTGAGGCAACCTGGTCATGCTTCAGTTTAAAGTGTAGTGACACATTATGATCTTTAAAACCGATCTTTATGTTGTGTATGTGCTCCGCTATTCTGATCCGTAACAGTCTCTTGGTGCGCCCTATGTAAAGTAGACCACATGGACATTTTAGAGCGTACACTACAAAACTACTGTTGCATGTGATGAACTGTTCGATGTCAAATTGCTGCTGGTTGGAGGGTGACATAAAATTTTCCAGACCTCTTAGTGGCCGTGCTACTTCCCTACATGCTTTACACTTCCTAATGCAAAGAAGCCATTCTGATTCCAAAATGTCTGAGGCTTACTTGGAGGATCGAGAATTTTTTTCACAACTCGATCTCCATGATTGGGTGCTTTTCGGTTTATAAACTGAGGCTTCACAGGCAATACAGGGCCCAATTTTTTGTCAAGTAATAATATATGCCAGTGTTTGTCAAAAATTGCCTCTACTTCCCTGTATTGTGTATGGAATTGGGATATAAAACCCCATTCCTTTGTGTTTCCACCCGGTATAAGTTTAGGTTTGGACTGTAAGGTTGTTTCCCTGGGTACAAGTGCCACTTCTTCTTCTACGATTTTCTGTAGGATTTCTGGAGCGTTAACCTTTTGCCATAAATCTGTCTGTCAGCACTTTTGCTTGTGTAAAGAAATTATTATCAGAGCAATTGCGTTTTACTCGCATGATTTGGCCTTTTGGAATGTTCTTTAGCCATTGTGGATTTTGTCCACTTGTTGGCAGGTAACTGTTTCTGTCTGTTGGCTTGAAATAGACCTTAGTGCACAATTCCAGGTTTTGGCAATATACGGTGACATCCAGGAAATTTATCATTTCTTTATTCCATTCGGAGGTTAATCTGATATTGTTTCTATTCATATTTAAAACCTTTAAAAATTCATTTAGTGACTCAACCGGCCCATCCCAAATTAAAAACAGATCATCTATAAAACGTTTATAAAAAATCAGTTCAACTCGTCTGTTTTTAAAAATCACTTTGTCCTCCCATTCCGCCATAAAAAGGTTTGCGATGCTGGGGGCAAACTTTGCCCCCATCGCAACCGCCCTTTGTTGCAAGTAAAATTTATTGGCGTACCAAAAGTAGTTATGCGAGAGACAAAAGTTCAGAGCATGGCCGATGAATACTTTTTGGTTATGTGGTAGGTCCTCCCTCTTACTCAAGGCCCAGTTCAGGGCCAGTAATGCATCATGATGTTGAATGAGTAGAGGGAGGACACATCCGACGTCACTAATAGAATTTCTTGGTTTTCAGTTATTTTGGCGTTATGTAGACAATTCAGAAAGTCCTTGGTGTCTCTCAGGTATGCTTGTGTAGATCTCACACTCTGCTGTAAGAATGTGGTCTAGGTATTGTCCAATTCTTGATGCAACAGAATCTATACTGTTAACAATAGGTCTAGGTGGTGGGTTGGTGGAGTCTTTATGAATTTTAGGTAATGTATATATCGTTGGGATTTTGCTGCTGGTTGGTACGAAGTAGTGTCTTTCTTTTTCTGATGATACTCCCAACTTCGTGCCTATACCTACTAGTATTGCTAGCTGTTTACTAAAGGCTTGCGTTTGGGTCTTTATCTAAGACCTTATACGTAATTTCATCCGCCAGCATCTCTGTGATCTGTGTATGATACATTTCTTTCGTTAGTATGACGACACCACCCCCTTAATCAGCTGGCCTGATAATAATGTCCTTCCTTTTTTCCAATGCGTCAATTCCCTCCTGAATATGTTTGAGGTTTGTATTCTTTTTGGGTATCAATTGGTCTAGGTCCCGTATGAGTAAACCCTTAAAAACCTCCACATGATGGTTAGGATTGTTCAGGGGATTGCCCAGTGACTTGTTTCTTAATCCACTGTTTACAGCCCCCAGAGGGTTAGTTTTTACAGTCCTATTTTCTGTGTTTAATCCTACAAAATGTTTCTTTATATTAAGCTTTCTAATATATTTGTGTACATCTATGTATACACTAAATTTATTTATTGGCTGCTTCATTCCGCATTTAAGACCCATATTGAGAATATTAACCTCCTTGTGCGTTAGCTCTACTGGACTTAAGTTGTATATACCGTTATTTAGTGGTGCCTCCTTTTTCTGGACCTTCCTTCCTGCCCTACATCCTCTGGTTCTCCGGTCCTTTGGTATGTATACTGGGTTTGTTCTCTGGTCCACTGGTTCTGAGGTTGGGGATCTCTCCATTCCTGCTCTTTTAGATGTGCTGGGGGGTATTGGGGTTTTCCTCTGTGTGGTGGGAAGCCCCGACCTCTTCTCTGTCCCCCCCCCCTCCTCTCCCTAAAAAAGGACGGGGTGGTGGAAAATTATTATGCTGCTCCAATGGTTGGAATTTATTTTGAGTAGGGATCTGGTATGGGGTATACGGACGATTATTATGTTGTTGATTGTTCCCCTGATTGTTTTTTCCTCCACCTCCTCTTGATTTACCCTTTTTTATTGGAATTGGTGTTGAAAAACTTGCAGGTGAGTTCAATTCAATATCGTCACCACTAATAAACCCTCGCACTCTGTCCATCAGTGTTGTTATTGCCTGATTGATCAAGGGTTCAGTTGACCTTGGTTTTTAGTTTAGATTAGATTTACATTCTCTGGGAGGGTTTGTTGCCAAGCATAAATGCTATTGGTCTTAAAATCACCCATATCCCTATGATATTTTTTGATTTTCTTTTTCTGGGTGTCCTTGTCTACTTTCTCCACTTTTCTATTCGTTCTAATATTGAAATCACTGTTATATATTTTTCATCTTTGATTATACACAGCCATTAATGTTTAAACTGTTGGCAACAAAAGGCGAGTACACCCCTAAGTGAAAATGTCCAAAGTGGGCCCAATTAGACATTTTCCCTCTCAGTTGTCATGTGACTCGTTAGTGTTCCACGGTCTCAGGTGTGAATGGGGAGCATGTGTTTTAAATTTGGTCTCATCGCTCTCTTCCATACTGGTCACTGGAAGTTCAACATGGCAAAATACTCTGAAAAATGTTGCGCTACTTAACCACTTCCCGCCCGGCGTATTGTCCAATGACGGCCGCAGGAACCCTTCCTCCCTCCGGGCGGCTGTCATATGACGTCTTGGGATTCCCGCAGTGTGGAGCACTCGCCGCATCACTGGCGACCTGATGCGTGTGCCCGGCGGCCGCAATGTTCGCCGGCACCCGGGATTGCTCGTCACAAAGCCAGGGACGTGGATCTCTGTGTGTAAAACACAGAGATCCACGTCCTGTCAGGGGAGAGGAGACCGATGGTGTGTCCCTTGTACATAGGAACACCGATTGGTCACCTCTCGCTGTATAAATGTGAATGGTCCCAAAATAGTGTCAAAAGTGTCCGATCTGTCCGCCGCAATATTGCAGTCCTAACCAAACTCGCATATGACTGCCATTATTAGTAAAAAAAAATACATAATAAAACTAAATGTCATTAAACTATCTCCTATTTTGTAGGCGCTATAACTTCTGCACAAACTAATCAATATATGATTATTGCGGTTTTTTTTTTTATTACCAAAAATATGTATAATATGTATCGGCTTAAACTGAGAATTTTTTTTTTTTTTTTTTTTATTTTTTTTTAAATTGGGATATTTTATTATAGCAAAAAGTAAAAAATATTTTATTTTTTCCAATATTGTCAGTCTTTTTTTGTTTAACCACTTAAGGACCCTGCACTGTACATATACGTCGGCAGAATGGCTCGTACAGGCACAATCACGTACCTGTATGTGGCCCTTTAACTGCCGACGTCTGGGTCGCGCATGCGCTGCCGGCGGCGCGCTCGCAACCCCCCCTGCCTTCCCCGTGAGGTGGGACCGCGGGTCCCGCGGACCTGATCGCCGCGGGGTTCCCCGCGATCGTCTTACGGAGGCTCGGAGCGGGTGTGTGTGTGTGTGTGTGTGTGTGTGTGTGTGTGTGTGTGTGTCGGCGATCTCCGCTCTGTGTAATCGGAGCGGAGATCAGTGATGTGTCAGCCGTAGCCATGCCCCCCTCAGTAACACGCCTCTAGGCACACTTAACCCCTCCAGCGCCCTTAGTGGTTAACCCCTTCACTGCCAGTGTCATTTTCACAGTAACCAGTGTATTTTTATTGCACTGATCGCTCTGAAAATGACAATGGTCCCAAAAATGTGTCAAGTGTCCGATGTGACCGCCATAATGTCACGGTCATGAAAGAAATCACTGATCGCCAACATTACTAGTAAAATAATTTTTTTTTTTTTTTTTTTTATAAAAATGCCTTAAAACGATCCCATATTTTGTAAACACTATGGTTAGCGCAAAAACGAATCAATAAACGCCGATTGCGTTTTTTTTTTTTTTTAAACAAAAATATGTAGAAGAATACGAATCGGCCTAAACTGAGGAAAAAAAATATTTTTTTTAATATATTTTTTGGGGATATTTATTATAGCAAAATGTCATTTTTTCTCTCCAAATTTTCGCTCTATTTTTGTTTAGCGCAAAAAATAAAAACCGCAGAGGTGATCAAATACCACAAAGAAAGCTCTATTTGTGGGGAAAAAAAGGACGCCAATTTTGATTGGGAGCCACTTTGCACGACCGCGCAATTGTCATTCAAAGCGTGACAGTGCTGAAAGCTGAAAATTGGCCTGGGCAGGAAGGAGGTGAAAATGCCCGGTATTGAAGTGGTTAAATATAGCCTAGGCCAGTGATGGCGAACCTTGGCACGCCAGATGTTTTGGAACTACATTTCCCATGATGCTTATGCACTCTGCAGTGTAGTTGAGCATCATGGGAAATATAGTTCCAAAATATCTGGGGTGCCAAGGTTCGCCATCACTGGCCTAGGCTATAAGAAGATTGCCATGACCCTGAAACTTGGCTGCAGCACGGTGGCCAAGACCATATAGTGGTTCAACTGGACATACTGCTCTCAGAACAGGCCTCGCCATGGTCGAACAAAGAAGTTGAGTGCATGTGCTCAGCGTCATATAAAGAGGTTGTCTTTGGGAAAAAGTGCTGCCAGCATTGCTGCAGAGCTTGAAGGGGTGGGGGTCAGCCTGTCAGTGCTCAGATCATACGCCGCAAATTGGTCAGCATGGCTGTCGTCCCAGAAGAAAGCCTCTAATAAAGATGATGCACAAGAGAGCCTCCAAACAGTTTGCTGTGGACAAGCAAACTAAGGACATGGATTACTGGAACCCTGTCCTGTGGTCTGATGAGACCAAGATAAACTTATTCCGTTCAGGTGGTCTCAAGCATGTGTGGCAGCAGCCAGATGAGGAATACAAAGACATGTTTGTCTTGCCTACAGTCAAGCATGGTGGTGGGAGTTTCATGGTATGAGGCTGCATGAGTGATGCTGGGACTGAGGAGCTACAGTTCATTGATGGGACCATGAATGCCAACATGTTCTGTGACAGACTGAAGCAGAGCATAATCCCCTCCCTTGGGATAATGGGCCGCATGGCAGTATGCCAACATTTTATAACCCCAAACACACCTCCAAGGTGACCACTGCCTTGATAAAGAAGCTGAGGGTCAAGGTGATGGACTGGCCAAGCATGTCTTCAGACCTAAACCCTATTGAACATCTGTGGAGCATTCTCAAACAGAAGTTGGATGAGCACAAGGTCTCTAACATCCACCAGATCTGTGATGTCATCATGGAGGAGTGGAAGAGGACTCCAGTGGCAACCTGTGAAGCTCTGGTGAACTCCATGCTCAAGAGGGTTTAAGGCAGTGCTGGAAAATAATGGTGGCCACACAAAATATTGACACTTTGGGCCCTATTTGGACATTTTCACCTAGCTGTGTACTCACTTTTTGTTGCCAATGGTTTGGACATTAATGGCTGTTGTTTTGAGGGGACAGCAAATTTACCCAGTTATACTAGCTGTACACTCACTACTTTACATTGTAGAAAAGTGTAATTTCTTCAGTGTTGTCACATGAAAAGATATAATAAAATATTTACAAAATTGTGAGGTGTACTCACTTTTGTGAGATACTTGATACCATAGTTTATAGATGCTATAACTTTTGCGCAAACCAATATATATACGCTAGAAAAAGGTCTATTTGTGCGGGAGAAAAACATAAATTTAGTTACCGTATATACTCGAGTATAAGCCGAGTTTTTCAGCTCATTTTTTTGTGCTGAAAATGCCCCCCTCGGCTTATACTCGAGTCACCTTTTTGCGCCTGATCTTCCAGACCTTAGGGACCCGGTACCGGACGGCCGTAGGTCCCCAGGACCCCAAACTTGGCACACATGTAGACCCACTCTTCCTCTATAAGTGTGCAAAGTTTGTTGTCCGGGGGGACCTACAGCCGGGGAGCACCAATTTTTCAAAGCCGGGCACCCCTTCCATAGACTCCCATGTTAAACGTCAGTCTAGTCATGGGCACACTAAGGCATGCACATGAACACCCTAGGCTTATACTTGAGTCAATAAGTTTTCCCATTTTTTTGGTGGAAAAATTAGGGGCCTCAGCTTATATTCGGGTCGGCTTATACTCGAGTATATACGGTAAAATATCTCGGTGCCAAATGGCAAAAAATGCTCTGGTCAGGAAGGGGGTGAAACCTTCTGGAGGTCAAGTGATTAATTATAACTTAAAGTGATTTGATCTATTTCAGCATATATTCACATAAGGTAGGCGTTATTTCCATTGAAATGTTTTAAATTCTGTATTCATGCAATCAAATCCGTAGGAAAAGCACATCCTATGTCTTGATTTGTCCCATGTGCAAACAAATATTGTTTATAAACTCCTTTGCCTGTGTCTAATCACCTGAAGGAAGTTGCCTATAACCCCTGTTTTATTAATATCCAGTCTGTGTCCTGTATTGTAATCCAAGATATATAATTTACAGGTCAAAATTGGTTTAACTGCATCACTATTTTGTTTTTTTGTCGTTTTAGCGGTTATTGTAGGTGGAATTGATATGATGTCGCAAGCCCTAACCCTTGCAAAAAAGCCTCACATCATTATAGGTAAAGGCATTGGAAATTTTATGTTTAACTTTCTGTCCTTTTAAAGTAAACACATTAGCATGTTTTATTGAATAAGCACATTAGCATGTTTTATTTTTATTGAATATGAAGTGATATGGCTTCAAGGAAGGTTGAAAAGGACAATATAGATTATGTACGCAGAATTAAAATAGTTTTTTTGAGCATACCAGACAACACTCACAATGGCACAGCTTATGCATGCATTTGCTAATGTGTGCTAGCTAAACCCCTGTTAACGCATACTGTTGAACAGGTTGGTGAGTTGAGCTGGGAATATTCTCTGGTTTTGTCTTTCATGTGTTTGCTCGTCTATGTGCTCCTTGCTGTGAAGGCCAGTTATAGGTGGGGGCAGGGGCTATCTTTGTTACAAGTTTCACATAATGTGCTAGTATAAACTAAACACAGATCTTCTGTGGATGTAGGCTGATTAAAATTCTTCTGTCCCTTCATGTAGGGTACTTAATCATCATGCCGTACCACCAGGGAGGCATTTGGCCCCAAATGTGATCTGTAGCAGGACAATGATCCCAAACCTGCAACCAATGTCATTAAAGTGGTGTTAAACCACTTTTACCTACAGGCACGCCTATAACGTGTAGGTACTGTGAATATCTCCTAAACTTGCACTGAAAAAACGGGCCTCTCATGCCCTTTCCTCAGTAGGCGTGCCGTGACCGGCAGCGCTTGTGCGCATGCGCGGGAGTGACATAATCGTGGCTTCAGCCAATCGCAGCACTGAAGCCCGTGAACCCGGAAATAACTCCGGGAGACATGTTGCCGTTATGCCTTTTCGTCTTGAAGGGGTTTTTTTTGGTCTGAGTTTACAACCACTTTAAGAACTTGTTCTTCTGTACGCTTTAGATAGGAGTCCTGGAAGTGATGGTTTGGCCCCCACAGAGCCATGATCTCAACATCGAGTCTGTCTGGGATTACATGAAGAGAGACAGGATTTGAGGCAGTCTACATCCACATAAAATCTGTGGTTAGTTCTTCAAGATGTTTAGAGCAACCTACCTGCCAAATTCCTTCAAAAACTGTGTGCAAGTGTACCTAGTAGAATTGATGCTAGTTTTGAAGCCAAAGAATAGTCGCACCAAATATTGTTATGATTTAGAATTTTGTTTGCTCACTTTGCATTTTGTAAATGGATGAAAATACGATAAATCATTTTATAATATTTATTTATCTTCCGTTTTTTTTATTGGTGGACATCCTGGACAGGGGCAGCCAGTGAGTTAAATGTCTCGTGGGGACACACATGACCAGGAGCTGGAGTCTGTGTCACAATGTTACCCTGGCCGACAGCCCCTCACTTTAGTGAAGAGGAGGCTCTGTCCTGGGAGCCTTATTCTCGTGCTTCACTGGATTTGTTTTTAGATGCGCCCTCCCTTTCCTGCCTGGCGCAGTGTGAGGTGCGGGTACTCCCTGCGGTGGTCGGTCCAGCAGGGTCCTCTGCCCCCTTAGATGTGCTGATGGCGGCCCTGGAGCTGTTTATTTCCTGGATGGAGGCAAAGTTTGGGCACAAGGAGAGTAGGAAGCGCCCCCCTGTCACATATCTTCGGGCATATCTGAGGAGTAAGTGACTGCACAGATTTCTTCCGTGAAAAGACATTTAAATTTGAGGTCTTTGATGGAGTGGCCCATGACGCAACTGTCCCCTTAGGTATGCACAAACTGGCTATGTCTGAGGTTTTTCCTTGCCCTACATACGTTGTAAGTTTATTTACAAAGATTGGGAGTTCTGATGCGTTTTGTGGTACGTTACCCCTTTGAGGAGGCCCTTTTGAAAAAGTGTATCTCACCTGCTGTGGTGGACCCCCTTTTTTGATGATAAATAACGCAGCTGTGATACTGGGGAAGGAGTTTCCCTCCTTTAAAGATGCTGCAGATCACAGGGCAGAATTGGTCGCCCGCTCTATCTGTACCATTGCGGGATCGATGTTTTAACCTGTGTTGGCCATGGCCCTGGTGTCTCAGACACTTACTGAATGGGCCAAGGTCCTGCAGCAAAGTTTGCCCACTGTACAAGTGGATCGGGTGTACATGGATCTGGTGGACCAATTAGTCCAGGGCCTGAACTTTGTGATGTGTCCATTCTTTTACCTTTTCGGCAGTGGTGCTTCAGTGGGTGCTTGGGCTCAAATGCTGGTGTACGAACCAGACTTTTAAATGGGCCTTGGTGGATCTGCCCTTCCAGCGAGACCGTCTCTAGAGTGCTACTTTTTTTTGATGACATTATAAAGAGCATCATGGAAGATGAGTAACTACCTCCCCACAGGCCAAGGAGATTGAACCGCGTCGGAAGTCTGGGCCCTCCATTTGCTGCTCACATGAGGCTTTTCCATTCCCCTGGCTCCTTGAACATGGGCTCTATGCCCTTTATGGCTCCTGTGGGTGGTGCCAAGCGCTCCTGGATGCACCAATCTACCAAGCTTGCGGACAAGTCCTCTTTGGTATGAAGGTTTGTTCCCACCCATTTCCAGGGTGAAAGGGTTGTTTTTTCAGAGAAACTCCAAACTTTTTCCCTTCAATCTTTGCCTTCCGTCTTGGTGCCTTTTGGGTTCTGCAGAGCAGCACCAGGGAGCGATGGTTCCTGTGCAAGAGCCTGAATGGTTCTGGGAGTTTTACTCCAAACCTTTTCACTGTCCCAAAAATGTATGGAGTTCACCTGATTTTGGACTTTCATGACCTTGAATAGCTTTGAGCCGGTGCAGAAGTTCAAAATGGAATTCATCCCTTCGGTAGTGTCTTCTCTTCATTAGGGGAATTTTCTGGTGTCCATAGACATCAAGGATGCATACCTGCAAGTTCCAATCTTCGAGGGACATCAGTGTTTACTACACCCTGCAGTGGAGAGGGGGCAAACTGTTTTTTGTGGTGCTTCGTTTTAGTCTTAAGTGTTTTGGTTGGGTGAGCAGTGAGAAACTGCATTAAAAGGGGAATCCTGGATCAGCACTGCAGTCCAGTAGACTAATGGGCAAAATGCCTTTCTTCTGCAACACTTTAAGCTCAAAGAAAACGCCACCTAGAAAATCTGCATTGCTTTCCAATTTGCACGCAGGCCCCTATTGAGTGGAGGATTTTTATGGTACAGTGGGTGAATTAATGCTTACCATCATAGTTACTGCCCATGTTGTTATCTTGTCCCTGGCTTTGTTCTGAAGAAAGGAGAAGAGTGGAATGTGATTTGCCATTAAAGATTTAAATACCAAAAATCCTGTCGAACCCTTGTCTTTGATTAAGGTGAGCTGCTAGGGTAGTGTTTCTCAACTCCAGGCCTCAAGGCACCCCAACAGGTCATGTTTTATTTGCATTATTTGAGAAACACTGTACTCCTGGTGATTTTTGGATGGTGGAAGCAAGTGTGACTACACTATTTTTGAATGCCTATTTCTCATTGTCTTCCAGGATGGCTCATGAGAGAGGACTGGTCCACCTGACAGGAAACAAAATCAAAGAGGTAAAAAACCCTGCCCCTCCCTGTGCTCCTCAGTTTTTGATTGTGTTTCCCCACAGCGGAACTGTTTGTTATCTTTCCGAAAAGACCCAAAGCCTGGTGCTGAAAGTCTCCCCCTGGGAGCTGGGCTGAAAGCTTGGTTTCAGTTTTAGTCCAGAGGCTTCCTAACGATTATTTTCATAATCGATTAGTTGGCCGATTTTATTGTTTCGATTAATCGGTTAACAACCTTTAATAAATTAAATAAAAGGTGATTTCGCAGTGATTTGCATTTTTACTTTTTTTGGGGCCAATTTGTGGGGCAAATAAAACACAAATTCCCGCGAAAACGCATTACATGCTTTTCTACAGCTTCTCCATTTGAAGTATTTTCAACCAAAAAAAACAAACTGGCACCGTTTTGCATTAAAAAAAAGTCCTTGCCCTTTCCAGATACGCAGCAGCTGAAAAAAGCTTGGATGTGACCGTGTCCCATAGGAAACCATGTAAATGGACTGTAGTGTGTTTCTGCAAAAAGCACCAAAAAACACAGGTGTGACCCAGGCCTGAGATGTTGAGTAACATAATGGGTTTAAAAAAACTAAAATTAGTACAGAAAGAGAAAATAATCGCTACTGTAAGGGGTTCATTTTTTACTGTGGGACAGTGAAAGTAATATTTACAGTAGTGATTTGCTCTTTTTGTACTATAAAGGGCTAATTTTTAGTTTTTTTTTTTTTTTTTTTAATCCCATTATGTTACTGGCCGATTAATGGATTATGAAAATAGTAATCGATTAATGTCATAATCGATTTAGTTGTCGATTTAATCGATTAGTTGTTTCGGCCCTACTCTGGACCTAGCAGGACGGTCTCGTCCTTCCTGGGGGGGGGTATCCCATCTCTTACTCGGGAGGGGGGGGGGGGAGACTAGCCCTGGAAGAATCCCCTGAGTACTGAATGACTCTAGGTGCAGAAAAGCACCTAGAACTTCAGGGGCCATATTTCCTCCTCCACCCCCCCCCACCTGTCTGGGCATCCATTCCGGAGGGGGGGCTGGCTTGCATCCCGTTGAGCGTGTCTGTCTCTGATGACCCCAGCTCAGGGGAGCTGTTGTGGCTGTCTTGGGCCTGAGCTGAGTCGGCACCATTTTCTCGGCGTTTGGAGGAGGTGTTTGCTGCCTCCTCTAGTGTCGGGGTGGAGGTCATGGCGCGCCACGTCACTTCCTGTCTCCGGCAAGATGGCGGCGGCCAGCATTCTTCTCCAGCCATCGCCACCAGAACACCACCATATCTTCGCCCCATGATTGCATTGGAAGCACAATGGAGCAGGAGGAAGGACCGGCTGCGCTTGTGGCTATAGAGGAGACCTCAGGGGGTGAGTCTACCCAGCCATCAGGGGTTATGATGGGGGTGGTACCCCGACTCTTCCCTGTGCTTACCACAGGGCCTATTGGTTTATGTATGCTGGTGTGTTTTTTACTTACAGGGGAAGGCGTCACTGCCCAGGGGGTTGTTGGTCATCCGTCTAGGGCCCCTGCCCGTGTTAAAAGATGCGGTTACTGCAATGACAAATTGCCCCTAGATTTCTCACAGGCCCTTCTGTTCCAAATGTATTCAGAATCTGTCTGGAAAGGAAACTTCTCAAATAATGAAGGATTTCCTCTCCATCTAAAAACAGATGCTTACCACTCTGAAGGAGTTTCAGGCCTCTGCTAGGACTAAAGAACCAGAACCCCAGACCAGTAGGGAGGGCTCTTCCTCACAAGAGGGTTCCTCATCCTCCAAATTGACTAGGAAGCATACAGTTCCTCTGGGGTCCCGTTTGCCTTTAGATTCAGACCTGGAAGAGGACTCGGATGCTCCGAGTCGGGTACTATCCGACGAAGGTCAGGTAGACAGTCGGTCAGAGGAGGAGGACGGTGTCAGATTGAGTAGGCATATCTTCTCAGCTGATGATATGGAAGGTCTCCTCAGCGCAATTTATGCTTCTGAAGAGATCCAGGACCCACCGGAACAAGTTTTCCGTAAGGGACAGGATGTACCGGGGTTTAGTAAAGTCCCAGTCCAGAACTGTCCCCAGTCATGAGGCACTCAGGGATATTATCCTTGGAGAATGGAAGGATCCTGAGAGGAAGCTTCTAATGCCCAAAACATGGAAGCGTAGGTGCCTCTTTAAGGAGGAGGTTGTGAATAAAATTTTGAAAACTCATAGATTGGACGCCTCCTGGGCGCAGGTGTCAAAACAGACCGACCTCTCATTTGAGGACACAGGTAACCTCAAGGACCAGATGGATCGGCGGGCCGAGTCCACCTTATGTAGGGCATGGGAAGCCAATGTGGCCAGGAACGCAGATACATGATTACCAAATTAAGGGACCATGTCTTGCGTAGTTCCACAGCCAAAGAAGTCCTAGACTCCTTACAGCTCATAGGGAGCGCGGTAGCTTACCTTTCGGATGCTGCGGTAGAGACTGAGAGCTACCGCAAAGATGGGAGCCCTACTAAACTCTGCTCGGAGCGCAGTATGGGTCAAGACATGGGATGGTGACGGTGCGTCCAAGTCCCGTCTTAGTGGTCCTTCCCTTTGAGGCCTCCCTCCTTTTCGGTACCAGACTCGACCAGGCTCTGTCAAGGTCCACTGAAAAGCGCAAGAAGTTCCCCACCAAGCCTAAGAAGGAAAAGAGTTTTTTTTTTTTTCGAGGACCCCAGAATAAAAAACGGTTCAAGCAAGAAGTCTTTTTTCAACAAGCGGTGGGGTGCTGGGAAGGATAAACAGAAGGGTAGTATCCTATTTCCCAGCCAAAAGATTGCCGACAAAGTCACCAAGTGACGTGAGGGTGGGGGGAAGGCTTTCCCATTTCCTCCCCAGGTGGGAAAGCGTAACTCAGAGCCCCCATGTCCTCCGGATTATAAGGGAGGGTTACAAGCTGGAGTTTTTGCTCTCCCCTCCCTCGAGGTTCCTGTTAACTCATCTTCCCAGGGATCCCCGCAAAGCAGCAGGTCTAATGCAAAATGTCAGAGCTAGCAGAGCAGAGTGTAATTGTCCTGGTTCCAGCGGAACAGGGACTACACGTTTATTCCCATACCTTTTGTCGCCCCAAAGCCGTCAGGGAAATACTGGCTCATAATATAAACCTGAGACCCTTGAATGCTTGTCTGCATCACAAGAGGCTTCATATGGAAAGTGGGTACACCCTCAAACTCCTGAGCGAGGTGTTCATGGTGACGATCGAACTAAAGGACGCTTATCTACACGTCCCGATCTTTCCAGCTCACCAATCTTTCCTCCAGGTTTGCAATCGCTTCTGCCCAGGGAGTCCAGCACTGGCAGTTTGCTGCTCTCCCCTTTTTGGTCTGACCTCCAGTCAGAGTTTTTACCAAAATCATGGCAGACGTGATTGCTTTCCTGCACTTGCAGGGAATCACAATAGTCCCTTATCTTGACGATCTGCTTCTCTACAACCAGAGTTGGGATCTCCTCCTCGTAGACCTAGCCAAGGTAATAGAAGCCTTGGAATCCCTGGGGTGGATCATCAACAGGGAAAATTCCTCTGATCCCGGACCAGAGGAAAGGTTTACCTAGGTTTCCTGGTAGATTCCTTAGAGTTTTCCCCAGGACAAGGTGCAGAACCTTGTGACAGCGGTCAGGTCTCTGTTGGAGGTGGAGGAATCCTCTTTCAGAGGCATCATGAGATTGCTGGGTCTAATGACCTCTTGCATTCCAGCAGTACCGTGGGCTTGGCTCCACTCCAGACCCCTCCAACAATTCCTTCTAGCCTCCTGGGACGGATCAAGAAGATCACTAGACTTCAGGGTCTCCCTTCCAGAGGTAGTAAGCGTCCCTGAGGTGGTGGCTTCTTCCTCCAGAATTTACAGGGGGGTCGACTGTGGGTTCAGAGCGACCCCCTCAGGATTACCACAGATGCAAGTTCCTGGGGTTGGGGGGCTCATTTAGGCGAGCTCAGGGTTCTTGGAACAGAGATCAGAGGGGCTCTTCCTTGAACTTCCGAGAATTATTGGCAGTCCGGGAAGCCCTGAAGGCTTTCGAGAAGAGAATCCAGGAGCGAAAAGTCCAGATTCTATCCGACAGTGCCACCATGGTAGCGTTCCTGAATCATCAGGGTGCACCAGGTCCTGTACCCTCCTGACGTTGGCTCTGGAAATCTTGAGCTGGGCAGAGCTTCGGATTCCCTCTATCTCGGCAGTTCATATAAAGGGGGTTCACAACATAGAAGTGGACTATTTAAGTCGCCATCTAATTCTCCAGAAGTGTTCAACCAGGTGTGCCTACAGTTTGGTGCGCCAGAGATAGACCTCTTCGCCCGCAGGGAAAACAAAAAACTAGAGAGATTTTTTTCCCAAAGCCGGGAGTGGGGCTCAGAGGTAGTGAATGCGTTGGCTCAGGTGTGGGACTTTCACCTGGCTTATGCCTTTCCCCCTCTGGGTATTATCCCGAGAATCCTACAAAAGCTGAATCTCTGAGGGCAGTCTCATCTTGATCACCCCTTGGTGGCCCAAGAGCCTGGTTCCCCGCTCTGGAGAACTGGTCTGTAGTTCCCCCTCTGCGTCTACCAGTTCGGACAGACCTTCTTCGGCAGGGTCCGGGCTTCCACCCAGAGCCCAGTTTCTTCAAGCTGACAGCCTGGTGCTTGAAAGGCAGAACCTGCAGGAGAAGGGCTGTTCTGAGAGAGTGATTTACCCCTCTCTCAAGTAGAAAGGAGGTCACCAGGCGTATCTATGCAAGGGTATGGGGGATCTTCTCTCGCTGGTGTCTTGATAAAGAGGTTTCCCAACGGGAGACCTCGGTCATCCTGGATTTTCTCCAGGATGGTGTTGATTTAGGGCTCTCTACCAAGACTCTAAGAGTTCAGGTAGCAGCTTTATCTTCTTTTTTGGACAGAAGACTATCCCTGGACCCTCTAAGAGTTTCCTGAAGGCCAGAGATACAATGTCCCCAGTACAGATTGCCAGAGTTCCGCCCTGGGATCTTTCCTTAGTAATGCAACAATTAACTAAGGCTCCATTTGAGCCATTAGACAGTATTTCTGTTAAGTTACTCACTATTAAGTTTGCCTTTCTTCTGGCGATAACGACAGCCAAAAGAATAGGTGATATGCAGGCTCTGTCAATTAAAGAGCCCTTTTTTTGTTTATTTGATAACAGGGTTGTTCTCAGGCAGGACCCCCTGTACCTTCCCAAGGTAGCATCAAAATTTCACAGAACAGGAGATAATACTCCGTTCTTTTTGTTCCAATCCCCAGAATGAAAGAGAGAACTCCTTTCATTGTCTGGATGTCAGACGGTGTCTGTTAGCTTATTTAGATAGAGTAAGCGAATTTAGAAAATCCAGCCATCTATTTATTTTTTCTGGACAGAAAAAGGGTCATCAGGCCTCTAGAGCATCCATAGCTAGATGGATCAAACAGGCTATCTCCCTAGCGTATGATCAAACTGCTAGTACAGCTCCAAAGGTTAAGGCACATTCCACTCGGTCTCTGGCGACCTCCTGGGCAGAATGGGCCAGAGCTTCGGTCGAACAGATCTGCAAGGCTGCAACAGGGTCAAGCCAGAATACCTTTCTGAAGCATTACAGATTGGAGTTGCTGTCGCCTCAGGACCTCTCGTTTGGGAGAAAGGTCCTTGTGACAGAACCCACTGTCACTGTGTGCTTTGGAAGGGACTGAGGGCGGGCCTCCTACCCACAGATTATGGCCCAGAAGAGACTGAGACTCGGGGAGAAGCTGGCATTGAGATAATGTAATGTAATGCTACATCCCTTCTCCCCCATCCCCCCCCTCTTGTTGCTGTGTTTAGCTGTGTTGAGTCATGGCACATAGACAATGGTCTGGACTGCAGACATCTCTCTGCAGGGATGTGTATTGAGGGGTTGCCTGCTTACCATAATCCCTTTATGTTTATCTGTAGTCTCTGTTTCAATGTACAAGATGTTCAGTTCCCATTGGTTCTTCCATGTCCCCTACCCCCCCTCTATGACAAGGCTAAGGGGAGTGTCCCTAACTGTGTGTAAAAGTGTATGTTTTGTATTTAATAAGCTGTTGATGCTCTGCATGTTTAACCCTCAACACCTGTGTGGATTGTCTCGTGATTGAGGGGTTAAGGGCTGGTTATGGCGTATCTGCAGGCTGCGGGTGCGTTTGGAGGACAGGAGACAAAAGTCTGGCGGATGTGCCCATCTGGGGTATTCGAGATCCGTCACAGTCCTACAGGCTGTTGTCCCGCCCTAAGGTAGGCCTGCATGTTACATGCGTCTCTCTCATGTGCCGTCCTGGAAGAGGATGAGAGTACTAGTTACACTTACCGGTAACGTCGTTTCTGGAAGTCTTCCAGGACGGAAGACCTACTTCCCACCGCTCTTAAGTATATTATGTATATACAGAGTTGTTGTGCTCTCGTGCACTTGTGTGGAGTTCTTGTTCACAAACTGAGGAGCACAGGGAGGGGTGGGGTTTTTAACCTCTTTGATTGTGTTTCCTGTTAGGTGGACCAGTCATCTCTCATGTGCCGTCCTGGAAGACTTCCAGAAACGACGTTACCGGTAAGTGTAACTAGTAATTTGCACGTGTATTTTTTTGCACATGCACTTTAATGTTTGGAAATGACCCTTGGCCTTTTTTCTAATATTTTGAATTTTTTTTATGGACTGCTGTTTTGTGTGACATCACTTATGTACACTTTTTTTTATTTTTTATTCATCTACTGTAATAAAAATCGGAAGTGATGTCCTGTGTTTTTGGACGACAACTATACTGAATAAACGAAAATCATACAATCTGGTATCGTACGAGGAAAATATTCGCGCTTGTCCGATCGAATAATATCAGATGAACTGTCGTGATCGGCTCTCGAAAGTAGTGTATACACGATCCGAAAATCGTACGATTCTTCAACAACAGTTTTCGTCCGCTATTCGGGTCGTGTGTACGGGCTATTAATCTGTAGGGTTCAATATTGAGTTGGCCTACCCTTTGCAGCTATAACAGATTCCACTCTTCTGGGAAGGCTGTCCACAAGGTTTAGGAGTGTCTATGGGAATGTTTGACCGTTCTTCCAGAAGTGCATTTGTGAGGTCAGGTATGATGTGGACGAGAAGGCCTGGCTCGCAGTCTCCGCTCTAATTAATCCCAAAGGGGTGCTATCGGATTGAGGTCAGGCCTTTGTGCAGGGCAGTCAAGTTTCTCCACCCTAAACTTGCTTATCCATGTCTTTTTATGGACCTTGCTTTGTGCACTGGTGCGCAGTCATTTTGTAACAAGAAGGGACCATCCCCAAACTGTTTCCACAAAGTTGGTAGCATGAAATTGTCCAAAATGTCTTGGTATGCTGAAGCCTTTAGCGTTCCATTCATAAAGGGGCCAAGCTCAACCCCTGAAAAACAACCCCACATCATAATCCCTCCTCCTCTATGTAATTTGGACCAGTGCACAAAGCAAGGTCCATAAAGTCATGGATGAGCAAGTTTGGGGTGGAGGAACTTAACTGGCCTGCATAAAGTCCTGATTCCAACCTGATGGAACACTTTTGGGATGCATTAGAGCAGAGTGCGAGCCAGGCCTTCTCATGCAACATCGGTGCCTGTCCTCACAAATGTGCTTTTGGAAGAAAGGTCAAACATTTCCATAGACACACTCCTAAACCTTGTGGACAGCCTTCCCCGAAGATTTGAAGCTGTTATACCTGCAAAGGGTGGTCAAACTCTATACTGAACCCTACAGACTAAGACTAAGATGCCATTAAAGTTCATGTGCATGTAAAGGTAGGTGTACCAATACTTTTTGGTAATATTGGTGTGTGTATATGTGTGTGTGTGTGTGTGTGTGTGTGTGTGTGTGTGTGTGTGTGTGTGTGTATATATATATATATATATATATATATATATATATAAGCCGACCCACCTAATTTTACCACACAACTGTGAAAATGTATTGACTTGAGTATAAGCCTAGGGTGTCAATCTGCATGCCTCACTGTGCCCATTCTCCCTACTTGATCTCTGGTGCTGTGTGACTAGACTGACGTTTAACATGGGTCGTTTTGCACACGTGTAGATGAAGAGTGGGGCTACATGTGTGCCAAGTTTGGGGTCCAGGGGACCTATGGCTGTAGATGGACACAGACTCTAGTATAAGCCGAGGGGGGGTGGGGGGGCATTTTCAGCACAAAAAAACAGCTTATACTCATGGAAAAAAAGTGTGTGTGATTATATATATATATATATATATATATATATATATATATATATGGAAAGTATTCAGACCCCCTTAAATTTTTCACTCTTTGTTATATTGCAGCCATTTGCTAAAATTAAGTTAATTTTTGTTCCTCAATGTACACACAGCACCCCATATTGACAGAAAAACACAGAATTGTTGACATTTTTGCAGATTTATTAAAAAAGAAAAACTGAAATATCACATGTTCCTAAGTATTTAGTATTTGCACCCTTTTGATCTAATACAGCCATGAGTCTTTTTGGGAAAGATGCAACAAGTTTTTCACACCTGGATTTGGGGATCCTCTGCTATTCCACCTTGCAGATCCTCTCCAGTTCTGTCAGGTTGGATGGTAAACGTTGGTGGACAGCCATTCTTAGGTCTCTGCAGAGATGCTCAATTAGGTTTAAGCCAGGGCTCTTGCTGGGCCATTCAAGAACAGTCACGGAGTTGTTGTGAAGCCTCTCCTTCATTATTTTAGCTGTGTGCTTAGGGTCATTGTCTTGTTGGAAGGTAAACCTCTGGCCCAGTCTGAGGTCCTGAGCACTCTGGAGAAGGTTTTCATCCAGGATATCCCTGTACTTGGCCGCATTCATCTTTCTCTCGATTGCAACCAGTCGTCCTGTCCCTGCAGCTGAAAAACACCCCCACAGCATGATGCTGCCACCACCTGCTTCACTGTTGGGACTGTATTGGACAGGTGATAAGCAGTGCCTGGTTTTCTCCACACACCGCTTAGAATTCAGGCCAAAAAGTTCTATCTTGGTCTCATCAGACCAGAGAATCTTATTTCTCACCATCTTGGAGTCCTTCAGGTGTTTTTTTAGCAAACTCCATGCAGGCTTTCTTGTGTCTTGCACTGAGGAGAGGCTTCCGTCGGTCCTCTCTGCCATAAAGCCCCGACTAGTGGAGGGCTGCAGTGATGGTTGACTTTCTACAACTTTCTCCCATCTCCCGACTGCAACTCTGGAGCTCAGCCACAGTGATCTTTGGGTTCTTCTTTACCTCTCTCACCAAGGCTCGTCTCCCCCAATAGCTCAGTTTGGCCGGACGGCCAGCTCTAGGAAGGGTTCTGGTCATCCCAAACGTCTTCCATGTAGGGATTATGGAGGGCACTGTGCTCTTAGGAACCTTAAGTGCAGCAGAATTTTTTTGTTATCTTGGCCAGATCTGTGCCTTGCCACAATTCTGTCTCTGAGCTCTTCAGGCAGTTCCTTTGACCTCATGATTCTCATTTGCTCTGACATGCATTGTGAGCTGTAAGGTCTTATATAGACAGGTGTGTGGCTTTCCCAATCAGTATTATCAAACACAGCTGGACTCAAATGAAGGCATATGACCATCTCAAGGATGATCAGAAGAAATGGACAGCACCTGAGTTAAATAGGAGTGTCACAGCAAAGGGTCTGAATACTTAGGACTAGGGTTGTACCGATACCAAGCATTTGCGCGAGTACTTGTACTCGCGCAAATGCTCCCGATGCTTCACCCGATACTTTTTTTTTTGTTTTTTGTGGCCGGAGAGGGCGGGAGGAGTCAGTGGCTGGGGAGGGCAGGAGAGAGGGCGGGGGAGTGCGGGCGGAGTCTGGCCGGAGAGGGCGGGAGGAGTCAGTGGCTGGGGAGGGTGGAAGAGGAAAGTGCGGGCGGAGTCTGGCTGAAGAGGGCGGGCACAGTTGGTGGACGGAGTCCGCGGGCGGAGAGCGAGTCCCTCACCTGCAGTTGCACCTGGTAAGCTGGCAGGGGTTCAGGGCGCAGCCGCATCAGGATCGGTGACCGGTGCTGTCACATTCGGTCGCCGTCAGCGGCTGAACGTCCCCACGCCCATCTTGGTACACCCTGCACTCGGCTGCAGTAAGCAGCAGCAGACATCTTGTTACACCCAGCCCGAGCTATATGGGCTGGGTGTAACAAGATGTCTGCTGTTGCTTACTGCAGCCGAGTGCAGGATGTACCAAGATGGGCGTTGCAGCAGTTTTTTTTTTCTTAAATCCTGTGTCATTTCCCCCCCACCCCCCGCAGCATTTCAGTGCCAGCCACCTATCAGTACCCACAAGTGCTACCTATCAGGTGGCACTGGTAGATGCCACTGATTGCACTGATAGGTGGCACTGATTGCACTGATAGGTGGCACTGATTGCACTGATAGGTGGCACTTGTGGGCACTGATAGATGGCACTGATTGCACTAATAGTGCAATCAGTGCCATCTATCAGTGCCCACAAGTGCCACCTTTCTGTGCCCACAAGTGCCACCTTTCTGTGCCCACAAGTGCCACCGATCTGTGCCCACAAGTGCCACCGATCTGTGCCCACAAGTGCCACCGATCTGTGCCCACAAGTGCCACCGATCTGTGCCCACAAGTGCCAGCGATCTGTGCCCACAAGTGCCACCGATCTGTGCCCACAAGTGCCACCGATCTGTGCCCACAAGTGCCACCGATCTGTGCCCACAAGTGCCACCGATCTGTGCCCACAAGTGCCACCTATCAGTCCCCATCTTTCAAACTGTCACATGACATTGAAAAAAAGTATCGGTAATCGGTATCGGCGAGTACTTGAAAAAAAGTATCGGTACTTGTACTCGGTCTTAAAAAAGTGGTATCGGGACAACCCTACTTAGGACCATGTGATATTTCAGTTTTTAATTTTTAACCACTTAACGACCGCTCACTGTATATATACACGTCGGCAGAATGGCACCGACAGGCAAAGTCACGTACCGGTACGTGACTGCCTTTGTATAGTTGGGGGGTCCAGTGGGACCCCCCTTCTATACAGTGAGCAGTCGTTAGTTGTTCCGTTCGATTCCGGCCTCCCCCTCGCGATTGCTCCCGACGAATGAAAAGCTTCCTCTGCTGTGTAAATGTAAACACAGGCAGAGGAAGTGATGTCATCTCCCCTCGCGGCGGTCTTTTTGTCCGCAACGCCGAGGAGAGAAGAGGCAGGTTAGTGCACCAACAGCCCACTGACACGTAGGCACACATAGGCACACATTTCACCCCCCAGTCACCCACAGATCACCCCCCAGTCCCCAGGCACAGTGTCACTGATTGCAGTGATAATTTATTTTATCGATCACTGCATTTAGTGTCATCTGTGACAGTAAAAAGTTGCAGGGCATTTAGGTTTAGGCCCCTTTCGGTCCAGGGTAGCCCCCTAACCCCCCCTAATAAAGGTTTAACCCCTTGATCGCCCCCCCAGGTAACCCTTTCACCCCCTAACTCCAGCGTCAGTAAGCGATCGTTTTTCCGATCGCTGTATTCGTGTCGCTGGTGCCCTAGATAGCCAGTTATTTTTTTTTAGGTTCGCCGCAGGTTTTCTTTCTCGTACATCACGGGACACAGAGCGGCATAGTCATTACTATGTGGGTTATATAGATTACCTTCAGGTGCTGGCACTGGCAACTTCCAAACCGGAAGTACCCTCCCCTATATAAGCCCCTCCCATCCGGGAGCACCTCAGTTTTTTGCCAGTGTCTAAGGTGTTGGCCAAGAAGTAACATGTGTTTTTCACTGAGCTTGCGTACAGGTTCTTTTGGGCCTCAGTAAGCTATTCCGGATCTGACCAAAAAAGCTTCATAGCTAAACGGTCGGTACCCGGGCCTTGCAGAGAAGAGCAAGGTTTTGCCTGTAATGCTTCTCTTAGGAGGGCTGGACCCTGGGATCCGGAGCTCTGGTCATACCCACGACCAAGATGTTTTCTGTGCAGGGTGCTATACAGGTCCAGTGGAGTGGAATCCTTGGGAACCCGGTCCCTGAAGGTTTAATTACAATGCCTGCCGTGATAGGTGAAGTTTGGGCTTCTGTGGACCAAACAGAGTCCTGCGGCGGGGAAAAGGTAAGTGGGGGCCCCTCAGGAACTTGGTTCTATTGAGGGGACCCCTAAGCCTAATATGTCTTTCTGCCTGTTACCTAACGGTATTCCCGCTAAATATCTGTGCATGCCTGTAACTACTAAAAAATGTAACAATTTTAAGAGTGGTCAAGAAAAAAAAAAAAAAAAGGTTAAACCGCGGTACCTGTGTTAAACCACTAGAGGCCGCTGTGGAACGTTGTTTTCTTGTCATGTGGATTTTTTCTTTCCAAGTCAAAATCCAGGCAGATGGTGAGTTCTCTGGATGGGAAACTGTTTCCTCTGCCATGTTGCAATGCTCGTCCATCCCCTCGGCCCTGTGGCAAACAGGGCCCTGGCTTCTGTCCCTAGTTCCTTTCAAAAAAGAGCGCCGAAGGCGCACGTGCGTTTGCACGCGCCTCTATTTATAGAGGTGAGCTGTAAAAAGGGGCGGAGCTTGGTGGATGACGCTCTGTGCGCACCGCAGCGCTTCTGCGCATGTGCGGGCGTCCCAGCATGATAAAAAGCACAATTAGGTGTTGTCAGCTGGTTATGAAAGGCAGAAACAGAGCTGGCAACATTTAGAAAGGCATACAGCAGGCGGTTGATGCAGGCATCCCCATAGAAAGGCACATTAGTAGACACCAACTGTTTATATAGCAGCAATTGTGCTAGACTATTGTCAGTAAGTGGTGTATGTCGGCTGGAATACCTCAGCTTTGGGCTTAGGAATATTCCGTCTAAAGTCTCCGGGACTAAGAATCCCAGGAAGCATAGGGGGTCTCCATCGGGCTCTGAAGATCTTGGGCATGCTTCGGCTGCACCAATCTCCCCTGAAGAATCAGGTTAGTGACCGTAGAGCACCCTCAGGAGTACCTGGTACTGTGGCTGTCCTCAGTTCACCTGCTCCTGTGTATATAACAGAGGAGGTTTTTTCCTCCGCTCTGGGAGGACTGGAAGAGAGATTGACAACATTGATTGCTGCTTCCCTGTCAAAGGGAAAGTGCGCCCGATCTCCGTCTCCTCTCTGAGTGCCTGTTAGCAGAGCAACAGTCCCATACAGGGATCGACCTACCTGAAGGGGATCAGGGTGAGGTTGATTCTGTTGTAGAGGAATCAACAGTGGAAGAGTCATTCTCAGCATCACATGCTGAAAGATTATGGGTTCAGTCCCTGACTTAACATGGTCCGATCAGCATTAAAATGCCCCTTGCGGAGCCATCATCCACTTCTGTCTCCTCGTTGGGGTCGCTAAAAGCCCCCCAGACTGTTTGTTCCTTTCCAATCCATCCTTTACTGGAAGGGCTCATTTACCAGGATTAGGAGCATCCTGATAAAATATTTACTCCTCCCAAGAGATTTCCGGTGGTCTATCCCATGGAGGATAAGTTCATTAAAAAAAAATGGAGGGTCCCTACAGGGGACGCAGCCATCTCTTGTGTGAATAAATCACTGACATGTCCAATAGATAATGTCCAAATGTTCAAGGACCCAATAGATAAAAAATTGGAGTCCTTATTAAAATCTGCTTTCTCTACAGCAGGCTTGGTGACACAACCAGCAGTGGCAGCTATTGGGGTCTGCCAAGCAGGGAAGGATCAGTTGAAACAGGTCTTAAGGGACTTGCCAGATCAGCAGGCTCTTGCCCTAGCTGATCTACCTAGAGCCTTATGATTTGCGGTTGACGCCATAAAGGATTCAATCCACCAGGCCTCCCGCCTTACGCTGTCTGTAGTACATATGCGCAGGCTTCTATGGCTCAAAAACTGGTCTGTTGAAGCTCCCTGTAAAAAATTCCTGGTTAGCTTCCCATTTCATGGTGAACGCTTATTCGGGGAAGACCTGGACAGATATATCCAGAAAATTTCCAGCGGTAAAAGTACACTCTTGCCGGTTAAAAACAGAGTTAGAGGTCCCTCTTTTAAGAGGCCTGCTTCTCCAGTCCCTGGGACATCGGCTGTGAAACAGTTCCGACGGCCTCCTCGGTCAAATCCCAGGGGTAAAAAATCAGGGACAATCGCAGGGTAACAAGAAACCCTGGGTCAGGAGAGGTACAAAACCTCCCCCAAGTCAAATTCATGAAGGGTTGCCCCCACTCAATCGGTTGGGGGGAAGACTCCAGTTGTTCGCAGAGACCTGGCGGGACACGATCAGAGACAGATGGGTGCTCTCCGCAGTAAGTCTGGGAAGAGATTGGAGTTAAAAGACTCTCCTCTTTCCCATTTTATGAGGTCAAACGTGCTAAGGGATCCCCGGAAGAGAGGATCCCTCCTGTTGGCACTAGAACAACTATTGCTCCAAGGAGTAATTATGGAGGTTCCCCTGAATAGGGGTTCGGGTTTTACTCAGACCTCTTTACAGTCCCGAAGCCAAACGAGGACGTGAGGCCCATATTAAATGTAAAAGGGCTAAACAAATTCCTACATATCAGGACTTTCCGGATGGAGTCGATCCGATCGGTGGCCACTGCCCTACAAGGGGAGGAATGGTTAGCCTCGATCGACATCAAAGATGCTTATTTGCACATTCCCATCTTTCCAGTCCACCAAAAATTTCTACGCTTTGCGGTAGAAGGGTGCCATTTTCAGTTCAGAGCCTTACTCTTCGGTCTGGCCACAGCACCACGAGTGTTCACAAAAATTCTGGCCCCATTATTGGCCAATCTAAGAACACGAGGTGTAACGATAATGGCATATCTAAACGACTTGTTGCTGATAGACCACTCAGTGGAAAAACTAGAAGTGGTTGTTCACGAGACAGTCAAGTATCTGGAATCTCACGGTTGGATTATCAACCGAGACAAGTCAGCCCTAAAACCAGTCAAAAGTCTGGAATACTTGGGGCTAAGGCTGGATTCAGACCAGAGAAAAATTTTCTGCCTCAAGAAAAGGTGTCGTCTTTGAGAGATTTGATCCACTTAGTGGGTACAAAAAGACAGCCGTCCATACGCCTGTGCATGGGGCTGATGGGAAAAATGGTGGCATCATTCGAAGCAGTACCCTACGGTCAATTCCATTCAAGGAATTTGCAAAGGGCCATACTGTCAGCCTGGAACAAAAAAGTTCAGGCCCTAGACTTACCAATGTCCCCTTCCGTTCGCAAGAGCCTCCGTTGGTGGTTGGTTCCCCAGAATCTGGAAAAAGGGAAATCCTTCAGTCCGATTTCTTGGAAGGTGGTCACTACAGATGCCAGCCTTATAGGCTGGGGAGCAGTACTGGAGCAATGGTCTCTCCAGGGCAGATGGTCGGATGCGGAAAAGGCCCTGCCCATCAATCTCTTAGAGATACGAGCAGCCCGGTATGCCCTAGTAGCATGGACATCCAAACTCCAGGGGTCCCCTGTCAGAATTCAATCAGACAATGCCACGGCAGTGGCATATATCAATCATCAGGGTGGCACCAGGAGTCGTGCAGCCCAGAGGGAAGTAAATTGCATCCTGAAATGGGCAGAAAGATATGTCCCAGCCATATCCGCGGTATTCATTCCAGGAGTGGAGAATTGGAAGGCAGACTTTCTAAGTCGCCAACAATTATGCCCAGGGGAATGGTCCCTTAACCCCGAGGTTTTCCGGACAATATGTCAGCGGTGGGGAACACCGGATTTAAATCTGCTAGCATCCAGATTCAACGCAAAGGTGGACAGGTTTGTCTCTTGGACAAGGGATCCCCTAGCTTGCGGCTCGGATGCCCTAGTGTTCCCTTGGGATCAGTTCAAGCTGATATATGCATTCCCACCGCCACAATTGTTACCTCGATTACTCCGCAGAATCAGGGTAGAAAAGAAACCAGTGATTCTGGTGGCTCCAGCGTGGCCCCGAAGAGCATGGTACGCGGAGATTGTAAAAATGTCTGTGGGGAGTCCTTGGACCCTCCCACATCGTCCGGACCTGCTTTCGCAAGGACCGATATACCACCCTTCCTTACCAGCCCTAGGTTTGACGGCCTGGCTATTGAAGCCCACATTCTAAAAAAGAGAGGTCTCTCTAATCCTGTGGTAGCTACCATGATCAATGCCAGGAAGCCGGTATCCAGGCAGATCTACTATAGAATCTGGAAGGCGTACATCGCTTGGTGTGAGGCCAGGAAATGGCATCCACGCAAGTTAGTAATAGGTAGGATTCTGGACTTCCTACAGTGGGCTGTAGTTAGGAAGCTTGCCTTGAGTACTATCAAGGGTCAGATTTCGCCCTTGTCAATATTTTTTCAAAGGCCCTTGGCTTTGCATTCACTAGTCAAAGCTTTTATACAAGGAGTGATGCGTATTAGCCCTCCGGTTAATATTCCCATATGTCCATGGGACTTAAACCTGGTTCTGTCGGTTCTACAGAGACAACCATTTGAACCATTACAGCACATTTCCTTCGTTCTTCTCACCAGGAAATTGATTTTTCTAGTAGCCATTTGTTCGGCTAAAAGAGTGTCGGAATTAGCCGCTATGTCCTGTAGGGAGCCATATCTGGTTATCCATAAGGACAGAGTAGTGTTACGTCCTCATCCAGCCTTTCTTCCTAAGGTGGTATCGAGGTTTCATTTAAACCAAGATGTGGTTCTTCCTTCCTTTTTCCCCAAACCTAGTTCGGTAGAGGACAAGTTATTACATTCTTTGGATGTAGTAAGAGCAGTTAAAGCTTATCTAAAAGCCACTGCTCAGATTCGCAGAACGGATACTTTGTTTATTCTGCCGGAAGGCCCCAGAAAGGGTCAGGCAGCATCAAAATCTACTTTAGCCAAGTGGATTCGACAGGTCATTATGCAAGCTTATGGCTGGAGAAGGAGACCGCCTCCGTTCAAAGTTAGGGCGCACTCCACGAGAGCAGTTGGAACTTCATGGGCAGTGCATCACCAGGCCTCCCTGGCTCAAATCTGTAAGGCCGCAACATGGTCTTCAGTACACACGTTTACTAGGTTCTACCAGGTGGACGTTAGAAGTCAGGAGGATGTCGCCTTTGGGCGCAGTGTGTTGCAGGCCGCAAAAGATCCTCATGTCTGATAGCGCTCAGCTTATGTATGGTGTATCCCCCCCCTCATTGGGCATTGCTTTGGGACGTCCCACATAGTAATGACTATGCCGCTCTGTGTCCCGTGATGTACGAGAAAGAAAATAGGATTTTTATAACAGCTTACCTGTAAAATCCTTTTCTTGGAGTACATCACGGGACACAGAGCTCCCACCCCTCTTTTGGGGACACTTATTGCTTTGCTACAAAACTGAGGTGCTCCCGGATGGGAGGGGTTTATATAGGGGAGGGTACTTCCGGTTTGGAAGTTGCCAGTGCCAGCACCTGAAGGTAATATATATAACCCACATAGTAATGACTATGCCGCTCTGTGTCCCGTGATGTACTCCAAGAAAAGGATTTTACAGGTAAGCTGTTATAAAAATCCTATTTTTATAGCGTCAGGTACCTCCATATATAATTTTAACCCCCTGATTGCCCCTAGAGATAACCCTTTCACCAGTGATCACCGTATAAGCGTCACTGGTGACACTGGTTAGCCAGTTAGTTATTTAGGTTACCCGTCAGGTTTTTATATAGCGTCAGGTACCCCCATATTTAACCTAATAAAGGTTTTAACCCCCTGATTGCCCTGATTAACCCTTTAACCAGTGATCACCATATAAAGGTTACGGGTGACGCTGGTTGGTTAGTTTGCTTTTTATAGCATCAGGGCACCCGCCGTATATAACCCAATAAAGGTTTAACCCCCTGATCGCCCAGCGGGTGATATCAATTAGGTTTTGGCGCCAGAGAGGGTCTGCGTCGCACCAGGCAGCGTTTGCGCGTGGGTGTTCGCATTACTGGCACTAACCTAAAGCATACACATCCCTTAGTGATATAGTATCTGAACAGATCAATATCTGATCTGATCAGATCTATACTAGCGTCCCCAGCGGTTTAGGGTTCCCAAAAACTCAGTGTTAACGGGATCAGCCCAGATACCTGATAGCACCTGCGTTTAGCCCCTCTGCCCAGCCCACCCAAGTGCAGTATCGATCACTGTCACTTACCAAACACAAAACACATAACTGCAGCATTCGCAGAGACAGTCCTGATCCCTGCGATCACTAACAGTTTTTTTTTTTTTTGAAGCGTTCGATACATTTGCTGACAGGTGCTTTTTTACCTGTGAATCTTACTAGTGTACCCCTAAATTTAGAGCCCAAAATGGCAAATCGAAGGTACACTAGTAAAGAGGCCTACGAGATTCTGAGCATGACAGATAGTGAAGAGGAGGTCACGCATCTGTCAGATTCAGGCTCAGAATATCTTCCCGTAGAAGACAGTGTAGTCAGCGGCTCCACGCCAGATAGCTCTGACGACGAAGGTGAGGTCCCTGCTAAGGTCAGGCGTACCCGATCTGCTGTTGTTGAGGAGCAAGAACCGCAGAGCTCTCGTATCATGGAGCAGAGTAGTACTAGTGCCGCTATTCCTTCTGGTGAATTGGCATGCACCAGCGGCCTAGTACAGCCTGGGCTTACATCCAGCACTGCAGTATCACTTGGTGACGTGGCGAGTCCCATAAGTGCAGTTCAAGCTGGCGAGGTGGCAAGCACAAGTAGTGTCCCGCTACCACCAAGAAGAAGACAAAGGCAGGCCGGTCGTGCCCATAGTGCCCTTCCTGCAGAATTCGCCTCTCCTGATTGGGTCCCCACCACTTCTGCAGAACCCGTACTTCCCCCATTCACTGCCTAACCCAGTATTCAGGTGGAAACAGCTGATTTTAAGCCAATTGATTTTTATTCGCGGTTTTTCACGGAAGATCTCTATAGATCTATTGTGGACCAGAGTAATTTATATGCTAGTCAATTCATCGCCGCTAACCCCCAGTTGCCTTCCATTGCCAAAAATTGGAAACCAATTACGGTTTCCGAATTTAAAACCTTTCTGGGCCTTTCCCTCAACATGGGCACACATAAATTTCCGTCATTGCGTGTTTATTGGTCCACACACCCAATTGACCACATGCCCGTGTTCTCTGCCTCCATGCCCAGGACACAATACGAGCAGATTTTGCAGTTCATGCACTTCAACGACAATGAACTTTGTCGTCCACGTGGAGACCCTGAATATGACCGGCTCTACAAAATTCGGCCCCTCATAAACCACTTCAACTAACTTTTTTGCAGCCTTGTTTATTCCCGATCAAGTTGTCTGCGTTGATGAGTCCCTGATTAAATTTTCTGGCCGCTTGGCTTTCAAGCAGTACCTTCCCAGCAAGCGTGCCAGATACGGGTTCAAGCTCTATAAGTTCTGTGACAGGGCAACAGGCTACGTATGGAGCTTTACGGTTTGAGGGAAAAGATAGACCGGTTGAGCCGGTCAACTGCCCGGATTACATAGGGAGCTCTGGCAAGATAGTGTGGAAATTGGTGTCACCCTTATTCGGAAAGGGGTACCACTTGTATGTGGACAATTATTACACGAGCGTGCTACTGTTTAGTCACTTGTTTGATCATCAGATTGGAGCATGTGGCACCGTGCGACCTAATCGCCGGGGCTTTCCCCAGCGGCTTGTAGATGCCCGTTTTTAGGCTGGGGGAGAGAGCCTGTGTGAAGTGTAATAACTTGCTCGCTATGAAGTGGAGGGACAATAAGAATGTTTTCCTTCTTACCTCCCTTCATGCAGACACGACAGTCCAAATTCGTACGGCGACTGGTGTTGTGGAGAAACCCCTCTGTGTCCACGAATATAACCAAAATATGGTAGGGGTGGACCTCAACGACCAGTTGTTGGCGCCGTATCTAATTGACCGTAAGGCGAGACGCTGGTACAAAAAAGTGTCTCTATCCTTATTCCAATTGGCTTTGCTGAATGCTCATGTGCTATAGAGCTTCAGGCAGGGTGTTCTCTCTTCTAAAATTCCAGAAAGATAGTCACAGAACTCCTGTATCCAGGTCGTTCTGCACCTCACCATCCCCAACCAAATGCAGTAAGCCGGCTGCATGAGAGGCATTATCCGTATGTCCTCGAGAGTACCCCTACCCAACGAACCCCCCAAAAAAGATGCCGTGTCTGTAGCAAGCACATGACACCCGTTATTTTTGTCCACTCTGTCCTGACAATCCTGGTCTTTGCATTGGTAAATGTTTTGAACGCTTGCACTCAAAAGTGAAGTTTTAGCGTAGGGTACAGCATTTCACAGACTAGGACACACTTACACAGGGTCTCCCAAGATGCCATCACATTTTGAGAGAGACCCGAAGCATTACAGTTGTTAAAGTTACAAAAAAAAGTGTAAAAAATAAAAACGTAAAAAACAAAACACAAAAAAAAAATAGTTGTCGTTTTATTGTCTCTCTCTCGTCTCTCGTCTCTCGTCTCTCGTCTCTCCCGTCTCTCGTCTCTCGTCTCTCGTCTCTCCCGTCTCTCCTCTCTCCTCTCTCCTCTCTCCCGTCTCTCCTCTCTCCCGTCTCTCCTCTCTCCCGTCTCTCCTCTCTCCCGTCTCTCCTCTCTCCCGTCTCTCCTCTCTCCCGTCTCTCCTCTCTCCCGTCTCTCCTCTCTCCTCTCTCCTCTCTCCCGTCTCTCCTCTCTCCCGTCTCTCCTCTCTCCCGTCTCTCCTCTCTCCCGTCTCTCCTCTCTCCCGTCTCTCCTCTCTCCCGTCTCTCCTCTCTCCCGTCTCTCCTCTCTCCCGTCTCTCCTCTCTCCCGTCTCTCCTCTCTCTCCTCTCTCCTCTCTCTCCTCTCTCCTCTCTATTGTTATGATCTTTTTTACTGTATTCTATTCTGCAATGTTTTATCATGCTTGCTTTTCAGGTATGTAATTTTTTGTTTTCAGGTGCGCCATTCAACTGCAGCGCGGAATTATTTATCTTGACCGCAACAGCGTTTGCTCCCACGATACATAAAGCCGTGACTCCAGTGCTGTAGGAGGTGATTTCACCACCACAGTTAAAAAAAAAAGAGCATATATGCCGAAGCATGGGGGCAGCAGGGGCGGAGGAGCGATTTTGCTCCTAATGCCGCGTACATACGGTCGAAATTCCGACAGAGGCTTGCCCGTGGAAAAGTCCGACCGTGTGTACGCGGCATAACTTTTTTGCGGGAGGATGCCCCCATGCTTCGGCATATATAAATGGTGCATGTATGCCCATCATTAGAAGTGGGTGGATGAAGGGAGGTATTCTAATGGTGGGCATACCCACCGATCAATCTCTTTTTTTCGTTCAGCCAACAGGCTGCATGAAAAAAAAGATTACAATACATGTCCAACAAGGACCAGCAACGTACTGGTGTGTTGCTGGACTTTGAATGTTTATACCAGAATGATGCCTGCAGGTTTAGGTATCATCTTGGTATTATTCTTTTCAGCCAGTGGCCGGCTTTCATGTAAAAGCAATTCTAGCAGATAATTAGCCTCTAGACTGCTTTTACAAGCAGTGGGAGGGAATTCCCCCCCCCCGGATATAAACCGCGCCATTGGGAAATTGGGAAAGCATTTTATCACACCGATCTTGGTGTGGTCAGATGCTTTGAGGGCAGAGGAAAGATCTAGGGTCTAACCCCCCCAATTTTTTTCAAAAAAAGAGTACCTGTCACTACCTATTGCTATCATAGGGGATATTTACATTCCCTGAGATAACAATAAAAATGGTAAAAATAAATAAATATGGAAGGAACAGTTTAAAAATAAAATAAAATAGCAAAATAAATAATAAAAAAAAAAAAAAAAAAAAAAACTGCTGTGTCTAGCGTCATATGTAAACAGCAATTGCACCATGCATGTGAGATATCACCGCAAAGGTCAGATCGAGAGCAGTAATTTTAGCAGTAGACCTCCTCTGTAAATCTAACGTGGTAACCTGTAAAGGCTTTTAAAGGCTTTTAACCACTTAAGCCCCGGACCATTTGGTAGCTAAAGGACCCCAGAGGTGATTTGAGAATTTTGCACTGCGCTGCTTTAACTGTAAATTGTGCGGACATGCAATGTTGTACCCAAACAAAATTTGCGTCCTTTTCTTCCCACAAATAGAGCTTTCTTTTAATGGTATTTGATTGCCTCTGTGATTTTTATTTTATGCAATATAAATGGAAAAAGACCGAAAATTTTGAAAAAAAATGATAATTTCTACTTTTTGTTATAAGAAATTGAATAAACTCAATTTTAGTCATACATTTAGGCCAAAATGTATTCAGCCACATGTCTTTAGTAAAAAAAAACGTCAATAAGCGGATATTTATTGGTTTGCGCAAAAGTTATAGCGTCTACAAACTAGGGTACATTTTTCTGGAATTTACACAGCTTTTAATTTTTATGACTGCCTATATCATTTCTTGAGGTGCTAAAATGGCAGGGCAGTACAAAACCCCCCAAATGACCCCATTTTGGAAAGTAGACACCCCAAGGAAATTGCTGAGAGGCATGTTGAGCCCATTGAATATTTTTTTTTGTCCCAAGTGATTGAATAATGACAAAAAAAATACAAAAAGTTGTCACTAAATGATATATTGCTCACACATGCCATGGTTATATGTGGAGTTACACCCCAAAATACATTTTGCTGCTTCTCCTGAGTACGGGGATACCACATGTGTGGGACTTTTTGGGAGCCTAGCCGCGTACGGGCCCCCGGAAACCAAGCACCGCCTTCAAAACTGTGATAGGTAGTGAGGAGTGAAATCAAAAATTTGCGCCCTTAGAAATCCTGAAGGCCATAAAATGCCAAAATAGCACAAAACCCCCCCAAATGACCCCATTTTAGAAAGTAGACACCCCAAGCTATTTGCTGAGAGGCATGGTGAGTATTTTACAGCTTTCATTTGTTTTTGAAAAAGAAGAAAGAAAATATATATATATATATATATATATATATATATATATATATATATATATATATATATATATATATATATATTTTTTTTTTAATTTTCAAAACTTTGTGACAAAAAGCGAGATCTGCAAAATACTCACAATACCTCTCAGCAAATAGCTTGGGGTGTCTACTTTCCAAAATGGGGTCATTTGGGGGGTTTTGTGCCATCTGGGCATTCCATGGCCTCCGAAACTGTGATAGGCAGTGAGAAGTAAAATCAAAAATTTACTCCCTTAGAAAGCCTGAAGGCGGTGCTTGGTTTTTGGGGTTCCCGTACGCGGCTAGGCTCCCAAAAAGTCTCACACGTGTGGTATCCCCGTACTCAGGAGAAGCAACAGAATGTATTTTGGGGTGTAATTCCACGTATGCCCATGGCATGTTTGAGCAATATATCATTTAGTGACAACTTTGTGCAAAAAAATAAAAATAAATAAATTGTCTTTTTTCCGCAACTTGTGTCAACATATAAAATATTCCATGGACTCGACATGCCTCTCAGTATATAGCTTGGGGTGTCTACTTTCCAAAATGGGGTCATTTGGGGGGGTTTTGAACTGTTCTGGCATTTTATACACAACATTAGGAAGCTTACATCCACTCTTCTAACCACTTGAAGACAAAGCCCTTTTTGGCACTTTTTGTTTACATGAAAACATTTTTTTCTTTTTCGTACATCACGGGACACAGAGCGACTTAGTCATTACTAATGGGTTATATAGTTTACCTTCAGGTTTTGGCACTGGCCAATTCCAAACCGGAAGTACCCTCCCCTATATAAGCCCCTCCCACCCGGGAGCACCTCAGTTTTTTGCCAGTGTCTAAGGTGTTGGCCAAAGAGTAACATGTGTTTTCACTGGGCTTGCGTACAGGTTCTTTTGGGCCTTAGTAAGCTGTTCCGGATCCCACCAAAAAAGCTTCATAGCTAAACGGTCGGTACCCGGGCCTTGCAGCAGAAGAGCAAGGTTTTGCCTGTAATGCTTCTCTTAGGAGGGCTGGACCCTGGGATCCAGAGCTCTGGTCATACCCACGACCAAGACGCTGTCTGTGCAGGGTGCTATACAGGTCCAGGGGAGTGGAATCCTTGGGAACCCGGTCCCTGAAGGTTTAATTACAATGCCTGCCGTGATAGGTGAAGTTTGGACTTTTGTGGACCAAACAAAGTCCTGCGGCGGGGATCAGGTAAGTGGGGGCCCTCAGGAACTTGGTTCTATTGGGGGACCCCCAAGCCTAATTTGTCTTTCTGTCTGTTACCTAACGGTATTCCCGCTAAATATCTGTGTTTGCCTATAACTACTGAAAATGTAAAATGTTAATAGTAGTCAAGAAAAAAAAAAAAAAAAAACAGGGACCGCGGTACCTGTGTTAAACCACTAGAGGCCGCTGTAGTCCATTTTTCTTGTAATGTGGATCTTTGGTTTTCTCAACTCAAAAGATCCAGGCAGCTGGTAAGTTTCTCTGAGGGAATCCACTTCCTCTGCCCTGTTGCTGCGTTCATCCACCGCACAGGCCCTCCGGCAAAAAGGGCCCTGGCTCCTAGTCCTCTGTTGGTTTTCGAAAAGGGCGCCATTGGCGCACGGGCGCGCGCACGGGCGCGTGCACGCGCCTCCTATGAAAAAAAGGGGCGGGGCGGGTGGATGACGCTCGATGCGCGCCGCGGCGCTTCTGCGCATGTGCGGGCGTCCCAGCATGGTTAAAAGACACAGTACAAGTGTCAGCTGCATGCAAACAGAGCTAGCAACAAACAGTGGCACACAGAGGCGGTTGATGCAGGCATCCCCATAGAAAGGCACTTTAGTGGACACCAGCTGGTATATAGCAGCACCTGTGTTAGACTATTACCAGCAAAAATTGGTGTATGACGACGGGAATACCTCAGCTTTGTGCTTAAAGGATATGTCGTCCAGACGCTCCGGAAATAGATCTTCCAGGAAGCCAAAGGGGTCTCCATCGGGCTCTGAGGATATTGGGCATGCTTGCACTGCACCAATCTCCCCTGAGAATGCAGAGGTCAGTAGCCGTAGAAACCCTGCAGGAATGCCTGGTGCTGCGGCTGTCCCCAGTCCACCTGCTCCTGTATATATAACAGAGGAGGTTTTATCCTCAACTCTGGGAGGATTAGAAGAGAGATTAACAGCATTGATCGCTGCTTCCCTATCTCAGGGAAAGCGCGTCCGATCTCCGTCTCCTCCTTCAGAGTGCCTGTTAGTGGAGGAACAGCCCCACACAGAGATCGACCTACCTGAAGGGGATCAGGATGAGGTTGATTCACTTATAGAGGAATCAACAGTGGAAGAACCTTTCTCAGCTTCTCAGGCTGAAAGATTATGGGTTCAGTCTCTGACTAACATGGTCCGATCAGCATTTAAAATGCCTCTGGCGGAACCACCATCCACTACGGTTTCCTCGCTGGGGTCGCTAAAAGCTCCCCAGGCGGTCTGTTCCTTCCCAATCCACCCTTTATTAGAAGGGCTTATTTACCAGGATTGGGAGCATCCTGATAAAATATTTGCTCCCCCCAAGAGATTTCCGGTGATCTATCCCATGGAGGATAAGTTCATAAGAAAATGGAGGGTCCCTATAGTGGACGCAGCCATCTCTTCTGTTAACAAATCACTGACATGTCCAGTAGATAATGTTCCAATGTTCAAAGACCCAATAGATAAAAAATTGGAGTCTTTACTAAAATCTGCTTTCTCTACAGCAAGTATGGTGACACAACCTGCGGTAGCAGCGATTGGAGTCTGCCAAGCAGTGAAAGATCAGTTGAAACAAGTCTTAAGGGACTTACCAGATCAGCAGGCTCATGCCCTAGCTGACCTGCCTAGAGCCTTGTGTTTTGCGGTGGACGCCATAAAGGATACAATCCAACAGGCCTCCCGCTTTACGCTGTCTATAGTACATATGCGTAGGCTTCTGTGGCTCAAAAACTGGTCTGCTGAAGCTCCCTGTAAAAAACTGCTGGTTAGCTTCCCATTTCATGGAGAACGCTTATTTGGGGAAGATCTGGACAAATATATCCAGAAAATTTCTGCCGGTAAAAGTTCACTCTTACCGGTTAAGAACAAGGGTAGAAGTCCTTCTTTTAAGAGGCCTACCTCTCCAGTCCCGGGCACATCGGCTGTGAAGCAGTTCCGACGGCCTCCGCGGTCAAATTCAGGGGGCAGAAATCAGGGACAATCACAGGGTAACAAGAAGCCCTGGATCAAGAGAGGTACAAAACCTCCCCCTAAGGCATGAAGTATTGCCCCCGCTCAATCGGGTGGGGGGAAGACTTCAGTTGTTCACAGAGACCTGGCGGGACACCATCAGAGACAGATGGGTGCTCTCCGCAGTAAGTCTGGGATACAAGCTGGAGTTAAAAGGCACTCCTCCTGCCCAATTTATGAGGTCAAACGTGCCAAGAGATCCCCAAAAGAGAGGATCCCTCCTTCTGGCACTAGAACAACTATTGCTCCAAGGGGTAATCATGAAGGTTCCCCTGGAAGAAAGCGGATTCGGGTTTTACTCGAACCTTTTCACAGTCCCCAAACCAAATGGGGACGTGAGGCCCATATTAAATCTAAAAGGGCTAAACAAGTTCCTAAATATCAGGACTTTTCGGATGGAGTCGATCCGATCAGTGGCCACCGCCCTACAAGGGCAGGAATGGCTAGCCTCGATCGACATAAGGGATGCTTATCTGCATATTCCCATCTTTCCGGCCCATCAGAAATTTCTACGCTTTGCAGTAGAAGGGCGCCATTTTCAGTTCAGAGCCTTACCTTTCGGTCTGGCCACAGCACCACGAGTGTTCACAAAAATTCTGGCCCCATTATTGGCCAATCTAAGAACACAGGGTGTAACGATAATGGCATATCTAGACGACCTGCTACTAATAGACCACTCAGTGGAAAAGCTGGAAGTAGCTATTCACAAGACAATCGAGTATCTGGAATATCACGGTTGGATTATCAACCGGGACAAGTCAGCTCTAAGACCAGTCAAAAGTCTGGAATACTTAGGGCTAAGGCTGGATTCAAATCAGAGAAAGATTTTCTTACCTCCAGAGAAGGTGTCGTCTTTAAGAAATTTGACCCACTTAGTGGGTACAAAAAGAAAACCATCCATACGTCTCTGCATGAGGCTGCTGGGAAAGATGGTGGCTTCATTCGAAGCGGTACCCTACGGTCAATTCCATTCAAGGAATTTGCAAAGGGCCATACTGTCAGCCTGGAACAAAAAAGTTCAGGCTTTAGACTTACCAATGTCCCTGTCCCCTTCCGTTCGCAAGAGCCTCCATTGGTGGTTGGTGCCCCAGAATCTGGAAAGAGGGAAACCCTTCAGTCCGGTTTCTTGGAAGGTGGTCACTACAGATGCCAGCCTCATCGGCTGGGGGGCAGTGCTGGAGCAATGGTCTCTCCAGGGCAGGTGGTCAGAAGCAGAAAAGGCCCTGCCCATCAATCTCTTAGAGATACGAGCAGCCCGGTATGCCCTAGTAGCATGGACATCCAAACTCCAGGGGTCCCCTGTCAGAATTCAATCAGACAATGCCACGGCAGTGGCATATATCAATCATCAGGGTGGCACCAAAAGTCGTGCAGCCCAGAAGGAAGCAAATTGCATCCTGGAGTGGGCAGAAAGATATGTCCCAGCCATATCCGCGGTTTTCATCCCAGGAGTGGAAAATTGGAGAGCGGACTTTCTAAGTCGCCAACAATTATGCCCGGGGGAATGGTCTCTTCACCCCGAGGTTTTCCAGGCAATATGCCAGCGGTGGGGAACACCGGATGTAGATCTGCTAGCATCCAGATTCAACGCAAAGGTGGACAGGTTTGTGTCTCGCACAAGGGATCCCCTAGCTTGCGGCTCGGATGCCCTAGTGTTCCCTTGGGATCGGTTCAAGCTGATATATGCATTCCCACCGCCACAATTGTTACCGCGATTACTCCGCAGAATCAGGGTAGAAAAGAAACCAGTGATTCTGGTGGCTCCAGCGTGGCCCCGAAGGGCATGGTACGCGGAGATTGTAAAAATGTCAGTGAGGAGTCCTTGGACCCTCCCACTTGGTCCGGACCTGCTGTCGCAAGGACCGATATACCACCCTTCCTTACCAGCCCTAGGTTTGACGGCCTGGCTATTGAAGCCCACATTCTGAAAAAGAGAGGGCTCTCTAATTCTGTGGTATCTACCATGATCAATGCCAGGAAACCGGTATCCAGGCAGATCTATTATAGGATCTGGAAAGCGTACATTACGTGGTGTGAGACCAAGAAATGGCATCCACGTAAGTACATGATAGGGAGGATTCTGGACTTCCTACAGTGGGCTGTAGATAGGAAGCTGGCCTTGAGTACTATCAAGGGTCAGATTTCGGCCTTGTCAATATTTTTTCAAAGGCCCTTGGCTTCGCATTCACTAGTCAAAGCCTTTATACAAGGAGTGATGCGTATTAGCCCTCCGGTTAGTATTCCCATATGTCCTTGGGACTTAAACCTGGTTCTGTCGGTTCTACAGAAACAACCGTTTGAACCATTACAACACATTTCCTTGGTTCTTCTCACCAGGAAATTGGTTTTCTTAGTAGCCATTTGTTCGGCTAAAAGAGTGTCGGAATTAGCAGCTATGTCCTGTAAGGAGCCATATCTGGTTGTCCATAAGGACAGAGTAGTATTACGTCCTCATCCAGCCTTTCTTCCTAAGGTGGTATCGAGGTTTCATTTGAACCAAGATGTGGTTCTTCCTTCTTTTTTCCCCAAACCTAGCTCAGTAGAGGAAAAGTTATTACATTCTTTGGATGTGGTAAGAGCAGTTAAAGCTTATCTAAAAGCCACTGCTCAGATTCGCAGAACGGATTCTTTGTTTGTTCTGCCGGAAGGCCCCAGAAGGGGTCAGGCAGCATCAAAATCTACTTTAGCCAAGTGGATTCGACAGGTCATAATACAAGCCTATGGCTTGAGAAAGAGACCGCCTCCGTTCAAAGTTAGGGCGCACTCCACAAGAGCGGTTGGAACTTCATGGGCAGTGCATCACCAGGCCTCCCTGGCTCAAGTATGTAAGGCCGCAACATGGTCTTCGGTACACACGTTTACTAGATTCTATCAGGTAGACGTTAGAAGTCAGGAGGATGTCGCCTTTGGGCGCAGTGTGTTGCAGGCCGCAAAAGATCCTCATGCCTGATGGCGCCCAGCTTATGTACCCCCCCCTCATTTGGCATTGCTTTGGGACGTCCCATTAGTAATGACTAAGTCGCTCTGTGTCCCGTGATGTACGAAAAAGAAAAAGGGATTTTTATAACAGCTTACCTGTAAAATCCTTTTCTTGGAGTACATCACGGGACACAGAGCTCCCACCCCTCTTTTTGGGACACTTATTGCTTGGCTACAAAACTGAGGTGCTCCCGGGTGGGAGGGGCTTATATAGGGGAGGGTACTTCCGGTTTGGAATTGGCCAGTGCCAACACCTGAAGGTAAACTATATAACCCATTAGTAATGACTAAGTCGCTCTGTGTCCCGTGATGTACTCCAAGAAAAGGATTTTACAGGTAAGCTGTTATAAAAATCCCTTTTTTTTTTTGCAAGAAAATTATGTTGAACCCCCAAACATTATATATATTTTTAAAGCAAAGGCCCTACAGATTAAAATGGTGGGTGTTGCATTTTTTTTTCTACACAGTATTTGCGCAGCGATTTTTTCAAACACATTTTTTGGGGAAAAAATACACTTTTTTTTTAACCACCTCGCGCCCGCTGTACGAGAATATACGGCCGCAAGGTGGTTGTCAAATGCCGGGAGGCCGTTAATATACGGCCTCCGCTATTTGGCCACTGGGGGGCGCGCGAGCGCCGCCTGCGGCACGCGCGCGCGCCCGGCGCATCACTGAGATGCCGATGCGCGTGCCTGGCGGCCGCGATGTCCGCCAGGCACCCGCGATCGGCGGTTACAGAGACAAGGACATGGATCTGTGTGTGTAAACACACAGATCCATGTTCTGTCAGGGAGAGGGGACCGATGCTGTGTCCCTTGTACATAGGGACACAGATCGGTCACCTCCCCCAGTCAGTCCCCTCCCCCCACAGTAACAATCACACATAGGGAACACATTTAACCCCTTCCTCGCCCCTAGTGTTAACCCCTTCCCTGCCAGTCACATTTATACAGTAATCAGTGCATATTTATAGCACTGTTCGCTGTATAAATGTGAATGGTCCCAAATTAGTGTCAAAAGTGTCCGATGTGTCCGCCATAATGTCGCAGTCACGAAAAAAATCACTGATCGCCGCCATTACTAATAAAAAAAAATATATATAAAAATGCCATAAAACTACCCCCTATTTTGTAAACGCTATAACTTTTGCGCAAACCAATCAATAAACGCTGATTGCGATTTTTTTTTTTTACCAAAAATATGTAGAAGAATACGTATCGGCCTAAACTGAGGAAAAAAATATATAAAAAAAAAAAAAAATTGGGATATTTATTATAGCAAAAATCAAAAAAATATTGCTTTTTTTTCAAAATTGTCGCTCTATTTTTGTTTATAGCGCAAAAAATAAAAACCGCCGAGGTGATCAAATACCACCAAAAGAAAGCTCTATTTGTGCGAAAAAAAGGATGTCAATTTTGTTTGGGAGCCACGTCGCACGACCGCGCAATTGTCATTCAAAGCGTGACAGTGCTGAAAGCTGAAATTTCGCCTGGTCAGGAAGGGGGTATATGTGCCCAGTAAGGAAGGGGTTAATTTTAATGCACTAAAACACACTATATTGCCCAAATGTTTGATGAAATAAAAAAGATGATCTTAGGCCGAGTACATAGATACCAAACACGACATGCTTTAAAATTTTGCACAAACGCGCATTGGCGACAAACTACATACATTTTTAAAAGCCTTTACAGGTTACCCCGTTAGATTTACAGAGGAGGTCTACTGCTAAAATTACTGCCCTCGATCTGAATTGTTCCTTCCATATTTTTTTTTATTATCTTTTTTATTATCTTTTTTTATTGTTATCTCAGGGAATGTAAATATCCCCTATGATAGCAATAGGTAGTGACAGGTACTCTTCTTTTTTTTTTTTTTTTTTTAAACTGGGGTCTTCTAGACCCTAGATCTTTCCTCTGCCCTCAAAGCATCTGACCTCACCAAGATCGGTGTGATAAAATGCTTTCCCAATGGCGCTTTTTATATCCGGGGGGGGGGACATTCCCTCCCACTGCTTGTAAAAGCAGTCCAGAGGCTAATTAGCCACTAGGATTGCTTTTACATGAAAGCCGGCCGCTGGCTGAAAAGAATGATACCAAGATGATACCTAAACCCGCAGGCATCAATCTGGTATAAACATTCAAAGTCCAGCAACATACCAGTACGTTGCTGGTCCTTGTTGGACATGTATTGTAATCTATTTTTTTTTTTTTTTTCATGCAGCCAGTTGGCTGAACGAAAAGAGATTGATCGGTGGGTATGCCCACCATTAGAATACCGCCCTTCATCCACCCACTTCTAATGATGGGCATACATGCACCATTTATATATGCCGAAGCATGGGGGCATCCTCCCGCAAAAAAGTTATGCCGCACACACATGGTCGGACTTTTCAACGGGCAAGCTTCCGTCGGAATTTCGACCGTATGTACGCGGCATTTGGAGCAAAATCGCTCCTCCGCCCCTGCTGCCCCAATGCTTCGACATATATGCTTTTTTTTTTTAACTGTTGTGGTGAAATCGCCTCCTACAGCACTGGAGTCGCAGGGATCAGGCCTGTCTCTGCGAACGCTGCAGTTATGTGTGTTGTGTTTTGTAAGTGACAGTGATCGATCGATACTGCACTTGGGTGGCCTGGGCTTGACGGAGAGGCAAAACACAGGTGCTAGCAGGTATCTGGGCTGATCCCGCTAACACTGCGTTTTTGGGAACCCTAAACTGCTGGGGACGCTAGTATAAATCTGATCAGATATTGATCTGTTCAGATACTATACCACTAAGGGAGGTGTATGCTTCACGCATGGGTGTTAGCGTTACTGGCACTAACCTGACGCTGCCTGAGGTGTAACGCAAACCCTCTCTGACGCTAAAACCTAATTGATATCACCCGCCGGGCGATCAGGGGGTTAAACCTTTATTGGGTTATATATACACGGCGGGTGCCCTGACACTATAAAAAGCAAACTAACTAACCAGCGTCACCCGTAACACTTATATGGTGATCACTGGTGAAAGGGTTAACTAGGGGCAATCAGGGGGTTAAACCTTTATTAGGTAATATATGGGGGTACCCGACGCTATAAAAAGCTGCGGCGAACCTAAAAAAAATTACTGGCTACCGATCTGCATCACCGACGCTAAGACAGCGATCAGAAAAATGATCGCTTAGTGACGGCGGTGCTTGGGGGTGAAAGGGTTATCTGGGGGGTGATCAGGGGGTTAAACCTTTATTAGGGGGGGTTAGGGGGCTACACTGGACCTAAAACTAACTTTAGTGACACTTTTACAGTCACAAATGTCACTGATTGCAGTGATCAGTAAATAAATGGTCACTGCAATCAGTGACACTGTGGCTGGGGGGTGATCTGGGGGGGCCTGGGGGGGCGATTTATGTGCCTATGTGTCCTGGTGTCAGTGTGCTGTTTGTGCACTAACCTGTATGTCTTCTCTTGTACGGCGCTCGGTATATGTGAGCGCCGCGCCGCATGAGAGATTACATCACTTGCTCCTGCTTCCTCTGCCTGTGTTTACGTTACACAGCAGAGGGAGCTCTTTCATTCGCCGGGAGCGATCGCGGGGGGGTGGCCGGAATCGAACGGCAGTCCCTTTATCTCGGATCGCTCCCCGACGAATACCGACCGCTCACTGTATAGGAGGGGGGTCCTATCGGACCCCCCAACTGTACAAAGGCAATCACATACACTGTACGTGATTGTGCCTGTCTGTGCCATTCTGCCGACGTACATATACAGTGAGCGGTCGTTAAGTGGTTAAAAATGAATGTAGTTTGTCGCCGCTGCGCGTTTGTGTGCAATTTTAAAGCATGTCGTGTTTGGTATCCATGTACTCGGCCTAAGATCATCTTTTTTATTTCATCAAACATTTGGGCAATATAGTGTGTTTTACTGCATTAAAAATAAAAAAAGTGTGTTTTCCCCAAAAAATGTGTTTGAAAAATCCCCAAATGACCCCATTTTGGAAAGTAGACACCCCAAGCTATTTGCTGACAGGTATGTTGAGTATTTTGCAGATCTCGCTTTTTGTCACAGTTTTCTTCTTTTTTTTTTTCTTTTTTCAATTTTCAAAAATGTCTTACTCTTTCGTCCATGGACCGACACAGCTTCTCTATTGACAAAGTGGGTATTATCCGTTAATTAGGAGTGACTAGGCAGAAAAACTTGTAAAAAGTGTTGCATCACACCTTCTACAGTACCGCCCAGGGGGCGGACCCTCTGGGTATACCCTCTCAGTCTGCACATCGCAGATCAGTTTTTTTCTGTCTAGCAAGGAGTAGGACATGGCTCCCTTCGGGCCCATTGGTCCGGGGAAAAAAGATATATATATATATTTTTTTTTGCTACATTTGTTGTTTCCTGCGATCTTCGATCAACTGCCGACTGGGTGACAGGCTGGATCCTCGATCCTTGTAGTCTCCCCAGTTTCGGCCATCGAGTGTGTGCCGACCCTAGCTACGCGCTGGGTTTTCCACGACATGCCCGTCGCTCCACGGGTGGCCGGTGAGCCTACGCTCCAGGGCCTGCATCGGACCGCTCAGCTAAGGCTGACCTTACGGCCGAGTCGCAGCAGCCTGGCCGGTGAGCTTACGCTCCAAGGCTTGCATCGGACCGCTCAGCTTCGGCTGACCTTACGGCCGAGTCGCAGCAGCCTGTCCGGTGAGCGTCATGCTCCAGGGCATACATATGATCGTCCCTTCTGGGTCCAATCACAGCATGCCTGGCCAACAGTCACCTTCCGTGCGCGGACGATGATCTGTTTGGAATGTCTTCCAGCAGAATACATGCAGGATAGGTAAGTAAAACTCCCCTGCCTCGGCTGGGTGATTTAGCTGGACATTCCTGGAGAGATCAAGTAAGTGGTTGTGGCCCCTTTCTTCCCTCTCTCCCTGCCTTTCCCTCCTCCCTTGGGCTTCTAGCTAAAGGTTGCTGGGTGCTGGGGGTCACCTAGGGGGTCCCACTGGAGCGGAGCTGGCTGTAACTAACATTTAAAAGAAATGTCATTTTTGCTTACCTTTGTTTCTGTGTCTCCATGCTGTCGGCGGCCATTTTGAGGTGGTCCATGCCAAGTTTGGCCTCTTGTAACTGCCTGGCGGCCATCTTCCTGTGTTTCGGCCACACCTACTGGCCCCTATCAGGTGATCGGCGGCCATGTTTGTCCACCCTGTATGCAGATATTGCCGTTCGGCGGCCATCTTTTTGTGGGCTATGGCTGCCTGACCTCTATCTTCTGTCGGCGGCCATTTTCTTAGAGCCCACATTATCTTCCATACAGACGTTTTTGACAACCATTTTGCGAGAGCCTCCGGCCTCTAGGGTGCATTACACTGGCGCGAAAATTCACACAGGAAGTGCTGATAAAAGAAGCAGACTGACACAGCAGCAAGGGGACAGCATCACAGGCGCAGCATAGCAGTACCTATCCAGGGTGGTGAGTCCTCTGGGTAACCCAGCATCTCTGCAGCGCAGGAGGGTGGCCTATTGATATCTTGCCTGGAGCCCTGTGAGTGTCAGCGTGTGGTCAGCATGGCATCTGAGCCAAATGTCTTCTCCCCTGAAACACCAGATTTAGCAGCTGGTGTCCCTGAGGTGTCTATGGACGCTATGTCGGCAATCCTAGAGGCGTTTGCTGCCAGGGTGGAAGCAGCACACGGGAATACATGGGGTAATAAACGCCCCCGTCCCCTGCAATCTTCTGGGGATATTTCTGATGCAGAACCAGGTCCAGCTACGGCTCATGGCCCAGATTCTGATGCATCAGAGACTGCAGACCGTGACTGATCGGACAGTGAGGAGGACTCCAAGTCCAGGTCAGTACGCGAGACGGCTTTGGTATCTGACCTTATTACTGCAGTGCGGGATACGCTAAAGTTGGAAAGGACTGAAGAAGTAGCAGATACTCCAGTCCCCTTTGGGTTTCGTAAACCTGCCCGCACTGCTAAGGTGTTCCCTTGTGTGTCTTATTTTGACAAACTCTTATACAAGGAATGGGAGAACCCACTGAGGGTCTTTACAGCCCCAAAGAGGTTTGCAGTACGGTACCCCTTTGAGGAGAGTTTTCTGAAGATATGGACCTTTCCCCCTATAGTGGACCCTTCGGTGTCCAGACTTAATAGAGCCACCACTATTCCAGTAGAAGGGGCTCCTGTTTTCAAGGACCCTGTGGATAAGAAGGCTGAAGCACTCGCTCGCTACCTATACTCAGTGGTAGGCTCGGCAGTACGCCCGGCATTGGCGGGGGCCCTAGTGTCTCAGACACTTACTGAATGGGCAAAATTGCTACTCCAGGGGTTAAAGGAGCGAGATGCTCCTCCTAATGAGATAACTTTGGCCGACCAGTTGGTCCAGGGCCTTAAGTTTGTCTGCGAGTCAGACATGGATACTATTCCCCTGCTGTGAAGAGCTTCGGTTTATGCAGTAGCAATACGCCGCCTGATCTGGCTAAAGGGCTGGTCTGCGGACCAGACTTCCAAGAAAGCCCTATTGGATCTGCCTTTTAAGGGCGACAGACTTTTTGGGGCTTCTCTGGATGACATCATCAAAGTTGCCACAGGAGGTAAAAGCACTTTGCTTCCCCAAACTAGCAAGGGTAAGGGACCACGCCAAGGGCAAGGGCCCTCCTTTACTGCACGTAAGCGTTTTTTTCGCCCCCTTAAGGCGACAGGAAAAAGACCCCAGGCCGATAAAGCGCCTGCCCAAGGACAAAAGCGTCCTTGGTCCCGCAGACCCAACAAGCCTGCGGACAAATCTGCGTCCACATGAAGGTCCGCCCCCACCCAGCTCTCGGGTGGGGGGACGTCTTAGCAAATTCGCGACTCAGTGGACTGCTCTAGTCTCCGACAGGTGGGTTTGCAAAGTAATCTCCTCAGGCTACAAGATAGAATTTCTCTCTTGTCCACCAGACAGATTCATCACCTCCAATCTCCAGCTACTACCGACCCGTCGGGAGGCCCTGTATGGGGCGGTCCAGGGTCTACTGGAACGCGGGGTATTTATTCCAGTTCCAGAACAGGAACGGGGTCAGGGTTTTTACTCAAATCTGTTCATTGTGCCAAAGAAGGAGGGGGTTTGTCCAATCTTGGATCTCAGAGCCCTCAATTGCTTTGTGAAGGTACAAAGATTTCGGATGGAGTCGGTTCGATCTGTAGTCACGGCTCTCCATCCGGGGGACTTTCTGGCCTCCTTGGACATCAAGGACGCATACCTGCATGTCCCCATATACTCCAGACACCAGAGGTTTCTGTGATTTGCTATCGGGAAGAACCACTACCAGTTTGTGGCCCTCCCGTTTGGCCTTGCCTCAGCACCCAGGACGTTCACCAAGGTGCTCGCTCAGATTTTGGCACTTCTAAGACAGCGGGGTATCGCTATCACCGCTATCACAGGTTACTTGGATGACCTTCTGCTGAAGGCCCCTTCAAGCTCAGAATTAGAGGTAAGCGTGTCCATTACCTGTCAGACTCTTCGAGACTGTGGTTGGATACTAAACACGCAAAAGTCAGTATTGGTGCCCACTCAACGCCTAGTGTACCTGGGGTTGATTCTGGATTCCTCAGAGGCAAAGGTATTCCTCCCTGTGGAGAAGTTGCAGATCCTCCGGGCTGCAGTACGGCAGCTGACTTCCAGGAATTGGTCGTCACTCCGTTTTTGCATGCGAGTGTTGGGCCTCATGGTAGCCTCCTTCGAGGCGGTCCCATATGCTCAATACCACACGAGTGTTACAGAAGGAAGTTCTGTCCAGATGGAACAGATGCCCTTCATCTCTGGATTATCAAATCCGAGTGAGCCACCTAGTCAGGAGATCCCTGGTATGGTGGCTGACAGCACCGGCTCTAATGGCCGGGAAGTCATTTCTTCCGTTTTACTGGATAGTGATCACGACGGCCGCCAGCCTTACAGGTTGGGGGGGAGTCTGTGGTGTCCAGTCGGCGCAAGGTCGCTGGACCCCAGAGGAAGCCCTCCTGCCGATCAATGTCCTGGAGATCCGGGCGATCAAGCTGTGCCTCTTCAAATGGTCTCAGAGACTGCAAGGGCGTCCAGTCAGGATCCAGTCAGACAACGCCACAGCAGTGGCATATGTCAATCATCAAGGAGGAACAAGAAGCTCAGCTGCAGCATCGGAGATCGCTTGCATCCTGAAGTGGGCAGAGAGGAGCGTACCGGCACTGTCGGCCGTGTACATTCCGGGTGTGGAAAACTGGCAGGCGGACTACCTGAGCCGCCAGATGCTGGACCAGGGAGAATGGTCCTTACACCCGGAGGTGTTCCAACTCCTCTGCCAAAGATGGGGCACACCAGACGTAGATCTTCTGGCTTCCCGACTCAATCGGAAGGTATTGAGATTTGTGGCCCGGTCAAGAGACCCATGGGCAGACGCAACGGACGCGTTTACAGCATGGGGTAGACCAAAGGCTTGCCCTAATTACGATTAAGGGACAGATATCTGCCCTGGCTGTCTTTTTTCAGCAACCCCTGGTGACTCACTCTCTCGTGAGTACATTTGTGCAGGGGGTTCGACATGTGGCCCCTCCGGTCCGCCCCCCGTTACCTCCGTGGGACTTGAACCTGGTCCTCTCGGTGCTTCAGAAGGCACCGTTTGAGAATATTAGAGATATTCCCCTGTTGACACTTTCTCAGAAGGTGGTCTTTTTGGTGGCTGTTACGTCAGTTAGACGAGTCTCTGAGCTGGCAGCCCTGTCCTGCAAGGCTCCCTATTTGATTTTCCACAAGGATAAGGTGGTGCTGCGGCCGCAGCCTTCCTTTCTTCCGAAAGTCGTTTCAACTTTTCATCTCAACGAAGACATTGTACTTCCATCCTTGTGTCCTCAGCCGTCGAATCCTAAGGAGTCGGCGTTGCATTCCTTGGACGTTGTCCGAGCTTTGAGAGTATACATATCTGCTACTTCCCTGTTCCGGAAGTCAGACTCACTGTTTGTTTCGGTGGCTGGTCCCAAGAAGGGCCAAGCAGTCTCGTCGGCCACCATCTCTAGGTGGATCCGACAGATAGTAATCCAGGCTTACGCCTTAAAGGGTCAGGCGCCCCCCTTTCCTGTCACGGCGCATTCGACCAGGGCAATAGGTGCCTCTTGGGCTTTCCGACATCAACCTTCTGTTTCCCAACTATGTAAAGCGGCGACTTGGTCGTCCGCTCACACTTTCACAAAATTCTAGAAGGTTGATGTAGGTGCATCTTCGGATGCCTCTTTTGGCCGCAAGGTTTTGCAGGTGGCTGTTTAGAGTTGCAACTCCTCCGTTGGAGGAGTGCTGTTTTGTGTTTTGGGGTGAAGTTTGTTTTTATGCTGTTACCACATGTTTTTTCTCTGACACTGCTTTGGGACGTCCCACTTTGTCAATAGAGAAGCTGTGTCGGTCCATGGACGAAAGAGTAAATAGGATTTTTTACTCACCGTAAAATCCTTTTCTCTGAGTCCATGGACCGACACAGCACCCACCCCTCCTTTTAAGTTTGTACTGCTTTTTGACGAACTGATCTGCGATGTGCAGATTGAGAGGGTATACCCAGAGGGTCCGCCCCCTGGGCGGTACTGTAGAAGGTGTGATGCAACACTTTTTACAAGTTTTTCTGCCTAGTCACTCCTAATTAACGGATAATACCCACTTTGTCAATAGAGAAGCTGTGTCGGTCCATGGACTCAGAGAAAAGGATTTTACGGTGAGTAAAAAATCCTATTTTCTTCATTTTCAAAAACAAATGAGAGCTGTAAAATACTCACCTTGCCTCAGCAAATAGCTTGGGGTGTCTACTTTCCAAAATGGGGTCATTTGTGGGGGTTTTGTGCTATCTTGGCATTTTATGGCCTTCAAAACTGTGATAGGTAGTGAGGAGTGAAATCAAAAATTTGTGCCCTTAGAAATCCTGAAGGCGGTGCTTGGTTTTCGGGGTCCCGTACGCGGCTAGGCTCCCAATAAGTCCCACACATGTGGTATCCCCATACTCAGGAGAAGCAGCAAAATGTGTTTTGGGGTGTAATTCCACATATAACCATGGCATGTTTGAGCAATATATCATTTAGTGACAACTTTTTGTAAATTTTTTTTTTTTTTGTCATTATTCAATTACTTGGGACAAAAAAAAAAAATATTCAATGGGCTCAACATGCCTCTCAGCAATTTCCTTTGGGTGTCTACTTTACAAAATGGGGTCATTTGGGGGGGGGGGGGGGGGGGTTTGTACTGCCCTGCCATTTTAGCACCTCAAGAAATGAGATAGGCAGTCATAAATTTAAAGCTGTGTAAATTCCAGAAAATGTACCCTAGTTTGTAAACGCTATAACTTTTGCGCAAACCAATAAATATACGCTTTTTGACTTTTTTTTTACTAAAGACATGTGGCTGAATACATTTTGGCCTAAATGTATGACCACAATTTTTAGTTTATTTGATTTTTCTTATAACAAAAAGTAGAAAATATCATTTTTTTTCAAAATTTTCGGTCTTTTTCCGTTCATATCGCAAAAAATAAAAATCGCAGAGGCAATCAAATACCATTAAAAGAAAGCTCTATTTGTGGGAAGAAAAGGACGCAAATTTCGTTTGGGTACAACATTGAATGTCCGCACAATTTACAGTTAAAGCAGTGTAGTGCAAAATTCTGAAAACACCTTTGGTCCTTTAGCTACAAAATGGTTCGGGGCTTAAGTGGTTAATAAATCTGCAAAAATTTCAACAATTCTGTGTTTTTCTGTCAATATGGGGTTCTGTGTGTACATTAATGAGGAACAAAAATGAACTTAAATGATTTTAGCAAATGGCTGCAATATAACAGAGTGAAAAATTTAAGGGGGTCTGAATACTTTCCGTACCCACTGTGTGTGTGTGTGTGTGTGTTTGTGTGTGTGTGTAATAAATAAATATATATATATATATATATATATATTTATTTATTTTGCACAGATGTGTCAAGTTCGTCATATGTTTAATGCACTTTTATTGTGTCTCCTATGGCCCCTTTCACACGGAGGTCCGTTCAGGTCCGCCTGTCAGTTTTTTAGGCGGACCTGAAACGGATCCTCCATGTACCCCTATGGAGGCACGCATGTCAGCGGAGACATGTCCGCTCCGCCAAAGTGTGACGGAGGAAAACCCTATTTTTCCTTCCGTCGGCGGAGCGGATCGGATGACAACGGACTCTACGGTCCGTCGTCATCCGATTCCCCATAGGGGAGAGCGGCGCTCTGACAGGGCGGTCCCTGCACAGTGTGCGGGGACCGCCCAGTCATCCGTCGGCTCAGCGGGGATCAACGGAGCGATCCCCGCTGAGCAAGCGGAGCTTCACGGGGCGGATCTGCACGGATCCGTCCCGTTTGAAAGAGCCCTATGTGATTTAATAACTTGTATATAGCATAAGGATAATGCATTTTTAATTATTGGTTAGAGCTGGTTGCTTTTTTTTTTTGTTTGTTTTTGTTTTTGTTTAGTTTTTTTTGTAATGCTGCCACAATGTGGTTGCAATCATAATGCAATGGTGGTTATTTACAAAAGGCAAATACATTTTGCACTACAAGTGCGAAGTGCAGTCACTGTAGATCCGAGGGGGACATGCAAGGAAAATAAAAAAATAACAGCATTTTAGCTTGTACATAATTGGATAATAAAATCAGCAAAGTTCCCCTCCTTTCAGATCTACCCCTCAGATTTAGAGCGACTGGACTTCCAAGTGCAATTTCAAGTGCACTTTGCACTTGTAGTGCAAAGTGGATTTGCCCTTCTTAAATAACCCCCTCTGTCCACACACAAATCAATTATTGTATTATTCTCCGATGCCCCTTCTTTCCCTCTCAAGAACTTGAGGCATTCAGGTAATATGGTACCTAGACAACATTCTTTTGAAGGACTCTTCTCCCTATATGTCCTGAGGGCTTTTCAGATAATTCAGGCTTTTTGGCTAGGTAATAAACTTTTTAAAAGTCTGCCCTCTAACATTACCTTTGTCTACAATGCTTTGGCTTCATTGTAGACACAGTCCAGGCAAAAGTCTTCCTTCATGAAAGTTAACTTGTCTCAAGTTCTTATGCTTGAAACTTAAGATCTAATGGACGTCCCTCAATGAAATTCTGAGAGTTCTGAGTCATTGTGGCATCATTTGAGGCTTTCCTTCACCCAATAATATTCAACGTTTCTCCAATCATACATCCTGTTGGCCTGGAACAAACATGCTCCTCTGTCTTCCTATGCTTTTCTTGCATTAACCACTTAAGCCCCGGACCATTTGGTAGCTAAAGGACCAGAGGTGAATTCAGAATTTTGCACTGCGCTGCTTTAACTGTAAATTGTGCGGACATGCAATGTTGTACCCAAACGAAATTTGCGTCCTTTTCTTCCCACAAATAGAGCTTTCTTTTAATGGTATTTGATTGCCTCTGCGATTTTTATTTTTTGCGATATGAACGGAAAAAGACCAAAAATTTTGAAAAAAAATGATATTTTCTACTTTTTGTTATAAGAAAAATCAAATAAACTAAAAATTGTAGTCATACATTTAGGCCAAAATGTATTCAGCCACGTCTTTAGTAAAAAAATGTCAATAAGCGTATATTTATCGGTTTGCGCAAAAGTTATAGCGTTTACAAACTAGGGTACATTTTCTGGAATTTACACAGCTTTTAATTTATGACTGCCTATCTCATTTCTTGAGGTGCTAAAATGACAGGGCAGTACAAAACCCCCCCAAATGACCCCATTTTAGAAAGTAGACACCCCAAGGAAATTGCTGAGAGGCATGTTGAGCCCATTGAATATTTTTTTTTTTTGTCCCAAGTGATTGAATAACGACAAAAAAAAAAAAAAAATTACAAAAAGTTGTCACTAAATGATATATTGCTCACACATGCCATGGTTATATGTGGAATTGCACCCCAAAATACATTCTGCTGCTTATCCTGAGTACGGGGATACCACATGTGTGGGACTTTTTAGGAGCCTAGCCACGTACGGGACCCCGGAAACCAAGCATCGCCTCCAGGATTTCTAAGGGCGCAAATTTTTGATTTCACTCCTCACTACCTATCACAGTTTTGAAGGCCATAAAATGCCAAAATAGCACAAAACCCCCCCCAAATGACCCCATTTTGGAAAGTAGACACCCCAAGCTGTTTGCTGAGAGGCATGGTGAGTATTTTACAGCTCTTATTTGTTTTTGAAAATGAAGAAAGAACATTTTTTTTTTTCTTTTTTTTTTCAATTTTCAAAACTTTGTGACAAAAAGCGAGATCTGCAAAATACTCACAATACCTCTCAGCAAATAGCTTGGGGTGTCTACTTTCCAAAATGGGGTCATTTGGGGGGGTTTTGTGCCATCTGGGCATTCCATGGCCTCCGAAACTGTGATAGGCAGTGAGAAGTGAAATCAAAAATTGACACCCTTAGAAAGCCTGAAGGCGGTGCTTGGTTTTTGGGGTCCCGTACGCGGCTAGGCTCCCAAAAAGTCTCACACATGTGGTATCCCCGTACTCAGGAGAAGCAACAGAATGTATTTTGGGGTGTAATTCCACATATGCCCATGGCATGTTTGAGCAATATATCATTTAGTGACAACTTTGTGCAAAAAAAAAAAAAAAAATTGTCTTTTTTCCGCAACTTGTGTCAACATATAAAATATTCCATGGACTCGACATGCCTCTCAGTATATAGCTTGGGGTGTCTACTTTCCAAAATGGGGTCATTTGGGGGGGGTTTTGAACTGTTCTGGCATTTTATACACAACATTAGGAAGCTTACATCCACTCTTCTAACCACTTGAAGACAAAGCCCTTTTTGACACTTTTTGTTTACATGAAAACATATTTTTTTTTGCTAGAAAATTATTTTGAACCCCCAAACACTATATATATTTTTAAAGCAAAGGCCCTACAGAATAAAATGGTGGGTGTTGCATTTTTTTTTTCTACACAGTATTTGCGCAGCGATTTTTCAAACGCATTTTTTTGGGAAAAAATACACTTTTTAATTTTAATGCACTAAAACACACTATATTGCCCAAATGTTTGATGAAATAAAAAAGATGATCTTAGGCCGAGTACATGGATACCAAACACGACATGCTTTAAAATTTCGCACAAACGCGCATTGGCGACAAACTACATACATTTTTAAAAGCCTTTAAAAGCATTTACAGGTTACCCCGTTAGATTTACAGAGGAGGTCTACTGCTAAAATTACTGCCCTCGATCTGACCTTCGCGGTGATACCTCACATGCATGGTGCAATTGCTGTTTACATATGACGCCAGACCGATGCTTGCGTTCGCCATTGGGCAAGAGCAGGGCAGGACAGGGGTGCTTTTTTTTTTTTTTTTTTTTTTTTTTTATTATTAATTTTGCTTTTTTATTTTATTTTTAAACTGTTGCTTCCATATTTATTTATTTTTATCACTTTTATTGTTAAATCAGGGAATGTAAATATCCCCTATGATAGCAATAGGTAATGACAGGTACTCTTTCCTCTGCCCTCAAAGCATCTGACCACACCAAGATCGGTGTGATAAAATGCTTTCCCAATTTCCCAATGGCGCTTTTTATATCCGGGGGGGGGACATTCCCTCCCACTGCTTGTAAAAGCAGTCCAGAGGCTAATTAGCCACTAGGATTGCTTTTACATGAAAGCCGGCCGCTGGCTGAAAAGAATGATACCAAGATGATACCTAAACCCGCAGGCATCATTCTGGTATAAACATTCAAAGTCCAGCAACATACCAGTACGTTGCTGGTCCTTGTTGGACATGTATTGTAATTTTTTTTTCATGCAGCCTGTTGGCTGAACGAAAAAAAAAGATTGATCGGTGGGTATGCCCACCATTAGAATACCGCCCTTCATCCACCCACTTCTAATGATGGGCATACATGCACCATTTATATATGCCGAAGCATGGGGGCATCTTCTCGCAAAAGTTATGCCGCGTACACATGGTCAGACTTTTCCACGGGCAAGCCTCCGTCGGAATTTCGACCGTATATACGCGGCATTAGGAGCAAAATCGCTCCTCCGCTCCTGCTGCCCCAATGCTTCGGCATATATGCTTTTTATTTTTTTAACTGTGGTGGTGAAATTACCTCCTACAGCACTGGAGTCGCAGGGATCAGGCCTGTCTCTGCGAACGCTGCAGTTATGTGTGTTGTGTTTTGCAAGTGACAGTGATCGATCGATACTGCACTTCGGTGGCCTGGGCTGGACGGAGGGGCAAAACGCAGGTGCTAGCAGGTATCTGGGCTGATCCCACTAACAGTGCGTTTTTGGGAACCCTAAACTGCTGGGGACGGTAGTATAGATCTGATCAGATCAGATCTTGAGCTGATCAGATACTATACCACTAAGGGGGGTGTATGCTTCACGTGTGGGTGTTAGCGCTACTGGCACTAACCTGACGCTGCCTGGGGTGTGAAGCAGACCCTCTCTGACGCTAAAACCTAACTGATATCACCCGCCGGGCGATCAGGGGGTTAAACCTTTATTGGGTTATATACGGCGGGTGCCCTGACACTATAAAAAGCAAACTAACTAACCAGCGTCACCCGTAACACTTATATGATGATCACTGGTGAAAGGGTTAACTAGGGGCAATTAGGGGGTTAAAACCTTTATTAGGTAATATATGGGGGTACCTGACGCTATATAAAAACCTGACGGCGAACCTAAAAAAAAATTACTGGCTACCTATCGGCATCACCGACACTAAGACAACGATCATAAAAACGATTGCTTAGCGACAGTGGTGATAGGGGGTGAAAGGGTTACCTGGGGGGCGATCAGGGGGTTAAACCTTTATTAGATAATATATGGGGGTACCTGACGCTATAAAAACCTGCGGCGAACCTAAAAAAAATTACAGGCTACCGATCAGCATCACCGACGCTAAGACATCGATCAGAAAAATGATCGCATAGTGACGGCGGTGCTAGGGGTGAAAGGGTTACCTGGGGGGTGATCAAGGGGGTAACACCTTTATTAGGTAATATATGGGGGTACCCGACGCTATAAAAACCTGCGGCGAACCTAAAAAAAAATACTGGCTACCGATCAGCATCACCGACGCTAAGACATCTATCAGAAAAATGATTGCTTAGTGACAGTGGTGATAGGGGGTGAAAGGGTTATCTGGGGGGTGATCAGGGGGTTAAACCTTTATTAGGGGGGGGGGGGGTTAGGGGGCTACACTGGACCTAAAACTAAATGTACTGACACTTTTACAGTCACAAATGTCACTGATTGCAGTGATCACTAAATAAATGGTCACTGCAATCAGTGACACTGTGGCTGGGGGGTGTCTGGGGGGGCGATTTATGTGCCTATGTGTCCTGGTGTCAGTGTGCTGTTTTGTGTACTAACCTGGCATCTTCTTCTGTACGGCGCTCGGTATATGTGAGCGCCCCAGGAGAGATGACATCACTTCCTCCTTCCTGGCAGGCAGGGGAAGCTCTCTCATTCGCCGGGAGCGATCGAGAGGGGGTGGCCGGAATTGAACGGCCGTCCCCTCATGCCGGATCGCTCCAGAAGGTAAAACGACCACCCACTGTAAAGAAGGGGGGTCCGATCGGACCCCCCAACTATACAAAGGCAATCACGTACATATACGTGATTCTGCCTGTCGGTGCCATTCTGCTGACGTATATTTACAGTGGGCGGTCGTTAAGTGGTTAAGCAATGAACTCGCTTGCTTGGTGCATCTCCAATCCAGCCTTAATAATATTGAAGTTGTTTTTACCGTGCCCATGAAGGGTTAGTAACAGATGCCAGTCTCAAAGGCTGGGGAGGATAGTTCCATTCTCTAGCAGTTCAGAAAACTTCATCCATTCTCCTCTTCAAAATCCTTTGGCTCAAAACAATAAATCTAGCTCTGCATCAGACGACCACTTTTCTTCGTGGTACAATCTGACTACACAACTGTGGCCTATATGAATCAACAGGGCTACAAGAAGCAAGTCTGATCATCTTATGGGTCGAAATCTACTGTCCTGTATGCTCTGCTGTTCACATCCCAAGAGTGGAAACTTATGCAAATTGCCTCCTTTGTTACTGCCTGGGCAATAGGCATTTAATCCCGAGATGTTCAATCTATTTCAGAAATGGGGGGACGGGGGGGGGGACCCTAGATGTGGACATTTTGGCCTCCCAGGTTCAACCGCAATTTACCCGTGTTTGTAGTCAGGACAAAGAATCTTCTAGTACTGACATCAGATGCTGTGGAGATCTTTTTTGCCTGATGTGAAAAAATGAACTTCACCTACAAAAAAAGACCTAATTTTCATATCAACCTTCGACCTGTCAGGGCTGGGCTCAGCCCTTCCTTCTCAGAGCTCTGTGCTCAGCTGTCGGTTAATTGCCAAAGACTCTTCCTTTTCCACAGTGACTCACCTGGTCTACATTTCCTGCTTGTCAGCTAGAGCTGCTGGTTGTATAAACTCCTTCTGTGCCTTTTGCCTTGGTCAACATATCCGGACTCTCTCTGCTGTGTTTTCCTGTGAAAGAATTTTGCTTGGCTGACTTCCCTTCTGGTTCCTGATCCTGTTTGCTGCACCCGACTTCACTGATCTCTGGACTCCTGTTTCTCTGGCTTGTTCTGACGAAGTTTGCTTTGTTTATACCATTTTATTAAATAATGTGATTTCTCTTTTCGTTCATGGACGGACACCGCTCCTTAAATCTTGACATGTGGGTTATGTTCCTGTTCATAGGAGAGGACTAGGCAGAACATGTTAGCTTAAAATATGTAACTTTAACAGAGTTGAACAGTCCCGCCCAGGGGGCGGTCCCTCCGTACATAACCCTCCACCCTGCAGTCGGCAGCTTCAGTTTTTTTCTGCCTAGCAGAGGAGAAGGACGTGGCTTCCTTTGGGCCCAGAGTCCTGAAGAAATTTTTATTTTATTTTTGGATTCTTCTATCAACTGCCGGCTGGTTGACCAGGCTGGATATTATAGATCCTTGAAGTCTTCCCAGTCCGGCTATCGAGCGTGCCAGTCCCCAGCTACGCGCTGGTTCTGCCTCAACATACCCCATGGCTCCAGGGGTGGCCGGTGAGCTTATGCTCCGGGGTCCACATATGACTGGGCTGCTTGCTGTCTGTGTACTGGGCCGACAGCTACTCCATACCATTGGTTGTGGGTCTGTCAGGAACGCGTCAGCATGTCCTCGCAAGGATGGGTAAGTACGGTTCCTCCTGCCTTGGCAGGATGGAGCAGTTGGGCATTCCCAGGATTTAGGGCTTTTCCTGTCCTCCCTTTTCCTGCTCTGTCGCCCTTTCCCCCCCTACCCTAGGGCCTGCTGCGACAGGGTTGTACCTGTAGGGGGGGGGGGGCTCCGGGTCCCTGTGGGGGGGACTGTGGGGCACCGGGGTCTGCTTTCTGTGAGGGGGGATTTGTCTCCTGGGAAGTCTCTGCATGGCCTTTTCATCCACATCCCGGAGCTCGGGCGCCGCCATTTTTAGTGTGCCTGCTTTCTCTATTGAAACCTCCATTGGCGGCCATTTGGCGTGGCTGCACTGTGGCACAAGTCGGTATTGCGGGCGGCCATTTTCTTGTGGTCCGCGCCCTTTTTATCTGAGGCATCTGGCGGACATTTTGGAGTGGGTTTTGGCCTCTAGCACTGGCTTTCTGTACCTCATACAGCTCATTCTAGTCCGTGTTTTCTTCCTCCTCGGTGTTTTCTTCTTCCTCCGACACGCTATGTATACAAGGAAGGCGGGCAGCGGTGCAGAGCAGTCTCCCTCCAGGTGGTGAGTCCCCTGGGTTCCCCCCCCCCGGTCAGTGCATAAAGTGAGGGGTGACTTATTAAGTGTTTTTCACTTAGTCCTTGAGGGCTTTCAGTGGGTGTTAATGGAGTCCAGTATCTGGCCTTTCTACCCCTAAATTGCCAGAGGCAGCTAACCGTGCCCCCGCGGTTCCCATGGATACACTGTCTGCAGTCCTGGAATCATTTGTTGCCAGGGTAGAAGTGGCATGCAGGCGTAAGGGGGGTAAAAAAGCGCCCCTCCCCCAGCCATCTTCTGGGGAGTGCAAGATAGGGCACTTGTGAGTGCACTTCTTCATGCTGTGAGGGACACTCAGGCTGGTAAATGTTGCTGGGACTTCCACAGAGGAATCTGTCTCCTTTGGGTCACACAAATCTAACCGGTTTGTGTCAGTTTTTCCATAGGTTACTTTCTTTGATAAGTTCATAGATAAGGAATGGCAACGACCGCAGTGGTCTTTTGTGGTCCCTCAGCACATGATGGTCCGTTATCCTTTTGAGGAGTGTCTTTAAAAGAAAAAAAAAAATGGGCCTCTCCTATGGTCGTGGACTGGTCTCTCGGCTAAATAAGGTAACCACTCTCCTGGTAGAGGGGACCCCTGCCTTTAAAGGCCCTAATGATAGGAGGTCTGGAACGGTGACACGCTTCATGTTCATCATGCCCGGGTCCGGGTTGCGACTTTTATTAGCTGCGGCTTTCGGTGTCTCAGACACTCCCTGAATGGGCAAGATTTTGCAAGAGACGGTAGGGGAGCATTAGCTTCCTCCAGAGTGCGTAAGGCTGGCTGACCAATGGTCCACGGCCTTGTGTGTGTCTGTGATGCCACTCTGGATGCGGCCCCCTGGATTTCCAGAGCCTCTGTATCCGCGGTGGTACTGCGCCGCCTGTGAAATGCTGGTCCGCTGACCAAGCATCCAAAAAAGCTCTGGCAGATTTGCCCTTCAAGGTGGAAGGCCTTTTTGTACCTCGCTGGACGACATTATTAAAGATGTCACGGGTGGTAAGAGCACACTTCTCCCACTGTCCTCTATTCGGAAGGAGCCACGCCGTAAGCGGGGCCCTCCTATTCCGCGCAGAAGCGGTATTTTCGTCAGATCCTGCCTGACTGACATGGCTCCAGCTGGGGGACAGGAGTGTCCCTGGGTGCGTGAGCCGAACAAGACGGCTAACAAGCTTGCTACCACATGACACTTTGCCCCCGCCCGACTCAGGGTGGGGGATGGCTTTGTGAGTTTACAGCTTGGTGGTCCTCCCTGCTCTCCGACCACTGGGTCTGCGATGTGGTCGCTTCGGGATACAAGATAGTTTCTTGTCTGCCATACAGATTCTTTCGCTCAAATCTTCCTCTCCTTCTGGCTCGTAGGTCTGCTTGATAGGAGCAGTACGAGACTTGCTCAGGTGTGGAGGTGTGCGTCCAATATTGGACCTCATAGTCCTCAATGCCTTTGTGAGGGTGCGAAATCATCCGGGGGATTTTCTGGCATTCCTGGACACCAAGGACGCCTACTTGCATGTCCCTAAAGGCGACAGGCATCAGAGGTTTTTTTTTGCGATCGGCAAAGGACCACTATCAATTTGTGGCTCTTCCCTTTGGCCTAGCGTCGGCACCAAGAGTTTTCACCAAGGTGCTCGCCTCGATTCTAGTTTTGCTGAGACAGCAAGGCATTGCCGTCGTAGGTTGCTTAGACGATCGTCTTCTGAGAGCTGCTTCCAGCCTAGAATTAGAGGACGTGTCTATAGCCAGTCAGACTCTCCAAGAATTTGGATGGATACTGATCCTCCAGAAGTCAGTGTTCCGATTCAGCGCCTAGAAATCCTGGGGCTAATTCTGGACTCATCTGAGGTGAGCGTTTTCTCCCTCCAGAGAAGTTGCAGACACTCCAGGCTGCAGTGAGGTCATTAACATCCCGCAATTGGTCGTCTCTCCGTTTTCTGCATGAGTCCTGGGCCTCATGGTAGCCTCCTTCGAGGCAGTACTGTATGCCCAATCCCATACTCGGGTGCTGCAGAGGGTGATTCTGTCCAAATGGGACAAATCCCCATTGTTTCTGAATCATCTGATTCAGGTAGGCCGCCTAGTCAGGGCCTCTCTGACTTGGTGGCTGACATCCACGGCACTTCAGTCCGGAAGGCTTAACTTCCTTATCCACTGGACTGTGATCACGGCGGACGCCAGCCTGACCGTTTGGGAAGTCTGGGGGGTTCGGTCGATTATCTCTTAAAGATCAATGTCCTCGAACTTCGAGCGATTAGACTGTGCTCTCTCCAAGTGGTCGCAGAAGCTTCAAGGGCGTCCGGTCAGGATCCAGTCGGACTACCCCACGGAGGTGGCTTATGTTAACCATCAAGGTGGAACAAGGAGCTCGGCCGCAGCGTCGGAGGTCGCTCACATCCTGAGATGGGCCGAAAGGAGCGTACCGGCTCTATCGGCTGCTTACATTCCTGGCGTCTTAATTGGCAGGCGGACTATCTGAGCATTGGTGGCTCCATGGAGTCAGCATCGGCAAATTTATGCCTTCCCCCAATGAAAATGCTTCCTCGTCTGCTCCGCGGAGTGGAGGCCGAGGGGATTCCGGTGATTCTATTTGCCCCAGACTGGCCCCGGCGTCCCTGGTACGCCGACCTCGTGAGACTGCTAGCAGATGCTCTCTGGCACCTGCCAATGCGGGACGACTTTCTGTCAAGGTCTCATACTTCATCCTGCCTTGCAGGCGCTGGCTTTGACGGAATGCTATTGAAAGCCAGGTACTGAGGGACCGTGGTCTGTCAGAGTTGGTAATCTCTACCATGTTGAGGGCCCGCAAATCTTGCCTGAAGATCTACCATCGCAACATCTGTGTGAAGAGATGTCTTGTCGCCCACGGGCATATTCAGTTTCTCGGATCCTGCTGTTTTTGCAGCACGGAGTAGATCAAAAACTTGCCTTAAGCACTATTAAGGGGCAGATTTCAGCCTTGGCTGTTTTCTTCCAACGACCCCTAGCGGCTCACTCACTGGTAAGTATGTTAATACAGGGGGTCCTACACATGATTCCTCTGATTGGGCCAACACTTCCTCCGTGGGACTTGAATCTGGTTCTCTCGGTACTTCTGAAACCTTCCTTTTGGGAACACCAGGGAGTATTCCTCTCAACGCTTTCTCAAGGGGTTCTGAATTGGCTGCGTTGTCTTTCAAGTCTCCTTACTTGGTCCTCCATAAAGATAAGCGATGCTGCGCCCGCAGCCCTCAATTATTCCTAAGGTAGTTTTAGGCTTTTCACCTAAACAAGGACATTGTACTTCCATTCTTGTGTCCTCTGCCTTCGCATCCCATGGAGGTTGCGCTACATACTTTGGACGGGGTACGTGCCCTGCGGGTGTACCGGTTTGCTCCGTTCCGGAGATCTGACTCACTGTTCGTGTTGGTGTCTGGTCCACAGTAGGGCCTGGCGGTTTTCGTCGCCCACCTTTTTAGGTGGATCAGGCAGACCGTCACCCAGGCATATGCCTCCCTTTCCTGGCACGGCGCGTTCGACCAGGGCAATTGTCTCCTGTTCTTTCTGACATCAAGTATCTGTCTCACAGGTGTTTAAGGCGGCGACCTGGTCGTCTGTTCACACCTCAAAGTTTTCTGAGATTAATGTGAGCGCATCTTCAGATGCTTCCTTTGGCCGCAAGGTTTTGCAGGCGGCTTTTTGCGGTTGAAACTCCTCCGTTGAGGAGGTCTGTTTGGGGTGAAGTGTTTTTTTGATTGCTGTTCCCACCCCTCGTTTTTTTCTCGCACTGCTTGGGGATGTCCCATTGTCAAGATTTAGGGCGCTGTGTCTGTCCATGGACGAATAGATGAAATAGGATTTTTTTTTGTACTCACCGTAAAATCCTTTTCTCTGTCGTCCATGGACGGACACAGCACCCACCCCTCCTTTTTTAGTTTGTACTGCTTTTCTACGAACTGAGGCTGCGGACTGCAGGGTAGAGGGTTATGTACAGAGGGACCGCCCCCTGGGCGGGGCTGTCCAACTCTGTTAAAGTTGCATGTTTTAAGATAACGAACATGTTCTGCCTAGTCCTCTCCTATGAACAGGAACATAACCCACATGTCAAGATTTAAGGAGCTGTGTCCGTCCATGGACGACAGAGAAAAGGATTTTACGGTGGGTACAAAAAAAATCCTATTTTTTTTATTGCACTTCTTTCTCAGTCTGATTAATGGTTCCTGACACCACCTTAATTGAAGGCATTACCCTTCCCTCTTTGTGCCCTGCTCCTAAGCACCTCAAAAAGATTGCTTTTCATTGTCTGGATGTTTTCAGAGACATCAAAGGCCTGTCCAAAAGCTATTGGGGAAATGGACTCTGTCCTACCAAGAGTATCTCATAAAGGACATCCATCCTCGAAATCCAGTGTTTCTAGATGGATTTAGATAACTCGTCTCAAGAGCTTGCACTCAAATGTATAAAACATCTCCAGCACTTTTATGTGCCCACTTCACCAGATCGGTAGATGTGCTTGGGCTTTCCAAAATTAAGCCGCTGTTGCTCAGCTCCTTAAGGCTGCTACCTGATCTTTAGTTCAGTTCATACCTTCTGCAAGATCTATAAGGTGGACATCCAAGCTTGCGCAGATGCAGCATTTGTCTGCAAGGTTCTTGTAGCAGCACTTTAAGTTGGGTTTGTTCACAATTGTTTTTGTTGAGCCTATTGGCACGGTTCTCTTTGCCTTGTTGCCCACCTTTGTTCATTATTTGGGGATGTCTCAGGGTCTATGAATATCCATGCTGTGTCCTGTACTATTATATTGCTTGTAAATTCCATATCTTAAAGTACAGTATAGGATACAGGCAATCTGCTCTCTGATCCTGTGCTACTCTGCATTGCTTGCTTAATCACTTCCCTACCGGCCTATTGCTGAAGGATGTCTGCAAGGTGGCTCAGTGGTGGTGCGGTGTGTCGCTCTGACACACCACGTCTTGATTGAGGCCAGCTTCACACTGGCACGACACGACAGTCGTACTAATTTGGATCCGACTTTGCCCTACTACTTGAAGTCCGACATGTGTCCGACTTCAATGAACAGGGATCCGACTTCGATCCCCGACAATACAAGGCACTGTCTGGTTTGAATCTGTAGGAAGAATTCCATGCTAGAATGATAAAAAAAAAGGCATGGTTTCCCCCTCTAAGAGCATACCAGGCCTTTCGGTCTTCCTTATGTGAATGAGTATATGGGGTACATGGTACCCCTACCCATTCACCTGGGGGGAAAAAAGTGTCAAAAATAAAACGCACTACACAGGGTTTTAAATACATTTATTAGGCAGCTCCTGGGGTCTCTTCCAATTTCTTCTCCCCTCTCTGGCTCTTCTCTGCTTTCTCTGGTTCTTCTCCCTCTGTCCGTTGTCTTTTGCCGGGTCTCCTCCGCTATATTCTACTATTTTGCTCACTCTTGCCCTGTCTTTTTACCTTGTCTTCATCCCTCTTCTCTTCTTCCGATGCTGACACACCGCTAACTCCCACTTTAATGCTGGGTGCATGGTGTGCCCCTACTTATATTAGCAAGGGGCGGGGTCACCGGAGGCCTGCACCTTATGTCACCACCCATCATGCCCGGGTGGTGACGTCATAAGGGGGCGGGGCCTCTGGATAACGTCACACGGTGACCCTGCCCCATACCAATATAAGTGGTGGCACACCCCACACCCAGCATTAGAGTGGGAGAGAGCGTTGTGTCAACATCGGAAGAACAGAAGAGGGAAGTAGACAATGCAGAAGACTGGGCAAGAGCGAGCAAAAGAGCAGAAGATAGGGGAGGAGACCCGGCAGAAGACACCGGACAGAGAAAGAAGAATCGGAGGGGAGAAGAAATCGGAAGACACTCCCGGAGCAGCCTAATAAATTACTTTAAAAACCTGTGCAGTGTTTTCATTTTTGACACTTTTTTTTTCCAGGTGAATGGGTAGGGGTACCATGTACCCCATACTTATTAATATAAGGTGGGGGCCCGGGAGCTGAGGGCCCCCTTATTAAAGGGGCTCCCAGATTCCGATAAGCCCCTGCCCGCAGATCCCGACAACCAATGACCAGGGTTGTCGGGAAGAGGCCCTTGTCCTCATCAACACGGGGACAAGGTGCTTTGGGGTGGGGGGGTGTGCAGGGCCCCCCCCTGCCTCAAAGCACCCACCCCCCATGTTGAGAGCATGCGGCCTGGTACGGTTCAGGAGGGGGGCCGCTCGCTCGTCCCCACCCCCTTTCCTAACCGGCCGGGGATGCGTGCTCGGATGAGGGTCTGGTATGAACTTTGGGCGGACTCCCCGCGCAGTTTTTTTTTTTTTTTTTTGCGTACGGGGTTTCCCCTGAAAATCCATTCCAGACCGAAGGGCCTGGTATGCTCTTAGAGGGGGAACTCGCGACCTACTTTTTTTTTTTTTTTTTTTTGCCGTGGAGTTCCCCCTCAAGATCATAAGAGCACAAGTCGCATGCCAAAGTCAGATCAGACAAGACTGTGATCCGACTTTGATCCAACAGGGTGCATTTTGATAGTACAGAGAGCATTTTCAAAGTCGGACCGACTTGTGTCGAACCAGTTAAGACGGCTTCCATAGGGAAACATTGATTTTCACACGTCATGCGATATGAGCTCCCAATGTCTGACCATTTGTCGTACCAGTGTGAACCTGGCCAACGAACGTATGACGTAGGCACTTTACCACATGGTCAGCTGTGACCAATTACAGCTGATCATAACAGTAACCAGGAAGTGACGCTAATCGGCTTTACTCAGTCCACGCTGCAAAGGTGTGAGCAGAGGGGAGACGATCTGCGGCTCTCCTGACGCTGGGGGGGGGGGGGTGTCTGCGATGATAATAAGCGCATTGTATATCGTGTGTCTCCTCATCAGTGCTGCCTATCAGCGCCTCATCGGTGCCCATCACTGCCGCCTCATCAGTGCCTGTCAGTGAAGGAGAAAACTAATTTTAATTTAATTTTACATTTTACTTATTTTAATTATTTTAAGCATTGCATAACAGCGCTGGAAAGCTAAAAATTTTGGTCGGGGAAGGAAGGGGGTGAAAGTGCCCTGTATTGAAGTGATAAAAAAAACAACCCTGGAGACTCATTGAGTTGGGTGGGGTTATAGGGGTATGACCAAAGGGCGTGTCCAGCAAAGTTTTGCCAGTGTCCAGTCACCTCTAGGGTAGCAGCCTATAACCAGGGTCTATGAATAATCCAGCCTATTCTGTGTTGTGTTCTCCAAGATGTGGACGGATAAGTTAAAAATCCTTTTCTTTTGCAAGCATTTGACATTACATTTAATTTGAGCATTTACAAGAACTACAGTCTGATCCATAAATATTGGGACATCGGCACAATTCTAATCTTTTTGGCTCTATACACCACCACAATGGATTTGAAAGGAAACAAATGAGTTGTGCTTTAACGGCAGACTTTCAGCTTTAATTTGAGGGTATTTACATCAAAATCAGGTGAACGGTGTAGGAATTACAACAGTTTGTATATGTGCCTCCCACTTTTTAAGGGACCAAAAGTAATGGGAAATTTGGCTGCTCAGCTGTTCCATGGCCAGGTGTGTTATTCCTTTATTATCCCATTTACAAGGAGCCGATAAAAGGTCCAGAGTTAATTTCAAGTGTGCTATTTGCATTTGGAATCTGTTGCTTTCAACTCTCAATATGAGATCCAAAGAGCTGTCCCTATCAGTGAAGCAAGCCATCATTGGGCTGAAAAAATAAAACAAACCCATCAGAGAGATAGCAAAAACTTTATTAGGTGTGGCAAAATCAACTGTTTGGAACATCATCCTTAAAAAGAGCACGCACCAGTGAGCTCAGCGACACCAGAAGACCACGGAAAACTGTGGTGGATGACCGAAGATTTCTTTCCCTGGTGAAGAAAACACCCTTCACAATAGTTGGCCAGATCAAGAACACTCTCCAGCAGGTAGGTGTATGTGTGTCAAAGTCAACAATCAAGAGAAGACTTCACCAGAGTGAATACAGAGGGATCGCCACAAGATGTAAACCATTGGTGAGCCTCAAAAACAGGAAGGTCAGATTAGAGTTTGCCAAACATCTAAAAAAGCCTTCACAGTTCTGGAACAACATCCTATGGACAGATGAGACCAAGATCAACTTGTACCAGAGTGATAGGAAGAAAAGAGTATGGAGAAGGAAAGGAACTGCTCTTGATCCAAAGCATACTAATTCATCAGTGAAGCATGGTGGTGGTAGTGTCATGGCGTTGGCATATACAGTATGGCTGCCAATGGAACTGGTTCTCTTGTATTTATTGATGCCGTGACTGCTGACAAAAGCAGCAGGATGAATTCTGAAGTGTTTCCAGCAATATCTGCTCATATTCAGCCAAATGCTTCAGAACTCATTGGACGGCGCTTCACAGTGCAGATGGACAATGACCCAAAGCATACTGTGAAAGCAACCAAAGAGTTGTTTTTTAAGGGAAAAGTGGCATGTTATGCAATGGCCAAGTCAATCACCTGACCTGAATCCGATTGAGCATGCATTTCCTTCGCTGAAGACAAAACTGAAGGGAAAATGCCCTAAGAACAAGCAGGAACTGAAGACAGTTGCAGTAGAGGCCTGGCAGAGCATCACCAGGGATGAAACCCAGCGTCTGGTGATGTCTATGCGTTCCAGACTTCAGGCTGTAATTGACTGCAAAGGATTTTCAACCAAGTATTAAAGTGAAAGTTTGATTTATGATTATTAATCTTTCCCATTTACTTTTGGTCCCTTAAAAAGTGGGAGGCACATATACAAACTGTTGTAATTCCTACACCATTCGCCTGATTTGGATGTTCATACCCTCAAATTAAAGCCAAACGTCTGCAATTGAAGCACATCTTGTTTGTTTCATTTCAAATCCTTTGTGGTGGTGTATAGAGTGAGTGAGTAACTTGTATAGCGCTACAAATGCGAACCAAATCGCCTCAAGGCGCTTGCATCCAGTGTTGTCCTGATCCTTCAGAAGAGGTGAGTCTTAAGTTTTTTTTTTTCCTGAAGGCCTGATGGTTTTCTTCCATGCGGATGTCTGTGGGTAGAGCGTTCCATAGCCGTGGTCCTTTGTCTGCAAATCTTCGTTGTTCTTTAGATTTGTAGCGGGTCTTGGGGATGTGGAGGAGGTTTTGGTTAGTTGACCGGAGGGTGCGACTAGTATTGTAGTGTTTTATTTTCTCGCATAGGTATTGAGCGTTTCCTTGTGTGCATTTGTGAGTGAGGCAGAGGGTCTTGAATGTAACCTGATCCTTTACGGCTAGCCAATGTGGGGACCTCAGGGACGGGGTGATTGATTCCCAAGGCTTTTTTCCCATTACCAGTCTGGCTGCTGTGTTCTGGACGACTTGTAGACGCGAGATCTGGTATTTGGGTAGTCCGAGGTAGAGGGAGTTTGCGTAGTTGAACCGGGAATTAATGATTGTTCCAACTACTACTGTGTCCTCTTCCTGGATGAAGGGGATGAGTCTATGTAGCAGGCGGAGAAGATGGTGAGTTCCGCTGACTACTGATCCTATTTGCGCGTCCATAGTCATGTCTGAGTCAAAGATGACTCCGGGGCTTTTGATTTTAGTGCTTGGGGTGATGGTTTGTCCAAGGATGGTGGGTGGTGTGCCTGTTGTCCTAGAGTTTGTTTTTTTTTCTTTCGGTTTGCGTGGAGAAAAGTTCTGTTTTGGATCCATTAAGTTTGAGGGAGCTCTCCGTCATCCAATTATCGATCAATAAGTGGCAATTTTCTAGTGCATGGTATTGGTCTTTTTTTCCGGTGATGCGAAGGTAGAGTTGAGTGTCATCAGCGTAGGAGTGATAGAGCAGGTCCTGTTTGGCTGATAATTTTGAGGAGTGGGCAGAGGTAGATGTTGAAGAGCACGGGCGACAGGGGTGATCCTTGAGGGACTCTGCATGTAATTGTGCGTGCTTCCGAAGTGAAGGTTCCTAGTTTCACTGTCTGGGATCGGTTCTCGAGGAAGGATGCGAACCAGGGTAGATCAGAGTCTGCGACTCCGGCTTCTTCTGTGAGACGAGTGAGCAAAGTTTTTTGTGGGCTACTGTGTCGAATGCTGCGCTGAGGTCCAGCAGCACCAGGAGACATGATTCTCCGTCATCTGCTGCTTCGAAGGTGTCATCCCATTTTTTGAGAAGTGTTGTTTCTGTCCCGTGGCCTGGGCGGAAACACGATTGTAGTGGGTCCAGTAGTTTGTAGGTGTCAAAATGGAGTTGTAACTGTTGTACTACTGCTTTCTCCATGATCTTGGAGATGGTGTTAAGGCTTGTTACTGGTCTGCGCTAGTTTTGGGTCTTTGGGGTCGAGGTTGGCTTTCTTCAGGAGGGGTTTGATTAAGCCTTGCTTGAGGGAGATCGGAACAATACCTTGAACGATTGATTTATGAGATGTGTTATGGTGAGTGCCAGTATGTCTGTACATTATTTTAGAAGTTTTGTAGAAATGTTATTTGGTGATGTGCTGTCTCGGAGGCTTCTGATTTTGGTGGTGTCTATGGTGATTGGGACCAGAATAAATTTGGTTGATTGTAGAGTATTTATGTGGCTTTTTTCTTCTTGCTCTGGCCGGGTGAGGTTAGAGCCAAAGAGATTAAAATTGTGTTGATGTCCCAATATTTATAGACCTTACTGTATGTAGAAATTATAAAGGAGAAATGACCTTTGTTTTTTTTCATATTAACCACTTCAATACAGAGCACTTTTACCCCTTTCCTGCCCAGGCCAATTTTCAGTTTTCACGGTCATGCAACACTGTACCCAAACTAATTTTTTATCTTTTTGTTCAGACAAATAGAGCTTACTTTTGGTGGTATTTAATGACCACTGGGTTTGTTTGTTTTTGCTAAATAAATGACTTAAAAAAAATTTGAAAATTAATAATCTTTCTTAATGAATTTAGGCCAAAATATATTCTGCTATATACTTTTGGCGAAAATAGACCAACTCAGTGTATATTATTTAGTTTGTAGGAAACTTTTCTAGTGTCCACAAATTATGGTATATATCTGAAAGTTGATCAATCCAAATGGTACTGACAGCCTATCTGGTTTCTGGAGGCCCAAAATGTTAGGACAGTACAGATATCCCCCAATAGACCCCTTTTTGGAAGTATAGTCCATGGTATTTAATGAGGCATGGAGAGTTTTTTCAAGTTTTTTTTTTTTTGTTTTTTTTTGTTTTTTTTGGTCATACGTTTTTGGAAAATTAAAATAATACATTTTTTTAATTTTATTTCTACATACTGTCAGTGTCATCATATAATGGGTGTGGCGGTGATCAGGGACATTGGTGACAGTAAACACATATATAAATGTTTTTTATAGTGTGTGTGTGTATATATAGTATGTATTTGTATTTTTTTTACACACTTTGACCAGAGCAATACAATGTTACCATAGTAACAAAGTACTACTCCGCGGAAGTGATCAGTGTTTTTTTTTTTTTTTTTTTTTTTACAGCATGCATTATATTGCTATATGCAAGCATTTTATGTAATGAAATAGATTAATTCAGTTTCTTTTGTTGTAAAAAAACTGTGATTGGTCAGAGCTAATCACATAGTACAGATGGGCTGTGAATAGTCCAGCCTGTTGCATGTGATCACACTGACCAATCACAGCTACCAGCACAATTGTATACAGTGGATGATTTGAAAGGAAGCCATCTATTTACAACTGTCATGTGACCTGCAGTGTTTGGTTACAACGGTCACATGCTTGCTGCCAATACGGTGATCAGTTATCGGCTGTGTTTGGTGGGCGCAGCTGGTGACTGATCGCACCGCTGTGCGGGCCGCAATCCGGTAGGATGTAATCTGTCCGCTCGGATCGACGAGAGGTTCCAGCCAACGACATTGCTATAGGCTGGGTGGTGACCGGTTAAATATCAAATGGAATGTGTAATTTTGGAGCAATAGGTTAACCTGTTTCTGAAATACTAGAGAATTGAGATTATGTTGTATAAAATGTGTTTTAATGTTATTGTGACTGTTTTTTTTGTTGAAACTTTGTCATTGTCAAAGGTTGACAACAATTAGCTGAAGTCTTCTGAACTAAAAAGATTTATTTTTCTCTTTAGCTACACCTGGACGTCTTATTGACCACCTAGAAAACACAAAAGGATTCAACCTTAGATCCATTAAGTACTTGGTAATGGATGAAGCTGACCGCATTCTCAACATGGATTTTGAAACAGAGGTTTGAGCTTTTAAGTCTAATGCCATGCATTAACAGTATTTCACAGTGTTTAATGGTCAAAACAATCTTTAACTCGCTGGTTAGCTTCTCATTATTTTTGTACCACCACATTATCTATACATAGAAATAATCCCTTCAATGTTATATTTACTTGCCACCTAGAAATAAAAGGCTTTTTAATCTAGTTTTCTAAATCATTCCTTGAGTGACCTGAGAAGATTTTCTGAGATGCAATTACCTTCAGGAACACTGGCTACCAAACAGATTTTTGGAATAGCCCAGAAATAACTCCCGTCACTCCAAACATACCTCAGTTTTTTGCTAATGTCCTAGGAGTATGGAAGTCTTCTACCTGTTGAGAGAAGCAAACCAATTACTTTCTGTTTTTACAAAGATATGTTTTTTCTTCTTCAAGCAAGATTCCTTAAAAGGTGCAGCTTTTTCTGCTTTTGGCCAGTACTTGGCATATCCTTGAAGGCCTTACCTGGAGTCCGCCGAGAGGGAGGATGGTGAGGCCTGTAATGTGACTTGTAGGTATTGGGTGCTATTGATGGAACTCTCCAACCACCCCATGTATTGTGTGTAGCACAGAGCTGTGTAGCACTGGTCTGATTGAAGCCTTTTCCTGAAGGCCTCTGTGGAGTATGCCTGCCAGAGAGGCAACCACTGTTCACTACATGCCCTACAGGAGCCTCTCCTGCCCACCTTGGACCTTCTGAAGCGAGTACTTGGGGCTTGCCTCTATTTTAAGCATCCTGGTATGTTCTCTTCCCCAAGTTCGGGTGCAGTGACATCCATCACAGCCACATCCTTTGGCTGGTGCGTCACTTTATAATTTTTGTCTTACAGACCCTGTGTGCACTGACAAATTTCTCTTTGCTCATGATGAGTTTTTATTCTGTTTCATAACTCCTGTATTGGGCTGTGACTCATTAAGTTGGCTTAATTGCCCATGCAAGGTCTGCAACACTCTCTGGTGTGTGTGTACAGATTTTGCCATTCCTACTCTGCTTAAACTTGTATGGCTCCTCTGCAAGGTCCTGGACATTGTTCCTAGCAGCTGCTGTGGAGAGACCTGATCAGACTGCATGAACCCTTTCTGCTGCACAGCACTTGAGTACCAGTCGTCTTTTGCTGACTAAAAGTTGCACTCTTCTTTTCCTCTTCTTTATCCAGGGAAGAGTTTTCCCCTGCCGTGGTGCAGTTGAAAATGTATTCATTTTTGATTTGGAATGCAGGGGTCATAATGCTTTTACATCAGCTATTTTCCTCCAGCTGATGCTGCTTCCACATGGTCAGCAGGGAACAGTTAGGAGCACCCTTTCCCTGGCACATGACTTGGTGCAAGAGGAATCTCAGTCTGCAGACCTTACTTCAAAATACAAGGATATGAAATCCTTGTATATGCGGTAAACATTTGTTTTGAACTTTAACTTTCAGTGTCCCCTGCCCCTGTGCATGATTATCAGCCTTGGTTCCCTTAAGAGTTGTCAGTTTGCAATAATCTTCCCTGTACATATGCTTTTACAACCTGTGTTTTACAAGGATTTGCCTAACTCGAACAAGGTTTTTACCTCTACTAAATGGTTTACTTGGCACATTCTACAGATTTCTAAAGAAATGATTCATCCCTTTTGTATATCTGGCTATTTCCTGCTTCTACAAGACTTTGTCTCTGGAGTGTACCCCAACATTTAATGATCCTGTTGGTGTTTGCCTAGAGGTCCTACTTTTAAAATTGTTTGCTCTTGCCTATTCTGTCCTGCAACCTGCTATAGTGGACCATGTCTGGCCTGGCAGGTTTTCACAACCAGTTCCAGCTTAATGGGCTAGGATGGAGTTCTGGAAACCATTTTGGTCACTGGCAGCCCTCTCCTGATTAACATTCTTGAACCACAAAAGTTTGATTGTTCTTTTATTGCTGGACCTCTTGGATGCAAAGTAACCCATCTGGTTTCAGTTGGACCACTCCACGCTGTGGCTTGCATCAACCATGAAAGAGGAACCAGAAGTCTTATGACTCTAAAAGAAGCTGAACCGATTCTGGGTGGGTGGAAATTTGTGTTCCAGCTTTGTCCAACACACGTTCTGGACATGGAAACTTGTCATGCAAATTTGTAAACGCCACAACGTCTGGACTCAGGAGGAGGGGCATGGTGAGTATTTTGCAGCCCTCATTATATATATATATATATATATATATATATATATATATAATATATATTTTTTTTTTTTTTTCCTTTCTTTCATCAATTTCCAAAAACTTTTGGAAACAAGCTATGCTCACCATGCACATTGGAGTGTCTACTTTCCAAAAGTTTCCTTTGGGAATGTTTTTTTTACTATCCTGGCATTTCAGGGACTTCGAAACTGTCAGCCAGCAAGTGGTATGAGGAAAGGATGCCCATTAACCACCTCAATACTGGGCACATTCACCCCTTTCCTTGCCAGGCCGATTTTCAGCTTTTAGCAATCGCACTTTCAATGAGAATTGCAGTCATGCAACACTGTACCCAAATAAAATTATTTCTTTGTCGTACATCACGGGACACAGAGCCTAGTAATTACCAAGTGGGTTATATTCCACCTTCAGGTGCTGGACACTGGTGTAATCAATTAGACAGGAAGTTTCCTCCCTATATAACCCCTCCCATACTAAGAGCACATCATTTTTTTTTCATCAGTGTCTTAAGGTGTTGGTCACGGGTGAAGATGTGCTCTGGGGATCTCCACTGGAGGGATCCATGCTGGATTTAAATAGCCTCCATGAAGACCAGATCCATCCAAAGTGCCTTGGGCCAAAGTGAATGGGACCTGGGGCCTCGTATCCAAAGCACAAGGTTTTTGCCTGTAATGCCTCTCTTCGGAGGGCTGCATCCTGGGTTCCAGTACTTTGGTTATATCCACATACCAAAGATCTTCTGGCAGGATGCGGTACAGGTCCAGGGGAGTGGAAACCCGGTCTAGGATCCCGATCCCTGAAGGTCTGTTGACTTAACCCACCATGATGGGTGAAGATTCGGTCTGTCTCTGCTCAGCAGTATCCTGCGGCGGGGTTTAGGTAAGTGAAGACAATCCTAGGTAAATACCTTAAAAATGATCTTGCATGAGTAGCTGCATGTCTTATCTGTTTTCCGCCACTAGAGGCAGTACAGAGACATACCTGGTGTTTCGCTTACCATGCTCGCCAGGAAAGAAAGCTCAGTGTCAGCCGGTCTGTTGAGCGGCTCATTTCCTCCGCTTCAGGCTCTGCCACAATTGTGTGGGGGAGTCCCTCGTAGTGCGGGTCCATGGTGCTCCATGGGGGCTCCCCCCCCCTTCGCTGCCACCATTTCCCTACGCGTGCGAGGGTTGCGCACTTTTGTAGGTGGGGGGCGACAATGTGGTTGTCGCTGGCACGCGTGTGCACGCCGCCTCATGGTGCAAGCGCAGGGCGGGCCCTTCAAATAAAAGCCCAGACGTCAGAGCTCTGTAAAGCCAGAGGGACACGGCAGCTTGGGACACATAAGCACCTTGTGTGTGTTGGATACAGACATACCTAAGACGCCTACTCAGCATCTAGCTGTGCAGATTAGCAGGCATTGTTTTTTGCTAGACTAAGTTCAGCTATTGATGCACCGGTGTTAAGTTCCTCTGCTTTTAGCTTAGGACTTTTTATACAGGAAGACAAGGTTCAGGGGCAGGAATATAAAAGGCCACTAGGATATTGCCACCTGAATCTGCTGGCCCTAACCTACGTGGCTGCATTCCCGCGGGTGGGGGCTCCTTTCGGACCCCCCCCCCGGGTACATGCGGCGATCGGCATCGCTTGAGGAGCGATCCGGGATGACGGGGCAGCCATTGGTTTCTGGCCACCCCCGGGAGCGGCCACCCCCTCGCAATCGCTCACGGCGAATAAAATGCTTCCCCTGCCTGTGTAATGTAAGCACAGGCAGGAGGAAGTGATGTCCTATCTCCTCTTTTCGTCCTGAGCGTGAGGAGAGAAGACATCAGGTAAGTGCACCAACAGTACTCTGACACCAGGCACATAAATCACCCCCCAGCCACCCCCTAGCCCCCAGTCACAGTGTCACTGATTGCAGTGATCATTTATTTACTGATCACTGCTTTTAGTGTCATCTGTGACAGTAAAAAGTTGCAGGGCAGTTAGGTTTAGGTCCAGGGTAGCCCCCTAACCCCCCCCCCCCTAATAAAGGTTTAACCCCTTGATTGCCCCCAGGTAACCCTTTCACCACCTATCGCCAGTGTCACTAAGCGATCGGTTTTCTGATCGCTGTATTGGTGCCGCTAGGTAGCCAGTTTTTTTTAGGTTCGCCGCCAGGTTTTTATAGCGTCAGGTACCCCCATATACAACCTAATAAAGGTTTTAACCCCCTGATTGCCCCTAGAGTTAACCCTTTCACCAGTGATCACCATATAAGTGTTACGGGTGACGCTGGTTTGTTGGCTTGCTTCTTATAGCATCAGGGCACCTGCCGTATATAACCCAATAAAGGTTTAACCCCTTGATCGCCCGGCTGGTGATATCAATTAGGTTTTAGCGTCAGTTAGGGTCTGCGTCACCCCAGGCAGCGTCAGGTTAGTGCCAGTAACGCTAACACCCACGCACAAAGCATACACCTCCCTTAGTGGTATAGTATCTGAACAGATCAATATCTGATCTGATCTGTACTAGCGTCCCCAGCAGTTTAGGGTTCCCAAAAATGCATTGTTGGCGGGATCAGCCCAGATGCCTGCTAGCACCTGCGTTTTGCACCTCTGCCCAGCCCACCCAAGTGCAGTATCGATCGATCACTGTCACTTACAAAACACAACACACATAACTGTAGCGTTCGCAGAGACGGGCCTGATCCCTGCGATTGCTTAGTTTTTTTTGGGTAGCGTTTTATAAATTTTCTGACAGTCGGGTCCTTTTTTACCTGTGAATCCTTACTAGTGTACCACTAAAATTAGAGGCCAAAATGGCAAATCGAAGGTACACTAGTAAAGAGGCCTACAAGATTCTGAGCATGACAGATAGTGAAGAGGAGGTCACGCATCTGTCAGATCCCGGATCAGAATATAAACCCGTAGAAGACAGTGGCTCCACGTCGGATAGCTCTGACGACGAAGATGAAGTCCCTGCTAAGGTCAGGCGTACCCGATCTTCTGATGTGGAGGAGCAAGAACCGCAGGGCTCTCGTATTATGGAGCAGAGTAGTACTAGCGCCGCTATTCCTTCTGGTGAACTGGCCAGCATCAGCGGCCTAGTACACCCTGGACGTACTTCCAGCGCTGCAGTAACACTTGATGACGTGGCGAGTCCCATAAGTGCAGTTCAAGCTGGCGAGGTGGCAAGCACAAGTAGTGTCCCGCTGCCACCAAGAAGAAGACAAAGGCAGGCCGGTCGTGCCCATAGTCCCCTTCCTGCAGAATTCACCTATCCTGATTGGGTGCCCAACACTTCTGCAGAACCCGTACTTCCCCCATTCACTGGCCAACCCGGTATTCAGGTGGAAACAGCTGATTTTACGGCACTTGATTATCATTCGCTGTTTTTCACGGAAGATCTCTATAGATCTATTGTGGACCAGAGTAATTTATATGCTGGTGAATTCATCACCGCTAATCCCCGGTTGCCTTCCATTGCCAGAGATTGGAAACCAATTAAGGTTTCTGAATTTAAAACCTTTCTGGGCCTTTCCCTCAACATGGGCACACATAAATTCTCGTCATTGCGCGCCTTTTGGTCCACACGCCCAATTGACCATATGCCCGTGTTCTCTGCCTCCATGTCCAAGAAACGATAAGAGCAGATCTTGCGGTTCATACACTTCGACAATTAACTTTGTCGTCCACATGGAGACCCTGAATACGATCGGCTCTACAAAATTCGGCCCCTCATAAACCACTTCAACGAACGTTTTGCAGCCTTGTTTACTCCCGATCAAGTTGTCTGCGTTGAGGAGTCCCTGATAAAATTTTCTGGTCGCTTGTCTTTCAAACAGTACCTTCCCAGCAAGCGTGCTAGATATGTGGGGTCAAGCTCTATAAGTTCTGTGACAGGGCAACAGGCTATGTATGGAGGTTTATGAGGGAAAAGCCGGAGAACTGCCCAGATTACGCTGGCAAGATAGTGTGGAACTTGGTGTCACCCTTATTCGCAAAGGGGTACCACTAGTATGTGGACAATTATTACACGAGTGTGCCACGGTTTAGTCACTTGTTTGATCATCAGATTGGAGCATGTGGCACCGTGCAACCTAATCACCGGGGCTTTCCCCAGGGGCTTGTAGATACTGGTGTTGTGGAGAAACCCCTCTGTGTCCACAAATATAACCAAAATATGGGAGGGGTGGACCTCAACCACCAGATGTTGGCGCCGTATCACATTGCCCGTAAGGGCTGGTACAAAAAAGTGTCTCTATCCTTATTTCAATTGGCTTTGCTGAAAGCTCATGTGATATTCAGAGCTTCAGGCGGGACTTTATCCGTCCTTAAATTCCAGGATGAGATAGTCACAGACCTCCTGTATCCAGGCGGTTCTGCACCTCACCATCCCCAACCAAATGCAGTAAGCCGGCTGCATGAGAGGCATTTTCCATATGTCCTCGAGAGTACCCCTACCCAACGAGCCCCCCAAAGAAGTCGTGTCTGTAGCAAGCGCGGATTTAGGCGTGACACCCATTATTATTGTCCACGCTGTCCTGACTATCCTGGTCTTTGCATTGGTAAATGTTTTGAACGATTCCACACACTAGTGAAGTTTTAGCGTAGGGTACAGCATTGCACAGAACAGGACACACTTACACAGGGTCTCCCAAGATGCCATCGCATTTTGAGAGACCCGAACTGTTACAGTTGTTACAAAAAAAACGTAAAAAAAAATAACATAACAAAAATAGTTCTCTCTCTCGTTCTCTCTCTCGTTCTCTCTCTCGTTCTCTCTCTCGTTCTCTCTCTCGTTCTCTCTCTCGTTCTCTCTCTCGTTCTCTCTCTCGTTCTCTCTCTCGTTCTCTCTCGTTCTCTCTCGTTCTCTCTCTCTCTCTCACACCGCGAAGGTCAGATCAAGGGCAGTCATTTTAGCAATAGATCTCCTCTGTAAATCTAATGTGGTAACCTGTAAAGGCTTTTAAATATGTACGTAGTTTGTCGCCACTGCGCGTTTGTGCGCAATTTTAAAGCATGTCGTGTTTGGTATCCATGAACTCGGCTTAAGATCGTCTTTTTTATTTCATCAAACATTTGGGCAATATGGTGTGTTTTAGTGAATTAAAATGAAAAAAATTGTGTTTTCCCCCCAAAAAATTTGTTTAAAAATCGCTGTGCAAATACTGTGTGGAAAAAAAAAATGCAACACCCACCATTTTAATATGTAGGGCCTTTGCTTTATAAAAATATATGTTTGGGGGTTCAACGTAATTTACTTGCAAAAAATAAATAAAATGTTTTCATGTAAACAAAGTGTCAAAGGGCTTTGTTTTCAATTGGTTAGAAGAGTGGATGATGTGTGACATAAGCTTCCTAATGTTGTGCATAAAATGCCAGGACTGTTCAAACCCCCCCCCCCCCCCCCCCCAAATGACCCCATTTTGGAAAGTAGACACCCCAAGATATTTGCTGAGAGGCATGTTGAGTCCATGGAATATTTTATATTTTGATACAAGTTGCGGGAAAAAGACAATTTTTTTTTTTTTTTGCAGAAAGTTGTCACTAAATGATATATTGCTCAAACAGGCCATGGGCATATGTGGAATTGCACCCCAAAATAGATTTTGTGGCTTCTCATGAGTACGGGGATACCACATGTGAGACTTTTTGGGAGCCTAGCAGCCTACGGGACCCCAAAAACCAAGCACCGCCTTCAGGCTTTCGAAGGGTGTAAATTTTTGATTTCACTCCTCGCTGCCTATCAGTTTCGGAGTTGAATGGAATGCCCAGATGGCACAAAACCCCCTCAAATGACCCCATTTTGGAAAGTAGACACCCCAAGCTATTTGCTGAGAGGTATGGTGAGTATTTTGCAGATCTCGCTTTTTGTCACAAAGTTTTAAAAATTGAAGACATTTTTTTTATTTTTTTTTATTAATTTCCAAAAACAAATGAGAGCTGTAAAATACTCACCATGCCTCTCAGAAAATAGCTTGGGGTGTCTACTTTCCAAAATAAGGTCATTTGGGGGGGGGGGGGGGGGTTGTGCTATCTTGGCATTTTATGGCAATCAAAACTGTGATGGGTACTGAGGAGTGAAATCAAAATTTGCGCCCTTAAAATCCTGAAGGTGGTGCTTGGTTTTCGGGGCCCCGTACGCAGCTGGGCTCCCAAAAAGTCCCACACGTGGTATGCCCGTACTAAGGAGAAGCAGCAAAATGTATTTTGGGGTGCAATTCCACACATAACCATGGCATGTGTGAGCAATATATAATTTGGTGACCACTTCTTTGTAATTTTTATTTTTTTTGTCATTATTCAATCACTTGGGACAAAAAATTAAATAGTCAATGAGCTCAACATGCCTCTCAGCAAATAGATTGGGGTGTGCTATATAACCATGGCATGTGTGAGCAATATATTATTTAGTGACAACTTTTTGTAATTTTTATTTTATTGTTCTCATTAGTCAATCACTTGGGACAAAAAAAAAAAATTCAATGGGCTCAACATGCCCCCACTTTCCAAAATGGGGTCATTTGGGGGGGGGGGTTTGTACTGCCCTGCCATTTTGGCACCTCAAGAAATGATAGTCAGTCATAAATTAAAAGCTGTGTAAATTCCAGAAAATGTACGCTAGTTTTGTAGACGCTATAACTTTCGCGCAAACCAATAAATATACGCTTGTTTTCTTTTTTTTTTTTTTTTTTTTTTAACTAAAGACATGTGGCTGAATACATTTTGGCCTAAATGTATGAATAAATTTGAGTTTATTCAATTTTTCTTATAACAAAAAGTAGAAAATATTTTTCCAAATTTTCGGTCTTTTTCCATTTTATATCGAAAAAAAAAAAAAATCGCAGAGGCAATCAAATGCCATCAAAAGAAAGCTCTATTTGTGGGAAGAAAGGGACGCAAATTTCGTTTGAGTACAACATTGCATGACCGCGCAATTACTAGTTAAAGCAGCGCAGTGCCAAATTGTAAAGACACCTTTTTAAGCTGCATATTGGTCCAGGGCTTAAGTGGTTAAGTGACAATTTTGTCAAACTTGTGGCACGAGTACAGTGTGAAACGCGTTAGCCAGTTTTTGACCAGTGTGACATGATGTGCAAGTGTGTATTTGGATCCCTTTATTTTAAAATAAAGGCTTTTATTTTTGGAGTGCTGCTATCCAGAAGACTTTTTTGTTCCTGTTTGCTGATATTGGCATTGCCTGCACCCTTGGCTGATGGGAGGAGGTAATTTGGAGGATTTCTACACCTGAGCGGCTCCCTTTTCTCTGCTTTTCTAATCAACTATCCGAGCTGCAGGATATGGTGAAAATGCTGCAAAATGGGGTATAGACGTAGAGGACAGACAGAGAAGGAATAATGTGAGAGTGGTGTGGTTGCCGGAGGGGGCTGAAGGGGCTAAGCCAGCCACGTTTTTCTGAAAAATTCTTCAAACGGCAACTAGAAATTGGAATTGACTCCCACTTGCGTGGTTGAACAGGCCCACAGGCAGATGTCAACCTGATGAGTTCCCTCTGCCATTCCTAGTCAGATTCCTGAGCTACAGGGACCGGGACATGATCTTCATTAGCAGAATCCAGTTAACACCAGGAGCTGGGTTTTGAAATTGCCTGTGTGATATTATTCCCTGATTTCTCTGCAGAAACTCAGAAAAAGTGATTCTCCTTGAATGATATATGGAAAAGATTGCGAGCTAAGGATATACAGTACAACATGCTATATCCCAGCAGGCTGTGTGTCCTGCACAATGAAGCAGTGAAATTTTTTGTTAACCCACTTGACATCTGAGAATGGCTGGACAGCTGAAGATTGCCTGGGCTCTGATAAGTATTGCTTATTCACTTTGTTGCACCTGTTGTGCCTTTATCCAGGTCATCCCATTTATTCCTGTAGGGGATTGATTTCATGTCTCCCTTGCTCAATTAAAGTGGTTGTAAACACTTTTTTCTTTCTTCTACCTATAGGTAAGCCTAGAATCAAGCTTACCTATAGGTAGTGGACATATCTCCTAAACGTGCGCCGTTTAGGCGATATTTCACTTGTAGTCCGCCGAAGAAACGTGCAGTTTCTTCCCTAGCGTGTGCTGGTATCGTGTGCATGTGCGGGAGTGACATCACGCGGCTCCGGCGAATCACAGAGCTGGAGTCCACGGCCCGGAAGGTGGAGGGGCGAGAAGATGGACACAGCCTACATAGGGGGCAGCGCTGGATTCTTTTGCAGGTAAGTGTCACATAATGGGCTAGTATGCGATGCATACTAGCCCATTATGCTTTTAATTTGCAGGGAGCAAAAGAGGAAGTAAAACCCATTCGGGTTTACTTCCTCTTCAACACATATTTGAACCTGACATGTTTTATATCTACTATAAGTCAATAGATGGCGCCAGATATCCAGTCTCGCCTTTTTCTATCACTCAGTTTTTTGCTCTGTAATGCTCCTTGTCCTGTTTTAAAGTGGAGTTTTCTGGAACTCACAAGAACTTTTAATTGATCTGTCGAACACTTGAACCATCGGGTGAACTACCAAGAACTTTTTTTGTATTTGATATTTGGAACTAAATCTGCATACCGGACTTTGTCTTTTTTGGTTCTGGTACAATGGCAGGGGGGTTTTGTTTCAGTTTATGCTCAGTTCCCAGCTCTCACAGGTATTTTGGCACCAATTACAGGTGGCGGTGCCCACTTATTTCAGTTCCCTCTGTAGCATTGTTTTTGCTTTGGCTATCGGGCTCCAGCTATACAGTATTTAAACTCTATTGTCATGGCTAACCCAATTAAAATAGTATCTTGGAATGTGCAGGGACTAAATGGCAAATTCAAACAGGCCACAGTACAGTATTACAGTATCTTAAGTAGGGCTGGGCGATTTTCCCCCCCCAAAAAAAATCTGCAATTTTTTTTTTTTTTTTATTATATTAATTGAAGTGCATCAACAAACAAAATTGCAAAGGCAAACCCTTTCTCTAACTGCAAAGTCAGTGTGCAACAAAGATTGTTAACCACTTCCTGCCCCGTCAATAGCAGATTGACGTCCGGGAAGTGGTTGTGTTATCCACACTGGACGTCATATGACGTCCTGCGGGATAACAGCCGCCGCGCGCTCGGGGGGCGCGCATCGCGGCGATCGGTGGGTCAGTCTGACCCACCGCTACACTGATCTCGGTAAAAAGCCTCCGGCGGAGGCTTTTTACCACGTGATCAGCCGTGTCCAATCACGGCTGATCACAATGTAAACAGGAAGAGCCGTTGATCGGCTCTTCCTCACTCGCGTCTGACAGACGCGAGTAGAGGAGAGCCGATCGGCGGCTCTCCTGACGGGGGGTTCGCGCTGATTGTTTATCAGTGCAGTCCCCCCTCGGATACCCACACTGGACCACCAGGGAAGCCCCCCAGGACCACCAGGGAACCCCAAGCATGTGGATGGCCAGGTAAGTCCCCCATGGCCATCCACATGCACAAAGAGATAAAAAATATATGCCAATCAGTGCCCACAAATGGGCACTGATTGGCACCATCATGGCACCAAAAAAAAATGCATGATGCCCAGCAATGCCAGCCACCAGTCATCAGTGCCACCTACCAGTGTCCATTAGTGCCACCTATCAGTGCCCATCCGTGCCCATCAGTGCCGCCTATCAGTACCCATCATCAGTGCCACCTCATTGGTGCCACCTCATTGGTGCCCATCAGTGTCGCCTTATCAGTGCCCGTTGGTGCCGCCTTATCAGTGCCCGTCATTGAAGTAGAAAAGGTACTTATTTACAAAAAAATAAATAAACAGAAACAAAGAAAAACTTAGTTTTTTTCAAAATTTTCATTCTTTTTTTATTTGTTATGTAAAAAAAAAAAATCGCAGAGGCGATCAAATACCACCGAAAGAGAGCTCTATTTGTGAGAACAAAATGATAAAAAAATTGTTTGGGTACAGTGTTGCATAAAAGCGCAATTGTCATTCAAATTGCGACAGCGCTGAAAGCTCAAAATTGGCTTGGGCAGGAAGCTGTATAAGTGCATGGTATTGAAGTGGTTAAACATCCAAATTATTAATACTGTATTTGGATTTAGCTAATAAAACAACAAAAAATCTTAAGGTTACTCTTAGTTGAATTGAACTGTGCCCGTGCCTCACTGTGCCCAATGCCTCACTGTGCCCATGCTTCAATCACTGTGCCCGTACCTGATGCAGATTTTCATGGGATACGGATTTTACTGCCATTCCAGTATTCAAAAGCCGCGCCGCTTCCTCGTCTGTGATAGGCGGAACACTCAATTTCCCAGCATTTAGTGTTCCGCCTATCATGGACATCCGCTCATCCTCATAACACAGACGAGGATGAGAGGATATCCGTGATAGGCTGAACACTGCCTGCTGTGAAATTGAGTGTTCCGCCTATCACAGACGACGAGGACTCGGGAGGCGCGGATTTTGAACACTGCAATGGCCGCCGTCTGTCTGCATGACACGCTGATCAGGTAGGCAGACGGCGGCTTGCGGTTAGTTAGTGTTACATTACATCTACTCGCTGCGGCGAGTAGATGTGATTGGGGTAACGCCGCCCAGTGCCATTTCGGATACGCCCCCTGCAGCCCTGCTACGGAAACTTTGAAGGAAAAAAATTTAAAAAAATTTAAAAAAAATCGATTTTCTTCAAATCTGAATCGATTTGAACTCAAAACTCGATTCAAGATTAAAATCGATTTTTTCCCCAGCCCTAATCTTAAGCAATCTAGGCCACATGTCATCCTCCTACAGGAGACACACCTGGATGGTAACAGGATACCCGCACTGCGTAGACCCAGAATTCAAAAGGCATTTAATGCTACAGTATGTTCTCCACTTTTGCTAGGGGAGTGTTCATTTTTACCAGCAAGGCTGTTCCCTGTACTATCCACCAGGTGTTTTTGGATGGGGGGGGGGGGGTGATATGTGGCACTGGTTTTGGACATTTGCTATTATAAGCTGTTGGTGAATATTTACTGTGTGTATAGATAGATTTACTTGCCACCCCAATTTAATGTGCAACTATTATATGACCTACCGTATATACTGGAGTATGAGCCGACCTGAATATAAGCCGAGGCACCTCATTTTACTACCAAAAACTGGGAAAACTTGACTCGAGTATAAGCCTAGGGTGTCCATCTGCATGCCTCACTGTGTCCATGCCTCACTGTGCCCCTGACTAGACTGACGTTTAACATGGGAGTCTATGGAAGGGGTGCCCAGCTTTGAAAAATCGTTGCTACCCGGCCGTAGGTCCTCCAGGCAAAAGACCTTGCACACGTGTAGAGGAGAAATAGGGCTACATGTGTGCTAAGTTTAGGGTCCAGGGAACCTACATCCGGGCCGTTACCGGGTCCCCAGGTTTCGGGAGACCAGGCGCAAAAAGGTGACTCAAGTATAAGCCGAGGAGGGCATTTTCAGCTCAAAAATGTGCTGAAAAACTCTGCTTATACTCGAGTATATACGGTAATTTTAAAATTGGCTTCTCGTGCCCATCTCCCATTGCTGCTGATGGGGGACTTCAATGCTACTTTGGATGCATTGGACTCCTCCAATCCGGGTAGGATGGGGGTCTGTGGAGCTCCTATCCTGGCATTAATGAACTATGGCGTTATAAAAAAAAAACACTGATAGATACTACTCGCACCTGTCGCAGTCCCATCGTTTATCGGCCAGGATAGATTTGGCTTTTGGCAACACAGCTCTGTTGCCATTTCTGCAGGGGATTGAGTAATTGGTGGGGGGCATATATGATCATAATTCACGTTCTCTCTCCTTGGCCTCCCCTGCAAGGTAAGGGTCAAGTAGCTGGAAACTTTCTCCTGGATGGTTGCATTATGATCAGGTGTCCTCTCGCCTACTAGATTCGGTTACCGCATACTGGACAGCTGACGAGTCGGCGGACCCCTCCGATGGGATGCTTTTAAGGCAGTAGCCTGGGGGGAATGTATATCTGCTATAAAGATGGTGAGGGTGGAGCAGAATGCTTAGATTCTTTCGCTACAAGAAAGGGAAAGGAAATGTGCGGAGGACAACGATGGTAACCCCTTGGACGACTCCTACTCTGCCTTGTTAGCGGCCACGTGTCTGCTCTCCTTACATGTCAATAACTTGGCACATACGGAGGCTAGTCATAAAGCTAATTTTCTATTCTCGGAGGGTGATAAAAATTTTAAACTGTTGGCAATGTTGGTAGCGGACTATAACCAGATTGCGAATCTTCCTGTCATCAAATGTAAGAATGAAGACCTAGCTAATGATCCCTCTGTTATGAATGAGTTTAGGGATTTTTTTTCCCACTCTTTATGCACCCATCCCAAAATACGATGAGACAGCCCTAGATACACTCTTGGAGGGTCTTGTTCTCCCGAGTTTGTCGGACTCAAATCGACTGGCTCTGGACGCCAAGATTACAAACAAGGAGGTCGTTTCAGCTATTTTTGCCTTTCCACCTCATAAGGCCCCTGGGCCTGATGGGTTTCCTGGTGATTTTTTTACAAATCTTATGTAGATCAGTTAGCCCCTAGACTTTCTGCACTTTTGGAATACTGCTTGCAACAGCAAAGGCTCCCTGACTTGATGCATATATTGTTCTACTATTGAAACCAGGTAAGGACACCCTTGAATGCTCTTCATACAGGCCTATTGCCCTACTGAGCATGGACCTGAAAATCCTAACGAAAGTGTCGGCAAATAGACTTGCTAAGATTTTCTATTTTCTCTGGTAGATATTGATCAGAAGGGCTTTATCCTGGCAAAAGTCTACTGACATGAACCTGAGAAGACTATTTACGCACCTACAACTTCCTAACCTTGACTCCCCCTACTAGAATCATAGTGTCTATCGATATTGAAAAAGCTATTGATTCGATAGACTGGCAGTATATGCTCACAGTTCTGGAGAAAATGGGTTTCTGCCTAGTCTTTAAGTGGATCTCGCTTCTCCTATAGTAATCCTAGGATGGCGATTTGGTTGGGGATCAACACTTCCCCTTTTTTTTGGCTAAGGGCACCAGGCAGGGTTGCCACCTGTCACCCTTCCTATTTGCTCTTATTATGGAACTACTGGCGGTAGCCTTGAGATCGTCATGGGAGGTTAAGGCAATCAGAGTGGGAACTATTGATGAGGGTCTGGCGCTTTATGCAGATGACTTGTTGCTTTTCCTATAAGACCCGAGAGATTCGCTGACAGCGGCACTGTTTATTATTTATGAATTCACTACCTTCTCGGTTTTGAAGGTTAACTGGAACAAGTCCTCCATCTTGCCATTAGACGCAGGTGCTAAAGAGGTAGCGGACCCACACTTGCCATTACGGTGGGTTTCCATGGTCACTTATTTAGGAGTCAGTCACGGCAAATGTTGCGGATTATATGCTTTTTAACCTGTTGCCCTTACGGACTGTGACATTGATGTATCTCGGATACCCCAGGTGGGCACATCCGCCAGACTTGTGTCTCCTGTCCTCCAAACGCACCCGCAGCCTGCAGATTCGCCATTACCAGCCCTTAACCCCTCAATCACGAGACAATCCACACAGGTGTTGAGGGTTAAACATGCAGAGCATCAACTCCTTTGAATTTAATAAACATACACTTTTACACACAGTTAGGGACACTCACCTTAGCCTTGTCATGGGGGGGGGGGGTAGGGGACATTGAAACAGACATTGAAACAGAGACTACAGTTAAACCTAAAGGGATTATGGTAAGCAGGCACCCGCTCAATACACATCCCCTGCGGAGACATGTCTGCAGTCCAGACCTTTGTCTACGTGCCATGAACCAACACAGTTAAACACAGGGGGGGGGGGGATGGGGGAGAAGGGATGTAGCATTACATTATCTCAATGCCAGCTTGTCCCCAAGTCTCTGTCTCTTCTGGGCCATAATCTGTGGGTAAGAGGCCAGCCCACAGTCCCTTCCAAAACACACAGTGACAGTGGGTTCTGTCACACTGACCTTCTTTAAACAAAGTCCAGGCATGGCCAAAACGTCCCTTTTTTAATAGGGAGGATTCATCTACTAAAGATGACAATTCTCCCAATTTTTTTTTTTTTTTTTTGGAGAAACGCACCCATATGGATCTCTAAATTGTTCTTTAAAAAGTTGGATGGCATCACCTGCTCATTCCTATGGTCCCTTAAGCCACCCAGGATAGGGCTGAAGGTACTCCAGGAGCCCTGGGTTCAGGGAGGGTTAGCCTTGCTTAATAGGGAGAAATATTATATAGCAAGCCAAATGGTGTTTGCTCACCGTTGGCTGATTTATGATGGGGATTCAGCCTTGGTATTAGAAGCGGCACACCTGAGATATGAATCTTTACGTTTGGCCATTCATAGCGGTACCAAGTCGGATCGTCCCCTTAAAATGTCTATGAAAGCCACCATTAAAGCACGGGAGGAGGTGGTTAGGCTGGCCTGCCCCAATCATCTAGGTTTTTCTCCCTAAACTCCCTTGTGGATGAATCCCAGATTGCCTCACTTTTATTCTTATGATGATCCCATAGTGTGGGTGTCTACGGGAATCAAACTACTAAAAGACATTACTAGAGATGGGGAATTAACCTTTGATCTGCTCAAGCACAGACATGACCTTACCAACTCCTATTACTTCAGGTTTTTCCAGCTGCGACATGCCTTCCAGGCCCAGTTTAAGAAAATGAGCATTGAGTCCTTTTCCTCAGAATTAAAAAACCTGCTTATGTCTGAGGAACTTCCTAAAACGTTATCTGTTGCATACAAAGTTATATAAAAAGGCCGTTGGCAGTGGTTTAATGTAGGGAACGGTGGGAAGCAGAGGTCTCTAACATTCAAGGGGAGAAGTGGGGTGACATGTGGGATCATCCCTTTCAGCACCTGGTTGCTGCAAGAGATAGACTGATTCACTTTAAATTCTAAATGCCATATATCCGAATGTTCCGGCGAACTGTTGGAGGTGTTTCTTTTCACCGGCAGCTGCTGACCATATGTTTTGGAGACGCCCTCAGATCCAACAGTTCTGGACTGAGGTTACCTCCTGCATAGCAGGTGTCTTAGTGATCCCAATTCCATCGACAATTAGAGTGTTTATCCTGGGATTGTTGGAGGAAGTGGTCCCTTCTCGGGCACACAGAACCCTAATAATATCCTACTGTTATTATGGTAGGAAGGCCATCTTATTACACTGGAGGGAATTGGAGGACCCTAGCCTACCATTCTGGAAAGGGCTGGTGAATTCAATGATGCCGTATTACAAAGTGACATGCTTGTCAAGAGTATGTGGGAAGATATTTAATAAGGTGTGGCAGGCATGATATAACTCTCATTTAACAGTGGGATAAAATTAAATATTGAATTTAACAATTAAGCCTACACCCTTTTAAAAACTAGGTTGGAGATGGGTGAAACTTGAAGCCCAGTAAGTAATGGGGTGGAATATACTTTAGGGGATTTTTAGATCTTAATGTTGATGGAGTTTACTGCTGAGGGTAAATGGGCACTGCACAAAGACTTCTCAAGGTATTGATTTAAGAACTGGGTGCATTTGTGTCCGGATGTAAATAGTTTGAAGGGGAGCGTGGTTGAATGAAGTCTTGTGTTAGGGTTAAGTCTGTTGAATGTCTAGTTAGTTACTGTTAGTTTGTATGTCAAATGTAAATGTTGGCCATGTAAGTGACTCTGTGTTGTGCTGAGTCACTTTTCTACAATATGTCTCTTATAAAACTTTAGAAATAATTTTCCAAAAAAAGACAAGGCAACATAATACATGTGCTAAAACCTTGAAGCGTAAACCCCACGATATTAAGCGGGCCAAATTCTGAGGCTTGAATCAGTCCAAAATACATTAGTGTGGGTACATTGAAATGTCAATAGAGCAAAGCATCATACAAACAGACAATTCTGGATCATATGTGGGTTATGATGTTTTTTAACTAGAAAACTGTAGGAAAGAGGGGAAAAGGAGGTGAGGGGGAACTACGAGGGGGGGGGGGGGGGGAGTTGAAGAGGAAAGGGGGACGATTACAGTGGATATAAAAATATACACCCCTGTTAAAATGTCAGGTTTCTGTGTAGTAAAAAAAATGACACAGAAATAATTTTTAGAACTTTTTCCACTTAATGTGACTTATCTGTACAACTCAGTTGAACAACAAACGGAAAACTTTTAGGTGGAGGCAAGTAAAAATACCAAACTAAAATATGTTTGCATAAGTGTGCACACTCTTGAATAAATACTTTGTTGAAACACCTTTTTGATTTTTTTACAGCCCTCTTCCGATCACCCCACAGATTTTCAGATTCAGATCTGGTCTCTGCCTGGGCCATTCCAAAACTTTAATCTTCTGGTGAAGCCATTTCTTTGATTTGGATGTATGCTTTGGGTCATTGTCATGCTGAAAGATGAAGTTCCTCTTCATGTTCAGCTTTCTAGCTGAAGCCTGAAGGTTTTGTGCCAATATTGACTGGTATTTGGAACTGTTGATCGTTCCCTCTACCTTGACTAAGGCCCCTGGTCCAGCGAAAAAAGAAAAACCAAAGCGTGATGCTGCCACCACCATACTTCACCGTGGGTATGGTGGTGTTTTGGTGATGTGCATTGTTTTTGCGTCAAACATCTTTTGGAATTATGGCCAAAAAGTTCAACCTTGGTTCCATCAGACCATAACACATGCTTTTGGGAGACTTCAGATGTGTTTTTGCTAAATTTAGCCGGGCTTGGATGTTTTTCTTTGTAAGATGAGGCTTCCGTCTTGCCACTCTACCCCATAGTCCAGACATATGAAGACTACGGGAGGTTGTGGTCACATGTTCCACACAGCCAGTACTTGCCAAATATTCCTGCAGCTGCTTTAATGTTGCTGTAGGCCTCTCTGCAGCCTCCCTGACCTGTTTTCTTTCTTGGTAATGTCACTGTTGTGCCATATTTTCTCCACCTGATGACGGTCTTCACTGTGTTCCATGTTATAGCTAATGCCTTGAAATTTTTTTTATTTATTTTTTTTGCCTTGAAAATTATTTTGTACTCTTCTCCTGACTGATACCATTTAACAATGAGATCCCTTTGATGCTTTTGGAAGCTCTCTGTGGACCATGGCTTTTGCTATAGGATGAGAACTGAATTTTATTTGGGTTTAATCCGAGGCATTTTAAATGATGGCAGGTATGTACTGACTCCTATTTTTTTTTTTTTGTAAATTTCTTTTTATTGAAGATTTTAATACAGACATACAAACATAAGCCGCACAACGCAGCAACACAACGAACCAGGTTCCGTTAGGTGGAACCAATGTCCCTAAACAAACAAACAAAAAAAAAAAAATACCCAATCAACCCCCACCCCCCGAAAAAAAAAAAAAAAAGGGGAGGAAAACAAAGGAATGCACAGACTTCGAGTTCCCGAAGGAGACAGATACATAATCCGGCAGGGCAATGATGCCCCCGCCCACCAGAGGAGGTGTCGCACACATCACAGCCCCACCCCCCCCCCCCACCCCATACCCCATCAGGAGAAATATGGACCCCACAGCCATCAGTACATTATTGATCTATAGTGTATTTATGTCAAAATCACCACCACCCCAGGATCTCAATCCACTTGTTCATGAAAGTTTAATAAGGATCACTCACCAAGTTACCTATGTTTAATCAGAAACTGTGTCTGTGGATGCCATCCAACCCCCCCAAACCTTTTCAAACTTGGCCTCTACCCCCCTACTCAAATAAGTTGCCTTCATAAAAAGGAATTGCCTTGTTGATCAGGGACTTCCAAGAAGCCAGAGTCGGGGCAGTGGCCTTTTTCCAGGACAGGATAATGAGTTTTTTGGCGTAGAACAGCAGGAGGGTGAGTAGAGTTCGTATAGCCCTAGTGGTAGCCAAGGTCTCATCCAAGCTTAGCAGGCACACCTCAACCGTAAGGGGGACTGAAAGGGATGTGACCGACCGGACACATTCTGAAATATCCTGCCAGTAGGGCTTGATATGAGGACAGTCCCAAAAAATGTGCATGAAGTTCGCAAGGGGTGCCGAACACCTCCAACAGACAGAGTGGTGGCTCCCGAACATCCTAGCTAACCTAGCTGGAGTAAGATAAATTCTGTGCAAAAATTTATATAGGATCAGACGATCCCTAGTAGAGATGAGACACCGGAATGGTGCCCCCCAAATATCATCCCAATCATCTCCATCCAATCCAGGGACCTCCACCTCCCAGGCCAGCCTGCAAGCCCCCATCAACATGACCGTGTCAGGAAAAAGGTCCCTGTACAGACTGGAGACCGGCTTAGACAAAGAGTTGCTGCGTGTCAGTAGTTCTAAGTCACTGGGGTCAAGGTCAAGAGGATCCCCACCGAATTGAGAGCAAAAAGCATGTCTTAGTTGAATATATCTAAAGAAGTGTGAGTTTGGTAGACCATACCGCTCTTTCAGGTCATCAAGTCATCAGAGAGCCATTCGACACTATGTGGTGCAAAGTCTTAATCCCAAATTTAGTCCAGACTACCGGGTCTGTGTAGTCGAAGAAATGCGTTAAGTTTGGATTTCTCCATAGGGGTAGGTTAGGGGAAAATCTGCTGGGCCCGGAGGGCCTGAGCCCCTGAGCCACGGACCATGCCTTGATAACTGAGCGCATGGAAGAAGTGAGCAAGTATGGAGCCTTCGGTCCTCTGTATACCAAGAGGGACAGCGCCTCGTACGATCCCACACAGGCAGCTTCCAGTGATACCGAGGCATCATCTGTGGGGGTAGTTAGCCAGCGGCGAGCCACTGTCAACTGGCCAGCAAGGAAATATTTATAAAAATTTGGTACCGCTAAGCCCCCTTCCCCCCAGGGCTGCTGTAGTATGGCCAATCTCAGACGTGGGATCCCCCCGTGCCACAAAAAGGAGAGCAAGCTATCAATTAATTTAAAAATAGATTTGGGGATCCATACTGGGGAGTTTCTAAGGACATACAAGAATAAAGGTAAAATTTTCATTTTAATTAAATTTATCCTCCCAATAAGTGACAAAGGGAGGTTTTTCCAAGCATGTAGTTTCCTTTTAAGAATGGCCAGCAACGGTGAAACGTTGAGACCTATGAAGTCCGTGACTGAGTTGGTTATCGTGAGTCCTAAGTATTTAATTTGAGTGACCCACTGTAGGGGATTATCAGGGTCCGCCGGCCCAGACATGGGATGGGAACGCAGGGGAAGTATTTTGGACTTAGTCCAATTAACCTTGAGGCCAGAGACCTCAGTAAAATTACCTAGGAGCGACAGTGCTGCCTGCAGGGAAGGTCCCGTGTCACGAATAAACAGTACCAGGTCGTCTGCATAAAGGGCTGTTGTTTCAGTCAGAGTACCCACGCTGATCCCCTGAATTTGGGGGGACGAGCGCAACGCAATTGCGAGAGGCTCCACGACCAGTGCAAATAGCCCCGGTGAAAGGGGACACCCCTGTCTGGTGCCCCTGGACACCGGGAAGGCTTCCGATACCCCGCCATTAAGGCGGAGAGCAGCTACTGGATGGTCGTAGAGCAGCGATATCCACTTAAGGAACGTGGGGCCAAATCCCATACGTTGCAGCACAGTTGACATGTACCTCCAATCAATGGAGTCGAAAGCCTTCTCCAGGTCAAAAAACACGAGCTCCCCCCGATGAACTTTCAGCGGTCAGTTGAGTATGAGTATATACCCTCCGGATGTTAACGTCCGTGGCTTTTTTAGGCATGAACCCCGTTTGGTCTGGCGAAATCAAGTGGTCAAGTATTTTCATTAATCTGTTGGCGATCATCTTGGTAAGTATTTTGAGGTCCATGTTGAGCAGCGCTATGGGCCGGTAAGAGGAGCAGGAAAGAGGATCCTTGTCTGGCTTGGGCAGCAGCACAACATGAGCCCCATAAAATGATACCGGAAGGGTCTCAGCATCAAGACAATCCCCATAGAGTCGCAAAAGCCTAGATGACAGCAGCTCCAGATAAGTTTTGTACCACTCTGCAGGAATCCCATCAGGGCCCGGCGATTTACCATTAGGGAAGGAGGCAACTGCAGTTGCCAATTCTTTTTCCGTAAAGGGGGCCTCAAGACTATCAGCCACCTCCTCTGGCAAAACCGGGATATGGAGGGAGTCCAGCATGTCCGTCAAAACCTTGAGGTCATATGGTGGGATAGAAGAGTATAATCCTGAATAGAAGGAGACAAACTCCTTCATGATACCCTCTCTATCTTTTACCAAATTGCCTTCTGATGAGCGGATACATGGTACCACTGTATGTGCCTGGGAATCTGCTGTCAGGATGGCCAATAACTTTCCATTTTTGTCTCCTTTCTCAAATAATTCCTCAGCCCTATTTTTAAACACACATTGAGTGAGGCCCTGGAAATGAACCAGTAATTCCCGTCTAGCCTTCTGTAACTCAACCACAGTAGAGGGAGAGGGTGAATCAGCATTAGATTTTGCACATCTAAGTTCATGAGCCTGGAGTTCCTGAGATTTGGCATTCTTTTCCACCCTAGCAGCTTTTATGGCAGACACATACACCCCCCGAGTTGACGCCTTAAAGGCATCCCACACTACTGCTGAGTCTGCTGATCCCTCATTGAACTCCCAGAAGTCCTTCAGGTGCGGCGAGACCAAGGCCTCCACCGTGGACTCCCCCATCCACCCCGGGTGCAACCTCCAAACCCCCGCAGGACGGTCCCGTAGGAAACAGAGTGTAACCTGTAGGGGGGTGTGATCAGAGATCCCCCCGGCCAGATATCTAACCTCTGAAACCAGGGGAAGTAGAGCTGGGTTGGCAAAGGCCATATCAATGCGGGAGGAAGAGGTACTGAGATGGGAGAGATAGGAGAAACCTCGCTCTCCAGGGTGCTTCCAACGCCAGAGCTCCTCCAGCACCGCAGAGTCTGCCCAGTGTGCTAAGTCAAGGTTCTGCACCCGCGTCGGATTGGAGGTATCCAGTGCGTAGTCCAGGATATTGTTAAAATCACCAGCCACCAGTAGCTTCAATGGGCCAAAGGTGGCGACTTTTGCCAGGACAGTGTACAGAACCTCACTCTTGAAAGGGGGTGGGAAATAAATGTTTGCTATAGCCAATAACGGAGTCAATGTCAAGCACTACAATCACATAGCGCCCCTGAGGGTCTGTAACCACATGTTCAATAGAGCAAACCAATTTTTTGTGAAGTAATATAGCCACCCCCCTAGCATAAGTAGAGTATGTAGAGTGTATAGTTCTCTGCAGCCAGTTTCTGTTCAGGGAGAGAATTCTACTACCCGTCAAGTGGGTCTCTTGCAAAAGGACCACATGAGGGTTTTGGGATTTAAGGTACTGAAGGACCATCGATCTTTTAAACTTTGAATTCAACCCACGTACGTTCCATGTGATAATTTTTAAATCATTCATACAGTAGTGATCTGTAAGGCATGTAGACAGGATAAGTGAAATTGGAGGGGAGGTAGGGGGGGAGGGAACCCAGATGCAGAGAACCACACCTCCCCAGACAGCAGCATAAAATCAGTATAGACTGTGCAAGGCACACGGTAGGTCTAGCAGCATAAACCCTCCGGGCAAGACTCAAAAACCAAACAAAAATCCCCAAAAACTGAAACAGAACCAAAAAAATTTAAAATAGAAAACACAGTCTATAGTCCCAACTCCCTGTTTGCTCCGGGTGAACAAAGTAGAAAAACATTCGGAGAAACTTAAGTCCCAAAACAGTTACAAAAATTAGCGGACTCTTCCAAGAGTTCATCCACTCAAAAAAGAAAAAAGGGTTTTGTGGAGACGTATCAGTAGGTCATAACGCCCCCAAACAGTACCTGAGCTCCCGCAGTGACCGGATAAGCAGTCTCAGTCCACTCAGAACGATCACCCCGCTGGGGACAAGGATTGTCAATAGGAGAAACAGCCATTCAAAGGATAACAGTCACAACCACTCCCGGTGACAACTTGTAAAGCGTCTGTATTTACAGACCGGCGGCCAGGCCCATCCAGGTAACAAACCACCCTCCTAGGCAATGGAATCCAACCAGTCGACTGCATCTGACGGACACTCAAAAAACTTGGCAGAACCATTGTGGATGACCTTTAGGCGACTAGGGTACAACATGTTGTATGTCAAGCCTTTCTCTCGTAGGCGTCTGCGCACATCTGTGAAGGAGCGTCTTTTCTTTTGTAGGTCAGGAGAAAAATCTGGAAACAGGTGAATCACTGCATTGTCGTATTTCAGATCAGGATGTTTACGAGCCTCCGCCAGTATCGTATCTCTGTCCCTGAAATTTAACAGACGGACCAGAAAAGCACGCGGCATCAAACCAGCAGGCCTCGGTCCATTGGGCACCCTGTGCGCACGCTCCACTATGTATACTGGGGAAAGATGTTGTAGTCCCAGGAGTTGCTTGAAGAATGCTTCAGCAAACAATGCAGGGTTAGGCCCCTCTGCGCCCTCTGGGAGCCCAACCACCCTCACATTATTGCGCCGAAGGCGGTTCTCTGCGTCATCTGAGCGTGCCATGAGGACCTTGACCTTTTGCTGGAGGTCAGCTAGGGCCTGAACAGTGGAAGCAGTAGTGTCCTCCACTGCTGAGACGCGGTGCTCTGCCTCTGTAAGGCGGCCTCTAAATTTGTCCATATCATGTCTGATCAACCCACACTCAATAGACAGTGCATCTATTTTCCCCTCCACAGATGACTTACTGTCTGCGATGGCCGCCAGGATTGCAGCAGTGGACTGGGCTCCATACAGCTCTGAGTCCGCCTGAGAGGTGGAAGAGGAGCCGTCCGGATCAGGGGTCATAGCCGCCGCCATCCAGGTGTCAGTTTGCACCGCTACGGACGCTGGATGCAGGGAGATGACAGGCAAGATGGCCGCCGCACGAGTCTTCGGCGGCTCGGTCCGGTCGCTGTGGGAGGCTGCCTTCTTGTTCAATTTGCGCTTACCGGGCATGGGGAGAACCGGAGCAGCTCCCCAGACAGCAGGCAAGTGTTTACTCAGCAGGATGGCGGTGTTAGAGCCAGGATTTCGGCGGATTCGTTAGGCGGATGGCGGGAGCTACAGCGGCGCACGTCTCCTCTCTCTCACATCCCAGCCACGCCCCCCCCACTGACTATTTTTAACATGAGTTTGAATGTGATTGCTTAAATCGGAACACCGCTACATCCCGTGTTATAAGATGGTATGCACACTTATGCAACCACTGTATTTTATCCTTTTATTTCAAACGATTTCAGTTTGTTTTTCTATTGAGTGGTACAGTTTATAGGTCACATTTAAAGGTGGAAAAAGACCTGAAATGCTTTATTCTCTATTTTTTTTTTTCTACATCACAGAAACCTTATATTTTAACAGGGGTGTGTAGACTTTTTATATCCATTGTAGGCCAGTAGGGACCACGTGATCCATGCAAGGCGAGGGCACACAAAAAGGGATGTGGATTGTTATTACACTAAGGGCAACTGGGACTTTCCAGAGGGAGAGGGGGCTGGAGTCAGTTGGATCTGCTGGAAAGCATCTGAATAGAAGTGCCGCTAGTGAAACCATGTATTGTGGAATTATGTGTTAATCCTTGAGAGCTGGTTAAATCTTCTACATGGGTAACTTCCATAGGGCCTGAATGCAGAAACAGACTGCATTGACCAAATGAGTAAGGACTGATTTGTTAGCTACTTTAAGAGTAACATTTGTCATTGATATTTTCTTGGGCTTTGTACGCGAATCCACAAAGCGCCAACATGTGCACTTCCAGCATCAAAATGCACACACACAGCACAAAACAATTCCTTTGTGCTTAAAAGCACGTTTGTATCTAGCTTAGAGATGTAAAATGTCCGGAAATTTTGAAGCTCGGAGAAAAAAAACGAAAATTTTCGGAAAAATTTAAAAGAATGCTACGTTTCCACTTTTTTGTCTTTTTAAAAATTGAAAGTCATTCTGTTACTAGAACGTTGAGAAAAACTATGTGCATTGTCCTCATTGTCCTCTTCACTTCGATCCATGAAGGATTTTTTAATATCTACAGGACACTTGTAGCATACAAGAATGTGTTTTGTCATCCTGGTAGGATTTGGAAATGCATATTTCATTTGACAATATTTGCAAATCACATTTTTCTTTTTTTTTGTTTAATATATTTTTTATTGAGAAGCTATGTAGATACAACAATAGAAACAGATACAAAGAAAATGGTACTTCGGGTTAGAAAACAAAGGAGAGTCAACCCGTTTTAGAATGAAAACATCTTGAGTAACCCAAGTACAATGAAATAAACAACAAGTCAATTAACAAATATAGAAGAGAGGAGGAAAAAGGAGGAAGAAAAGAAAAAAGGTGAAAAGAAAGGGGGGGCTAGGAGAGAGGGGGCAAGGGAGGGGGAGCAGGAAGGGGAGAGGGGAGGCTGGCATACTTGGCAGTAGCAATGAGCAAATATCAAATACGTTTACAGTAGGAAGATCTTAGAGGGAGGTTAGTGCCTCCACAGTCAATATAAATGTAACAAAAACAGTACCAGGAATAGCGGTTAAGCTATGTAAGAAGCTTGGGCAGCTCAAGGGGAGGAGGAGATGTCTTTGTAGTATTGGGTGGAGAGGAAGGAGGACCAGGGTGCCCAGGTTAGGTTATGCTGTTTAGTAGTGTCTCTCGCAATGTGGGTGAGTTCCTCCATGAGACATACTACTGAAACTTTTTGTATCCAGGTCTTTATGGATGGAGTTGTGGGTTGGCCCCAGAGGGTAGGTATGAGAGCTTTAGCAGTATTGAGGAGATGTGGCGTGAGTGTACGTTTATATCTTCCTATGGACATCGAGGTAGCGTGAAAGAGGACTATCCACGGATCCATAGGTAATCTAACTGTGGTGACTTGGTGAATCAGGTCTAGTACTTCAGTCCAGTAGGGGCGAATAAGGGGGCAAAACCACCATATGTGGGCATGAGTGGCATTTTGACCACAATTCCTCCAGCATAGCGGGGAGTTAACAGGGAACATGCGGTGAAGTTTAACAGGCGTGTGGTGCCATCTAGTAAGAAGTTTAAAGTTAGACTCAGCCATGGAAGAAGCCAAAGAGGAGACTTGGGTAAGCTGGAGAATTTTGTCTTTAGTCTTGTCTGTGATAGTAGCATCCAGATCAGCCTCCCATCTGGGCAAGTAGTTTGGGTACACAGGACTCTGCAAATTTATGAGCGCTTTGTAGAACTGGGAGATGCTGTGTATAGGGGGGTCCTTATGGAGAAAAAGCTGTTCAATACCATTTAGGTCTTGGATGCCCCGTAATGGTTGGGGGAGAGTTTGAAGGAAGCATTTCAGTTGATTATATCTCCATGTGTCTATAAATGTAATTGGTTTATGCCCCAAAATTTCTGGCAAAGGTTTAAGGGTGTTGGAGGATAGGACATGATATAGCTGGAGAGGGCCACTGGGCGACCAGGATTTAAATCCTGGGTCAAAGAAGCCTGGCATAAAGTATTTATAATGTAGCAGGGGGGTTAGTGGGGAGTCATAAGACCACGCAAATTTTCTATGGAGACCATCCCAAACGTCCAATGAGGATGTGGTGAGAGGCGATGTGTTGTGCGAGAGGTTTCTAGAAGGGCGTGGGATCCACGGGGCCGTGGAGAGATCTGAATCACTTAAGGAATATTCCAATTGTACCCAAAGTTTAGAAGCAATGGCATACTTCCAGTCTGCTATACGTGACAGAATAATAGCATTATAATAGGCTTTAAAATTAGGAAGGGACAGCCCCCCAGAACGCTTGGCCCTGTAGAGAACTTCCCGAGAGATCCTGGGGTGACCGTCCCTCCAAACAAAGCGAGCGACCATGGTCTGCAGAAGAGTAAAGAAGCCTATGGGGACCTGCAAGGGGATCATTTGAAGAATGAAGAGGATGCGGGGGAGTATGTTCATCTTGATTATATTAACCTTGCCTAGCCATGAGTGGGAGAGGGAAGACCATTTCCTGAGATCTGCTCTGATATTATTAAGGAGAGGGATGTAATTATGCCTAAAAAGGGAATGTAGGCGAGGGGTAAGGTATATGCCTAGATATTTCATTCGTGAGGATTCCCATCGAAAGGGGAATAAGGGTTTCAATTGATCAGCTATTGATTGGGGTACTGTGATGTTTAAAATTTCAGACTTAGCTAGATTGATTTTGAAGTTAGATAAGGTTTGGAAGGTGGAGAATTCGGACATTAAATTCGGCAGGGAAATGCGCGGTTGTTGAATGTAAAACAAAATATCGTCAGCGTATGCTGCATATTTATGAAGCCTATCACCGACTTGGATGCCATGAATATTCCTATTGTGTCTAATGGTAGCTAGGAAGGGTTCAAGGGAAATGGCAAATAAGAGAGGAGATAGAGGGCAGCCCTGTCTGGTTCCGTTATGTAAAGTGAAGGGGTCGCTCAAGGAGCCGTTTATACGTATTTGCGCGGTAGGGTTAGAGTAGAGAGAGGAAATACGATGGAACATTTTGGGGCCAAGGCCAAAGTACCTAAGGGTAGTTTTAAGGTAGTCCCAGTCCACCCTATCAAACGCTTTCTCCGCATCAGTAGAGAGAAGGAGGGTGGACTGGGAGCACCTGCGGACATGATGGATCAAGGACAGAGTGCGGAGAGAGTTATCTCTGGCCTCTCTATTAGGAATGAACCCAGTTTGGTCAGCTGAGACCCACTTAGGAAGAAGGGGGAGCAGTCTATTTGCCATTACCTTGGCATACAATTTGGTGTCGACGTTTAGAAGAGATATGGGCCTATAGCTACCGCATAGTGTGGGGTCCTTGTCAGGTTTGGGAATAACGGTGATGTGGGCAGATAGGGATTCCGGACGGAGGCCAGATTTGTGGGAAATTGAATTTGCATAAGTTGTGAGATGGGGGAGTAAAATGTCACTGAAGGTCTTATAATATAAAAGGGTGAAACCGTCTGGGCCAGGAGCCTTGCCGGAAGGAGAGGATTTTAGCGCGCATTGGAATTCTTCTACTGAGAAATCTGCTTCTAGGTCATTAAGGGACGATTTTGACAGTTTTGGGAGGCTGGCGTCCTTAAGATATTTGAGGATACGCTTACGTTTTTCTGGTAGTGATAGAGAAGCCAAACCTCCCTCCACATTGTATAAATCAGCGTAAAATTCCCTGAAGGCCTTTGAAATTTGCGGGGTAGTGTGCACTAGGTCTCCTGATGGCAATTTAATTTTGGGTATAAAGGATGAAGTTTTTTTTGCTATAAGGGATCTAGCCAATTGTTTACCAGGTTTGTTACCCCATTCATATACTTTCTGAGATACGTAGTGAAATTTCCGCTTAGTTTCTAGGGCGAGGAGAGTTTTAAGTTCTTCTCTTTTAAGGGTGAGCGCTTCGAGGTGTGAGGCGTGCAACAAAAGTTTGTGTTTTTTATCTAATTCAGCAATTTGTTGCAGGACCTGTTTAAGCTGTTGACCATGTTCTCTCTTTCTCCTTGCACCCAATTCAATAAGGCTACCTCTCATTAAGGCCTTGTGTGCCTCCCATAGAACAGAAGGGGAGGTGTCTGAGGCGGAGTTTTCTATAAAGTATTGGGATAAAGTAGTAGAGAGGATGGAAACCTCTGTTGAGTTAGTGATGAGAGAGTCATTAAGCTTCCAGCTATTGGGGCGAGGAGGTAAATCGGGCACGGTCAAGCAGACAGAAACAGGTGCATGATCAGAGAGGGTAGCCTTCCCTATGTCAGCTGAGCTCAGGAGGGGAAGGTGAAAGTGGTCTAGGAAAATGTTGTCTATTCTGGAGTATGAGTTGTGGGTTTTTGAAAAGTGGGAGTAGTCTCGTCCTTTAGGGTGCAGGAGACGCCAAGCGTCCATAAGTTGTAGATCTAGTAGTTTTTTTTTCACTTGTGCTAATCTTTTAAATGGGATACTAGAACGGCCATGGGAAGTATCTATAGTGGGATCTAAAGGCATATTTATGTCCCCCGCAAGGACTAACATTCCCTCAGTGAATTGTGAAAGTTTTGTGAGGGTTTGAGTGAGATAAGTAGGCTGATTTCGATTGGGACAATAAACATTGGCTAGGGTACAGCGAGTATTGCCAATATAACCTTTAACAAAAAGAAAACGACCATGATCATCCGCTAACATGTCAGTAAAACGAAATGACGTACCTCTGCTAATTCCAATGGCCACCCCTTTGGCCTTGTTAGTGTCTGATAGACTATAGTACCATTGAGGAAAGTGTTGCGAGTATAATTTCACCGAGGTAGTATGAGTCAAATAGGTTTCCTGAAGGAAAGCAATAGAACATGCGGAGCTCCTTAATTCTCGCAACACTTGATGTCTCTTTGCGGGCACACTGAGGCCTCTTACATTATAAGAAAGGAGCTTTAAGTTAGCCATGTCATCAGCGGGAGGCAGAACACTACTTTATATAACCATGTATGCCAGTAATACAGAGGGGGGAGAGGGACAAAAGGAGGGGGGCAAGGAGAATCCAGAAGGGTAGGAGAGGAGGAAAAGAAAAAGGAGAAAAACGTATGAAAAACCTTAGAACAATCGGAAGAACGAATGGGATTGCAAGAATAGTCACGCAGAAATCTGCGGTGTTCCCAGTGGGGATGAGGGGAGCAGGCAGTCAAAAAGGTTTCCCAAAGGGAATAAACAAGGAGAAAGTAAAGACTACCAACTCCCATCAACCCCAAGAGAATAGGGGCAGGGAGCAAACGCCTTTGTGAGGGCATCAATTGGAGCATTAAGCTCCGTCGGCTATCGGCCTATAAAATAAAAAAGGGAAATTAACATTTGTAATAGACAAGCAATGGTCAGAACATGGATGTAACACTCTCCAAACATCAGAGTAACTAACAGACCTAAAGTGAACATAACGGTTCTCTAGGAGTATATCTAAGAGAATTTAGCAAGGTAGGACAAACTTTTTGTATGGGAGAGAAGTAATAGAAATTGAAGTGCAAATTGTCATCCAGATAAGGAGGGGAGCTATCAAGAGGGATGATTGTATTCAGGAGAGGACCTCAACCATTCTTCTGAGATGAACATGGAGTAGGAGCACGCTTTTGCTTGGCTGGGGTTTTCCGCCACTGGGAGGAGTGGGGAGCAGAGAAAATGGGTATGGGGTTCTGCCAGCCTGGCAGCTCCACGCGCGGTAAGTTTAGGTCCTGAAGAAAGGTGGGAAGATCCTCATGGAACCGCAATGTGGAGGAGCGGCCATTCTTAGTAGCAATTAAGCATGCGGGAAAACCCCATCGGTAGTTAGTTCCATCACCCCTTAGTTGCTCCAAGAGGGGCTTCAACGCCCGACGGCGATCAAGAGTCTCCTTAGAAAGATCCGGAAAGATGTTAAGAATAGCACCGTCAAAGTCAATGTTAGGGGTGTTCCGCATTTTGGTCATGATGGCGTTTTTGTCTTCGAAATAATGGAGACGGCAAATCACATCTCTAGGTTGGTCAGACGAGAAATTGCGGGGTCTCAGAGCGCGGTGCACTCTGTCGAATCGCAGAGGATCCGTAGCAGGATTACCCAGTATAGTATTAAGGATACCTCGGACCAAGGGTTCTAGGTCATTATCCCTGGTTGCTTCTGGCAGTCCGCGTATACGCAAATTATTTCTGCGGTTGCGATTCTCGAGATCTTCGAGTTTGTATAGTGAGGCCCTATTTGCATATGCTAATTGAGTGACGGTTTCCTGCAATTCTTTGATAGCAACCTCATGTGAGTCTTGACGCTGTTCTGTTTCCTCTATTCTGACGAGTAAGTGCGCCACATCCGCTCTGACCGCGGAAATCTCCTTTTTGATGGATTTTTCCATACTGTGAAACATACCCGCCATTTCCTTTTTAAGTTCATTCATTAAGGAAGACATATCAGAACCCGTTGGGGACCCGGGCTCCTCCATTATTTCCGAGCCGCAAGAGGCTGGCGAACTCTCGCGGGCAGAGGCGGCGTGAGAGGCTGGGGAGATAAGCGATCTTGAGGCTCTGGTTTTGTTGAACCTAGAGCTGGGGCTTTCTCGTTCCGCGGCTAGGAATTTTTTAATGGTCCCCACACTGGTTTGATGTAGTTTTGCAGAACGTTTACCTAATTTTGAGCGGGAGGAAGAGCCTTTGGATGGCATTGCTTGTTGCTGTGAGGCCGACAGCTAGACGGAGGTCATTTTAAGCGCTTCCTTTTAGCGCCATGCGTAGGCTAGCTGCCCCGGAGGGGTCGTGTAGGTGGCGCAAATGAAGCAGGGGGAATGGCCTTTTGAAATAAGTCACCCATATACCAAGGGAGTTGTGGAGGTTAAATTGGGGAGAGGTAAAGAGGCTGTGAATAAGTGTCAGGGTGTAGCAAAATGTCCGCCGACCTCTTGCTATGGTCACTTGCCTATTGAGAAGGGCACCTCTGCAATGACTGTGGGGAGGGGATTTAAGAGCAGGCCACTGTGTTGTAAAAGAATTTGGAGCTGGGCAGCAGAAGAGCTGGGATTGTGAGGAGTTTTAAGCTCCTGGGTGTAGCAAGATGGCCGCCGCGTTCCGGGAGTAGGCCGAAGCCGGGGACTTTCCTGAGAGTGGCGCAGGAGCTCCACTCCGCTCGGGCCGCGGATTCGCTACACCGGATAGGGGACAGTTCCCAGCAGGTATGATGGAGGTGGCAGCACAGGGATGAGCTCGGGGGTGAGGGCGAGGGACGGTGGAGGGGCCAGGGAGTCACAGTACCTGAGGGGGGCAGCTTCAGCCGGGTCAGCAGGCCGCAATATGGCGCCGGTTCCCAGGATGTAGGAGCAGTCCTCCGGTGATCGCTCCCGCTGTGTCTCTGCCCAGTGTCCTCCGTGCATGCAGCGGCTGTTGGACAAGCCTGGAGAGTGCAATCCCACCGGTATACACGTCACGCTGGCTCAGGGGCATATGAGGCTTCACAGGCCTCAAGATGGCGGCGGGCCTCAGCAGTGTGGAGCCAGATGCAGGCTAAATGCAGTAATAGCCGGATTACCTCCGCAATATCGACAGGCACTGCCTCAGTACGTGTCCATGGATGGATATAGGTAGTTGTTAGTGTCTCTGGGTTAAAATAATAAAAGGATGGGGAAGGATTGTTTCTGGATATGTGGAGCACAGTACCAACACGTCTTCTCAGCTTCACGTCCGGACCAAATCACATTTTTCTTTTCAGAAGAACTTGTAATGTGAAAATGCCTCCATATGCTATATGTTGGTTTCACCTTTTTTCTGAGTGGAGTAGGAAATAAAAACAAGAAAAAATTACTACTTTGCAAGAAGACACTAATCTATGGTTGTGGGTGGGGGAAGAACCAGATTACTGGTAATTAAATTTATTTACACAAAAGTTTATAAAGATAAACTAATGTAGCTAAATGATTCAGTTTTCTGGATTCAGAATCAGATAAATGTAAACACTTACCTTTTTAAAGCGGTTGTATACCGCAAACTTTTTTTTTTTTTGTCAACCTGCAAGGCAAAGGTATAATGAGCTAGTATGACTAGCATACTAGCTCATTATCAATCACTTACCTTAGATCGAAGACCTCCGCAGCGGTCCTCGGACGCGTCCTCCGTCGAATCCATGATACCCGGAGTAACTTCCGGGTATCGCCGCTCCGGCGCTGTGATTGGCCGGAGCGGCGATGACGTCACTCCCGCACATGCGCGGGGAACGGCACGATCCCCGCGCATGCGCGAATTTCCGGCAGTGTCCGGCAGGCTCCCATTCAAGAGCCGCCGCGCTCAGTGCGCCTGCGCCGTTATCTACGGCGCGTATGCGCCGTAGATAGCGGTACAGTCTTTTTTGCAAATATCTCCGAGACTGTGTAGGTCTCGGAGATATTACAAGCACCTACAGGTAAGCCTTAATGTAGGCTTACCTGTAGGTGCTTGTACAAAATTTGGGTATACAACCACTTTAAATTACCGTATTTATCGGCGTATAACACGCACAGACGTTTAACACGCACCCTAACTTTAAGAGGTAAGTTTCAGGGAAAAAAACTTTCCACAGCCCCCTGCGTATAACACGCAGGCACAGTTTACCCTCTATTTTCAGGGTAAAAAAGTGAGTGTTATATGCCAATAAATACAGTAAGTGTATACTGAAGAGGACAGAACAAACCAAACACACCCACTAACATGCAAAAGCAAAACTGAAACCTTTTTCTTGTTAAAATAGCAGCACAGCACCTCCTAAGAGAAGAAATGCATACTGTTCTTGCATTGGAGGGTTCAGTTTGTTACCTAGGATTTGCTTGTCCTGCACAGAAATTAGAATAATCTGATATCATACATTTTTTTTAGAAATGATTTGGAAAATATTTGAACACCCTGTCTTAAAATATTTTATTCATGTTAAAATAAAATAATCCACAATTTTTTTCTTTTTTTTTAATTCTTTCAATTTTTTGGAAAAAAAAGGAAGCCTTCAGGAAAAAATGGAAAGACAGTTTTTTTTACCCGGGCCAGGAAATGTAAGTACTTCAATGGCATCAGATAGAATCAGAAAAGATGCTGCTTTAAGCTGGAGTCTCAATCGTCTGTTCCCAGAGCACAGGCACTTTCTCATTCCTTTTGTGGCCCATGAATAAAAAACAAACCGGAAGTCATGGCCCCAACAGCCAATCGCTTCCTCCATGCAAAATGTCAACACAGGAAAAGATATCGCAGGAAATGAAAACAGCAAAGAGGAGGCCATCCACAGGAGTGGGGGGAGGGGAGCAGTGCAAGCGCCATCCACTTGAGGCATGCACATCCACCATCAAGGTCAACATGGAGCCCATTCAATACTACTCAGAGTAACCAGTATCTAGTAGGGTCTTTCTACTTGTTATAGGCTTGAGAAGATCTGCGGGGACATTGCTACTGCTGTTGTCCAATATACGATACGAGTATACCGACAAGGCAGATGTCAATGTCCTCTTATAAAAGCAGATATGTATCCAAAAAGGATAGCGTAGCCACAACAGAGATTTACCGTATATACTCGAGTATAAGCCAAGTTTTTCAGCACATTTTCTTTGTCCTGAAAATGCCCCCCTCGACTTATACTCGAGTCTGTGTGCATCTTGAACTTTGTGCGCCTGTTCCTGGCCAGCCGTAGGTCCCCTGGAGCCCAAACTTGGCACACATGTAGCCCCTCTTCCTTTACAAGTGTGCAAAGTTTGTTGTCCGGGGGACCTACGGCCGGGGAGCACCGATTTTTCAAAGCCGGGCACCCCTTCCATAGACTCCCATGTTGAACGTCAGTCTAGTCACACAGCGCCGGAGATCAGGTAGGGAGATTGGGCACAGGGAGGCATGGGCACAGTGAGGCATGCAGATGGACACCCTAGGCTTATACTCGAGTCAATACGGTTTCCCAGTTTTTTGTGGTAAAATTAGGTGGGTCGGCTTATACTCGAGTATATATGGTAATATGTTTCTCTCGTTATGTAGACTTCACTTCTCTAATGTGCATAGCCTTTTGAAGGCAAGAAGCCCAGCGCATTGCGATTTGATACCTACAAACGGGTCCCGATTCAACCCAAGTGTGCTCTGCTAGAGTGCTCCTCGATTGTCACCTGTCTCCCTGTGTCTGATTTAATCTATAAAACACACATCCTAGAATAAAACATCCATACAATACAATTTCTCCTATCACCTTCCAGGACGGCACCCCTGAGAGGTGAGGGCTCCTCCCTACAGGAAACACAATCAATTGACAGCTTGTTATAAGGCCCCACCCTTCCCCTTGATCCCCAGTATTGTGTTTCTCCCGAACACAGCGACATGTTTGTTTTGTTTTATAACCTATAGACCGGGGAGGGTCTGATGGTACCCCTGTTGAGACAGGTTTTAGGGAGGCCGGGGAGGGCTGAACTAACCTGTAGGGCTTCGGTCCTTCTTACAGGTCGCCCCAAAGCATGAACCAGCCCTCTGGCTGTGGGGAGTGCGCACCATCGCTGTAGTTCAAAGACGCCGCCATCAAGCCGCTCTCCTCTCTTCCAGATTCTCTATACAGGAAGCACTGTCTCCAAGCCTCACGGCCGCGTCACAGGAAGTGGGCGGCACCGCTGACACAGTGCAACCCGGAAGTGTTAGATGCCGGGAGACGGCGTGGAAAGCGGCGCAGACACAGGTGGAAAGGGTCGGCTTTACGGTACCAGCCGCGCTAGCGGTACTCGCAGCCCAGGACCCAGCCAACCTCCTCATGAAGCAAGAGGAAGGTTAGGCCACTGCAGGCAGTTCCAGGTCGGGGACTCGTGAGTACAAGACCCCCTTGGAAAACGAGGGAGAGGGGGAGTGAGAGTTCCTGGCCCTTAAGGATATGGATTCCTGGGACCAGCCAGTACAGGAACTGGATGTTACTGCTCGCTTCCCTTTCCCCTCCCCAGTACAAAGCTGCAGTACTGAGGAAAGACAAAGCAATGTTTATGCATGTATACTATTTCTCTTGTCTTTCAGAAACCCCCAGCGGTACCCAGGAGGCATCAGTACAACCTCCTGCCGCGACAGGGAGTATTTCCTCCTAAAGGATGTGCAACTGCGGGGATAAACTCCCTAAGTCCCACTCTAAGGCCCTTTTCTATAAATGTATAAACAATTTAGCAGGGCAAGAGGCTTCTGCAATGATGAAAAAGTTCCTCGCATCTATGCAGACGGAAATGCTGGCAACAGTTAAAACTTTGCGTAAAGCCGCTGGACAGTCAGCATTCCAAGGTCCTGACACAGAGGAGCTTACCCCTAGGCACATCTTCCCAAGTAAGCCTCTTTACGGGGGGACCCAGTGCTCTCCTCCCACCCTCACAACCACCTCCTCTAGAACAGGTAGAGGAAGCAGAGGAAAAAAGGGGGAGATAGAAAGCCTAGCCAGATCTGGTCACAGCTCAGAGGGGGAGTTGGATATAGAATCCTTAAGCCAGTCTCAGGAGGAGATAAGACTAAGGAGACACCTCTTCGCTGTAGAAGATCTGTATGGACACTTACAGGCTATATATGCCACAGAAGAGATTCCAGAAACCCCTAAAATAACCTCAGCATCGGGGTCTATAGGGGGCTAGAAAAAAATCTGAATCCAGGGTGTTGCCACTCCATCAATCCCTTAAAGACTTGGTCTTACAGGAATGGAAGGAGCCTGAAAGGAGGATTGTCAGACAAAAGACCTGGAAAAGGAGATTTCCCTTTAACCAGACTGACGAAGAGACATTTTATTTTTTTAAGCTCCCAAAGTTGGCTGCATCTTTGTCTCAAGTCACGAAGTTGTCTGACCTCTCCTTTGAGGATGCAGGCAGTATTAAAGATCTAATGGACCTCAGAGCTAACACATCAGCCAAGGGTCCAGCCTTAGCGGCAGCCTGTGTAGCCAGGAACACCGATTCCTGGGTGGAGAAGCTTACCATATATCCCAGGGAACCGAATCAGAGGATGTCATTGATTCCCTGACAGTCATAGGAAGAGCTGTTGCTTATCTTGCAGATGCTGCTATTGACTCCGCAAGAGTTTCAGCTAAAATGGCAGCCTTAATCCGGACAGCTCTCCTAGCTGAATTGATTAAGGCCTGGGAAGGAGATATGAAATCTAAGGGTAAACTATGTGGCCTTCCCTTTCAGGGTTCTCTGCTGTTTGGCCAGGGCCTAGACGATGTTCTGTCAAGGTCATCTGAAAAGTTTTAAAAAGAGTCTAAGATTAGAGTGGGGGGTCGACTGTCCCACTTTGTTCCTCGTTGGGAAAAGATTGCGGACACCGCTTACATTTGCCAGATCCTGCGAGAAGGTTATCGGTTGGAATTTCTGGCAAAACCCCCCTCTATGATCACTCTGACACATCCCCCCCCCCCAGGGATGCCCTAAAAGGATCTTCCCTCCTGAAAGGTATCCAGGAATGGGTAGAACAGCAGGTGGTGGTACCAGTTCCAAAAGAACAATGATACCAAGGATTCTATACCCACGTAATTGTTATTCGCAAACCATCAGGGAAGTACCAGCTAATAGTAAACTTAAGAAACCTGAACAGGTATCTGGAATACAAAAAGTTTACTATGGACAGTATCTACTTGGTATGCAAAAACCTCATGAAAGAAGCCTTCATGACGACCTTGGACCTCAAGGATGCCTACCTGCACGTGCCAATTCACGTGGAACATCAGGCATACTTGAGGTTCGCAGTAGTAGTCAAAGGAGAAATTTTTCACTGGCAATTCAAAGCCCTCCCATTCGGGCTAACAGCCAGTCCAAGGATTTTTACAAGAATCCTAGCAGAGGTAGTAGCCTTTCTACATCTCCAGGGTATATGTCTAATTAGTTACCTAGACGATCTGCTGATCTCTGGACACTCTGCCCCCCGATCAGGTTAGATACCAACAAAGCAATTTCAGTCCTGAAAAACCTGGGTTGGATAATTAATACAGAAAAAATCCTCCTTGAACCAGAACAGGTCAAGACCTCTCTGGGCTACATAGGTGACACCAGGCTGCAAAAGCTCTTCTTACCAGAAGACAAAGTGACAAAATAACTTTGTTAGTAGGGGATCTGATAAAGACCCCATCACATTCCAGAAGGGAAGTATTAAGAACCCTAGGCCTGATGTTGGCAAGTATACCAGCAATAGTCTGGGCACAACTCCACTCAAGGACGTTCCATTTCTTCTTCCTGTCCTCATGGGACAAATGAGTCCTTGGATCAAGGAGATACTGCTAACCCCTCAGGTCCTGTCCTCCCTGGAGTGGCGGACAATCCCCAAGAACCTGAAAGGAGACCTTGGGCCCAGTGGAATCCGGTAAGGGTCACCACCGATGCCAGTTCCTGGGAGTGGGGAGCCCACCTAGGAAGAGAAAAAGCCCAGGGGCAATGGAACAACTCAGTCGGATGTCATCCAACTACAGGGAGCTCAAAGCAGTAGGGGAAGCCCTAAAGGTTTTTCAGAAAAACATCACGGGCAAGGAGGTTCAAGTAAGCTCTGACAACGCCACGGTGGTAGCCTACCTGAGTCTCCAGGGAGGCACCAGGTCCAGACCCCTGTTAGAGCTATCCAAAGAGATTCTGGATTGGGCAGAGGGAAAGGTTCTCTCCATTTCTGCCATCCACATAAAGGGGATAAGCAATACCGAGACAGACTTCCTCAGCCGTCAGGCGATGAGGCAAGGGGATTGGGAACTAAATCCCAAGGTATTTCAAAACCTGGTACAGTGCTTTAAAAATCCGGAAATAGACCTGTTTGCCAACCGGCGAAACAGAAAAGTAAAGAGATTTCTCAATTTCCCAAGCGTAGGAATCAGAAGGTCTAGATGCACTGACTCAGACCTGGAATTACAGGCTGGCATACGCCTTACCGCCTTTGATTCCGCGGGTCCTTCAGAAGCTCAGCAGATCTCCAGGTCAGATCATTCTGAGAGCTCGGTTTGCAAGCCTGAGATCCATGGCAGTAGTGGAACCATTAAAGCTCCCGTACAGGACAGATCTTCTCAGACAGGGGCCAGTACTACACCCAAGGCCAGAATTTTTCCAGCTGACGGCCTGGTTAGTGAGCGCCATTTCCTGAAACGTAAAGGCTGCTCAGAGAAAGTATTAAGTACCCTTCTTCTGAGTAGAAAAACTAGTGACTAAAAAGATTTACTCAAAAGTTTGGAAGACTTTCTGCTCCTGGGGTATAGAAAGACAGATGACCTCCACTTCTGTTCCGGTTATCTTGGAGATTCTCCAAGACGGAGTAGACAAAGGCATAACAGTCAGTACCCTCCGGGTTCAAATAGCGGCCCTCTCAGTCTATCTTGAAAAAAGACTGGCAAAAGAGGACCTCATTAAGCGTTTTTTCTGTTAGCAAGGGAAAGAGTTTTGCCCCCTTTTTTAAAGGTGGTTTTCCACCTTGGGACTTGACTACGGTGTTAGAGGCGTTATCTAAACACCCGTTTGAACCTAAACACCCGTTTGAACCTATAGAAGAGGTTCCCTTTAAGTTTCTAACTTTAAAAATAGCATTTCTGTTGGCTATTACTACAACCAGGAGGGTAGGGGATTTGCAGGGACTGTCCATAAAGGAACTTTTCCTACTGGTACAGCCAGACAGTCACCCTCAGAGCAGATCCCTTGTATCTACCAAAAGTGGCATCCTCATTTCATAGGACGCAAGACATAATATTGCCGTCCTTTTGTGATAAACCAAAAAATGAAAGAGAAAATAAATTTCACTGTCTTGATGTAAGAAGGTGTCTCCTTACCTATCTAGAAAGAACAAAAATTTTTAGGAGATCCAATCACCTACTCATTTTGTACACTGGGCCTAGGAAGGGACTTCAGGCCTCTAAGGCCTCAGTTTCCAGATGGATCAGAGAAGCTATCACTAGAGCTTATGAATGCTCTGGGAAGCAAGCACCAGCTAAAGCCAAAGCTCATTCAACCAGATCACTAGCAGCTTCCTGGGCTGAAAAAGCAGGGGCCTCCTGGGAACAAATCCGCAGCACGGCCACCTGGTCCAGTCAACATACGTTCCTGAAGCACTTTCGTGTGGAAGTGTTGTCACAGGAAGACTTGGCCTTCGGCCGGAAGGTCCTACAAGCTGTGGTCCCACCCTGAAAGTAGGCCTGTGGTTACTTGATTATCCTCTCAGGTGTGCCGTCCTGGAAGGTGATGGGAGGAAAACCTACGTTGGACTTACCGGTAACGGTATTTCTACGAAGCTTCCAGGACGGCAGGCCTACTTCCCGCCCTATGTGGAGGGGAAAAATAAGCTGAACGCTAGGTGGTAAGTACCTATATGGAGCTATGTCCCTTGTGAACCAGTTCGGGATTACTTTATTGCATACTGGGGAACAAGGGGAAGGGTGGGGCCTTATACCAAGCTGTCAATTGATTGTGTTTCCTGTAGGGAGGAGCCCCCATCTCTCAGGTGTGCCGTCCTGGAAGGTTCGTAGAAATACCGTTACCGGTAAGTCTAACGTAGGTTTTCCACAATACTTTGTTATCATAAAGAAGAAACAAGCCTCAGTCCTTAGTGAACGCTTCATTTATAGTATGTACTTGAGTCCAAAAATCATGTAAAAGTCATGCAGACTAAGACTAGACAAGAAAATATGTAGAAAGTACGCCTGCAGAGAATCGAAGCACCAGCAGGAATCTGGGACGGATGAATGCATTGTGTAAACGCTTTGGGCTGTGGTACCAGCAGGAAACTAATTTTTGTATCCAGATTTCTGGCAGTGATTACGGATGAGCAAAATGTTAGTATCTTGGACTTGGCCTCAGATGTAAGCTCGATATTGAGGTCACATTCCCACTGATCCAAGAACCGGGATGTGTTTGCTGTTTTGAAAATTGGGGTTTGTACAAGAATTAAAGGGCATACGTAAAGGGGCCTGCCACCTGACATTCTCTCTCAAATGAGGTAAAGGATTGATCAAATAGGCGAGCATCTGGGAGGGAATGTAAAGTGGGACAGTTGAAGGATCCTGAAAGGTCTTAGCGAGGAATAGGATGGGTTCGGGGGGACATTTGACTGGCAGTCATCCAGGTTGAATTTTGCAAGAAATGAGAACTTTTCCTGAGTAGTGAGTATGCGTAAGGAACAATTTTGACTGCCTGGAATAAAGTAGAGGTTGTCCGATACAGGTAACAATGAAGAGGGGAAAGGAGCGAGCCCATATGTAGTTAGTGTTAGCAGTATTTCCGCTTTGGGGCAATAGTCGAATGGGCATAGTTTTTTAATTGTGGGATTGAAGGGCTCAAAGGGCTGTAAGGAGGTTTGGGGAATTTGATTTGTTCTACGGATACCCATTGCTTGGTCTTGGAGTGTCAACACCAATATAGGGCCCGGCTAAGATGTACAGTCAGATGGTATTGTTTTTTTTTTTGTTTTACAATTTCTTTATTTTTGATTTTTCTTTTATACAGAAAAAGAAATGATAAGAGTCTTAAAAAAAAAATAAATAATAAACAGTAAGTCGTCTTCAGATAATTTAAACTCAAACTTATCTTATATATCAGCAGAGAGTAAATGAGCACCATTGATTCTCCCCGATTCCATTGACTCTCCCCTTTTCAAGATGATCTCCATTAGTGATGGGGAGGGAATAGTGGCCCATTCCATCACAATACTAAACGGGTGTGAGAGAGAGAGCAAGGAAACTGCAGTAGCCCAGCCAAAAGCTGCGTCCTTCCCCCTCCCCCCCCCTGATCTCCACCTCTCACCTCCTTTCCCATTGTCTGGTCATGGGGTGATTCTATCCTATGGCCCTACATATTGCAATTAACTTGCCCCATTCCCTCTCACCCCTTACACTTATGTTCCTTTATCTAATTCCATTCCTTTCCCTATACCCCCCCCCCCCAAAAAGAGAAAAGGTGAAAGAAAAAGGCAACCCCCCCCCACCCAAACATACCCTCCTCTCTCCCCTCCTCTCTCCCCCCCTCCCCCCACTAATCTCCATCCACCAACCTCCCTCCCTCAGAGGAGATAAAACCATTCCAGGGCGACCAGATTTTTAAATAAAAAAATTAATTTTTTTCTGCCTGTCCATACTAGGTCTTCCATCCTGTTCATTTCTTCCACCTTTCTAAGCCACATGCTCACAGTGGGAGATTGTACCGGTTTCCATTTAAGCGGTATGCATGCTTTAGCAGCATTCTCTAAGTGACACAGGATGGAGTTCCTGTATGTTCCCCACAGGATCTCCGATAAATGCAAAAGGAAGAAGTCTGGATTCTCTGGTATCACTACCTCACTAATTTTTTTTAGTAATCTCACAGACTTTCTTCCAGAATTCCTTGATTCTGGGACAGGCCCAGAAAATATGTACCATCGTGCCCTGTTCTGCTTGACATCTCCAACAATCGCCTGTTTTTGGGCTTCTCGGTAGGTCCTCCACAGACCTATTTCCCGTTTGCGAAAAAAAGGTAACTGGTAGTTCTCGGATGGTTTAATCAATAACTCATACATTTTAGATATTGTTTGCGTGCTTGGTTCTTTTTCCATACTCTTTCTCAAATGGTGTCAAGTTACACCCCAGGTAATGTGGTACTACTGTAGTGCTTAGGAAATGTATTGTGCTGCTTGCCAAAACTCTAATTGAAAAGGGCCATTCCTGTTTGTCAAAAACTGTATTGTCGGCCAAGTACCGTGGTGCGAGAAGAGAGGGTGGAGGGAGAAGAGAGGGTGGAGGGAGAAGAGAGGGTGGAGGGAGGAGAGAGGGTGGAGGGAGGAGAGAGGGTGGAGGGAGGAGAGAGGGTGGAGGGAGGAGAGAGGGTGGAGGGAGGAGAGAGGGTGGAGGGAGGAGAGAGGGTGGAGGGAGGAGAGAGGGTGGAGGGAGGAGAGAGGGTGGAGGGAGGAGAGAGGGTGGAGGGAGGAGAGAGGGTGGAGGGAGGAGAGAGGGTGGAGGGAGAAGAGAGGGTGGAGGGAGAAGAGAGGGTGGAGGGAGGAGAGAGGGTGGAGGGAGGAGAGAGGGTGGAGGGAGGAGAGAGGGTGGAGGGAGGAGAGAGGGTGGAGGGAGGAGAGAGGGTGGAGGGTGGAGGGAGGGTGGAGGGTGGAGGGAGAAGGGAGAAGGGAGAGTGGAGGGTGGAGGGAGAGAAGGGAGGGTGGAGGGAGAAGGGAGAAGGGAGAGTGGAGGGTGGAGGGAGAGAAGGGAGGGTGGAGGGAGAAGAGAGAAGAGAGGGTGGAGGGAGAAGAGAGAAGAGAGGGTGGAGGGAGAAGAGAGAAGAGAGGGTGGAGGGAGAAGAGAGAAGAGAGGGTGGAGGGAGAAGAGAGAAGAGAGGGTGGAGGGAGAAGAGAGAAGAGAGGGTGGAGGGAGAAGAGAGAAGAGAGGGTGGAGGGAGAAGAGAGAAGAGAGGGTGGAGGGAGAAGAGAGAAGAGAGGGTGGAGGGAGAAGAGAGAAGAGAGGGTGGAGGGAGAAGAGAGAAGAGAGGGTGGAGGGAGAAGAGAGAAGAGAGGGTGGAGGGAGAAGAGAGGGTGGAGGGAGAAGAGAGAAGAGAGGGTGGAGGGAGAAGAGAGAAGAGAGGGTGGAGGGAGAAGAGAGAAGAGAGGGTGGAGGGAGAAGAGAGAAGAGAGGGTGGAGGGAGAAGAGAGAAGAGAGGGTGGAGGGAGAAGAGAGGGTTCTGGGCGTGCTTGTGTCTTGCCTCTAGAGTATGGATCTTCGCTAATAGCCCTGTTAATTTAGCCTCCCCTCTACTTCTTAATCCTTGACCCATGTTTGATCAGTACTCCTTGTATTACTGCTTTGTGTTTCCCAAATTGTCCCCGGTGTACTTTCTAGGCTAGCGTTCATTTGAAAAAAACATTTTACCTCTTTCTGAACATCCTCCATCACCACCGGGTCCGGGAGGAGGCTTTTATTAAGTCTCCACATTGTTGGGGCTAGGTGGTTTCTCTCTGCCAATTTGTATTTTAAAAAGATTGGTGCGTGGTCTGACCAGGTAATTATACCAATGGAGGCTTCCTTAACTGAGTATAGTTTATGTGGAATTAAAAAAATATCAATACGTGAATATGACCTGTGGGGGTTGGAGAAGTAAGAAAAATATTTTTCCTTTTGGATGTAATAACCGCCATATGTCCACTACTTTTGCTTCTGGCATTGCCCTTGTGATCCCCTTCCTAATTTTAGGCAGTACTGATGATGTCCCCAATGAGGTATCTTCACTAGTTATTAACGGGGCGTTCGCATCTCTCCCCCCCCCCCCCCAGGATTTACTGCCCCTCGGTGAACTCCATGAGACTGCCCAACATTAGGGGCATAGTATGATGCAAACGTCATTTTAACCCCTCCAATTGTTCCTTTTATTAAACAAATATCTTCCTCCTGCATCCACCAGAGAATCTCTATGGTCCCAGGCCACTTTATTAGATATCGTGATAGATACACCCTTGGTCTTGGCATCTGGGTTGATTGCATGGTACACCACTGAATAGTCTTTACTCCTAAGTAAAGATAATTTTTTTCTCTAAAATTGGTTTCTTGAATAAAGGCAATGTTGACCTGCTGTCTCCTAAGGTCCTGTAATAACATGCAGTGTTTTTCGGGGGTATTCAAGCCCCTAGCATTCAGCGACATAATCAATAGAGTTTCCATTGTCTCATACCATGTCTCCCACCGTCCAAAGAGGGGGGAGAGAGATGGTGAAGGTGAAAAGGGACAGAAGGGGAAAATTAAGGGGAGAGAAGGAGAGGGGAAGAAGAAAAAACAACCCCCCCCAACAACCCCCCATATATCAAACCCACCCAGCTCCCCCCTTATCTAAAGGCTCCGCGACCGGCTGTTTGTTTGGCCCCCTAGGGGCCCGTAAAGCTATTTCTGCTTTGTTCACTCAGTTCCCAATCTACCGATTTCTTGAGTGATATACTATTGGGGGGCCGAGATTGAGCACAGCTGCTCCAGGCCGAGCATTCCGTTCATATTCCACCAATTTGTGTATAACAAAATTAACCACTTAAGCCCCCGACCATTTGATAGCTAAAGGACCAGAGCTGTTTTCAGAATTTTTCACTGCGCTGCTTTAACTGGAAATTGTGCGGACATGCAATGTTGTACCCAAACGAAATTTGCGTCCTTTTCTTCCCACAAATAGAGCTTTCTTTTAATGGTATTTGATTGCCTCTGCGATTTTTATTTTTTGCGATATAAACGGAAAAAGACCGAAAATTTTGAATTTTTTTTATTTTCTACTTGTTATAAGAAAAATCAAATAAACTCAATTTTAGTCATACATTTAGGCCAAAATGTATTCAGCCACATGTCTTTAGTAAAAAAAAATGTCAAGCGTATATTTATTGGTTTGCGCAAAAGTTATAGCGTCTACAAACTAGGGTACATTTTCTGGAATTTACACAGCTTTTAATTTATGACTGCCTATCTCATTTCTTGAGGTGCTAAAATGGCAGGGCAGTACAAAACCCCCACAAATGACCCCATTTTGGAAAGTAGACACCCCAAGGAAATTGCTGAGAGGCATGTTGAGCCCATTGAATATTTTTTTTTTTTTTTTGTCCCAAGTGATTGAATAATGACAAAAAAAAAAATTACAAAAAGTTGTCACTAAATGGTATATTGCTCACACATGCCATGGTTATATATGGAATTACACCCCAAAATACATTTTGCTGCTTCTCCTGAGTACGGGGATACCACATGTGTGGGACTTTTTGGGAGCCTAGCCGCGTACGGGACCCCGAAAACCAAGCACCGCCTTCAGGATTTCTAGGCACAAATTTTTGATTTCACTCCTCACTACCTATCGCAGTTTCGAAGGCCATAAAATGCCAAAATAGCACACAACCCCCCCAAATGACCCCATTTTGGAAAGTAGAAGCCCCAAGCTATTTGCTGAGAGGCATGGTGAGTATTTTACAGCTCTCATTTGTTTTTGAAAATGAAGAAAGTAAATATATATATATATTTTTTTTTAAATTTTCAAAACTTTGTGACAAAAAGCGAGATCTGCAAAATACTCACCATACCTCTCAGCAAATAGCTTGGGGTGTCTACTTTCCAAAATGGGGTCATTTGGGGGGGTTTTGTGCCATCTGGGCTTTCCATGGCCTCCGAAACTGTGATAGGCAGTGAGAAGTGACATCAAAAATTTACACCCTTAGAAAGCCTGAAGGCGGTGCTTGGTTTTGGGGTCCCGTACGCGGCTAGGCTCCCAAAAAGTCTCACACATGTGGTATCCCCGTACTCAAGAGAAGCAACAGAATGTGTTTTGGGGTGTAATTCCACATATGCCCATGGCATGTTTGAGCAATATATCATTTAGTGACACCTTTGTGCAAAAAAAATTAAAAATAAATTGTCTTTTCTCTTACCATCCATGGACTGACACGGTGTCTCTTTACACTTTACACGTGGGCTATGTCCCTGCTTGCAGGAGAAGTCCTAGGCAGAATGTGAAATGTTATACATACATTCTAAAAGCCAGAGCTGAACAGCCCCACCCAGGGGGCGGTCCCTCCGGACATAACCCTCCCACTTCAGTTTTTTTCTGCCTAGCAGAAGGAGAAGACGTGGCTCTCTCAGGAGCCAGTCTCCTGACCTATTTTTATTCCTTTTCTGGAATTATTTTTTATTTTATTTTTGAGAATTTTCTATCAACTGTCGGCTGGGCAACAGGTTGGGTACAAGATATCCTCGTAGTCTTCCCTGTCCGACCATCGAGCGTGCTGATCCTCGCCTTGTGTGCGTGAGACTCAGTTCACAACAGGCCCCATGACTCCAGGGGTGGCCGGGTTTGCTTTCATGCTCCCACGGTCCTCTCAAGACTGAACAGTTCCTGACTGACTGTATCTTTCGCGGTGGACCGGGCCGACAGCTACTCAGTACTGCACTGTGATAGTCCTGTCAGAAACACACCAGTGGGTCCCTCAGGGGACAGGTAAGTAGTCTCTCCTGCCTGCAGGTGAGTACAAAAGGCTGTGTGTTTCTCTGGGGGATTTTCCCGGTCTCCCCCTGTTTTTCATGATCACTCTGTCACCATTGCTGGCGCTGTGCTGTGTGGGGTGCCTGGGGGTCACACTGTTCTTGGAGGGGCTAATGCTGGTCTGCAGATATGCTTGGGGCCTTTTTTTGTGTGTTTTGGGGCCTGAGTGGCGCGCTGTGTGTGCGGTTTTTTCCACTTTTGCTGAGTCATGGCGGCCATCTTGCCGCGGATCGCCTCAGTGAAGGGCGGCGGCCATTTTCTTGTAGCCCGCGCGCTCTTCAGCACTAGTTTTGGCCTCTAGCGCTGCTGTAACAGCGCAAATCTCCTCACAATCTCCTCACAGCTCACCAGCGCTGACACAGCGCAGTACAGACAGCGGAACTGAGCGGTCCCTGGTGCAGTTTGGTGAGTCCCCTGGGCGCCGCCTCAGTCAGCACAGCCTGTGGGTGGACTTTTTATCTGAGGAGTCTCAGAGGGGGGCAATATGGAGTCTCTGTCACCAGCTTCCCCTAAAAGTCAGTGGACAACAGGCAGTGCTTCAGCACCTGCGGTCCCTAGGGACCAGTTGTTGGCAGTCCTGGAATCATTTCTGACCAGGATGGGAGCTGTGTGCAAGCGCAAGGGAGCAAAAAAGCGCCCTCTCCCCACTTTACTTCATGAGGGCAGTGCGCTGATTCAGATATGGGCCTAGCCACTACCGCTCAGGACCCTAGTTCTGAATGTATTGGATGGTTTTGAACAGGACATTCCTTATGAGGAAAACTCCAGTTCTGAGTCAGTAAATGACAGGGCGCTTGTTAGTGTACTCATGACTGCGGTGAGGGACACGCTCAAGCTAAAATGCTGCGGATGCAGAACCTCAGGCGGATACAGTCTCCTTTGGTTCTTTTAAGGCCAGGCCTTCTAAAGAGGTTTTTCCATATGTACTTTCTTTGACCAGCTCATTGATAAGGTCTGGGAAAAGCTGCAGAAGATTTTTTTTATGGTCCCGCGGCGTTTGTCTATCAGATACCCCTTGAAGATGCCCTACTTAAAAAGTGGGCTTCTCCCCCAGGGTCGACCCTCCAGTCGCCCGGTTGAACAAGGCCATCACTCTCCCAATGGAGGGGACTCCTGCATTTGAGGACCCCACTGACAGGAGGTCAGAAGTGATGAGCAGAGCCATGTTTGCCTTGTTGGGATCCGCCCTACGGCCTGTGGTAGCGGCGACCCTTGTGTCTTAAACACTTACAGGTTGGGCAAAAATGTTGCACCTAGCTGTACAGGAGCATAATCTTCCTCCCGACACAGTTGCTTTGGCCCACCAACTGGTTCAGGGCCTGGTTTATGTGTGCGACGCCACGTTGGACGCGGCCCCTTTAATATCCAGGGCCTCTGTCTCGGCGGTGGTATTGCGTCGTCTTATCTGGTTGAAGTGCTGGTCTGCTGACCTAGCTTTAGGAAGCTCCTGACGGATCTACCATTTAAAGGTGGTAGACCTTTCGGTGCTGCTCTGGATGACATCGTCATGGATGTCATGGGAGGTAAAAGCACTCTTCTTCCTTAGACTAGCAAGGGTGAGGAGGCCCGCCGCAAACAGGGGCCATCCTTTCCAGCAAAACGGGGTTTTTTCGTCAGTCAGAGTCCACGGGTAGGTCCTCTCAGACTGACGGCAGTGCGGCTGGTGGGCACAAGTGCCCCTGGGTGCGTAAGCCGAACAAGCGGCTCCCAAGCCCGCCTCCGCGTGAAGTCTTGCCTCCGCCCGACTCTGGGGTGGGGGGACGACTTCGCAGGTCACGAATCGGTGGTCTTCCCGAATCTCCGACTGGTGGGTGTGCGAGGTGGTCACCACAGGATAGTATTCTGATCCTGGCCCCCAGACAGATTCTTTCCCTCAAATCTTCCTCTCCTTCCTACCTGTCGGGCAGCCCTCTTGGGGGCTGTACAGGATTTGATCAGGTCCGGAGTGATTGTGCCGGTTCCGTCACAGGAGAGTTTTCAGGGATTCTACTCGAATCTGTTTGTCGTCCCATAAATAGGACGTGGTTCGACCTATCCTGGACCTCAAGGCCCTGAATGCCTTCGAGAAGGTGCAGAAATTCCGCAGGGAATCTATTCGCACGGTGATCGCTACACTCCACCAAAGGGATTTTCTTCTGACGTCCTTGGACTTCAAGGACGCCTACTTGCATGTTCCGATCTGCGCAAGTCACCAGAAGTTTCTGCGCTTTGCGATCAGCGAAGTCCACTATCGATGGTGGCTCTTCCTTTCGGCCTAGCCTCGGCACCAAGGGTGTTCACCAAGGTGCTTGCTCCGGTTCTAGCCTTCTGTTACAGCGAGGTATTGCTGTTGTGGGCTATCTGGACGATCTTCTGCTAAGAGCAGAAAGTGGATCAGACTTAGAGGAAAGGTGACTATCGTCAATTAGACCCTCAGGGACTCTGGTGGTTCCTGAACATTCAGGAGTCAGTCCTGGTCCTGACTCAGTGTCAGGAGTATCTAGTTCTGATTCTGGACTCCTTGGAGGCAAAGGTATCCTACCTCTGGAGAAGTTGCTGACACTTCAGTCTGCGGTGCGGGTGCTGACATCCCAAAAATGGTTGTCAATCCGTTTTTTGCATGAGAGTCCCGAGACTCGTGGTGGCCTCCTTCGCGGCCGTTCCGTATGCCCAATCACACACCAGGGCATTGCAGAAGGAGATCTTGTCCACCTGGGACAAATCCCCGTTGTCCTTGGATCTTCAGATCCAGGTGATTAACCTGGTCAGGGCGCCCCTGACATGGTGGTTGAGATCCTCGGCTCTTCGGTCTGGAAAGTCGTTCCCCTCCCATCCAATGGACGGTACTCACGACGGACACCAGCCTGACGGGCTGGGGTGGAGTCTGGGGAGTCCTGTCGGCTCAGGCCTTGGACTCCGGACGAGCCCGTTTACCAATCACTGTTCTGGTAATACGGGCCATCGGACTGTGTCTCTCCTCAGGTCAGAGAGAGTACGGGGTCGCTCCATCAGGAGCCAGTCGGACACCGCCACGGCGGTGGCGTATGTAAACCATCAAGGGGAAACTCGGAGCTCAGCTGCGGCTTCCGAGGTAGTCCGTATCCTGAAGTGGGCCGGAAGAAACGTGCCAGCTCTGTAGGCCATTTTACATTCTGGGCATTGACAATGGGCAGGCGGACTATCTGAGTCGCCAATCGCCAGACACCGGACCAAGAAGAGTGGTCCTTGCATATTTCAACTCCTTTACCGACGGTGGGGCACGCCGGATGTGGACCTGATGGCCTCTCGACTCAATCGCAAGGGTCGAGGTTGTGGCCAGATCCAGGGATCCTTGGGCGATGCGTTGGTGGCCCCATAGGGTCCTTATCGCCTGATATAAACTCCGGCGATCCTAATTGTTCCGGATTGGCCTCAGCATCACTGGTACGCTGATCTGGTACGTCTCGTCGCGGACGTTCCCTGGCGGTTGCCGATGAGGGAGGACCTTCAGTCTCAAGGTCCTATGTTTCATCCGGCTTACAACCTCTGGCTTTAATGGCAGGACTGTTAAAAGTCAGGTGTTGAGGGACCGAGGTCTCTCTGGCTCGGTCATTTTGACCATGTTAAGGACACGGAAGTCTTCCTCCAGGCAGATCTATCACCGTGCCTGGAAAGCTTATATCGCCATGTGAGAAGCGCTGGACTGGCGTCCTCGGACGTATTCCGTCCCCAGAATCCTGCGTCCTCTGCAGTGTGGAGTGACCCAAAGGCTTGCTTTGAGTACCATCAAGGATCAGATTTCGGCCTTGGCCGTCTTCTTTCAGCGACCTCTAGCGGGTCTTTTTCTTGGTTAGCACCTTGTGTTGGGGGTTCGCCATGTGCTCCCTCCTGTCAAGCCTCCTCTCCCACCGTGGGATCTGAATTTGGTGCTCTCGGTCCTCCAGGAACCTCCTTTTGGGAATATCCGGGATATTCCCCTCTTGTCTTGTCTCAGAAGGTGGCCTTTTTAGTGGCAATCACTTCTGTTCGACGAGTGTCTGAGTTGGCGGCTTTGTCCTGCAAGTCGCCATATTTAGTCATCCATAAGGATAAGGCGGTGTTGCATCCGCGACCTTCCTTTTTTGCCAAAGGTGGTGTCGACCTCTCGCCTACATGAGGACATTGCCCTCCCGTCCTTGTGTCCTCACCCATCGCATCCCAGAGAGTTTGCGCTGCACATATTGGAGGTGGTACGAGCCTTACGGGTGTACCTGTCTGCTACTGCTTCCATTTGGAAGTCCGACTCACTGTTTGTGACTGTCTCTGGTCCATAACAGGGCCAAGCGGTTTCGTCTGCCATCATTTTTAGGGGAATCAGACAAACCGTCATTCAAGCCTATGCTCTCAAAGGGCGGGCGCCTCCCTTTCCGGTTACGGCGCATTCCACCATGGCAATTGGTGCTTCCTGGGTTTCCCGACATCAAGCGTCGGTTGCACAAGTGTGCAAGGCGGCGACCTGGTCGTCTGTTCATGCCTTTTAAGTTTTTTATAAGGTTAATGTGGCTGCATCTTCGGATGCTTCCTTCGGCCGCAGGGTGCTGCAGGCCGCTGTTTAAAGTTGCGACTCCTCCGTTGAGGAGCTCTGCCTTTATTGGAGTGAAGTTTTGGTTTTTCCATTTATACTGCTCCCATCCCTCTTGACACTGCTTTGGGACATCCCACGTGTAAAGTGTAAAGAGACACCGTGTCAGTCCATGGATGGTAAGAGAAAATAGGATTTTTTGTACTCACCGTAAAATCCTTTTCTCTGACATCCATGGACTGACACGGCACCCACCCTTCCTTTTAAGTTTGTACTGCTTTGTTACGAACTGAATTCTGCTGACTGTAGTGGGAGGGTTATGTCCGGAGGGACTGCCCCCCTGGGTGGGGCTGTTCAGCTCTGGCTTTTAGAATGTATAACATTTCACATTCTGCCTAGGTCTTCTCCTGCAAGCAGGGACATAACCCACGTGTAAAGTGTAAAGAGACAGCGTGTCAGTCCATGGATGTCAGAGAAAAGGATTTTACGGTGAGTACAAAAATCCAATTTTTTCCGCAACTTGTGTCAACATACAAAATATTCCATGGACTCGACATGCCTCTCAGTATATAGCTTGGGGTGTCTACTTTCCAAAATGGGGTCATTTGGGGGGCGGTTTTGAACTGTTCTGGCATTTTATATAGAGGTCGACCGATATATCGGCTGGCCGATATATCGGCCGATATTTAGGCATTTTTGATAAATCGGCTTTGGCCGATTAATATCAAAACTGGCCGATATTATTCACTGGCTGCACTTCCTCCCCCCTCCTCCTCCCTCCTCCACACTTCTCCACACTCAGCAGCATCAAGCGCCGTGCTGTGTGTGTGTGTGTGTGAAACTGAAAGTAAGAGGAGAGAGAGAGGATGTGTCAGCTTGATGTCGGGGGTGGGCGGGACCCAGCAGATATTACACCAGCCAATGGGATGGTATCTGGGCGGGCCACTACGTCTAAAGCAGCCCAATCATTGGCTGGTGTAATTTAGCTGCTGGCCCGCCCACCCCCACATCGAGCTCAATTCTAACAGCTCTCTCTCTCTCTCTCTCTCCTCTCTGTCAGTTTCACACATTACACTCGGCTTAGTGTGAAACCTGCCAGTGCCCCAAGCCAGTGCCATCTGTCAGTGCCCCCAGCCAGTGCCATCTGTCAGTGCCCCCAGCCAGTGCCATCTGTCAGTGCCCCCAGCCAGTGCCATCTGTCAGTGCCCCCAGCCAGTGCCACCCAAATCAGTGCCCCCAGCCAGTGCCATCTGTCAGTGCCCCCAGCCAGTGCCATCTGTCAGTGCCCCCAGCCAGTGCCATCTGTCAGTGCCCCCAGCCAGTGCCATCTGTCAGTGCCCCCAGCCAGTGCCATCTGTCAGTGCCCAAGCCAGTGCCCCCAGCCAGTGCCATCTGTCAGTGCCCCCAGCCAGTGCCATCTGTCAGTGCCCCCAGCCAGTGCCCCCAGCCAGTGCCATCTGTCAGTGCCCCCAGCCAGTGCCATCTGTCAGTGCCCCCAGCCAGTGCCATCTGTCAGTGCCCCCAGCCAGTGCCATCTGTCAGTGCCCCCAGCCAGTGCCATCTCAGTGCCACAAGCCAGTGCCACCGCCAATCGGTGCAATCTGTTAGTGCCACCAGCCAGTGCCAATCAGTGTCACCCAAATCAGTGCCCCCAGCCAGTGCCATCTGTCAGTGCCCCCAGCCAGTGCCCCCAGCCAGTGCCATCTGTCAGTGCCCCCAGCCAGTGCCATCTGTCAGTGCCCCCAGCCAGTGTCAATCAGTGCCACCAGCCAGTGTCAGTGTCACCGCCAATCGGTGCCATCTGTCAGTGCCACCAGCCAGTGTCAATCAGTGCCATCTGTCAGTGCCACCGCCAATCAGTGCCATCTGTCAGTGCCACCAGCCAGTGCCAACCAGTGTCACACGCCAGTGCCACCCAGTTCCAATTGCAAGTGCCACTGCCAATCAGTGCCATCTGTCCCAAACTAGTGCCATCTGTCCGTTCCAAACCAGTGCCCCCTGCTGCCAATCGGTGCCATCTGTCAGTTCCGAACCAGTACCACCTGCCAGTGCCATCTGTCAGTTCCAAACCAGTGCCATCTGTCAGTTCCAAACCAGTGCCACCTGCCAGTGCCAATAGAGCCATCTGTCAGTTCCAAACCAGTACCGCCAGCCAGTGCCACATGCCAGTGCCATCTGTCAGTTCCAAACCAGTGCCATCTGTCAGTTCCAATAGTGCCACCTGCCAGTGCCATCTGTCAGTTCCAAACCAGTGCCACCTGCCAGTTCCAAACCAGTGCCATCTGTACTGAGGACATCAAGTGTGTGCTAGAGTGACAGGAGTAAGCAGGAAGGAATAGAGTGGGTGAGGGTTTTTTTTTTTTTTTTTTTTTAATCGGCCTAAAATATCGGCCACAAAAATCGGCATCATATATCGGCCATCGGCCGCCCCAATTTCAAAATATCGGCATCGGCCAGAGAAAAACCCATATCGGTCGACCTCTAATTTTATACACAACATTAGGAAGCTTACATCCACTCTTCTAACCACTTGAAGGCAAAGCCCCTTTTCACACTTTTTGTTTACATGAAAACATATATATATATTTTTTTTGTAAGAAAATTATGTTGAACCCCCAAACATTATATATATTTTTAAAGCAAAGGCCCTACAGATTAAAATGGTGGGTGTTGCATTTTTTTTTCTACACAGTATTTGCGCAGCTATTTTTTGGGGAAAAATACACGTTTTTTAATTTTAATGCACTAAAACACACTATATTGCCCAAATGTTTGATGAAATAAAGATGATCTTAGGCCGAGTACATAGATACCAAACACGACATGCTTTAAAATTTCGCACAAACGCGCATTGGCGACAAACTACATACATTTTTAAAAGCCTTTACAGGTTACGCCGTTAGATTTACAGAGGAGGTCTACTGCTAAAATTACTGCCCTCGATCTGACCTTCGCGATGATACCTCACATGCATGGTGCAATTGCTGTTTACATATGACGCCAGACCGACGCTTGCGTTCGCCATTGAGCAAGAGCAGGGCAGGACGGGTGCTTTTTTTTTTTATTATTATTAATTTTGCTTTTTTTTTTTTTTTTTTAAACTGTTGCTTCCATATTTTTACTTTTTTTTATCATTTTTGTTATCTCGGGGAATGTAAATATATGATAGCAATAGGTAGTGACAGGTACTCTTCTTTTTTTTTTTTTTAACTGGGGTCTATTGGACCCTAGATCTTTCCTCTGCCCTCAAAGCATCTGACCACACCAAGATCGGTGTGATAAAATGCTTTACCAATTTCCCAATGACGCTTTTTATATCCGGGGGGGGGGCATTCCCTCCCACTGCTTGTAAAAGCAGTCCAGAGGCTAATTGGCCACTAGGATTGCTTTTACATGAAAGCCGGCCACTGGCTGAAAAGAATGATACCAAGATGATACCTAAACCCGCAGGCATCATTCTGGTATAAACATTCAAAGTCCAGCAACATACCAGTACGTTGCTGGTCCTTGTTGGACATGTATTGTAATCTTTTTTTTTTCATGCAGCCTGTTGGCTGAACGAAAAAAAAGATTGATCGGTGGGTATGCCCACCATTAGAATACCGCCCTTCATCCACCCACTTCTAATGATGGGCATACATGCACCATTTATATATGCCGAAGCATGGGGGCATTTTCCCGCAAAAGTTATGCCGCGTACACATGGTCAGACTTTTCCACGGGCAAGCCTCCGTCGGAATTTTGACGGTATGTACGCGGCATTAGGAGCAAAATTGCTCCTCCGCTCCTCCGCCCCTGCTGCCCCAATGCTTCGGCATATATGCTTTTTTTTTTTAACTGTTGTGGTGAAATCACCTCCTACAGCACTGGAGTCGCAGGGATCAGGCCTGTCTCTGCGAACGCTGCAGTTATGTGTGTTGTGTTTTGCAAGTGACAGTGATCGATCGATACTGCACTTGGGTGGCCTGGGCTGGATGGAGGGGCAAAACGCAGGTGCTAGCAGGTATCTGGGCTGATCCCGCTAACACTGCGTTTTTGGGAACCCTAAACTGCTGGGGACGCTATTATAGATCTGATCAGATATTGATCTGTTCAGATACTATACCACTAAGGGAGGTGTATGCTTCACGCGTGGGTGTTAGCGCTACTGGCACTAACCTGACGCTGCCTGGGGTGTGACGCAGACCCTCTCTGACGCTAAAACCTAATTGATATCACCCGCCGGGCGATCAGGGGGTTAAACCTTTATTGGGTTATATACGGCGGGTGCCCTGACACTATAAAAAGCAAACTAACCAGCGTCACCTTAACACTTATATGGTGATTACTGGTGAAAGGGTTAACTAGGGGCAATTAGGGGGTTAAAATCTTTATTAGGTAATATATGGGGGTACCTGACGCTATATAAAAACCTGACGGCGAACCTAAAAAAAATTACTGGCTACCTATCGTCATCACCGACACTAAGACAGCGATCAGAAAAACGATCGCTTAGCGACAGTGGTGATAGGGGGTGAAAGGGTTACCTGGGGGGTGATCAAGGGGGTTAAACCTTTGAGATAATATATGGGGGTACCTGACGCTATAAAAACCTGCGGCGAACTTAAAAAAAATAACTGGCTACCGATCGGCATCACCGACACTAAGACAGCGATCAGAAAAATGATCGCTTAGTGACAGTGGTGATAGGGGATGAAAGGGTTATCTGGGGGGCGATCAGGGGGTTAAACCTTTATTAGGGGGGGTTAGGGGGCTACACTGGACCTAAAACTAACTTTAGTGACACTTTTACAGTCACAAATGTCACTGATTGCAGTGATCAGTAAATAAATGGTCACTGCAATCAGTGACACTGTGACTGGGGGCTGGGGGGTGTTCTGGGGTGTCTGGGGGGGCGATTTATGTGCCTATGTATCCTGGTGTCAGTGTAGTGTTTTGTGCACTAACCTGGCATCTTCTCTTGTGCGGCGCACGGTATATGTGAGCGCCGCAGGAGAGATGACATCACTTCCTCTGCCTGTGTAAACATTACACAGGCAGGGAAGCTTTCTCATTCGACGGGAGCGATCGCGAGGGGGTGGCCGGAATCGAACGGCCGTCCCCTCATCCCGGATCGCTCCCGAACAACTAACGACCGCTCACTGTATAGAAGGGGGGTCCGATGGCGATCACGTACATATACGTGATTGTGCCTGTCGGTGCCATTCTGCCAACGTATTTTTACAGTGGGCGGTCGTTAAGTGGTTAAATAGCATTTACCAATTGTCCCTGAAACTCCTCATGGGAAAGGGGAGACCCCATCTGCCCATACCCCTCTCGCCTCCCATCTCCCTCCCCACCTCACTCTTCCTCAATTCATTTTATCAGAGTCTTCTATACCTATCTATATCATATTATCTATATCATATTGTATATCTCCATTTCTCTCCATACTATACATTGTACCTCAGATACATTCTACAATCTCCATGCATTATACATTGTACATTCAATTTCCATCTTCCCACCAGTCTTCTCTTCAGCAGGATACTATATGAGAGATAGAGATAGAGCGTAATATATGTGTGTAGTGGGTGGTTACATTTAGGGGGAAGCATCTGAGTGGTAGCCAGGCTCAGATGTACCAATTGTTAGGTCTCAAGGACCATTTCTATCCCTGGGAGATAGTACTGGTGGTTAAGTTCACTGGGGCCTATAGGTGACGCCGTTGCCGTGGGCCCGGGTTGAACTGCAGTACGTGGTTGTGTCCTTTTTGTCCCCTCTTGGCGGTGGGGCGGGGAACCTGCTGTGCCTGTCGGGAGAGGATATAAAAGGGGGCGGTCATCTTCCAGAGGGGTCGTCGGTTCCGCGCTCAGGCACCTTAAGCCTGGGTGCGGGTGTGTCGCCTCCGGGTGCCCTAGGCCCGGAGGCCTGTCGGGTGGTCTCTGGGTGCTCTAGGCCCAGAGACGGAGCTGCTGTTCCATCTCGGACACCTTCAGTCTGGGGTGAGGTACTTCGAGAGAGGCCCGGGGCCCAGTACCTTTGACTGGGTCCCACAAGGGATCGAGGGATCCAAGGGTGCCCCCCGGAAGTGGGTGCCCGAATCTAGGACGAGGAGGCCAGGGAGGTGACCCTTCCCGAAGACCCGGAACAGTATCGCTGGTGACGGTGGGGCCTCTGGTAACTCTCCGGATGGATGTCCTTTTCCCTGATAGGGGTCATTACTTCTAGAAGGTAATTCATTGTGAATCTGGTCAGTGGCAGAGACCCAACAACCGGGTCTGTGGCAGAGGCCCTATTCACTTGGTCTGTGGCAGGGACCCCCTTATGGTCGGTGGTAGCGACCGTGCACCAAGCCTGTTAGTGCTATTCAGAACAGGAGAAACTCAAATTTAAGTTTGTGCCTGGACCTCCTCCCACCTAATCTGACCCGTGTTTGTCAAAACCCGTCTGCTCTAACAGAGACTGTTTATTGTGCAAGAAGGAATAAACAAGTGTTGGACCTTTTCAGTTGGTGTGGACAGTTGCTTACTGGGGAAAGTTAAAGACTTGTTCTGATAACTGCAGAAACGAGGTCAGCACTGGAGGAATTTTTACACCAGTCGCAGGCAGGCCCGAGAAACTAACACCGCTCAATCTCCCTATTCAGGAGGGTATGCGCTGTGCCTCATTCTTTACCTGCGGAAGAGCCAAGCAGAAGAAAAGCAGGTAAAGTCTGGGGTTGGTGCGCTACATATATATCTATATATATCTATATCTATCTATCTATCATATATATATATATATATGTACACCGTATATACTCGAGTATCAGCCGAGTTTTCAGCACTTTTTTTTGTGCTGAAAATGCCCCCCTCGGCTTATACTAGAGTCACCTTTTTGCGCCTGATCTCCCGGAATTTGGGGACCCGGTACCGGCCGGCCATAAATCTTGGCACACATATAGCCCCACTTTTCCTCTACAAGTGTGCAAAGTTGTTGTCCGGGGAACCTACAGCCGGGGAGCACCGATTTTTCAAAACCGGGCACCCCTTCCATAGACTCCCATGGTAAACGTCAGTCTAGTCATGGACACAGTGAGGCATGCACATGGGCACAGTGAGGCATGCAGATGGACACCCTAGGCTTATACTCGAGTCAATACATTTTCCCATTTTTTTGTGGTAAAATTGGGTGCCTCGGCTTATATTCGGGTCGGCTTATACTCGAGTATATACAGTAGATACAGATATATATATATATATATATATATATATATATATATATATATATATATATATATATATATATATATATAATGAGAGAGAGAGAGAGTGTGAGAGAGAGAGAGAGAGCGCCAAAGTCCAGTTTTTAATCTCCTTTGCCTTTTCCCCCCTTTCTTGACTGGGTGGGGAAAAAAAAAGTGACCAAGTGAATTCTCCCCCCCCCAAAAAGGGGGGGGGGGTAGGAGTTCACTATTCGGTGTTAACTATCCTCTTTCTTCCCCATTCTCCCTCACACCCTCCCTTATTTACTTACATCCCCTCTCGCATTTAATTCCCTCATGCAGTGAGCCCCCCTTCCCCCACCATTCCCACCTCCCGTACTATGAGGTGAGTTCTCCCAAGGGAAGAACTGCCATTACCCACCCCCAAAAAGTCTGTCTCACACAAAAAAAAGAAATAAAAACAACCCCCCCCCCAAAAAAAAATGTGGTATCTCCAATCCATTTCTCCAATCTATTATTCTTTTTACACCCCTTATTCAAAAAAGTGTATCCAGTATGTGTGACCATTATGTGACCCAATCAAACTTAAACCTCCCCCTACCCTCCCCTCCCAATAATAACCAGGGGCATGGCTTGCCACATGGAGCAGTGAGACGTGTTTCCTCACAGCTCCCTGGTCCTTCAGCTCCACGGATCGTTTAACTGCTGGAAACTCACCCAAACTCGGCACATGGGGAAAGATAAGCCCCGGGCACAGAAGGGCACCTGTGGGAACCGAAAAGGAGGCGATTTTAGAAAATAAATTCGCAGCTACACAGCGCTGTTCTGAATCCAAGATGGCGCCGGCACCTCCGCCCCCAGCCCGCTCCGGATCATCCCTGCACTCCCAGGTGAGCTCACACAGTCGTTACCCCCTCCCTGAGGACTCTGACTTTGTGCTCACCAGAAGCCGCTCTTATGCCTCCCTCGGCTCAGGTGACGGATGGGATATGGAGGCACAGATACGTTCCCTACACAGTTATGTTAGGTCCCTGCCCACTAAAGCAGACTTTGAACAATGTGTCCACAGGATAAAGAAGGCATATAAGAAAGATCTCTGACCTCAAGAGAGACATGGGTGCACGCTTTGAGGACCTGGACACTACCACTGACGGTCTCAGAAACGCAATAAAGATGCATGACAAAATCCTTAACACCCATACCGCCATGCTGCAGTAACTTGCATACCAACAGGACGACATCGAAAATTGTAATCGTCGCAATAATATCCGCATCCGTGGGATTCCTGAGACTGTAGACGCCAAACATCTGCCTACGGCTGTGACTGCCATCTTTAATCAATTGCTACAGCGCCCTAAAGATGACCCCTACAGTCTGCCCCTCCCTGTATCTGGGTTACTACCACAGTTTTTTTAGGCCTATTTCGATGCCCTCATCTTATTGTTGCTTCTTCCTTACGGTTTACTCGCCCTGAGTCCTGGACTATTGTAATTGTTTTATTCTTGTTAACCCCATTGTATTTTTTCCAGGCTGCTCAAGTTATTTGGCTCAGGCTGTGGACCTTTTGATCTCTGTTAACATGTATTATCTCTCTGCAGCCTTGATGTACGTGTTCCTATTTTGCAGTCGCCTCCCACCTAATGGTTTTTATACTGTGGTTGCCTTAAGCCATATTGCATGCCTTCCTGAATCCTGAGTTTCCTATAACCTGTTCATGACCAATTTTATGCATCACTATTTTCATGGTATGATTTCTGTCTATTGGTTCTGTTTATTAATTGATTCCCAGTGGAGCTGGGGACCAGGGGACTACCCTGCCCAGCGAGTTTCCACTGCACCCCCCCCCCCCCCCCTCAAAGGGGTTTTTCTTTTTTTTCAGTGACACTATGGACACTGACTGACTGGTATACGGCTGTATTGCCACACTGTAATGCCGCGTACACACGATCATTTTTCCCGTCGGGAAAAATTTAATTATTTTTTTTAACAAGAAAAACGACCGTGTGTGTTTTTTGTCATTTTTCCTAGATGGGAAAAACGACATTAATCACGACGAGAAAAATTAGAACATGCTCTAATTTTTCTCGTCGTGATTCCCGTCATTTTGTTCCACGGCAGTTTTCCCATAGGTAAACACTGCCACGGAGCCCACACACGGTCGTTTTTCTCGACCAAGAAAAAAATGTCGGGGGAAAACGGACGTGTGTAGGGAACCAAGCCGTTTGCTCGTTTTTCCCGTAGATTTTCTCGACTGTGTTTTCACCGTTGAGAAAATCGAACGTGTGTACGCGGCATAAGGCTTTTTTTTCCTTTTACTTAGTCTTTTAGAGCCACCTAGTGGCCTTTTTTGTTTGTTCATTTTATTTTATTTTTTCCCAACTTATATGTTGGTCTTCCTCCCCACTGATCCAATTTGAATATTCTTTGACGTTTCTGTTTATTATCATTGGAAGTGGGGACGATGACCATGACTGAACAAAGTACTTGTATATTAACCTGGTCCTGCTGACCTATATCACCCCACCTTCCCTTTCCTTTGTCAACTTTCCCTTCTCTTCTTTCCCCCCCTTACCTTCATCTTTTCTCTTTCCCTCTCTTTCCCTCTTTCCCTCTCTAGGCCTTCTATGGCACTGTTTTCTTCTCCAAGAGCTACTGAAATGTGAGACATCTGCCATGTCTAACTTCTCCCCTTACCCCCACCCCCGACTATATCATGGCTTCTGTTTGTCCGATAGCTTTGGCATCTTAACTGCAGAGGATCAACACACCGGAGAAGCGGAGCCAGATTCTCTACCACTTTCATAAAAGGCGCTCCAGTATCTTATTGCTACAGGAAACACTCTTCGGTACAGATTCCGTACCTGCTCTATGCAACAGGTACTATTCACAAGGGTACCACAGTACTAACCCCCAAGCCAAATCGAAGGGAGTATCCATCGCCTTCCATAAATCTTTTAAACCTGAGGTCCTAGACTCTCTTGTTGTTAATGTTCGCTTCATCTTTTCTTAAACTGAAACTAAACAATTTTCTCTTCACAGTGGCCAACATATATGTACCTAATGTGGATCAGGCTTGGTTCCTCTCGTCAGTCCTCACCAGACTATCATTCGGGGGCCCCTGCTTTATCATTGGTGGAGATCTCAATGTCGTTATGTTCCCCGTCTGTAGACACATCCTCGGTTAAGTCCTCTGTTCCATCCTCTACACTGACACGCATCAAAGCCCTATTGCATTCCTCTCACCTGGTGGATGTTTGGTGTGTCCAGCGCCCAACAGAGGGATTACAGCCATTATTCAGCAGCACACAATTCCTATAGCAGACTCGACCACTTCCTGATATCGCAATCACTGCTAGATACCCCCATCCAGGCATCATTGGGTCACCTACTCTGGCCTGACCACGCACCGGCCTATTTGACCCTTTCACGTCCCCCAAAATCACGTAGAGGTTACACAATGGAGCCTCAATGACAATTTTTTTGCAGTACACAGTCTGTGTAGCTGATATTTCCAAAACCATTCAGATCTTTATTTCCGATCACTCCTCAGATGCTACCTCCCCCCTCATTCAGTGGGAGGCTCTGAAATGTGTGGTTCGGGGCGTATTTATACAACATGGCTCACGCTTCAAAGATACGAACTAATGATATCCGCCGTCTCCTCTATAGCAGAACTCGAACCTCTCCACAAACGAGATTTGGACCCTGCCATTTTTGTCTGATTGTCGAATGCCCGCAGATACCTACTCCAACTTTTAGACTCGCATTCATTAATAGCTTGTGATAGGGCACGCAATTACTATTACTCTTTAGCAAATAAATGCGGCAAACACCTAGCACGGGTCCTCCATCCCAGGCCACCCCGATACTCCATTCCCTTTATTACACAACCCAATCAAAATAAAACGTTCACCACGAACGGCATATCCTCTGCCTTTCCTTAATACTACTCCCTACTCTACAACTTACAGCCCACAAATCCAAACGCATACACCACCTCCTCGAGCGACAGCATGCAAGATTATATTATGGAGATGGCATTACCCACCATCAATGCACCAGATGCTGATGAACTAGACAAACCTCTGGTCACGCCCGAATTTCTAGGCGCCATCAAAGATTTGAAGATAGCCAAATGTCCTGGCCCAGATGGGTACACCCCCCGTTTTTATTAAGCTTTTGCCCCCCTATTAACTCCACTTATGGCTAAGGCGTTAAATGCCATAGATGACTCCCATCCGCCGCCTAAAGGCTTATTGTCCGCTAATATCTCCATATTACCCAAACCAGGCAAAGGCCCGTCCCAATGTAGCAGCTACCGGCCAATATCTCTGCTCAACATAGACCTTAAACTGTTCGCAAAGGTATTGGCCAACCGCTTATCCCCCCTACTCCCTGGAGTGATCCAAAATGACCAAGTAGGATTTGTCCCGGGTCGTGAGGCACGGGACAATACAATCAAAACTATTCACCTCATATCCTTTATCCAACGCAAAGACCTTAAAGCCTGTCTCCTCCCCTTCAACGCTGAAAAAGCGTTTGATAGGGTCAACTGGAGATTTCTTCGACTCTCATTAGAACAGTTAGGCTTAGGAACGACCTTTATCTTTAAGGTGCTGTCCTTATACTCCCAACCTTCGACCTCGGTCTTGGTCAATGGCACTGCCTCTGAACCATTCGATATCTTCAATGGCACCCGGCAGGGCTGTCCCCTTTCCCCTCTCCTATTTGTCATTGTTATTGAACATCTAGCCTGTGTCATTAGACAAAACTCCTCCATCCATGGTATCCAAACACCCTTCCTCCCATTACAAATTATCCCTCTATGCCGATGACCTACTGGTCCACATGCAACACCCCCATATCGCCGTACCATCCCTTTTCTCAGAATTCCAACGATTTGGCTCCTTCAGCAATTTCAAACGTAACTTATCCAAGACTGAAGCTCTCAATATCTCCCTCCCCTCCACTACTATGTCCGCACTTAGGTCGTACTTCTCTTTTCAGTGGCAGATGAGGGGAGTTTCGTACCTAGGGGTCGTTATACCCTCTAACCTCTCTAATCTTTTCTCTTTAAATTATGTTCCTTTGCTCTCCCGCATACGGAAGGATTTGGAGGAGTGGGGAGGGTCTTCCTTACCATGGTTCGGGCGAATCAATACCCTAAAAATGGATACTCTACCCAAACTTTTATACCTCCTCCAAACGATCCCATCTTGGTTCCCAAATCCATCTTTACGTTCACTCGCTATTGGATTTTAGTGGAGCCGTGGGTTACCTAGGGTGAAATATAATTTGCTCACCCGTCCAAAACTACAGGGTGGAGCAGGCCTCCCTGACTTCGAGACCTATTACAAGGCCACCCACGTAGCACGCATCCTAGAATTGTTCCCTCGTCCCTTTTTAAAGGTTTCTGTTGCCATAGAACAGGATCGAGCTCCATAGATCTCCGAGCACTACTTTGGGGATACAAATCCGATCTCACCCGTATACCCTCTTCCTCTCCACTAACACTAGCCTCTCTTAGACTATGGTATAATGGGGGTTTGTGTTCCACTTTGTCCTCCGATCCTTCCCCATTATCTCTATTCGATAACCCGCCTTTCCTCAGGGTAAAGGAACGACAACATTGGGTCCCTTCAAAAGGACTGACTGGCCCCAGGCGCACTCCTTTGTACACCCCACACAAGGGACACCTGTAACGCCGATAGGATACTACGATTGGCTCACCACCCTACACTTATCTACATTCGCAAAACACTTACATTCTTCCTCCAAAATACACCGCTCTAGTACTGAGTTTGAATGGCTGTGCTCCCTCTCTGAGACACCCAGACACCTCCTCTCGACCATATATTGTCTCTTACACATAATGATCTACCTTCTTACACCAGGATATGGTCTGCAGACTTGGGTGAGGACATCCCACGACCATATTGGCAGACCTTGTTCCATTTTACTCATAAATCCACGATATCCTGCTATTCGCAGGAAAAAAAAAAACTACAAGATTCTGTCAAGATGGTACAAGGACCCCTCCACATTACACAACATTTTTCCATCCACACCAGCATCCTGCTGGCGATGTTCTACCCCTACAGGGACCTATCTACATGTCTGGTGGGAATGTGAGAGGATCCGCCCCTTCTAGATTCAGGTATTCGACTGCTATACCAAACTTTATGATGAAACGCTGACTCCCTCCCCTAAGATTGACCTTTTCTCTATACTCCCGGGATCAATAACCTCACAGAAACGGAACCTCCTCCGTTTCTTTGTCTTCAGCTAGACAGCTCATCCCATCCTATTGGAAGTCAACCACCACTCCTCCCTTATCGCAATGGGTCTCGATTATGAACGACACTATGAGAATGGAGGATATGGTAGCTCTTGACAAGGACACCTTTTGACAAATATACAATACTGAGGTTCATCTGGCTCCGCTTCTCCTCCTCCGCTACTCTCGCAAGCATGTTGTCAACCCCGACATGATCATCCTCGCATGTAACATGACAATGGGACGGGCAGGGCAATGTACCTGAGGGTCCCCCTCCCCCCACAGTCCCTTAATTATCCTTCTCTGAATGTCTCCTTAGTGGCTCCCACACTTTTCTCCGATCTCTTCTTACTTGCTTTCTTTCTGTCTTTCGTTTATTTTTTTTTCTCTTTCCCTCTCTTCCCCCTCTCTCTATCCCTTTATACCCCACCCCACACTTGATCCCACACTCTCATTTTCTCCTTGTTCCTTCCCTTTTGTTTTTACATTTAATTCCTAAAATTTATGTTTACAATCTTGCCATGAACCACTAACGGTCACTGATGTCAATATTGTTTTGCATTGTAATAAGAGTTAAGCTGTGGGCGATAGCCATTTGGCTGACTCATCACACATGCTTACCCGTGACTTTTTTCGGATTGTAACTATATATTCCGTGTATTCTCTGTTAAAATACCAATAAATATATTTTCAACCTTAAATAATAATAACCAAGCTCTATAGATTCTGGCTATATAAAAATACAAAATGAAATAAAAGGATAAGACCTTATTAGCCCTTATCAGTTATCCCTTATTGACTAATTGATTAATTAGTTTGACTTTGTTAGTCACTTATCTCAAAAAAGAAAAAAAAGGTAGAAAAAACACACACAAAAATAAACCAGAGGGGGTCACGATTCTTAGTCTTTGTTTATACTCTTCTTATGTCTATAGTTCTCCAAAAAAAAGTAAGAAAAAAAAAAAAAACTGAATATTTCAGGGAGGCGGGCGTGAAAAAGAGAACCTCTTCTTATGTCTATAGTTCTCCAAAAAAAAGTAAGAAAAAAAAAACCTGAATATTTCAGGGAGGCGGGCGTGAAAAAGAGAACCCAAACACCCTAAAAGATGTGGGGTTCTCCCCCAGTTCTTTCATCTTGTCCACTATTTTGATTATTTTTCCTCCAGGAACAATTTTATTATTATTACTCTCCCTGTTAGTTTATCTGAGGGGTTTGAGTGTCTTTGGGACTTCTTGTCTTTGGAATTGGTAATCTCTAGTTAGGTACTGGAAACGGTTCCACCTTTAAAAAGGCAAACAGATTAGAGAGATTGCTGTATGATTGCAGTATAAACGTAGCTGTATCTTTTTTTTCTTGCAAGGGGGTACCTCCGTCGATATGTCCCCCCCCCCCCCCGCGCCGCACGCAGTCCAGAACTGTCCACAGCATTGCCCTGCGCTGCAATGTGGCTCTGGAGAGATCAGGTAAGATTTTCACCGAGGCCCCCCCTACTTCAACAGTGCCTTTTTTTTTCTCTGGGTACAATCCCTCTCTCCGCACCCAGCATATCATCAGTTTTTTTTTTCTGCCTAGCAAGGAGTAGGACATGGCTCCCTTCGGGCCCATGGGTCCGGGGGGAAAAATTGTATTTAAATGTTTTTTATTTTTGTTCCTGCTATCTTCGATCAACTGCCGACTGGGTAACAGGCTGGGTCCTCGAACCTTGCAGTCCCCCCAGTTTCGGCCATCGAGTGTGTCGACCTTAGCTATGCGCTGGGTTTTCCACGACATGCCCGTCGCTTTACGGGTGGCCAAGCTACGCTCCAGGGCCTGCATCGCCGCTCAGCTTCGGCTGACCTTACAGGTGAGTCGCAGTAGCCTGTCTGGTGAGCTTACTCTCCAAGGCTTGCATCGGACCGCTCAGCTTCGGCCGACCTTACGGCCGAGTCGCAGTAGCCTGTCCGGTGAGCTAGCACTACAGGGCATGCATATGATCGTTCCCTAGGGTTCAATCACCGCATGTCTGGCTGACAGTCACCTCCGTGCGTGGACGATGATCTGTCCGGAATGTCTTCCAACATGATCCACGCAGGAAAGGTAAGTAGCTCCCCTGCTTCGGCAGGGTGACTTGGCTGGACATTCCTGGAGAGATTAAGTGGTTGTGGCCGCTTTCTTTTCTCTCTCCCTGCCTCCCCTCCTCCCTGGGCTGTGAGCTAAGGTTGCTGGGAGTCGCCTAAGGGGTTCCATCTGGAGCAGGGCTGGCTGTAGCTGTCATTAAAAAAATTTCATTTTCTGCTTACCTGTGTGTGCTTTTCCCCCCTCCATGCTGTCCGGTGGCCATTTTCTTGTGGTTTCGCGCCTATATGTATATATCACCGCTCGGCGCCATTTTCTTGTGGTTCACACCCGCTTTGGCCGCTATCGACTGTTCGGCGGCCATGTTTCCTAGGATTCACACTGTATGTATATACCGCCACTCGGCGGCCATCTTTTTGTGGTCCACGGCCGCTTTTGCCTCTATATTCGGCTCGGCGGCCATTTTCTTAGAGCCCACAGTGTTTCCATACAGCTGCTTGGCGGCCATTTTGCGATAGTCTCTGGCCTCTAGAGTGCATTTGCACTCGCAAAAATTCACAAGGAAGCGCTGATAAAGAATCAGACTGACACAGCAGCGATGGGATAGCAAAACAGGCGCAGCACACGCAACATAGCGGTGCCGTTCCAAGGGTGGTGAATCCTCTGGGAGGCTCTGTATCAGCTAGGAGGGTGGCCTATTGATACTTTACCTGGGTGTCAGCGCGTGGGTCAGCATGGCGTCTGAAGCAGACGTTTTTTCCCCTGAAACACCTGATTTGGCAGCTGGTGCCCCTGATGTATCTGTGGACGCTATGTCTGTTGCCAGGATGGAAGCGGCACACAGCAACACGGGGGGTAGTAAACGCCCCCGTCCCCTGCAATCTTCCGGGGATAATTCTGATGCAGAACCAGGCCCAGCTATGGCTCATGGCCCGGCTTCTGATGCATCAGAGACTGCAGTCCGTGACTGGTCAGACAGTGTTGATCCTCCAAGTCCAGGTCAGCACGCAAGAAGGCTTTGGTATCTGACCTGTTTACTGCAAATAGAGAATGCTGCAGAAGCAGCAGAGACACCGGTCCCCTTTGGGTTCCCTAAAGCCAGCCCGCACTGCTAAGGTGTTTCCTTGTGTGTCTTATATTGATATGCTCTTGTACAAGGAGTGGGAAAAGCCCACTGAGGTTTTTTCTTTTTCAGCCCCAAAGATGTTTTTCTTTTTTTTGGGCGGTCCGATACCCCTTGAGGAGAGTTACTGAAAGGATGGACCTCTCCCCCATAGTGGACCCCCCTGTGTCCAGACTTAACAAGTTACCACGATTCCAGTGGAAGGGACTCCTGTCTTCAGGGACACTCGCTACCTATACACAGTGGGGGACTCGGAGGTACGTCCGGCATGGCTCCGGTTTTTTATGATGCCTCAGACACTTACTGAGTAGGCAAAGATGCTACTCCAGGGGTTAAAAGCACGGGAGGCTCCTCCCGTACGAGGTAGCTCTGGCCGACCAGTTGGTACAGGGCCTTGAGCCTGTCTGCGAGTCAGACTTGAATACCATCCCCTTGCTGTCTTGGACCTTGGGTTATGCGGTGGCGCTACGCCACCTGATCTGGCTAAGGTGCTGGTCTGCGGACCAATCTTCCAAGAAGGCCCTTTTGGATCTGCCCTTTTTAGGGCGACAGACTTTTTGAGGCCTCGCTGGATGACATAATTTAAGATGCCACAGGAGGTATGAGCACATTGCTTCTGCAATCCAAAGAAGGTAAGGAGCCACGCCATAGGCTAGGGCCCTCCTTCACCACGCACAAACGGTCCCTTCGTCCGCCTAGTGCGGCAAGTAAACGACCTCAGGCTGATAAAGCGCCTGCCGAGTCCCTGGGTTTGCAAGCCCAACCTTGCTTGCCTACCGAACAGAATTTTTCCCTCTTAACCGCCAGCTTCTGCCGACTTGTCGGGAAGCCCTACATGGGGTGATACAAGACCTGCTTATACGCAGGGTAACCTTCCTGTCTTAGTACACGAACGGGTTCTACTCAAATCTGTTCGTATTACTGGAGGGGGTTCGTCCAATCTTGGATCTCTGGACCCTCAACTGCTTTGTGAAAGTACAAAGATTCCGGTAAGGAGTTGGCTCGCTCTGTTGTCGCTGCCCTCCATCCAGGGGATTTATGGCATCCTTTATCATCAAGGATGCATACTGCATGTCTTCATATGCACCAGGCATTAGAGATGTCTGCGTTGGCGGCCGGGAAAGATCACTACCAATGGTGGCTCTCCCCTTTGGCCTCGCATTGGCAGCAAGGGTGTTCACCAAGGTGCTTGCCCCGATTCTGGCCCTACTAAGACGGCGTGGCTTCGCTATCAGGGGCAACTTGGACGATTTTCTTCTGAGGGTCACTTCAAACTAAATTTAGAAGTGAGCGTGTCTATACCTGTCAGACCCTCAATACTTGGTTGGGTGCTGAACACTCAGAAGTCAGTATTGAAATCGTCCCAACTCCTAGTGTGTCTAGGGTTGATTCTGGACGCCTCAGAGGTGTATGTTTTTTTTCCCCCTAGGAAGTTGCAGACCCTTCGGGCTGCGGTGCGGCAGTGGACATCCTAAAGTTGGGCTGTCACGCCACTTCTGCAGACGAGTCCTGGGCCTCATGGTAGCCTCTTTCGAGGCGGTACCATAGGCGCTATTTCACACAAGTGTTACAGAAGGTAACTCTGTCCTGAGGAGTCAAGTGCACTTCATCCCTGGATTATCAAAATCTGGGTGAGCCACCTAATCAGGACCTCCCTAGTTGGTGGCCGACTTCACCAGCATTCTGTCTGGGAAGTTGTTCCTCCTTTTTACTGGATAGTGGTCTCGGCAGACGCCGGTCTTCCCAGTTGCAGAGGAGTCTGAAGAGCTCAGTCAACCTGGGTCGTGGGACTCCGGATGAATCCCATTGCAGATCATTGGCCTGAAATTCGGACGATCTGACTTTGCCTCTCCACATGGTCTCAGAGGCTACAAGGGCGTCCAGTCAGAATGCAGTCGGACAAACACCACAGTGGTGGCGTAGGTATCAATCATCGAGGAACAAGCAGCCCTGCTGCAGCATCGGAGGTCGCTCACCTCCTAAGGGGCTACCTTACCAGAGGGGAAGCACGCCAGTCGTATATCTCCTGACTTCTCGATACAATCGGAAGGTATTGAGGTTTGTGGCCAGGTCAAGAGACCCATGGGTAAACACGACAGATGCGTTGATGGCACTGTAGAGTCAGTACAGACTAATCTATGCCTTTCCTCCTTGGAAGCTCCTTCCTCATCTGCTTCACAGACTGGAGGCAGAGAGGATTACAATGGTCCCAATTGCTCTGAATTGGTCTTGACGTTGTTGGTACGCCGATCTAGTGCGTCTGGTAGCAGACGCCTTTTGGCATCTACCGTAAGAAGACCTGCTGTCGCTAGATCCCGTACACCATACTGTTTTTACAGTCACTGGCTTGAGGGCATGGCTTGAGAGCCAGGTGCTAAGAGACCGGGACCTGTCACTCTGTGATCGCTACCATGAGGAGTGCTCAGAAATCATCCCGTAGGAAGATTACCATCGCACTTGGAAGACCTGCATATCCTATTGCGAGCAAATGAGGTGGCATCCGCGTACTTATTGATTCCAGAGTCCTGCTGTTCTTCAGCAGGTAACGGGCCAAAAATGTTATTTGCGTACAATTAGGGGGCAGGTATCTGCCCTGGCTGTCTTTTTTTCAACGACCCCTGGCGGCTCACACTCTAGTGAGAACATTTGTACAGTGGGTTCGGCAAGCGGCCCCTCTGGGCCACCCTCCACTATCTCCGTGGGGCTTGTGCAGCAGATGTCCTTTCGGCGTCTACCACTACAAGAGGACCTGCTGGCGCAGGGTCCCACCCTGCCTGCAGTCGATGGCTTCAAAGGCATGGCCTCTAAGTGTCTCAGAAACCACAGTTTGAGACATCAGGGAGATTCCCTTGTTGACACTTCCTTAGAAAGTGGTCTTTTTGGTGGCTGTTATGCCAGTTAGGACGGGTTTCTGAGCGGGCAGCATCGTCATACAAGCCCCCCTATCTGATCTTCCACAAGGATAGGTGGTACTGCGTCCGCAGCTTTCTCTTCTTCCTAGTGTCTTTCGACCTTCCTCCAAGGAAGACATGTACTGCCATCCTTGTGTCCTCATCCGTCGAATCCTAAGGAGACAACGTGGCTTTCTTTGGACATTGTCCAAACTCTGAGAGAATGCTTGTCTAGCACTGCTCCGGAGTCCAGACTCACTGTTTGTTACAGTGGCTGGTCCCTAGTAGGGCCCAGCTGTTTCGTCGGCCACCATCTCTAGGTGGATCTGACAGATTGTGATCAGGCTTTCGCCATGAAGGGTCAGGCACCTCTTTGCCGGCGCAGTCGACCAGGGCAAGAGATGCCTCTTGGTTTACCTCAGTTAGATGGTTTTCTGAGCCGGCAGCCTTGTCATGCAAGGCTCCTTATCTGATCTTCCACAAGGATAGGTGGTGCAGCCTTCTCCTCTTCCTATGGTCTTTCGACCTTCCATCAAGGGAGACATTGTGCTGCCATCCTTGTGTCCTCATCCGTCGAATCCTAAGGAAACGACGTTTTATTTTTTGGACGCTGCCCGAGCTCTGAGAGCATCTAGCGTCTATTTCACCAGGTGTGTAAGGCGGCGACCTGCTCGTCTGTTCACACTTTCACTAAACTTTACAAGTTGATGTGTGTGCATCTTCGGATGCTTCTTTTGGCCGCAAGCTATTGCAGACGGCTGTTTGGAGTTGAAACTCCTCTGTTGAGGAGCTCTGTTTTTGTTTGAGATGAAGTATTTAATGCTGTTCCCACCCCTCGTTTTTTGACACTGCTTTGGGACGTCCCACTATCTCAATAAGAAGCTGTGTCAGTCCATGAACGAAAGAGAAAATAGGATTTTTTTTACTCACCGTAAAATCCTTTCTCAGAGTTCATGGACTGACACAGCACCCACCCCTCATTTTAAGTTTTTGTACTGCTTTTGACGAACTGATTTGCTGGGTGCGGAGAGAGGGTTTGTACCCAGAGGGTCCGCCCCCTGGGCGGTGCTGTAGAAGGTGTGATGCAACACTTTTTAAAAGTTTTTCTGCCTAGTCACTCCTAAATAAGGGATAATTCTTATACACGGATAATACACTATGTCAATAGGAAGCTGTGTCGGTCCATGAACTCTGAGAAAAGGATTTTACGGTGAGTAAATTTTTTTATTTTATGTGCATATCTGTGTAAACAGATTATATCCCAAAGTCCCTGGGGGTTTACTGATTTATGGCCTAAGGCCCTCTGTACTCTGTCCATGTTCGCCGGAGGTTTCCCCTCTAATATTTATATGAAATATGTCCAATACCTTCTGCAGGTTTTCTTGGTCTGGGGCTTCTGGAACCCCCCGCAGCCTCAAATTTCTCCGGCAGCTACGGTCCCCCAGTTTCTCAGTCTGGAGCTGCATCTCCAAAACTGTTAACATATACTCTTCTCTCTTTCCAGCGTGTTCACTCCTTCTCCCAGTGAAATCACTCTTAGCTCTCCTTTTGCCATGCGCTCTGTCTCACCTTGTATCTCCACATATACTTGCTGTATATCTGCATGATGTGCTTCCTCGACTTTGGCGATGAGGGTCTCTGTTTTGTTTTAGTGGGTAATGCCTCTAAATCCACTGTCGTGGGTAGGGCTTGTATCAGCGCCCTCAGGTCTTTCTCCATCTCACGCCGTGCCGTTACTCTCTCAGTCCTGGAGTTACGGCTGTCCTCACTGCTCACCTGCTCCCTGCTTCCTGCCGAGTCTCTCTCAGCACTCAAAGGTTCCGCGTGTATGTTTGGTTCCCACTTTTGCGTCACCGGGAAGAATTGCTGTATTTCACAGTGCTCCACCGCCTTGTTGGAGGTCCTGGTTACCTGCTGTTTGGCTGTTCTCATGCCGAGCGCCGCCGGCAATGGAAATGCTATTTCCCGTCTCTGGTATGTCTCGGTGGTGTGAACGGAGCTCCTGCACTGTGCGTCCTCACTCAGCCATGCTCAGTTGTTATTTTAACATCGGTGAGCGCCATCTCACCATGGGTTTTTGGTCTTTATAGGATGGAATGCTTAATCCTAGCTGGTTTTGATGCCCAAACAATTCTGTTGAACATGGATTGCAATATTTTGTATTGGATCACAGGGATTTAGGTCGGGATTGTCTGAAGGAGGTAGAGGATCCAAGGGAGGATGTTTTTCTTGAAGACATTACATCTGCTTAGCAAGGAGAAGCTGTAAGAAGACCAGAATGACAATTCAGAGTGGAATTTGGAATGGTGGGGGGGGGGGCAAGGGAAGGGTGTATAATTTGGACAGGTCTCTAGGTAGGAGAATGCCTATATATTCCATGTGGGATGTAGCCCACTTGAAATGGGAAGTTTTCTTGGAGGTTATGTAGTATTTAATCTGGAGTAGTAAGGTTGAGGGCTTCTGATTTTGTTTTAATTAATGTGGAGGTTTGAAAGCTCACCATACCAATTGAATTCTTCAGGGAGATTAGGTAGTGTGGTGACCGGTCGACTAAGGAAGAAGAGCAAGTCATCTGCACATTTATGCTGATATTTTACGAGTATGATTCCCAAAGCTAATTCGCTTTGCTTAACCACTTCAGCCCCGGAAGAATTGGTTTCTCAATGACCAGGCCATTTTTTGCGATATGGCACTGCGTCGCTTTAACTGACAGTTGTGCGATGTAGTACCCAAACAAAATTACAGCCTTCCCCCCCCCCCCCCCCCACAAATAGAGCTTTATTTTGGTGGTGTTTGATCACCTCTGTGGTTTTTTATTTTTTGCGGTATAAACAAAAAAAGTAATTTTGGAAAAAACTACTATTTTGTACTTTTTGCTGTAATAATAAATAGCCCCAATTAATTTTTTTTATAAAAAAGCAAATTTTTTCCTTAGTTTAGGCCGATATGTATTCTGCTACATATTTTTGGTAATAAAAATTGCAAAAAGCGTATATTGGTTTGCGGAAAAGTTATAGCGTCTACACAATAGGGGATAGATTCATGGCATTTTTTTTTTTTTTACTAGTAATGGTGGCGATCTGCGATTTTTATCGGGACTGTGACATTATGGCAGACATATCGGACACTTTTGACACATTTTTGGGACTATTGGCATTTATTCAGCGATTTGTGCTATAAAAATTCACTGACTACTGTGTAAATGTCACTGGCTGGGAAGGGGTAGACACTAGGGGGCGATCAAGGGGTTAACTGTGTTCCCTAATATGTGTTCTAACTGTGGGGGGGATGGGACTCACTATAGGAGATGACAGGTTGTGGTTCCCGGCTTGTAGGAACACACAATCTGCATCTCCTCTCAGAACAGAGATGTGTGTGTTTACACACATGTCCCTGTTCTGCCTCTCAATCGCTTGTGGCCCGCGGTCATCACGACCGCCGGTCACGAGCATCGGCACCCCTGCTGTGCAGCGGGTGTGCGTGCTTACTATCTCGCTTAAAGGGATCCAATTACAGTTACGACGGTCCGCTGGAAGGAGCCGACCTGCCGCAATAAAATGACGGTAGCTGGTCGGCAAGCAGTTAAACCGTTCTGTGAAATAGCTCCAAGGATAACATGAATATGAGTGGGGACAGTGGACAACCTTTCTTCCATCTTGTAATGGGTAACGGTTTGGAAAGTTCCCTGGTCACATGGACCTATGCAGAAGGGGCCGAATATAAGATGTTGATCTAAGACTACGTTTGGGGGCCGAGACCAATGTCCTCCAAAGTGAGGCTAATGAAGGTCCAGTCAATCGTATCAAATGCTTTTTTATCATCAATAGAAATGCATGATTGTCCTTTTGATAAGGATTAATGGACATGGTTACATAGTTAGTCGGGTTGAAAGACACAAGTCCATCGAGTTCAACCAAAGACTAGATTGATGTCACGGACCATTCTGTCCCTGGCTTCCCTAGTGGGCATAAAGCCCAATTTTTCATGATGGATCCGTTTCTGTAGATGCGGTATCAGCTGTAGTGCAAGCATTTTGGCAAACTGCTTAAAGTCCACATTGAGTAGGATAATGGGTCTAAGGTTTGAACTTGGGGAACCTCTTTATGGATTACTTAGATTTTTGCAGGCATTGCTGAGTGATTAATTGGTGAGGACTGGCGGAGTGAGTTAAATGCCGCAAAAAATGTGGAAAAGGAGTGGCAAAATGCTTGGAGTATGATAGCACAGGGTGACTGACGGGAGTCCGACTATTTTTGAAAAAACAGTACTCTGTAGATTTTCAACTTGAAATGGCTTTTTACAAAAACAGAGGTCAAGACATGCCATTTGAGTTACTTATTTTAAAAAATGTTGTTTAGATGACGACCATCCTCTTAAATGCAGCTGTTCCATTCAAATGAAAATGAGCTTTGTCGCTCATCATGATTATTGCATTTTCATTTTCTATCAAGATCACTTAACCACTATATACATCTGCTGTTTGAAGAGGTCTTATCACCTTTGGGGCAGCAGCTAGCTGACATAACCCAGGTATTCATCTCGGTTTCTGATAATGGTGGTCTCTGCAGCAGATTCAGCGCAAGATCACCGTGATGGGCGGCGGGAGAGGGCCCCTCCCGCTCTCCTGTGCCCTCCATCACTTCTGCCCATAGGTCTTAAAGGGCCTTTTTTTTTTTTTTTTTTTATTGCATTTTAGTGTAAATATGAGATCGGAGGTCTTTTTGACCCCAGATCTCATATTTAAGAGGACCTGTCATGCTTTTTTCTAATATGTTTACATTCCTTGTAATAGGATTAAAAGTGTCACTTCTTCTTTTTTTTTTTTTTAAATAACAGTGCAAAAAAAATAAAAGGTAAAATAAATCAGAAAAATATATATATTTTTTAAACGCGCCCCATCCCGCCGAGCTCACATGCAGAAGCGAACACATACGCGAGCAGCGCCCGTATATGAAAACTGTGTTCAAACCACACGTGAGGTATCGCCGCGATTGGTAGAGCGAGAGCAATAATTCTAGCCCTAGATCTTCTCTGTAACCCAAAACCTGCAACCTGTAGAATTTTTTTAAACGTCACCTATGGAGATTTTTAAGGGTAAAAATTTGTCCTCATTCCACGAACGGGCACAATTTTGAAGCGTGACATGTTAAGTATCAATTTACTCGGCGTAACATCTTTAACAATCTATAAAAAAAATTGGGCTAACTTTACTGTTTTTTATTTTTTTCATTCAAAAAAGTGTATTTTTTGCCCCAAAAAATGCGATTGTAAGACCGCTGCGCAAATACGGTGTGACGTAATGTATTGCAACGACCGCCATTTTATTTTCTAGGGTGTTGGAACCCCCAAACATTATACATGTTTTTTTCTAAGTAATTTTCTAGCAAAATAACTTGTTTTTAACTTTTAAACAACGAATCTCAGAAAGAGGCTCGGTCCTTAATGGTTAAATGCGCACAGCAAAGTCTTTTCATTGCTTGTAATCTCTCTTTGAGCTATTTAACAACCTGCGTTTTGTATGGGTGGAATCTGAAATCTCTGTAAAATGCTTCTCACTGATTCACGACTCAACCCTAACTCACTTGCATGTCTTTGAGCAGACTGTCCTGGGCTCCTAACCAGTGCCTCTTTAACCCTTGCAATGTATTTCAGCATCCTTGCAGTGCGGACGGGGCCTGGTTGTTTCTTTTACGGTTGTTCTGAAATGTTTAACCCACCTGAGGGACCGTGTTGCGACTAGGAATGGCCCAGTGTCGACCAACATTGAATTCTCGACGAAATAGTCGCTGTGAGACTCACTACTTCAAACAAACGATGTTGTAACATCCACTGCTAAATTGTGACTGAATTGGCATCCAGTGGGGGAGGGGAAATATGCCTAGCTCGTCGTCCTCCCATCACCACTTACTGTCTACTACCTGTGCTCAAATTGTCCGACTACCGTTGGTCACCCTGTATAAAGCCATCTAGTATTATCAAAGTGAAAAATGAGACGTGCTCATTTCACCCCATGTGTGGGGTGATCCTCTTAACTACAAAATCTCTGTACGCTACTTGTGGGATAGACCACTAAAAGGGTAAGTTTTATATATGAGGGTCACAGAGCATACACACTGATATGAAATGGCTTTATTACAAAAAGTATCAAACCAATATACTGTATTTATAAACCTCCACCTTGTCCTGTTTATAAATAGGAGAATATGAAGGTTTATACATATATTGGTTTTTCTTCTTGTAATAAACCTGACTTTCATATCCAGTGTGCATGTTCTGTGTCCATGTATAACTTACCTTTTTAGTGGTCTATCCCACAAGTGGTATATAAAGCCATCTGGCCCTGGGGCTTTTCCCAAAGCTGTGTTTTTGATAGCCTGGGCCAGGTTCACATTTGTTATGGGTGCCTACAAAAGACTATGTAGTCATTGATAATGAATGGAGGGCTGATTGGGAAAGATATAATTTAATGCAGTTTTCGAGGAGTTGTGACCTGGAACGGTGGTGTGGGGAGGGGGGAGGTCAGATTGTAAAGAATGGCATAGTAGTCTTGAAAAATATTAGCCATATCTGCTTTTAGTATTTTTTTTTTTTTTTTTATCTTTTTTATTGAAAGGGAAAAAAATAAGAGATAACATATACAGGAAAATATCTTGACAAGCGTCAAATACGGACTACATTACCTCTTAACTGTAACATACAGCGACATTCCTTAGTATTATGTATATACATGAGACGACATAATCAGTACCACAATCAGTCGGATACTACCAGGTGGTAATACATTGTGCCACAGGGGGCCCCCTACCCTCACCCAAAACGCATATTCCCTCCCGGGCAAGCAAAAGAAACCTATAGGAAATAAGATATATCGTGTCCAGTTATATACAGGTTTCAGAGGCTTTTAGCCATCTGTCCCAAACTTTTTCATATTTGGAGGGACATCCTCTATGGGAGTATATAAATTTCTTATAGGGCAATACAGCGTTGACCTCCGCAACCCAGTGCGAAAAGTTTGGAGGGTTGGGTCTCAGCCACACTCTAGCTATGACCTTACGTGCAGAGAAGAGCATTTCATGAAGGAATATTTTAGTCGACTTGTTGAATTCTGGATCTGGAAAGATTCCCAAAAGACACGCTTTTGGCTGGAGTGTAATAGGGGAGCCCATTGTGTCATGCAGGAATCTCACCACTTGCGACCAGAATATCTGTATGTTAGGGCATTTCCACAGAAGGTGGAAGAAGGTGCCCACCTCTTGGTGACACATAGGACAGATACTGGAATAATTGTCTTTTATACCTTGAAATTCTCAATGGTGTGAGATATGTTCTATGCGTTATATAAATTTGTGTTAGTCGGTCAGAAAGTTTTGGAGAAACCCACTTACATGTGTCAAGGGCGTCACTCCACTCCTCATCCCCCATGGGGCCAATGTCTCCCTCCCACCTAGTCTTCAGGGCATACGCCGCCACTGTCGCCAAAATAAGTGATAACATTATATAAAAGTGAGAGCTGAGTTTTTTAGGGTCAGGGTATTTTATTGCTTTCATCAAGGTCTTGTCGCCCAGAGAGAGGTCGTCTAGGGGAAACTGTGCGGAAGGCATGGCAAAGCTGCATGTATCGGAAATAAAGCTGATTAGGAAGTGCAAACTCAGACTGCAGACGTTCAAAGGATTTCAGGTTGCCATTAGATGTGATAGGTAGAAAATGCCCCTTGAGCTCCATACGCCGTCGTCGGGTCACATTATGCCACAGGGGGGTGAAATCTTGTAGGGGTGGTATGTGCAGCTTGTCTGAGGCTATGTTCCACACTTTCCTGTACTGATACAGAAGGGTCTTGCGGTCAGCTGGTCTACCCTCCCCCTCTGCTCCTCCAATGATCGCCACCATTAGGTCTAAGGTCGCAAGAGACCCTTTTGGACAGAGAAAGCAGAGAAATCTGTCCATGTCCGTTTTGTCTATATGGAAAGTTTGCGACAGTTGGGCTGCAAGGTAGTACAAGTTAAAATCGGGCAGTGCCAGTCCTGCGAGGTCTGTGGGGTTTTTAAGTTTATGCCATGGGAGTTTGTGCCTGCTGTTGCCCCAAACAAACGGTTTTAGGAGAGCTTCTATGGATTTGAAAAGCTTGAGAACCAAATACACAGGGGAGTGCCAGATCATGTACAAAATTTAAGGCAGTAAAACCATTTTGATGAGATTTACCCGGCCCATGACTCCCAGTGGAAGGCGCACCTGCGTCTTCAGCTTGATCATATCGAATAACTGTTATATTGAGTGGGACATATTCCGCTGGGTCTCTGGTGGTCCTGATTCCTAGGTATTTAATACCATCCACCCTTTGCAGGGGGAGCATGGCTCTATCTCTGGGTGGTGGCAAAGTATCCAAGGGGAGTATCTGTGACTTGTCCCAGTTAATGCACAATCCAGAAAACGCGCAGAATCGCTCTATTAAGGCTAATGATAGGGGCAGAGAATTATTAGAATCGTCCAGATACAGGAGGGTGTCATCTGCATATGTGCTGATTTTTTCCTCTAACCCTCCCCTGCGCAGTCCCACTATTCCCGCATGAGCTCGGATTGCTATGGCGAGTGGCTCTACCGCCAGTGCATACAGCAGCGGCGACGGAGGACACGCCTGTCTGGTACCCCTGGAAAGAGAGAGAATTGATCCGAAGGCCAGCCATTGGCCAGAACTCTGGCTACCGGGTTCTGATAGAGAAGTTGAACCCACTTTACAAATCTGGGCCCCAATCCGAATCTGCCCAAGCAGGTCCAGAGATAGCGCCACTCAATGGAATCAAATGCCTTGGCTGTATCCAAGGCAACTATCATCCTGGACCCCGTATTGTCGTGAGCAGTCTGGAGATTAATGAATAATCTTCGCAGATTGAAAGAGGTATTCCTGCCCGGCATGAAGCCCGCCTGGTCTCCGTGAACCAGCGAGAGGATAACCTTGTTGAGTCGGATAGCAAGCACCTTTGGAAGTATCTTGACATCCACCTGGAGTAGGGAGATGGGACGGTAGGATTCCGGGGCGTGGGGGTCCCTACCGGGTTTGGGAATTAGTACTATGGTAGCCTCCCGCATAGAGACCGGCAGGTCAGAGCTTTCAAATATGGAGTTGTATATCGCAAATAGCCTGGGGATAAGTTTGGTGGGTGCTAGAGGTTGCGAAGGTCCGGACATTCTATCAAAGGCTGCGTCTAACACATTGCTGAAATCACCCAGCCATATCGCTGGTATAGCGGGATGCAGTGCCATAAAGTCTAGTCCCTCAGTCAAAACCGTGAATTGAAATGGGGGGGGGGGACATAACGCTAGAATCAATAACATATCCCCATGGAGTTTGGCTCGCTGAAGGATGTACCTTCCCAATGGGTCTAACACCAAATCCTGTAGTTCAAAATGCGTGGTTTTTGCAATTAGCAGGGATACACCTCTAGAATGAGTGGTGTGATATGCCCAACCTATCCAAGGCCGCTTGAGTGTCCTCAGGATTGGGCCCTCGGCGTGTTTCCATCAGGGCCACCACATCTGCTCTCAGCCTTTTGAGTTGCTCAAATACGGCCGACCTCTTAATGGGATCTCTCACCCCCCTGACGTTCCACGTGAGGAATTTTAGGGTGGCCATGGGGAGATGGAAATTATGAGCCTCCAGGATTCAGTGCCCTCCAAGGGGATAACAAAGTGGGTGACCGTCACCAGCTGGGGGCAGTCTCCAGAAACACAAGCACATTAATATAGTACCAAGGAAAGTGAGTTTGTGCAAAAAGAAAATTACTATTTCTGAACATTATAAACCCCTTACCCCCCCTCCCCGCCCTGCACTGTCCCCAACTGGTGCGGGCATTAACCCCTAACTGCCAACAGGGCATAAACAGCATCCAACCTGTGAAGGAAATACTAAGGGTTAGTAAAAAATGTATGAGGGCCACACCGGCTAGTAGCACAGTGGCTGGCCACGTATTCCAACCCAGATTGTACAGTTTTAGAAAGTAGGGCGACACTTCGCTGTTTGACACATTGTAGGACTGTGCCCACCATCCGAGGTGAGCTCGCCAACGAGGTTGTTTCCTCCTCTGCCGGCTACCAGAGAACAAAAAAAAAGGAAGTCTAGTCCAGGAGTAGGCGAAAATAATAGGTTGGCCCTATGGCGGGTATAAGTAACATTGGAGTTATTACCAGAAGTGTATAACATGAAGTGGTATGCGGCTGGCTCGCTGCGTGCAACACTCCTATTGTAGCATAAAGGGAACGGTCACTGACCCGAAGAGGTGACCAGGGTGGACCTGGGCATACCCAGGTTTTTTCCTAGGCGTAGGGGGCAGCAGGTATAGAGCAAATGTCATTATGCAGTCTTAGGGCCCCCCTTGCCATACAAGGAGCAAAAAAAAGGGGGTGGGGTGCAATGGGGCCAAGTGTGCATGAAATGGTGCAACCGGAATGGGAGAGGAAGCCACATGTGCACCGTTTCTAGCACAGGTGGGCTGATCCAGGTCCCTGGGGTGAGGAGCAAATAAAAGAAAAGGGAAACCCAGGGAGCAATGTCAGAATGCAGTCTTACTCCCCCCCCCCCCCCCAACTCCAGGGGTAGGGAGGATTTGCAGGTGTGTAAGCAATATGTAAGCAGGGGATAGAGGCAGGTGAATCACCGTAGGCTTACTTATCTGTGTTCATCCCGCTGTTCAAGCCACGCTATAGCTGCCTCTGGGTCCTCAAAGAAATGAGCCCTGTCCTCTCCCTCCACACGCAGGCGAGCAGGAAACATGGCCTACTTAATATTCTTTATCCGTAGGCGGCGTTTCACTTCAGTGAAGGTTTTACGCTTTTTCTGCACCTCTGCTGAGAAGTCTGGGACGGCGGCGACCATCTTGTTTCCAAATGGGATGTTGCCTTTTTCCCTGCTGAGGCGGAGGATGGCATCATGATCTCTAACATTTAGGAATTTAGCTATGAACGTGCGGGTGGGTGCTCCAGCGGGAGGTGGTCTGCTCGCTCCACAGCAAACGTGGGGACGAACGACTATAATATCTATAGAAATGTCATGCCGCTCCAGGCCACGCCCCCTCTGCTTTTAGTATTTTCTTAAAACCATGCCTGGCAATCATCATGGTTACATATGTTTTTAGAACCTTTTATTAAGGCCTCCCTGACCAGGTGTGTGTAGTGTATTGTATGTTGTGTCAAGATTGAAAGAGTTGGCCGAATATTCCTAAGATAATTCTACTCAAAATGCAAACTGTGCCTGTGTAACAGTAATGAGAAAAATGTTAATTGGTTCAATTCCTAATAATAATTATAAACTTTGTCGTGCCTTTTAACGTTGGCTTCTCAAAGCGCTTTTCAAAGAAAACACAAACGCACAGGATAAAATAAAGAAAAATGACAATTAAGTGAAGGCATGGCTAAAGAAAAGCATTTTTAGATTTGATTTGAATGAGTTTAGAGAAGATGACTGATCTTTCTTTGTAAGTGAATTCCGGAGTTTTGGAGCATAGCAAGAGAAGGCTCTTTCTCCCATCGAGTGTAGGCAAGTAGGCCAGAATTTGAGGAGTGAAGGTTACGAGTGGGGGGGGGGGGGGGGGGAGATTAAGTTGATAAAAGTTCAGAAAAATAATGGGAGCCAAGCCATAAAGAGCCTTATAGATGAGCAAGAGGATCTTAAAGTTTATGCAAAACCTGACATGTAGCCAATAGAAGGACTCCAGGATAGGGGTAATATGATCACTTGTACCAGACCTAGTCAGGATTACGGATACAAAATATTGTACATATTGTAGCCGATTTAGTAGTGGGTTTAGATTCACCAGTGAGGTGAGCTTTGCAGTAGTCGAGTCGCGAGATCAGCTTTTCAGCTACAGTGTATGATGGTATATCAATAGGATCAAGTATGCAGGTGGAGGATTTCATATTGGACCAATTTTCTCAGGGATTCAGATTCAAGTAGAGAGAAGAACCAGTAAAAATAGGTGCATCAGGTAGTGATGTGGAAGAAACATGTGCTGTGGTGAGAATGTGTTGCCTTAGTTTGTCAATTTAAAGAGAAAAAAGTAGCAGATGGAGTCTCTGGGCCATATAACACAGCGTAAAAGGCCCATTTGGGAGAAAGTGACAGAGTATGGGGCGGGGGGGATCTCTGGCATCCATAACTAATGTGTTAAGAGTGGAGCAAAGATGTTACTTGGCAGAGGAGTTGACCCCAGAGAAGTGGAACCAGGGAATGGGGACATATGTGCCCTAGGATGCAAGGTTATAGGTAGATGAGAGGGACAATAAGTGGGGATAAGCGGTGGCAAGGAATCGTGACATAGAATTAATGGGTCATATACAATATTTCTCAACAAATAACATTAGAGAGAAACCTGTGGGCTGAAGGAGCCCTCACACAGCGTAGAATAGGGTAACAAACTCCCATCTGATGCACCATATCAAACTAAGCAGCAGAGCTGGACAATCTCACAAAAAGTAGTACATATCTAATAATGTACAATCCAGTCTTAAAGCTGTGGGGAGTTGCATGAGCAACTGAGACTGTGTGGGTACTGTAGTGGCTCCAAACGGTTATGGAACCGATGTGCTGGTGTGTAGTCTAGTGTGTACATGGAAACTTGAGCAATAAGCCTGTGTACCTCAGTCCAAAAGGGTTGGAGTTTGGGGCAGGTCCACCAGATATGCAAAAGCGAGCCTAACTCAGTCTTGCATCTCCAGCACTGTTGGGGAAGGGAGGGGTAAATGTGATGCATTTCGAGAGGCGTTCTGTACCACCTGGAAAACACTTTGAATGCGTTCTCCTGCACATTCACATTGACCGTTCCCTTGTATGTGTGTGTAAATGTTCTCCCATTCCTTTTCTGTAAGATCGATCGACAGGTCTTGCTCCCACTTATGGTTGACCCAGTGTAGTTTCGCATTGTGGTCAGAAAATAGTAGAGCATAGGTGTATATCATCAGATGTCTCTGGGGTTCTTCTCTCAGGCAAAGAGATTTAAACAGGGTGGGGCATCTGGACCAATCAGGTCTGGGTTTGGGTTTGTCAAAAAAGTGTCTAATTTGAACGCAAGTCCAGAAGGGGAATGAGGCTGTGGTCATTTTGGAGGTTAATTCTGCATGGGATAAAAAGCGGTTGTCGTCGAAGAAGTGTTCTGCCCTGATAGTTGGGTGCGGCCAGCCATCTGATAAGAAAGAAGCATGTGTCCCCGGTGTGAATTCTGGGTTGTATTTAAGTGGGGGTCATCGGACCGTGTAGCGAGGAAATATTGTGCTTATTGCAGGCGTCTCGGAAGGATGTTAGAGTAGGCTAGATAAGCGGATGAAGTTTGCATTCCGAGGGAGTGTGTTGTGGGGCGATCCAGGGGAGTTGGGCCAATGGGAGGGTGGACAGAGCATGTTCTAATCTGACCCAATCTTTTTGATCAGCATGTATGTTCCAATCTACTATTCTGGTGAGGTGACTGGCCTGTTGATACTTACGAATGTCCGGGAGGCCTATCCCTCCCTTGAGTTTGGGGGTGGTGAGCCTTCAGTAGCCTAATCTCGGACGAAGCGCGCCCCAGATAAAGTTGGTGCAAATTCTCCGATAGTCCGAGAAGAAGGTATGTGGAAGTGAAATGGGTATTGTCTGTAGGAGGAATAAGATCTTAGGTAGAATAATCATTTTGATGATAGAGGCCCTCCCGTACCAAGAAAATGTCCCAGAGGACCATTTCTTTAGGTGTGATGTTATGGACTGTAGTAGTGGCGCATAATTTTTGGAGTAGAGGTCAGTCAGGGAGGTTGGGAGTTGGATGCCCAGGTATGTGATCGCATTGTGTTGCCAAGTGAACGTAAAGTTTTTTTCTTGACATTGCTGGCAAATGTCAGGGGGTAATGTGACGTTTAGTGCGTTATTTGAAGGTTAGAGAGGATCTTGAAGGTACGGAATTCTTGAAGATTGGGGAGCGTCGTCAGCGGGTCTCTAAGGAAAAGGGGAATGTCATCCGCAAAAACGGCTAATTTAAACGTATGTTGTTTAACATCTATACCCTTAATATCAGGACTGTCCCTGAGGCGTCTCAGTAGGGGTTCGAGTGTGAGGACAAAGATTATGGGGGAGAGAGGGGGCATCCCTGGCGAGTTCCATTCGAGATGGAGAAGGCATTTGACAGGTGGCCGTTTACTCGGAGTCTAGCGGTAGGGTTAGAGTAGAGTGCTGAAATAAAGTTCAGCATCCTGGCGGGGAGGCCTATGACCTTCAGGACCTCTTCCATGTAGTCCCAGGCCACCCTGTCAAATGCCTTCTCCGCATCAAAGGAAAGAAAGAATCCTTGTTGACAAGTAGATGTGAGCCAGTGGTGTATGTTAAGAGCTTTATGGGTATTATCCCTCGCCTCCCTACCCGGTACAAAGCCGACCTTGATCGAGATCAATGAGTTGGGGTAGGAGTGATGGAAGCCGATTTGCAATCATTTTGGCATACCATTTAAGGTCAACGTTGAGTAATGAGATGGGTCTATAGCTGGTGACCATTGAAGGATCCTTACCCGGCTTTGGAATAACCGCAATGTGTGCAGTGAGTAGGTCACGCGGGAGTTCAAAGGATTTGAAGGCTGTTGGGAAAAAGGGAGTAGGGATGTCGGCATAAGATTTGTAATATCCCACACTTGGACCATCAGGTCCAGGACTTTTGCCTATTTTCAATTGTTTGTTTCAGTGCAAGATCTACTTCCTCTCTCTGTAAAGGGGTATCTAGGCCTTGAACTAAGGAGGTAGAGTTAGGGGCAGGGCTGTACTGGCCCAGGAAGCCTACAAGCATTTGTTTCCTTGTGGACGTTGCTATCGAGGGGTCTGTCGGGGGGAGGTTATAGAGGTTAGAGTTATATTGGACAAACTGTTTGGCAATGTCAGGGGTAGCATTAAGTTTGCGGCCCGACGTGTCAGTTAGGAAATGTATCGTGGTAGCCTTCTTAGTTTGGATAGCTCTGGCAAGCCATTTACTGGCTTTGTTGCCATATTCATAAAATGTTTTCTTTGAGAGAATGTATTTACGTCTCACCTATTTGCCCAGCAATTAATTTCTAGATTGGATCAGGTCAGTCCAAATGTCCAGGGCCTGTGTGCGTTAATGAGCGCTTTGCAGCTTACATACGGTATCTTATCACAAGTGTTGTGTAGTGTTTTCGTCTCTCCCTATTACGTTTAGCTGCCGCCGCAATAAGGACACCGCGGACCACGCATTTGTGGGCTTCCCACGTTACGATGGTAGAGATATCAGCTGGGTCATTTTCCGTAAAGAAATGTTTTAGGTGTGTCCGGACTTCTTCTGCGACAGTAGGGTCAGTGAGAAGGGAGGGGTCAGGTCTCCAAGTCTGCGGACGGGGGGGGGGGGATAGTCAATGTTACAGAAATGGGATGGTGATCCGACGGGAACATGGGGTCGATGGTGGCGTTACGGAGCAGAGGGAGATCGTTTTGGGAGATGAAAAGATAATCTATTCTGGAGTACCTGTCGTGTGGGGCAGAGTTAAAGGGTATAGTCTTTGCCATTCGGGTTCAGTGTATGCCATGTGTCCTGTAGCAGCAAGCTTTACAGGCGGGTTTTAATCACGCGTAGAGCAGCATATGGGAGAGAAGAGGTGCCTTTAGAGGTATCCTGCACAGGGTTGAGTGGGACGTTGAAGTCACCCCATAATATGAGTACCTTCATGAAAGGTGGTTAGTGTGTCTGTGGTGGCATGAAAAAAGGGCACCTGACCCACATTCGGGGCATAAATATTGGCCAGTGTAATCTTCCTACCAAGGTATGATCCTTTTAAGGAATAGGTATCTGCCTTCCTCATCACTCAGTTTATCCGTTGGTTGGAAAGGGCAATTTTTCCTTAGGAGTATGGAAACCCCTTTCGTTTTAGCTAGGGGGTTGGTTGCATGGTGTACTGTGGGAAAGTGATGGTTTTGGTGTAGCATCAGTGCGGAAATGTGTTTCCTGCAAAATATGATATCCGCCCTGCTGCGTTGCATGGTTAAGAGGAGTTGGGATCGTTTTTCTGGGATGTTAAGTCCCTTTACATTTAGTGAAACTATTTTTATACGAGGCATGGTAGCACTCGATGGTACAGACGACATTGTCGGCTGTCACTATTCCATCCGGTCATTTAGCAAGTCGATTTCTAGATCAGTGGCAGGGAGCATGAAGGGGACGGGTTAGGGATAGAGTGGAGATAGCCTGTAATGAGTAGGTATGTGTCTTGGGTGTGCTCCCAGATAAGGGGGTAGAAGGTTGAGGGTGGGCCGTGAAGGATAGAGGGGGAGGCAGAGAATGGGGGGCGGGGGGGAGTTCCGGTGGCAGGGAGTACTCGCTCCCCTGTCTCAGAGGGTGAGTCCCCGCAATGTGGGTATTCCGAAAAGGTCAGTGGCGAGATTAGTCAATGAGCACTAGAGAAAAGGGCTGTCTTAGAAGCCACTGTGTGGGAGTTGGTTTGTCGAGAGAGAGCAAAGGGGAGCAGAAAGATGTTAAAAAAAAATATACAGAAAGGGGTATAGTACTTTAAAGAGTCACAGAGATACTATATGAGCCATCAAACCCGTGGCCTATTCGTGTAAAAGTGTAAGCGGGCGGGGAATGGGGTAAGCAGAAGAGGGCAAATGGATTTTTTATCGTGTCAAAGGATAAGTTTAGCGTATGTTAGTGTGTAGGGGGCAGTCCTAGTGTGGTCTTTCTTCAGGTGTTTCATTAACAGGACAACCTGGAAAAGGTAACAGTCATTTGGAATCTGTATCCCACAAGAAAAGTAAAATGCAATAAATCCGTGTAAAATCAACAATGATACAAGCAACTCGGGAACCAACAGAAAAGATTAAACATAGAACATGGTGCATAGAGCCATATCCTAGTACTAGCATTACCGTCTTATAGTCAAGGGTTAGGAGTCATCCAGGATGGGGAGACACTGCAATTGGGAGAGATGTACGGTTGTCAAACGGACACCTGGGTCTCAAGTACAGGGTGGCAGCCATAACAGGTGCTGCTGGGGCGGTGAACCACTGGGAGAGAAGGTAGGGGTTGACTGGACGGAAGTCAAAATGATTGTTGCCCGCGATCCGGAAGCAGGTAGGAGATGCGTTAGGCGTGTGAAGAATGTTAGGGGTCGCATCATCTATGGTGTGGGAGGGTCAGCTGAGCAGGGTGTACTTATCGTGGGACCGGTATTTAGGTAGCTGATGTAGCATACATTTCAGAGGAGTACCAAGGGCAGTTTTCATTCAGATCAGAGCTCTGCCGTGCATGGAGTCCCCAGCACACCGCTGTACAAATAAAAGGGGAAGGGGAGAGTAAGAAAGAGAAAAAAAAAAGGGAGGGGGGCATATAAATTCATGGAACATGGGGGGAAGAACCATAGCAAGGTACCTAGAGCAATACCAGCAGGCAGGCATAGGGGAGAGTTCTTGTGCTCAGTCCACATGTGAGCAGGAGGTTTGAAACACTCGTCGTTGAACACGGTATGGGGGAACCAGGAGGGAGGTACGAGGCAGAGGTAGTCCCTTGAAGTGTCTCTGGAGTCAATCCGAGGGTGGGTACATGAGCGGCTCCATTGATTCAGGAAAGAGAAGTTACGGCTATATAGTCTAAGGCCTCGTACACACGGCCGAGATTCTCGTTGAAAAAAACACATGTCGTTTTTTTCGACGAGATTCTTGGACAAGAAACTGGTCCCGGCCGAGTGTACACACGCTCGTTTCAAAGAACCCGCGGTTCTTTGAAAGGAGTGTACGCGGTGACGTCATCGACTACGTCGAGCATGCGCTCGTCACATTCGATGCCGTCGCCGCCATCTTGGTATACCCTACGTATGCCTAGGAAGCTACCGCGCATGCGTCAAATTCATTTCGAACATGCGCAGGCTTCCGGGCGGACAGGTAAGTGTACACACACTCACTTTTCTCGTAGAGAAACACGCCGAGGAGAATCTCGACGAGAAAATAGAGAGCAGGTTCTCTATTTTCTCGTCGAGGTTTCTTGTCGGTTTTCTCGACGAGAAACACGCTAGCAGCGTACACACGACTGATTTACTCGGCAAGACCTCTCTGCCAGCAAGTTTCTTGCTGGTTCTTGCCGAGAAAATCGGTCGTGTGTACGAGGCCTAAAAACGTCCTAGGCACCAGTAAAGATTCGTACGTACGTCATCAGGGAACAATGAAGGAGAGGTCTTAGTAACAAGGAGGCTGCGCGGTTAGGCATTTCAGAGATTTGTTCTCTCCGGCTGTTATCTGATGGTAGCCAACTGCCGGGGGGGGGTCAAGGAGTCGCGCAGTGTGGGTGGAGATATCCCCATGACAGCAAGTCCCCTCGGTAGGCATGGAGACGGCCCTGGTTCCAAAGATCGTAGCGGATGTGTGGCTGATCAGGAGGATGTGTAACGGGCACAAGTTAGTACTCGTCCTAAGTGGGGTTGAGAGAGCTCCGTTGTATCCTAGAGCGCCATAAAAGGGGGTGCAGATTGCGCAGGAGTCACTTAATGGTTACTATTAGCAACTACTGGGAAGAACGTTGCCGTACCAGTCAGGTATAAACCGAAGGGGAAGGGGAGGGTGGGAACACAAAGAACTTAGCAGGTGTACTCAACTGGATGTGGAGGGTGGAAAACAGGTTAGTGGTCCCGGCGCGCCCTACGAGGCAAGGGGGCGGTTGTGGGGCTCGCAGGCTGAGGATGGCCATATGCCGTTGAGTAGGATCTGGTGGGAGATGGGGAACGGTGTCTCCGGTACCTTGAGTCCTACACCTCCATCGGTTCTTCACTGGGCGAGTGGCTGGAGGGTTGAGGAGATCAAAGTCTGCATACCAATTCGGAACATCCACATATGGTATGTCTAAGATCTGGCAGAAAGCCTCCATTTCCTCGGGGACCCTCAGTAAGGCGGAGCGGCTCTGATGGGTGGCTAGGAGGCCAAACGGGAACTTCCAGCGATGGCGAATGCCCCTATCACGTAGTACCTCAAGCAGGGGCCGCAGGTCCCTACGATGCTTCAGCGTGATTGCCGTCAGGTCCTGGTAGATGTGAATTGGTCGGTCCTCAAACTCCAGGCAGTCTGTCACGGGCTTTCTTGAGGATGTTGTCTTCTAAGAGAGTAGTCATTGATAAAACATATGATGTCTCTCGGAGGGTCTGTGTCCCTTCCTTTAGGCCGCAGAGCTCTGTGTATGCGCTCCATCTCAATAGGCGTTTGGGCTGTACGATCAAGGGAGACGGTTGAAGATGGAGGTAACAGCAGGGAGGATCTGGTCCTGGTCGACAGATTCAGGGATACCTCTTACTCTGAGGTTATGTCTCCGTCCTCTGTTATCTAAATCCTCGACATGGCGCTGGATGTCACGGAGCTGTAAAGTGTGGGTATTTACCCGGCCGTGGATCCTCCGGATCATTGTCTGCTGTTGAGAGGTTGTGTGCTCCACTTTCTGTACTCTCCCTGATATGGCCTGGAGTTCATGGCGGAGATCAGATATGGCTGCGGAGATCGCATCGCAGCTACTGTTCTGAGGTCATTGAGACTCAGCTGCTGAGGTTCAGGTCGGGTGTTTCCTGCCATGTTGAGAAGCTGGTCCGTAGGAGTCAGCGTTATCTCACTGGGACCGTGAGTCGGAGTTGAGGCGGGAAGAGAGGCCGCCATGTTGGCCCTCTGAGCGCGCTGAGTCCGGAATATCTCTGGGATTTTCTGGCTCGCTCGGCCGCTTTCGTCCCTCGGTGAGTGGGATCTTGATGCTGAGTTCGAGCAGGATGAGGTCCCCATTGTGGGAGTCAAAATGGCAGCGGTAATCCCCTGGATTAGCGAAGTATAGGCACGGGTTTGACGGAGCTAGGGGTTTAAGCGGCCATTTCCTCTCAAGACAAACCAAGCCCCCCATCTTAATAGCAGTATGGGCCCCTGGGCAAAGTATTGCATGGGGGCCCCTACAAGAAAATTGATTTTGTTCTGTTTATAAAATATATATATATATATATATATATATATATATATATATATATATATATATATATATATTTGAATTTGTTCATATATTTAGGCCAAAATGTATTCTGCTACATATCTTTGGTAAAAAAAAAAAAAAAAACCCAATATGTGTATATTGATTGGTTTGTGTCAAGTTTATAGTGTCTACAAATTATGGGATATATACTGGAATTCACACAGCTATGCTGGTGCTAACTGACCCTCAGAGGGGTGGGGGGGGGGGGGTAGTAACCCTACTACAGTTGTCATTCTGTACACTAACATTACTGTACTAATGACACTGACTGGGAAGGGGTTAACTTTGTGCCTATCAAGTGTAATGTGTGCTGCTCTTACTTGCAGGTTTGTTTTTTTCCCCCGGGAGAAGGAACAGCCAGATCAGTGTTCTGTGTACACACAGGACTCTGTGCTGTGATTGGACACAGCTGATCAGCAGGTTTCTGACAATCATTGGCTGAAACCTGTCCATTAACTCGCGCTGTCTCTAATCACAGCATGGGTTGGTGGGGGCATGCGTGTGTTCCCCCAAAAAGACAAAAAACAAGTAGCAACATACGGGTATGTTTGGCATGCCTGTGTCGCTCAAGCTCAATAAAAATAGTGCGGGTGGGTGGCAAATTTATATTAACACCAGAAAACCCTTAGCTAGGCTTGTGCACATGCTGCAGCCATGATGCTTTTCTTCATGACTGCAGCAAGATTTATATTGAGTTATCCAAAAATTATATCACCCGTTGCATTTGGCGGGCATTACTGCTCACCAAACGCAACCCATTCAAATAAAAGGGTCCCTACTGAATCTTCCCCAAAACCGCGTGCAATGCATGTGGTTGTGGTGGGGGTGATGCAGCATTTAGAGGGGGTATAACGGGGTTAGGGGCTGCCTTGCATGTTTGTTTGTTTTTGCGCTATAAACAAAAAATCTTTTTGTTAAAAAAAAAACCACATGTATTTATCAGTTTAGGCCGATATGTATTCTGCTACATAGTTATCGCGTCTACAAAATAGGGGATAGATTTATGGCATTTTTATTTTTATTTTCCCTTATCGTCTTTCAGGACAGCACATGAGAGTGGCTCCACCCACTAGGAAACAGGAAACACAATCTCCACCATTTTAAAAGGAGGCAACTCCCCACATCTCGTCAGTTGTAGTAGAGTACCTCTGGCCCAGGCTGGAACACATAATCAGAATATGGTTAATCACAGCATGTATGTACATATAGAGATATATATCTATCTATCTATCAATATATACAAACCAAGAAGGGCGGGTAGTTTGCTGTCCTGGAAGACTCTTGGAAAACAAGTTACCGGTAACGTCTTTCAGGACAGCACATGAGAGGATAATCGAGACTTACCAACTACGGAGGGACAACAGCCTGCAGGACCTTTCTGCCAAATGCCTGATCATCGGCTGACAGCAGGTCCAGTCTGTAATGATGGACAACTGTCAAATAGCTTGACCACTTAGCCGCCTTACAGATCTGATGTGGGGTGGCACCAGCTTTTTCTGCCCATGTAGTGGCTAGAGCTCTAGTAGAGTGCTCGTATTCCCTGTCGAGGAGACAAACCTGTCTGGGAATAAGCCTCAGAAATAGCCAGTCTTAGCCATCTAGCAATTGACCCCTTCGATGCTTGGCGTCCCTTTCTGTTGCCAGAAAAAAGAACAAATAAAGAGTCCGAAGACCTAAAGTCCTTTGTTATTTCCAAGTAGTGTAATAAAATTCTTCTTACATCTAAGTTATGGAATGAAGTCTCCCTTCTTCCTGAAGGATTTGAACAAAAAGTTGGCAGGGTAATTTCCTGCGATCTGTTATGAACTGATGCCACTTTTGGCAAAAACCCCGGATCTGTTTTAAGTACAATCCTGTCTCGGTAAATCAACATAAGGTTCTTTTATTGAAAGAGCGTGTAGTTCACTGATTCGTCTCGCAGTCGTAACTGCAACGAAGAATACCGTATTAAAAGTCAAATCTTTCAACGAGATTGTCTGTAACGGTTCGAAAGGTTCTTTTGTGAAGGCTTGCAAAACTACTGACAGGTCCCATTTAGGAAAATGTTTAGTAGGCACTGGTCTGGCTCTAGTAAGTGACCTAAAGAATCTTGTGATTAAAGGAACCGAGGAAATTTGTTTTCCTAGGTATACTCCCAGGGCAGCCACTTGCGCTTTGAGAGTGCTAATTGCAAGACCTTTGTCCACACCATTTTGTAGACACTCCAGAATCGACACAATGTCTTCTAGGGTTCGGTTTGATGAGTGACACCAACAGTTGTAAACCTTCCAAACTTTTGCGTAGATATCTCTAGTTACTCTTTCTACTGGCGAGTAGAGTGGATACTAGAGGCTCTGACAGTCCTTTTGTTCCTTAGTTACTGCTCCTCAGATACCAGGCGGTAATGCTTAGTCTGGCTATGTCTGGGTGGTATACTGGGCCCTATAGTAGCAAGTCCTGTTTAAGAGGAAGCTGCCAGGAAGGTTTGATCATCATTTGTAGGATGGAGGAAAACCAGGCTCTTTTCGGCCAGAACGGAGTGATCAGGATTACTGATCCCTTCTTCTGTATTTTTCTCAATACAAGAGGGATTAGCTGAAAAGGAGGGAAGGCATAACCCAGATGGAAGTTCTAGGGATGTGCCAAGGCATCTATCTCTATTTAATATAAAAGAACTAAGGTTGCGCAACTAAATATAAATACAAAAAACCAAAAATGTTCTGAAAACACAATATGATAATGTCTGTATAAAACGTGAATAAACAATATAAATGGAGTAAAGATATTGCTCTATACGTCTCTGGGTAATAGATGGTACTTAAACAGTGTTCCTTAGTATTAGCATGCAAAAAAGGATTCAAGGATAGTCCATAAATAGCAAAAAGTCCCCAGAATGAAACAGAAGATTCCAAGGCTCTTCAAAACTGCATAAGTGACTTCAAAACGTTGGAACACCATAGAAGGAGTGATAATATGATAGGAAAGGAATCCACCACCTTATCCCTTTTAAGCTGCTTACCGGAAATTCTGATCCCTGAAAGAGATCAGTCTGAATGGGTGGCTGTTATCCCCGCCAAGGGCTATAATTGGCTCTCCCTGTACTCTCTCTATTCCTCTAGGTTCCAATCTGTTAGTTCACCAGGCAGCTCCGTGGGTTACATTTAGGGTGAAAGAGAAAAACCCCATAGCGTAATCCAGTATATAAAAAGCATTTATTGTAAAAAAAAAATTGCACTTACAGTGTATTGTAGTAAAAACAGCAGTGGTTTAATGTGCGGCCGGCCGGCTCTCACTACCCGTTGCTTCCGGGATTCGTATCGTGGTGACGTCAGCACGCCGTTCCTCCCTACGTCGTTTCGACAAACCTGTCGTCATCCAGGGGCATGGGCGGCGTGCTGACCCACCACCATTTTATGTGCAATGAACAATAGCTAGGGAACGCCCGGAATCTAGTTCCCGGCGTCCCAGCTACGGCCGTCGCCATTTTGAAAATGGGCAAACTGCCCTTAAGTTACTAACCGTTTACCCTCGATCTCTCAGTCAGATACCACTCCAACTAAGAGATACATAGGTCACGGCCGAAACCTCCTATCTTAAACAAGTGAGCCCATAAAGTGAAATTGTTGTTATATTATAAACATGACACACGAAATCCGCCCAAATCTGAGCTCTCGGCATCTACATCCCACGATCCGCCATGTTTGTAGTGGGAAAGATGCCCTTACTACCAGTATTCTGGCTGGCCTCAATGATCTCGAGCATCTTTCCGAATGGTACACACTAAAGGAATCGATTTCTGAGTAACTGAAACCCTAAATCTTAAAGAGTGCTTGCAAATAGCACCCACGCTCTTTGTGTGTATCATGCAGGTGCAAACACATATAGATAAAAATACTGTATATAATTTGGACATACAAGGGTATCCTGCCTTAATCTACCTATTTAAATAGTGCGTCCAAAAATATATATAGATTGATGGCTCTATAAAAATTAATTCTATGTTGTTTAAAAACTATTTTAAGAACTATTATGTCACATGTAAGATAGATATATTATGATCGCCATCTAGTGGGCGAATTCAAGATTGCACTCACCAATTTAATGGTGAATGACAACCAATAACCATCTACATATGAAATGTATTACTGTTAAGGAGAAGGAACTAAAAAAATTGGAACGGAGGGATTTTTTATAGAAAAATTATTGGGAATCAAATATTTAGATAAATTCAATCTATCCATTAGATTCTTATAAATGGGTATATCTACCCCAAGGGATACTAAAGGGTGCCACCAAAGTACACTCCAACGTATCGGTGGAATGAATACTTTTTTAAACCAACTAGTATGAAAAAATTGGCTAACCCAATATACATCCGCCAGGGCAAGCCTAGATAGGACACCATCACTGGACCTATATGCAAACAAGTCTCTGTATTGTGGGTCCTCTAACAATGACATCTGTAATGGAATAAAGATGTACCGAGAGCTCAGATCCAGTTCACATTATTAAACAAAAATGCCAATGACACCTAGCTGTTATCGATGAATGCATTAACATCAATGTCAATATTGAGCCCGTACGGGGTATAGCACCGGACCCTGTGAATCCAGCTCATTTCCATACGGGAAATTTCCCTAATTAGAGAACCCCCCCTCCAATGGGGACTGTACTTATCAATTCCTATAAAGGAAGTGCCCTCTGGGTTGCGCTGATGGTATAAGTCATAATGCTTGGATACAGAGTGGTACTGGAAGCCACTCTTAATGTTGGCTAAATGTTCTCCAAGCCTTACTTGCATGGTCCTTTTGGTTCTCCCTATATATTGCTTCCCACAAGGACATTGTAGGAGATATACAACGCCTGTGGAACTGCATGTGACGAAAGTTTCGATCTTATGGGTTTTTGAAGTGCTGCTGGATACAAATACTTCCGTTTTTTTGGACCTAATTTTATTTATGGAGCACACCTGGCATCGACGGCATTGGTGGTACCCAGATAATTGTTGAAAAAAAGAAACTTTTTTAGGTGGAGGGTCTACCACATTGGGTGCCACTCTATCCCTTAGGGAGGGGGCACCCCTGAAGATCACTTGTGGGATTGTTGGGAGGAAAGTGTTAATGATACGATCATTCCCTAGAAGGTGCCAGTGTTTCCTGATAATTCTTTTTATCATGTAATGTTGCGTAGACTATGTCGTAATGAATGGTATGCACAATTGCTGCGATTTCTTTTTTGGGCCAGTTGCTAAGAGGGATGATCTTTCTATGTCTCCTACTTCTTTCAGAATATCTTCCAAGATTTTCTGATCATATCCCCTTTCTACTAGTCTATCTTTCAAGATGCTGGCCTGCAAGAAATAATCAGCCTTGTCAGAACAATTTCTCCGCATGCGAACAAATTGGCTTTTTGGCACTGACTTTAGCCATGAATCCTTGTGACAACTGTCACTCGGTATGTAAGCATTGCGGTCAGTTTGTTTAAAGTACGACATCGTTTTGAAACACACTTCACTCTTGATGATTGTGAGGTCCAAAAAATTGATTCGTGTTTGACTGGCTTCATAAATGAAGCGTATGCCTCTATCGTTCTGATTGATCTCTAGAAAAAAGGCTTCCAGCTCCAAAACAGTGCCGTCCCAAAGGAGGAGGACGTCATCTATATACCTAGCCCAAAGCTTGAGGTGTGGGTTTCGGTCTTTAAAGATGACGTCCTCCTCCCATTTGGCCATAAAAAGATTGGCCAAACTGGGGGCGTATTTAGCCCCCATGGCTACCCCCCGTTCCTGCTTGTAAAAATTGTGGCTAAACCAAAAGTAGTTATGTTTTGCCGCATAATCTAGAAGCTCCATAATGAACGCTTGTTGTTCCTCCGTTGTTGTTGAATGGAGGTTGAGGTAATATTTAACTGCCGATAACACCAAAGAATGGGGAATTATAGTATACAATGATGTCACATCAGCTGTGACCATCAACATGCGTTCACTAGGATGTTGATCTGCTAATAAATTGATTACGTGTCTCGTATCTTTCAGGTACGACGGCATTTTCAACACTAAAGGTTGGAGGAAAAAGTCTATGTACTTGCCCACCCGGGACGTGACAGAATCGATTCCGCTGACTATCGGACGTCCCGGGGGGCAAGTCAGACTTTTGTGTATTTTCGGCAAGCAGTACAGGATAGGCACCCGTGGTGCCTTGGGAACCAAAAACAACTGTTCTTTTTCGCTCAGAATCCCCAATTGTGCACCCTTTATTACCAAATCCTCCAAGATTTTTTTATATTTGAGGATTGGATTTCCAACTAAAAGGGTATAGGTCTCCTGATCTCCAACTATCCTGGATAATTCCTGCAGATTATCATCCCTATCCAGGATCACTATCCCCCCCCCCCCTTTATCTGCTGGGCGTATAACCAGTTGTTTATTGTTACACAAGGTATCTAAGCCCTGCTCCAACTTCTTTTCCATTTTTGTATTAATTGTTTTAACCGATTCTAAATCCCGCAACACCACATCCCGAAATACCCTCAATGATGGTGCTAAGGTACCTGAAGGGTTAAAGGTGGAAGCATTGGACAATCCTGTATATTGATAATTATTCAACGTTATTCCCCCCTGACGTGTTGGAATACTGGCAAAATGTCGTTTAATGTTAATTCTCCTCACGTACTTATGTACGTCCATATAGGTTTCGAATTTATTGAGTTTTCGAGGAGGAGCAAATTTTAAACCCTTATTCAAAAGGGCTGTCTCAGATTCTGTCAGGGTTTGGGAACTAAGATTGAAAATGCCCTCACCAGTTATGCTCTTGTTTTGTTTTGTTTTGATTGTGCTCTCCTCCCCCCTCTTGTTCCTCTTTGTTTTCTATGGGCCTCTTTATGCCCTGATTGGCTTTGGGAAAACCCCAATGGTGTTGTTCTAACAGTTTCCCACTCGGTCTTCTTGACCGATCTCTAGTAGACCATGTGAGTTCCTGTTCCTCCAAATCATACTCGTTTTGTTTCTGGTATGCAGGTCCGTCTCTATCTCTAAGTGGGAAAAAACGATTAGAAGGTTCTTCCCTGTTGTTATATTCCCAGTCATCTCTATATCTCTCATGGTAGGTCCTTTATAATATAACAACAATTTCACTTTATGGGCTCACTTGTTTAAGATAGGAGGTTTCGGCTGTGACCTATGTATCTCTTAGTTGGAGTGGTATCTGACTGAGAGATCGAGGGTAAACGGTTAGTAACTTAAGGGCAGTTTGCCCATTTTCAAAATGGCGACGGCCGTAGCTGGGATGCCGGGAACTAGATTCCGGGCGTTCCCTAGCTATTGTTCATTGCACATAAAATGGTGGTGGGTCAGCACGCCGCCCATGCCCCTGGATGACGACAGGTTTGTCGAAACGACGTAGGGAGGAACGGCGTGCTGACGTCACCACGATACGAATCCCGGAAGCAACGGGTAGTGAGAGCCGGCCGGCCGCACATTAAACCACTGCTGTTTTTACTACAATACACTGTAAGTGCAATTTTTTTTTACAATAAATGCTTTTTATATACTGGATTACGCTATGGGGTTTTTCTCTTTCACCCTAAATGTAACCCACGGAGCTGCCTGGTGAACTAACAGATTGGAACCTAGAGGAATAGAGAGTACAGGGAGAGCCAATTATAGCCCTTGGCGGGGATAACAGCCACCCATTCAGACTGATCTCTTTCAGGGATCAGAATTTCCGGTAAGCAGCTTAAAAGGGATAAGGTGGTGGATTCCTTTCCTATCATATTATCACTCCTTCTATGGTGTTCCAACGTTTTGAAGTCACTTATGCAGTTTTGAAGAGCCTTGGAATCTTCTGTTTCATTCTGGGGACTTTTTGCTATTTATGGACTATCCTTGAATCCTTTTTTGCATGCTAATACTAAGGAACACTGTTTAAGTACCATCTATTACCCAGAGACGTATAGAGCAATATCTTTACTCCATCATTTATATTGTTCACGTTTTATACAGACATTATCATATTGTGTTTTCAGAACATTTTTGGTTTTTTGTATTTATATTTAGTTGCGCAACCTTAGTTCTTTTATATATCTGTCATTTGTGTGTGTCCCACATTTTTTGGTTGCTGCACAGATATTAAGTTATCACATTATTTTCTAAATTTTTCTTGGACAGCGCAGTATTTTTACACTTTTCACAATCTATCTCTATTGATCCGCTGTCTCGGTGCAGAGAGAAGAATTGAGGGAGCTGGGCGTTGTCTTTTGATGCGAACAGATCCACCTGAGGACATCCCCACATCTTGGTGATCAGTGAGAATATCTCCGGATTCAGGCTCCACTCTGCCTCTTGAATTCTTTGTCTGCTCAAGAAGTCTGCTACTTCGTTTAGCGTGCCCCTGAGATGCACTGCCGACAGGGAGAGTAATCCCTAGCACCTGGGTAAAGATGCTCAGAACTGTGTCTTGTATTCATATACAACACCGTTCTGAGCATCTTTACCTGGGGAGCCCCCTAAGGCGTAGGTTTTTCCAGCAGTTGCGATCTTCAAGATGTTCAATTTACAACTGCAGTCGGATTAACTGAGGCAGAGTGTCTTGAAGCCATGTGTCCACTGCCTGGAGCCTTTGCAATGTGATGTGGAGGCTACTTCCAATCTGTCCCAGTGGGCCGACAGGTGGGTGGTTGACAGCTGGAAGGCATTGATGTCCTCTCTAAAAGATTTTTCAGGATGGAAAGAAAATGTCTCGAAGTGCACTATGGTTGGGATATACTACAGGAGTTCTCTCAGGTCATCTTGCAGCGTGGTAGAGGTTGAGTCAGTGGTTGGTGTTGGAGGCGCTATAGTGGCAGCGTAGGGGAGAGTGTCCGAGGAATTTGTGTAAAGTCTACACTACAGGGGTGTAAAGTCCTTGGAGAGCGGCTTTGTCCAGTTGCAAGGGTCAGTAGAGTGTGTCCCAGTGAGTGTGAGCACCTTGAAGGAAGCCGCACAGATTGGCACCATCTTGTCTGCTGGGGGATCAGTTGTAGCTAGGGGATGAGAAGAGAAATAACAGTTAATGTCGGGTTCTGATGTCACTCTTCCTCTACCGAGTGTTCCAGCCCATTAGACAATTATATGCCTGATGCTCTAAAGTAAAGGATGATTGCTCCGGATTGCTGTTGAAGGTAGCGGGATGCAGGAGCTCCTAATGCACGCTTGTCACTCAGCCATGTGTCTTTGTCATCCTTCATAGAGTGTAGTTCCTCTTAAGACAGTTAGTGTGTTACTGGCCAGATCTCCAAGTAAAAATAAGGGGGGAAAAAATAAAAAATAAAACAAATGCAGCCACAACATTTAAGGCTTGTAAGCTGCAACACTTTTTTCAGAAAGTAACCTTTTTGCCATCAGTTCCACTAGGAGGGTCTTTCCTTTAAGTTGCCAGCTCTTTCTTGCATGGTGCTTTTCCTTATCTGTACAAAGATTGAGATCTAGGCCTTCATTTATCTTGCCTTAGATCAGTGGTAGGCAACATTGGTCCTCCAGCTATGGTGAAACTACAAGTCCCATGAGACATTGCAAGACCCTGACAATCACAGGCATGACTCCTAGAGGCAAAGGCATGATGGGATTTGTAGTTTCACTACAGCTGGAGTGCCAAAGGTTTGCTACCCCTGCCCTTAGGTTTTGTACTCCTTGCACCTTAGGCTCGGTTCACACTGGTGCGATGCAAATCCAGTGCGGGCTTGCTGCGTCGCACCTGAATCGCTGGTGGTTCACACAGCCCTCTGCGAACCGTTATTACAAAGTTAATGACACCCCCAGATCGTATCGCAGTGCAAACTGTGAATTCTGACAGGAATCGGATCGCATGGGTGTAAATACCCATGCGATCTGGTTCTGGTGTAGACAGAAAAAAGGGTCCTGCATGAGTTTGGTCCGAATGCGTTGCGAATATAGCCATACAGTTTGTATGGCTGAATTTGCATCGCACAGACATCGTATGTGATCTGCACAGCAATGTGGTGCGACTCATGCGATGTCTCGCATCAAACCAGTGTTAACTGTCCCTAAAGACATGACATGCATCCTTCAGTCTGAGATTTTCCCAGATAGTCTTCCAGGACAGCCCATGTAATAAAGGTACCTCCTGGAACAGGAAATAAATCACCAAAGACATTTTGAAAATAAATTCCTTCTACCAAACGGGTCAGTTTACCCTTTCCCTTACTGCAGGGGTAGGCAACCTTAAAGAGGTGGAGATCTACCTGAACAACGTGGGAAAATCAAAGACCACTAGGTAGAGTGTCGCCTCCTTACACCAGATTCAAACCTCTAATTGCCGTACTACATCCAATTGCTGAATTGCACGGCAATCATGGGTTTAAGTCGGGTGGTGAGTCAATGTGAAATCGGCCCTACTGTCACAAATGTCGCATCTACCCCAATGCAGGTGGTCACACTATAGCTAGCTACTGTGTGCTTTAACTATCGCAGCCCCCTTTCCCTTAAGGCAAACAGGCCTACCGGTACTTGGTTGCTCCCAGGACTTATACATAATGCTATAGTGCCTGGCCACCACACCAGGGCAGATGCGAACAGAGCAAACAATAGACTACTTGCAGTTTAGCAGACAGCGTGGTTCTATGACAGTCCAGGTAAAAGGCAGGCTAAGTTCAGGGAATAGTCCCAATGTCTGATCCGGGTCACACACAGGGAAATCCAATGGCAAAGTAGGGCAGACAAATGGGAGGCTTGATCAGGAACAATGCAGGTCACTCTCTCTCTATCACAAGCAAGGGATAGAGTGTTCGGTTTGCTTATATCAGGTGACTGACCAGATCAATCACCTTGCAGTTGAACACCGATAGGGGGAATGCAACAGCCAAAACCCGGATGCTTGAATGAGGAGCAGGAGCACTAAGTGATCCTGACACCTATACTATTGTGCCCAGTGTATTGCTTCACACTGACCTGAAGATCTCTTTCCTGCTGCTGGCACCACTCTGGAGAGCACTAGCCGGGATAAAAGGTGGAGTGCAGTTATTACTCCACATGGGACAGGAGCCAGCACTACAGAGTAGAGCTGCAACGAACGATTATTGTGTCTGTCGACTAATCTATCGATTATTTCTTCGATTAGTCAACGACTAACGATTTATTTTTATTAATTTTTTTTTTACTTAATCTAGTGTGTTCTTTTTGTGATTAGCTAATTAATCCTTTGGATAACATTACAAAAAATAAGTACAACTTCTAATATAATATTTGAACTTTTACTACATTTTTTCCAAAAAATACTTCGATGTGGTTGAAGTTTTTACAGTATACAAAATTTAAAGGGCCAAAAATAAAATGTAAACAACACTTTAGCATCAGACATGAAAGTGCCATATAAATTCTGCCTAACACTTTGCAAAAGAGGCATCCACGTCCTCTCCCCCTACTGTAATATCCACGTCCTCTCCCCCCACTGTAATATCCACGTCATCTCCCCCACTCACTGTAATATTCACAATCTCTCCCACTCACTGTAATATCCATGATTGTGGATATTACAGTGAGTGGGAGAGATTGTGGATATTACAGTGAGTGGTAGAGGTTGTATAGTGAGGGGTGCAGGGGATGCCTGTACTGTATATAGTGAGGGGTGCAGGGGATGTCTGTACTGTATATGGTGAGGGGTGCAGGGGATGCCTGTACTGTATATAGTGAGGGGTGCAGGGGATGCCAGTGAGGGGTGATGACGTCAGCGTGCACCTAGGCAGCCGCCGGGTGTACCAATATGGCCGCCGCTCCGGAGCTAGGCCGAAGCCGCGGCCTTTCCTAAGGCCGAGGCCACGGAGCGAGTAATCAACGTTTTTCACGCACGTTGACGTATTTTCGTAGTCTACTACGTTGACGCGTCGTGGCAGCTCTACTACAGAGGAGGAATGAGCTTATGCAGCTCTTGCTCCCTACTACAGCTGCAACCTTTACAATAGTCCCTCTACATTGCACTCTGATGCTCTTAAATGGCAGGTCAGAAAGCACAGACCACTATCTACCAGTCACCTGGCCGCGATCTACCAGTAGGTAGATATACAGGTTGCTGACCCCCCCCCCCCCCCCTTACTGGCTCCTTTGGGAGCAGCTGGTAGAGTGCTGTGCTAGATTGCCCTCCAGGTCCCCCACTTGGTATAGGAAGTGACTTGGTTCCCTTTTTTCTTTCTATGCCTGGTGAAGGCCACATCTGGAAGCAGCTCCTCCCCCCTTTGACAGGGACCAGCACCAGGCAGCTTTGGTTCCCAGTCAAGGTGTCCAGGTGCGTGCACTGTCTGCTCTGTAGGTCATTTGTGGCAGGGGCTCAAGCAGTAGCTGCTTCGGCTCTGTTGCATGACTGTTTTACTAAATGGCACCGGAGGGGGTGAAGTCATTCCAGTCTCCAGTCCACAGGCTCTGGCTCCAAGCCTAAATCCCATTACACACTAGTAGTTTTTATTTTTGTTTAACCAAACAGGGCTGATCGAAAAAAAAAGCTGACTGCTCAGGAGGAGCCACTGTACTAAATATCAGACGTTAGTACAGCGATCTCGCTTGCTGTTCTATTGTGTTCTGACGGGGGGACTGTCCTCCCGTCAGATCACTCTGTTCAGTGGCTTAGAGCGCTGATTAGGAGCTGATCAGCAGACCTTTTTTGATCATGCCCCTTCGACAGAAGCTGGCTGAAAGGCTGGCTTCAGTTAGACCGACTGCAGTACACGCGGGCCAAATGTCGCTCATTTTCTATTGTATCAGCTTATGCCGCCAGACAGTCCCTTCTGACCGTTAATCTGACACTAGGTAGTCCTGGGAGACTGCCCGACCCCCTCCAGCACACAGCAGATGATTGACTGCCTCAGCTGTGCATGCTTTCTTAAAAAAACTGTAGAGGGGGGTGTCCATTTCCTCCATTCTGGTCTCATTACACTCAACTTGCTGCTCTATGCTGTAAAGTGTGTGACAACAGATCACCGCCCCCTGCCTTTTGGAGGAAATAAATATTTGCCAAGTTCTGTGCTTTGAAAAGCTGTGTAAGAGGACTGCAGGTAACGAAGTACAACTTATGTAGAAGGGTTTGCCTAATTTCTTGGTATCACCTGAGGCCAGTCACTTCAGTATGTGTACGTAAGGGTTTACAACCACTTTAGACCTAAACAACCCAAGCATTTAGTTTTATTATGCATCCTGCTGCTGTTTTTTACCTCTACTAAAAGGAGAAGTTCACCTTTGGGAACATGTTACATGTTCCACCCATTTTTAGTGTGGAACATGTAACATGTTCCCGATGCTGCAGCCGCTGCTGGATTTTTTTTTTTTTTTCCCCCTCCTAGGGTATGGAGAGGCGAGCGGTGTTAGATTTTTTTTTGGGCATTGCAGTGAGTTCCCTCCTCAGAGTGGATCCCTGGTCTCCGTTGTCTAGGCGGAAGTCCCTTTTTGTAATAAAGCCACTGTCCACACAGGTGTAAAAAAACCTAAGCAGCAAGGAGAGAGAGAGAGTTCAGGCACGCAACACTTAAGCAACACTCATCGCCACTCAAGCCTGAGTGGGTTTTGCTCACCCGGATAGTCCCTTTTTAAGAGCGGTCCTAGCAGCTGGTGGGGAGCATGAAACTACTTGCGATTTTTCCTGGGATACGATTAGGAGATACTCTACCTCAGAATCCTTAAGTCCCGAACTTCCCGACCTAGTAATAGTTAGTCCTTAGGTGCCAATGGGCACATTACCAGGCTTTTGGCGGATAGGAATCCTTCCCTCTGACAGGTAACCAGGCCTCTCCCGAGACAGTGACTTCTCCACTAATCTCCTTGGGACCGATCCTCCCCTGGCTTCCTCTCCTTCAGAGTGGGTCACCCCTCACTTGAGTACCCTGGGACTCCACTTAGGGTGTGGGCCTCAGGCCCAGCACCTTTAGCTATCTGCAGCGATGTAGCCTCAGGCTAAAGGTGCCTGGGGCTGGTACACACACCTGCACCCCTGGCCTGGAGGCGCGAACTGCTCCCCGAATAATGGCGTCTGCCCCTTTTTGTACCCTCTCCCAGCATGCACAGTGGGTAGACCACGCCCACTGCACAGCCGCCGAGAGAGGACACTCAATGGTGTTGCGATATTCCCTGTGGGTCTACCTGAGCCGGAGATGACAGTGCCACCTACAGGGAACACTGCAGCCAAGCAATATCCCACCAGAGCAGAAGCAAGTTTTTAGGAAATTAACAGTCTGAGCCCAACTATTGGCTCAGACTAACCCCTAAATTTGAACGCAGCGCCCCCTAAATTGGGGAGGGCGCTACACAAATTTCCCCAAAAAATATATAATTTTTTTTTTTCCCCTCCGTTTAGGCCGATACGTATTCTTCTACATATGTTTGGTAAAGTAAATTGCAATAAGCGTTTATTGATCGGTTTGCGCAAAATTTATAGCGTCTACAAAATAGGGGATAGTTTTATGGCATTTTTTTTTTACTAGTAATGGCGGCGATCAGCGATTTTTATCGTGACTGCGACATTATGGCGGACACACCGGACACTTTTGACACATTTTTGGGACCATTGTCATTTTTACTGCGATCAGTGCTATAAAAATGCACTGATTACTGTGAAAATGACACTGGCAGTGAAGGGATTAACCACTAGGTGGCACTGTAGGGGTTAAGTTTGCCCTAGTAAGTGTTTCTTACTGTAGGGGAGATGGGCTACATGTGACAAGTCGTCATCAACGCTTCCTATTACAGGATGCAGTGATCACCGTCATTGTCACTAGGCAGAGCGGGGAGATGCGTGTTTACATTAGCATCTCCCCGTTCTAACTCACCGTGAGATGATCGCGGGTACCCCCCGCGGACCATCCAGGGCCCTTAGAGCACTGGCATTCTGGAGGTAGGACGACAGACCCTCGACGTGGGGTCGTAGATAGTTGTCCACCAATTCACTGGCTGTCTCGGTGAGACGGCCATTCCCAGAGACAATTGGGTGACCAGGTGGATTCAGTGGGTCCTTGTGAATTTTAGGAAGTGCATACAGCGTAGGTGTCTTGGGGGGGATGACACCTACTCTGTATGCACCTTCTAAAATGGTGGACAACTATCTTCCTACCTCCCCAGGATACCAGTGATCTCCTCAGGGCCCTGGATGGTCTCCATGTGCCTGAGGGGGCCTGGTTGGTGGCCCTTGACGTGAAGGGCCTCTACAACTCCATCCCCCACCATTTGGGGGTTGGAGTTGTGGAAGGCTTTCTATTTGACAGCAGTGATGCTCCCGTTGCCTAAAATAAGTTCATTTTGAGCCTTTTACGGTTTATACTTACTAACAACTTTTTTCTTTTCGGGTGCTCCCACTACCTCCAGTTACAGGGAGTGGCTATAGGGACCCACTGTGCCCCTAGCTACGCGAACCTGTATCTGGGGTGGGTGGGAGCATGACCTCCTTTTCTGGGAGGATATGCAGCATTTTGACAAAATACCAATTTGGAGACGACGTATTGAAGACATTTTCTTCATCTGGACAGGACGTGAACGGGACCTGTCATTATCAAAAAACAATCTCAAACCCAATTCATTTAATTTGAATTTCACTATGGAAAAGAGTAAAACCAATTTGACTTTTTTGGACATACAAATTTATGTAAATTCTCAAGGTGTAGTTGGCACTACTCTCTATCGGAAACCATCCGCCGGCAACTCACTGTTGCATGCTACAATTTCCCAACCAGCCCCCCTAGTGGACAGCGTGCCATATGGACAATGACTAAGGCTCAGACGAAATTGCAGCGAAACTGCACATTTCGAGACTGAGGCCAAGGCACTGCAAAATAGACTTCTACAAAGAGGCTACAGTAGAATGTGCCTCAAAAAGGCCTACTTAAAGGCCAGAAATTTTGAAAGATCTTCTTTAATACATGGTCCTAAGAAAGTAAGAACTATTGAAGGGACAAGATCACTCGCTTTTCAGAGGCAACACAAACAAATGCGTGATTTATTTAAAAAAAAACCCGGCATCTCTTTATGGGAGACCCGAGTGTGTCCAAACATCTTAAAGTATACCCCGAAATCACTTTCAAAAGGTCAGAATCCCTTAGGCACTGTTTGGTCCATTGTCATTTCACCTCCACTTCTAGTGACCCTTCAGGAATGAAGTGGACTAGACCATGCCATAAGTGTGATATCTGTCTATATAGCTATTCATCATGCGATATAATGTTACCGGATGGCCGTCTATTCACGCCTAAATTTCTGGTGACATGTCAATCAGTTGGAATTGTATATATCATGATGTGTGGCTGTCAAGCCTATTACATTGGGAAAACCAAACGCCCATTCTTCAAGAGGATTAGGGACCATGCCTCCTTAGTATTAAAGAAAAAAATGGAGACTCCAATCAGCCGGCATATGGGCTTGTGTCACAACTTTGACGATTCAATGATGCGTTTCTTTGCCTTGGAAACAAGTCCCCCAAACTGAGAGGGAGGGCGATTTTGATAAAACACTTTTACAAAGAGACACCAAGGGGATCTCGAATCTGGGTGCTTTGACATATCCAGGTTTAAACGATGCCCTGAGCTTCAAACCCTTTCTGTAGCAACAGTTCTTTCTTTTTTTTTCCCCCTTCTACTCTTGACTTCAACATTTTGGTTTTTGATTTTGGTTTTGCCCCTTTTATTTGCCTCTGTTTGCCTTCAGCAATTTATGGAGTTTTTTTTTTTCCAGTAGTTCTGGAGATAACATGTTCTGTATGCCACCTTATAACTTGATGGCTCTATATATTTCATAATCTGTCTGCATATTATTGCAATACTGTACTTATTGTAACTTATTTTGGAGAGTGGTTGATGCAAGCGGTAAACTACACATTTTATTAGCACTATTTGAAACCATTGTAGTGATAAGTCCTACATTTATCAAGTTTAACTGTCAAATAATTTAATTTTAAATTCAATTACTATAGTCTGGTTTGGTTCATTTTGATTGCATTTGATAGTTTGGTGTGTGCGGTTCTCAGTAACCCCTTTTTCTATGCTTGTATGGACGCCCAAGGCAGACAGTTTGGGACTCTTGACCAATGTGCCCCATCTGTTCTGCCCTATTTTTTGGTTGACCGCCCTGCTGTCAAGCCTGCGTTTAAACTCAGCCTCCCCCTCCATCCTTAGAGCCCATTCACACAGGGGCGTCTTTGGATCCGACTCCAAATCGCCCCAGGTTGCCCCTAGTCGCCTCAGGTCGCGCTGGCTGAAGAAATCAATGTAAGTTAATGGAGCCGTCCTTATGCACACTACTTCAGTCGCTCCGACTTCAAAAAAGGTTCCTGTACTACTTCAATCCGACTCCTAGGCGACCTGTACCCATTCATTTCAATGGGAGTCGCCTCTCACTGTCTTAATAGGAGCAACTCTCTAGGAAGAAAACATACATTTCTCCTGCAAAACTCTCCCTCCCCCCTCCTTCCCACAGAGCTGATTGTTGTTTGATTGGCCACTGGAATGTCTCCTGTCCTGCAGGCAACTTGGAGTTGCCTTGTAAATAGCTCCAGGTCGCACTGTGATTCATTCTCAAGTCGTGTTCAAGTTGCCTCATAAAATCGCTCTGGAAGTCGTGTTGCCCCAGTGTGAATGGGCTCTTAGTCTACTATTTGGCTTTAGTAAAGAAAACTACTGCGCTGCCAAAAATTACAAAAAATGTTAAATTAAATAACTGCTGCTGCAACTGAAAATGTGGATACACACAATAACAAATACTAAAAGAAAAAAGGCAGTTTCGCTGCAAAAAATGACAACACATATGATATATGAGATGCTATCTTAATATAAATATAGTGAAAAAAATTACCAAAAAGGTCTGCATTAAAAAGGAAATAACTAGTATGTGACAGTCTGAGGTAATCCTTAAAATGTCCACATTGCAATACTGAAAGGCAGGAGTGACCATATGTAAAGTTCCACAGTAACACTATAGCAGGTAGACAATCTCTCATGCAGGTAGATAATCGTGACTCCACACTCTTAGACACCAAAGAAGAAAGTGCAATGATGATAAAAGCAAAGATCCTCCACCTCAGATATCAGATCCGCTTACCAGCTCATGTGGATCTCAGTGAAAGAGATCACAAACGCTTGTGGCTTTATTCCCCCGCCAAGGGTCTTTACACTGTAGATCAGCATACAAGATGTATTCCTCCTCAACACTCTGGCTCCTCAATACACTCCCGGGAGTATGATCCCCAAAAAGACATATATAAGGGCCACGATAGTGAAGTACGTAATAAAATTTATTATATAAAACGAAAAGATTGCACTTACAATTCCAATGTAAGATAAAAGCATTTTTTTAAAAATTCAAGCCGGCCGGCTCTTACTATCCACTCGTTCCTTCCGGGATAACGTTGTATAGTCGGTGACGTCAGCACGCCGTTTCGTCAGATGACGTCTTCCAGGGGCACCTACTATTTGGCTTTGTTTTTGACATTCGGTTTACATCCCGCTTTTGTCCATCCCATTCAGTACTCCACCCCTTTTTCCTTTACCTGTCTGACAGGTACTGGCAAGGGGGTACTCCATCATGGTGACCGCTATTGATGAGAACATTCTTGTCATCACGCCCCGCTGTCCTTCCGCGGGCCACGCAAGCGCAGTGACAGGTACTGGCAAGGGGTATTACATCATGGCGATTTTGTTAGTGACGAGAATCTTCTTGTCCTTACGTCCCGCTGTCTGTCCGCGAGCCACTCATGCGCGGTAATGCCTTTTTAAGACGTCAACGGCGCTGCAGTGACGTCAGACACTGCAGCGCCGGACGGGGATTTAAACAGCGCTTTGTGCTGTGATCCTCTGTCATTTCCTCGGAGGAGAGGGTAGAGACTATACCCCTCTCTCCGCTCCACATTGGAAACTTTACTGATCCCTTCTTAGGTAAGCCATATTCCATTCTCTTCAAGCCTGATGCTCTATTTCTTTCCACTGGCACTTTTTTTTATTTATTTTTTACCCTTTGTTCATCGACTTCAATGCAGAGTCCTTTCCTTTGGCAATCTGCCCTGCTGGGACTTTGATGAAATTCATGTATTCATTCATCTGGGTCTGCTGTTTGCATTATGGAATACCCCAAGACCCTAATGACCCACTTCAATTGGTTCTATATCTCCAATTAACAGGACAAGATATACTATGGTGTGTTTTCTTTGAAGCCACTGTTGTACATCTCCCTCTAATCAGTGCCATTTTTCTACATTGGCGTCATATATTGCTCTATCTATCCTCATAGGTCAGATTCATTTATCCTCGCCTAGAAGTATAGTGGGATCCTACTGTCTATAGGCATAGACTGCATCCTTTTGCATCCACCAAACTGTGTGCTTTCTATTCTGAATATATTCCAATATGGTTATGTGTTTAACACCAAACAATGTTCAGGTGAGTTCTCCGCTGCATCTTCCTCTCTCAATCTAGAATTATGAAACTGTTTTCTATGACTTTATTTCGATTTTTTTGTACAATTTTGATAAACTGCATACCCACATTATGTATGCCAATCTGTAACATTATTATATTTTAATGTTGAATTGTGAGTATTCATTAAGTGTTTTTTTCTTTGTAGCCTTTAGCATAACAGTGTTTCTCAACTCCAGTCCTCAAGGCGCCCCAACAGCTCATGTTTTCAGGCTTTCCATTATTTTCCACAGGTGATTTGATCAGTTTCACTGCCCTAGTAATTACCACAGCCGTTTCAACTGAGGGAAATCCTGAAAACATGACCTGTTGGGGCGCCTTGAGGACTGGAGTTGAGAAACACTGGCAGAACAGACACCTTGATTCAAATCTCCTGAAGAAGCTCCCATGAGCGAAACATGTAGAGGAAACCTGGCTTTGACTGTATGATTGCTTTAATTGAGGAACAATTGATTAAGGATATGTTTTGCTCATGTTTTTATCTAATTTTTCAATGAAACTTTTTTTTTTTTTTAATCAAATCATCTTTTTATTGTTTCTTTTTCTTTACATACATACAAACAACAAAAAAAATCCAATACAACATACAACCCATGCCCGCATTGAGAGGGGAAAAAAAAAACCACATAGATTACATCCCCCTTACCCCCGGCTCTCCCACTCTCCCCCCCTCCCAACTCCTCCCCCCCTCCCAACTCCTCCCCCCCTCCCAACTCCCCCCCCCTCCCAACTCCCCTCCCCTCCCCTCATAACTCCCCTCCCCTCATAACTCCCCTCCCCTCATATCTCCAAAATCTCACACCACCCTCTCCATATTTTTACAAATTTCTCTGGGGAGCCTCTGCGTAAGAAAATATATTTCTCTTATTGTCCATGGACCGACGCAGCTCTCATACTGATTACATGTGGGTATATGTCCCTGCTCGCAGGAGAAGACCTAGGCAGAATGTTAGAGGTTAAAACATTCTAGAACAAGCCAGAGCTGAACAGCCCCGCCCAGGGGGGCAGTCCCTCCGGACATTACCCTCCCACCTGCAGCTAACATCCTTAGTTTTTTTCTGCCTAGCAGAAGGAGAAGACGTGGCTCTCAGGAGCCAGTCTCCTGGAAGATTTTATTTTTTAATTTTATTCCTTTTGGGAATTTTATTATTTTCTTTTTGAGACCTTCAACTGTCGGCTGGGCAACAGGTTGGGTACACTAGTATCCTCGTAGTCTTCCCTGTCCGACCATCGAGCGTGCTGATACTCGCCTTGCGTGCGTGAGACTCAGTTCACGACATACCCCATGGCTCCAGGGGTGGCCGGGTTGCTTTCATGCTCCCACGGTCCTCTCAAGATTGAACAGTACCTACTGTATCTCTCGCGGTTGACCGGGCCGACGGCTACGCAGTACGACTCTGTGATAGGTCTGTCTGAAACAAGCCAGTTATTCCCTCTAATGGCACCGAGGATGTTCGCCAAGGTGCTTGCGGGACGGGTAAGTAGTCTCTCCTGGAAAGAAGGTGAGTACATGCTGGCTGTGTTTCTGTGTGTGGGGGGTTCTCCCTGTCTCCCCCCTGTTATGCTGCTCTCTGTGCCCTGTACTGGTGCTGTGCTGTGTGGGGATGCTTGGGGGGTCGTTCTGCCCTGGGGGGGCTGCTCTATGCTATCTCTTTCTGATGGAAAGTGTTCTGGAGGACTTGTGTGGTGTTTTTTGCGGGCCCCATTGGCGCGCTGTTTTAAATGTAAAAAATGCGCCATCGGCGGCCATTTTGCCGTGGCTCAGGTACAAGCGCCCGGCGGCCATTTTCTTGTAGCCGCGGCGCTTTTAGTTTCGGTTTCGGCCTCTAGCGGCGCTGCTGAACGGCGCTAAATACTTTCTCCTCACAGCTTCCTCATTCCTCACTCTCCTCAGGCTTCACACCACGCTACAGCACGGCGCAGACAGCGGAACCGAGCGGTCCCTAAAGGGTGGTGAGTCCTCCGAGTAGCCCCTCCTCAGCCTCAGCGCAGCCAGTGGGTGGACTGTACTATTCACTGTAATAGTGAATAGGGTCTCAGAGGGTGGCAAAAAATGGAGTCTGGTTCACCTGCTTCTCCCCACTTGCCAGGGGCAACTGGCAGTGCTCCTGCACCTGCGGTCCCTATGGACCAGTTGTCGGCAGTCCTGGAATCATTCCTTGTCAAGCTGGAAGCGGTGTGCGAATGCACGGGGGCTGTAAAGCGCCCCCTCCCCACGCAATCTCCACATGGGGAGTGCTCTGAGTCAGATATGGGCCTAGCTACTGCTGCTCAGGACCCTAGTTCTGAGGATATTGATGTGTTTAGTCAGGACATTCCTTGTGAGGAAGACCCCTGTCTTGAACCACCAACTGACAGGGTGCTTGTGAGTGAACTCATTGATGCTGTGAGGGAGGATCTCAAGCTGAATGTTGAGGCTGAGGAACCTCAGGTGGACACTATGACCTTTGGTTCTTTAAAAGCCGTGTCTTCAAAAAAGGTTTTTCCTTATGTGCCTTTTTTTGATACATACATTGACCAAGTCTGGGATAAGCCGCAGAAGACTTTGATGGTCCCACGGCGCATAGCCTTACGGTATCCCTTTAAAGAGGACCTGGTTAAGAAGTGGGCTCAACCCCCGGTGGTCGACCCCCCGGTCACCCGTTTAAATAAGGCCACTATGCTCCCAATGGAAGGGACTCCTGCATTTAAGGATCCCGCTGACAGGAGGTCAGAGGTGGCGTGTAGAACTATGTTCACCTTATTGGGGGCAGCCTTGTGCCCTATAGTGGCGGCAACACTGGTGTCTCAGACACTCACAGGCTGGGCACGGATATTGCACCAGACGGTGCAGGAGCATAATCTCCCTCCTGAAACCATTGCCCTGGCTCAACAGCTTGCGCAGGGTTTGGTCTTCGTGTGCGATGCCACTGTGGATGCGACCCCTTTGATCACGGGGGCCTCCATTTCCGCTGTGGTGATGCTTCGCCTTATCTGGCTGAAATGCTGGTCAGCCGACCTAGCTTCCAAAAAGCTCCTGGCTGACTTGCCCTTTAAGGCGGTAGACTGTTTGGAGCCGCCCTGGATGACATTATTAAGAACGTCACAGGGGGTAAGAGCACCTTCCTTCCCCAGTCTATTAAGGGAAAGGAACCCCACCGCAGGCCGGGCCCTTCCTTTCCGGCAAAGAAGTTTTTTCGTCAGTCAGATTCTGCGGGCAAGCCCACCCAGACTGAAAAAAGGGCTGCTGGGGGACAAAGACGTCCCTGGGTGCGTAAGCCTACCAAGCAAACTCCCAAGTCCACCATCGCATGAAGTCTTGCCCCTGCCCGACTCTGGGGTGGGGGGACGTCTTCGCAAGTTCTCGGTGCGGTGGACCTCCAGGATCTCCGACCGGTGGGTGTGCGAGGTGGTCACCTCGGGATACAGGATAGAGTTCCGCTCGTGGCCCCCAAACAGGTTTTTTCCTTCGAACCTCCGTCTTCTTCCGGCCCGCCGGGCGGCCCTCTTGGGGGCCGTACAGGATTTGCTCGGGTGCGGTGTAATTATGCCGGTTCCGTCACAAGAGGTTTCAGGGGTTTTGTTGTCCCGAAAAAGGACGGGGTTCGGCCTATCCTGGACCTCAAGGCCCTGAATACCTATGTGAGGGTACAAAAATTCAGGATGGAATCCATTCGCACGGTGATCGCGACCCTCCAACAGGGGGATTTTTTGGCGTCCTTGGATATCAAGGACGCTTACTTGCACATCCCAATCTGCGCAGGCCATCAGAAGTTTCTGCGCTTTGCCATAGGTGAAGTCCACTATCAGTTCGTGGCCCTTCCCTTCGGCCTAGCATCAGCACCATGGGTTTTCACCAAGGTGCTGGCCCCGGTTCTAGCTTTGCTGAGACAGCGAGGAATTGTTATCGTGGGCTATCTAGACGATCTCCTTCTCAGAGCAGAAAATGGCTCAGAATTGGAGGAAAATGTGACGATAGTCAGTCAGACCCTTCGGGACTTCGGATGGGTTCTGAACACGCAGAAGTCTGCTCTAGCCCCGACTCGGCGCTTGGAGTATCTGGGTCTGATCCTGGACACTTCGGCAGCAAAGGTGTTTCTACCCTCAGAGAAGCTACTGACACTTCGGTCAGCAGTACGGGTTTTGTCGTCCCGAAAGTGGTCGTCAATTCGCTTCTGCATGAGAGTCCTGGGACTAATGGTGGCCTCCTTCGAGGCGGTTTCGTATGCCCAATCACACACTCGGGCATTACAGAAGGGAATTCTGTCGGTTTGGGACAAGTCCCCATTATCTTTGGATCTTCAGATCCAGGTGAGTCACTCTGTCAAGGCGTCCCTGATATGGTGGCTGAGGTCCCCGGCTCTTCAGGTCGGTTAGTCGTTCCTCCCCATCCACTGGACGGTGATCACAACGGACGCCAGCCTGACGGGCTGGGGGGGAGTGTGGGGAGTCCTGTCAGCTCAGGGGCTCTGGACTCCAGCCGAATCTCGTCTCCCAATCAACGTCCTGGAATTACGGGCGATCAGACTGTGTGTCTCTCCGCTTGGTCAAAGAGGCTACAGGGCCACTCGGTCAGGATCCAGTCGGACAACGCCACGGCCATGGCGTATGTCAACCATCAGGGGGGCACTCGGACCCCGGCTGCGGCATCCGAGGTCGCCCACATCCTAAGATGGGCGGAAAGAAGCGTGCCGGCGCTGTCGGCCGTTTACATTCCGGGCGGTAAAAACTGGCAGGCGGATTATCTGAGCCGCCAGTCCCTGGACCAGGGTGAGTGGTCTTTGCATCCGGAAGTGTTCCACCTCCTTTGTCAACGATGGGGCACTCCGGATGTGGACCTGATGGCGTCTCGACTCAATCACAAGGTGTCGAGGTTTGTGGCCCGGTCCAAGGACCCCTGGGCGGATGCCTCGGACACGCTAGTGACCCCGTGGGGTCGGTATCGCCTGATATATCTACCCGCCGCTGCAGTTGATTCCTCGTCTGCTGCGCAGGGTAGCGGCCGAGGGTATTCCGGTGATCCTCATTGCCCCGGACTGGCCTCGGCGTCATTGGTACGCCGATCTGGTACGTCTCATCACGGACGCCCCTTGGCGCCTGCCTTTTGAGGGAGGACCTTCTATCTCAAGGTCCTATCTTTCATCCTGCTTTACAGTCTCTGGCTTTAACGGCATGGCTATTGAGAGCCAGGTGCTGAAAGACCGAGGTCTGTCTGATTCGGTAATTTCAACCATGCTTAGGGCACGGAAGTCTTCTTCTAGGAAGATCTATCATCTTACCTGGAGAGCTTACATCGCTATGTGTGAGGAGCTGGACTGGCGTCCACGGACGTACTCCGCTCCCAGAATCCTGAGGTTCTTGCAGCGTGGTGTTGCTCAAAGGCTGGCTTTAAGCACTATTAAGGGTCAGATTTCGGCTTTGGCCGTTTTCTTTCAAAGACCCCTAGCTGGTCATTCCTTGGTTAGCACTTTTTTGCAGGGATTACGCCATGTGGTTCCACCTGCCAAGCCCCCGCTCCCTCCTTGGGATCTGAACTTGGTGCTTACGGTTCTTCAGGAATCTCCTTTTGAGAATATAAGAGATATTCCTCTTTTGACTTTGTCCCAGAAGGTGGCTTTTTTAGTAGCCATCACTTCTGTTAGACGGGTGTCTGAATTGGCGGCTCTGTCATGTAGGTCGCCTTACCTGGTCCTTCATAAGGACAAGGCGGTATTGCGACCGCGACCGTCTTTTCTCCCGAAGGTGGTTTTGGCTTTTCACCTTAACGAGGACATTGTCCTTCCGTCCTTGTGCCCTCAACCATCGCATCCTAGGGAGGTTGCACTTCACAATTTGGATGTAGTGCGTGCCTTATGGGTATACCTGGCGACTACTGCTCCTCCTATTCGGAAGTCTGACTCGCTGTTTGTGTCTGTCTCTGGTCCAAAACAGGGCCAAGCGGTGTCGTCTGCCACCATTTCTAGGTGGATCAGACAGACTGTTATTCAGGCCTATGCCATTAGGGGACGGGCTCCTCCCTTTCCGGTCACGGCGCATTCCACCAGGGCAATCGGTGCTTCCTGAGCTTTCCGACATCAAGCGTCGGTTGCACAAGTGTGCAAGGCGGCGACCTGGTCGTCGGTTCATACCTTTTCAAAGTTCTACAAGGTTGATGTGGCTGCATCTTCGGATGCTTCCTTCGGCCGCAAAGTGTTGCAGGCCGCTGTCTAATGTTGCAACTCCTCCGTTGAGGGGCTCTGCTGGTTTGGAGTGAAGTTTTGGTTGTTCCTTACTTTTTTGCTCCCACCCTTTTCTTATACTGCTTTGGGACGTCCCACATGTAATCAGTATGAGAGCTGCGTCGGTCCATGGACGATAAGAGAAAATAGGATTTTTGTACTCACCGTAAAATCCGTTTCTCTGACGTCCATGGACCGACGCAGCACCCACCCTTCCTTTTAAGTTTGTACTGCTTTGTTACGAACTGAGGTCTGCTAGCTGCAGGTGGGAGGGTAATGTCCGGAGGGACTGCCCCCCTGGGCGGGGCTGTTCAGCTCTGGCTTGTTCTAGAATGTTTTAACCTCTAACATTCTGCCTAGGTCTTCTCCTGCGAGCAGGGACATATACCCACATGTAATCAGTATGAGAGCTGCGTCGGTCCATGGACGTCAGAGAAACGGATTTTACGGTGAGTACAAAAATCCTATTTTTTCTTTAATTACCGTTTCCCTTACTTGTGTTTTCCACTCTTCTACGGTGGGTGGATATGGTGAAAGCCACTTTTGCGCAATAAGCTTACGAGCCTGGAATAGACTTCTATTTATTGAAGTAATACATTTCATTGGGATTGTCAATTCATCCAGTATACCCAGGAGACAACCTCTAGGCTCAATGAGGATCCCACTCTCAAGTATCCTATTGATCATAGATACCACCCCGGACCAGTAACAATGAAGTTTGGGGCATCTCCACATCATGTGTATTAGGTTGGCTACTCTCCCTTTGCATCTAGGGCATTGGTCTGTGTCTCTACATTTCCATTTAAATAATTTCTCTGGTGTGTAATGTGCCCTATGTAGGATAAATAGTTGTTAAATTTTGTGTTGGAGATAGAGGCCTGAGGTATTACTGATAGTGCCTGTGCCCACTGTTCATCTGAAATTGTCCCAATGTCCCCTGACCAAGCTAATTTTGCTGGTATGTCCAAGTTTTTTTTAAATTTATCAAATATGTCATATAATTGTGATATCAAACCCCTTTTTTTTTTTTTGCCCCATCTTGTCTAGCAAGGCTATCACCACTGACTTATTAAACTTAAATTCCTGTGTGCGCCCCTGTGTTTTTATCGCGTGCCTGAGCTGGAGGAACTGAAAAAATCTTTGATTTGGAATATTATATTCTTTACTTAGTTCACTAAAGGATCTGATCTTCTTCCTCAAATAGCTGTGTCATATACCTTATTCCCTTCTGCCTCCAAAACTCAAACCCCTCCAATTTCTCCAATTCTGCATATCTGCTATTATTCCAAATTGCCGTATATGACGTAAATCCCTTTACCTCAGTAATTTTCCTCATTTCCTGCCATACCATATCAAATAATTTACCCGTGTGGAAACTTTTATCACACAGTAGATTTCTCGATTCTAATAATGAGATTAGTGGATAAACTTCATATACTGTGTAAATTGATGATCTCGCACCTAAATAAATTGTTTAATTAAGCTGCTATCCCCTAATTTCAAAGGTTGAAACTGTGATTGGAATTGGTTATAAGTGCAATAATAGCAATTATATATAGGGGGGCTAAAGCGTGTAAATAATATGAATTAAATAAATGACTTACATTAAATTATATATTACGTGAATAAATTGTGAACACCAGCCTGCCTGTGTGAACCACAATAACTGGTCTATGACTAACCAATCATAATGACCAGCCTCTATGCAGTCCCCTTAATGGGTGAATTAACTTTGCCAAACAAATTGTGATACAATCATAGATAAATATGTGACAACAAATGATCAAACATGCAATGTCAATCGTGTGAGACTCAATGTCCCAAAAATAAATAAATATTTGTCATAGGAACAAATATTAGTCCATAAATTCCAAAACTCTCTTTTTTGTGGTTCGCATTGCTCCATCCGAGCCTCCAGGAGACAGGGATTCCTTATGCCTGCTCTTTGACATCAATATCCATGCTAGCAAGTGGAACTTGCACAAAGCGCATTTGACTCCTTTTTAACTAAGAGTCAATTATATCTGGTAAGCTGCTATAATTCATCACGAGCACTATCGGGTGTCCTGTATTAAGGTGGTGAAGGCTATCACTTCAAGCAAAACCTCTTTTTTCTGTTTGACAGAGGTGTTTCTCAGGATTCACTTCACTGTTTTGGAATTTATGGACTAATATTTGTTCCTATGACAAATATTTATTTATTTTTGGGACATTGAGTCTCACACGATTGGCATTGCATGTTTGATCATTTGTTGTCACATATTTATCTATGATTATATCACAATTTGTTTGGCAAAGTTAATTCACCCATTAAGGGGACTGCATAGAGGCTGGTCATTATGATTGGTTAGTCATAGACCAGTTATTGCGGTTCACACAGGCAGGCTGGTGTTCACAATTTATTCACGTAATATATAATTTAATGTAAGTCATTTATTTAATTCATATTATTTACACGCTTTAGCGCCCCCTATATATAATTGCTATTATTGCACTTATAACCAATTCCAAACTTCATATACTGATAATAGCAGATTCTGTATAGGGTCAGAAAGTGATACTTTTGTCCAACCATTGAAATGTTGAATTTGTGAGGCTAAAAAGTAGTTTTTGGGATGGGGAATTGTAAGACCTCCCTCTTCCTTATTTAACATTAAAGTTGTTAACTTTATACATGGTCGTTTATTCCTCCAAATCAGTTCTCTGAAAAGAGATTCTAATTTTCTAATCCAAAAAGCTGTAATCCATACATGTGAATTATTAAACACATAAAGTAATTGCGGAGCCCAAATCATTTTAATTAGGTTTGCTCTTCCTATCATCGTCAGAGGTAATTTGCACCAGCTTCGACATTTATCTTAAAATTTTGCTAATAATGGTTTCAAATTAATATAGTCTTTTACATCCCGAGAGATCTCTATCCCCAGGTATTTCACAGTGTCCTTAATTTGGATTTTAGAAGCTTGGTTTGATAATGGGGTTTTTAACTCAACTCATCTAATGGTAAAAGTAAGGATTTATCCCAATTGATCTGGAAACCTGAAAATGACCCAAATATGGAGATAAGGCTCATAAGTTCCGATAATGAATTTGAGGTGTCCCCAGGAAAATAAGAGCGTCATCTGCACAGAGGGCCACTTTATCCTCTCTTCCTGCCCGACGAAACCCAACTTTTTTAGTTGATTGTCTGATGGCAAGAGGCTCTACTGCTATAGCGAACAGTAATGGGGATAAAGGGCAACTCTGTCTTGTCCCTCTAGATAAGGTAAACGGGCTTGATGGTGTATTATTAATTCTTACCCTAGCTTTAGGGTCCCTGTATAATATTTTCACCCATTTCAAAAAACCCTTACCTATTCCAAAGGCCTCCAATACAGTCCAAAGATATTCCCACTCCACCATGTCAAAGGCTTTTTGGGCGTCTAAACATAATATTGCTCTAGATCTCCTGTTTTCCATAGGCAATTGCATATTCAAAAATAATCTACGAATATTTGTTGCAGCTGCTCTCTTTGGAATAAAACCTGTTTGATCTTCATGTATCAAACTACTAATATATTTTGATAGCCTATTTGCAAGAATCCTGGCCAAGATCTTTACGTCTTAGGTAAGGAGGGATATAGGACGATATGATTCAGGCAGCATTGGGTCCTTACCCTGTTTTGGAATCACTATTTTACTATTGTTTCCTGCATTGATTTCGGGAGTGTTTGTTTTTCATACGCATTTTTTATTACCTCTAGAAGTTCTGGTAGTAAAATTTTTTCACATTTTTTATATATCTCAGACGGTAGTCCGTCCAACCCTGGAGCTTTATTATTATGAGTTTGTGAAATGGCTAGGCTCAATTCTTCCAGGGATATGGGACTATCGAGTGCTTCTCTATCCTCTAATTTAAGTTTTAGGAGAACCAATTTATCCAAAAATTGTTTAGCTTGGCTAATTGGGTTCGACACCTTAGACCAGTGGTTCTCAACTCCAGTCCTCAGGGCCCACTAACAGGCCAGGTTTGCAAGATAACTGAAATGCATCACAGGTGATATAATTTGCTGCTCAGGGATTGCAGGATTTTAGTCTGCATCTCCCCAAGGTAATACTTAAAATCTGGCCTGTTAGTAGGTCCTGAGGACAGGAGTTGAGAACCACTGCCTTAGACTCATAAAGTGAGGTGTAGAAATCAACAAATAACTTCTGAATGCTGCTTGTGTCATACTTCACTGAACCTTCAAAAATTTTAACTGCTGTAATAGTATTGGGGTCTTCTTGTGCCTGAGCTATAATTGCCAGCATTTGTCCCACCTGTTCCCCCATCTCACAATGTTTTTGTTTTTGAAAGAATCTGCTATTTTCTGCTTTAGTTAGGGCCAAACTTTTATGAGCTTCCTGCGCCTCCTGCCAAGCCAGCCGGTTTTCTTCTATGGGATCCCTAATATAAACCTGTTCTGTTTGAGTCACCCTTTTCATTAATTCCTCCTCTCGTCTCCTAGATGAGCTCTTAATTTTATGGATTTCTTTAATCATTATTCCGCGCAAATATGCCTTCATAGTGTCCCACACTACTAATAAAGAAGTTGAGTTTTTATTTACCTTGTAGAATTCAGTTAACTGTAACTCAATCTTATCTTCCTCCCTCAGTAATAGTAGCCATTGTGGATTAATTTTCCAAAAAGGAGTTGATATCTGTCCCTCAGGCTGTATATTCAATATTAATGGGGAGTGGTCTGACAGGCCCCTAGGGGCATATTGAATTGATTCTACCAAAGGTAGTGCCAGGTCAATTCTTGACAAAGATTTGTATGTGAGTGAGCAGCATGAGTATTCTCGTCTGGGTATCTGTTTCTCCATACATCTTTAAGCCCCATCTCTTGTAATTGTTTAGAGAATCTAGTTCTCTTCTCCGTTTGTTTTTCCTTTATGGCGCTATGTCTATCTACCCCCTCGTTCATTATATTATTGAAGTCTCCCATTACTAGAGTTGGCAATTTACCATTTTACCATTTTCCCAAAAACATTTTTCAACACTTCATCACTATAAGGAGGAGGAATATAAACATTGACCAATGAAAGGTTTATATCATCTATTAGACACCTTAACACAATATATCGACCTGCTGGGTCTAAAAAACTATTTGCATGAGAACCGCATCGAGCGAGAAATTAAGACACTGACACCTCGTGAGTATGTAGTGTATGTAGCATGGAATTGATACGGATATCTTGCACATTCAAAGAGCACGGTGTCCTCTCGCTCGTGATGGGTCTCCTGCAAAAATATTATCATAGGTTTATAAATTTCAATAGCCTCATAAACTGCTTGTCTCTTCTGCCTGTCTCCCATCCCCCTCACATTCCATGACAACACCCTTATTTTACTACTCATCATAACATTTCAACAGAGATTATTGACCAAAGCTTCAATGTCTGATATGTCCATATAGGACTTAGAGAAGGATTTCTCCCAGAGAGAGAGAGAGAGAATTTTATTTTTGGTTGATCAGTATGTTCTGGTTGTTACCTTTGACACCTTCAAAGTTCCGAGGCCTGTGACCTCTCAATCTCCCCCCCCCCCAGTTTTTCATCAAACAAAATGGGACGTGGCGTCTGATATTTGAACATTTTGCATTCAGATTTTTCTCCTTGGATTTAGTCACAATGCCACAAAAGTGGCTTAGATCAACCACCAGGAGGGCACCATAAGTTGCATAACTCAAGTAATAAAACTGTATTCTGGCTTTGGCAGAACTTCATATTCCGGCCCTGACTAATGTGTACATTTCCAGTGTGAACAAATAGTATCAGACTTCTGTCATCAGCATCTGTATTCCGGAGAAAAATCTCTTGGCTCTAAGGTGCTTTGAGCTCTGTCGCATGTGAGTAGGATGTCCGGCATGGATCTCTGGTCTTTCATGTTCAGTGAACACCTTAAGTCACTTTATGGGATCAGTTAAAGCTGATCTACAACTTTACACCTCTTAAGCCACTTCCTTGTGTTCTGGAGATTATCTTTGGCTATTATCAACTGGCCAAGAAGGATGTGTCATTTTGGATGGCTCCTGGCAGACTCTATGTGGGCTCTTCTGGGTTGTCTGAATCTTCTCTCAAATGGTTTACCATCCTCCTAGTTAGCTGCCTTTGACAGACTAGTTGTTGAAACCCAGGTCTTGAGGGACAGGGGCTTCTAAGATTTGTTCATCCTTACGTTCTTGAAGGCTAGAATGTCAAACTTTTTGCAAAGGCTACCGTCACACCTGGAAGGATTACTAACCTTAGTGTGAGGCATGTGCCTTCCTTCCCAGAAAGTACTCTTTGGGATGCATTCTTTTGTTTCTCCAGTCTGGCCTGGATCCATGTATGCCCTTGAGTACTTTGAAGAGTCAAATATTAGCAGGTGTACTTTTCAAGTTTACCCTTTTAGCTACCACCTCTTTTCGTCTGTTCAGTTTGGTTTGTCATTCCAGACAGTCCCTGCGGACAGGGACTGTACAATAAAAAAAGATTTTTTTAAAACCCATTTAATCTTTTTTTCCTGGAGTAGATTAGTGGACACGGATCTCTACCCCATTGTGTCTTATTGATCTATTCCTATTGCCTGCTACAGAATTTAGGCCTGCTGGGAGTAGGGGGCTGTCATGTACCTGGTTGAGGCTGAGCTGACGGGAGGGCTTTCCCCTACACCTCCTGTCCTGTTTCTCCTGAAGATGGCGACAGGATATAACAGGGCACAAAGTGGCACGGGTGCCTGGTTGGACTTCCTGGACAGAAGGTCATTACAGTAGGTTCCGAGCAGTAGGCAGACTGGTGGACTGGCAGATGCAGGTACGCAGCAACCAGGCTGGTGAGCAGGCGGATGCAGGGTCTCGGGTGGGCAGGCAGAAGTCGGTAATGGCCAAGCAGCAGAGGTACAGAATCGGATCCATAGAAGAGTCAGAGCTAAGCCAGGGTCGGTATCAGATGAACAGAGAAGGCACCGGAACAGTCACAAGCCGGGTCAGAAATAGGGTTATTAGGAACGAGCAGAGCAAAGCAGGCCGGGTATACACAGGAACAAGCACAGGATTGGGTCACAGACGGTAGAAGCTAACGACCGCTCGGCAATCTCCTGGTCTATGGAGCCAATTTAAATAGACAAGAGGGAGCCAAGTTTTCACTCGCGCTAATGCGCATGCACGCGTGCGCAGATACGTTAGCGAGTCAAGGATTGTTTAGTTGTCTTTCGCAAATTCTTATGGGAACCTTTTTGTTGTCACTTGGGAATTATTAGCAAGTGCACGACTATTAATACGATTTGACAGAGGGATTCTACTGGGCTGTCTTGTCAGAGCTGCTGTGCCGTGTCCAATTTCGTGAAGGTAAAAGTATAACCCAGTGTTCCAGTATACTGAGTCCTGTAATGTGCTGAAAGAAAAGGATTCTGTTAAGACAAAAAATATATTTCCTGGCGCATCATGGCAGCATACACTGGGTTTTGACTCTGCCCCACAACCTGATAGGACTGGTAAGCTATACGTTTTAGAGAGGAACCCACTGCAGCATTCTCCTTTTTGTCTTTACCCGATTTAGGACTGGATGGATAGCTCAGCACCCCTTACCCCATTTGCTCCAGCCAGGTTCAGCCCCCCCTGGGTAGAAATCCTTGCATGTCCAGTCTCTAAATGAGCTAGATGGAAGGACCCCCAGTCTGATGGCCTTGGGGGTATGTTTTGGCCAGCATTATACAAGTTTTAAATAGGTTATATCTGCAGTGGTCTCCAATTTTCACTCTTATCACCCTGTTATCTACTTTCTGCTCTGGGCCTTGTTTAGTCCTTCAGGTCTCTCATGCCTTCTTCCAAAATAGCAGCCATGTGTTCTGCTGCTTCTGTGCATATGTGACCAGGAGTGAGGACATCAGCAACCCTTTCTGCCAGTTTCCAAGATGGCACTGGGTCCTGCTGCTTGCTAGTGCACGGGCGTGACGATGTTTCCTTATATCTCCTGCTGGTGTTTTTGCAGCTGGGTTGCTGGGGACTACTGTATTGTCTCCTCTTTCTTACTGATACTTCCTTTGCTATAATTACATGCAAGTCTGTGGACTGCTTTTCCTGCCATTTTCTTTTCCTCTAGCGTTTTTTATATCGTTCAGGTCTTGAAGCTTTCTATTTCAGTGCTCGTGGAGGCCGCTTCCCAAGCAGACCATCCTCCACCTGCAAGGAAAGGGTTTAGGTAAGTAGTAAGGATTGGGAGAAAGAGAGCCTTGCCACTAATTCCGTCATTTTTAGGCAGCCCTGTCAGGTCATCCAAGATCCTAAAATTCTAGACACAAGCAGACGCTCAAAAAGAAGGTCCTCCTGCTATCATCGCATCATGGAAAATCTCCTTCGCCTCATTACCGTCCCTCATCCTGCAGTCAATAAGTCTGTCCTTCGGCAAATGCCTTTTGGGTATGTGGGGCCTCCGCACCTCCAGAAAAATTGGCTTGTTAATGTTTTGAGGAGACGACCAAAGAGAAAAACGAATGCTAGAGAAGGAACAGATGTCATTTGAGAATCCAGTGCAGGAGTCAATCCTTGAAGTATTAGCCCAGAGTGCGTCTTCTGCAGTACCTCAAAGGTCGGATAATTTGTTTGATATCGAATATAAAAAGGTCTCTGCAGGATTCGACTTTACATTGGTTGAGCCATTTGCCAAGTCGATCGAAGAAGCGATTGGTTGGTGGGAGCTGAGGGTAACCCCTTGCAAAGTCAGGAAATATTTCCTGAATCTTAAGAAGGAACCGGAATCTTTTCCATTTGATACATTTGAAGACCCCATTAAGTACGAGTGGCAAAAACCAGATAAGAAAGCTAACAGGCTAGCAAAATTGGATCTGTTAAATGAACCTAATGTAAAGCTATTAATTTCTTCACCAGTTGTTGACGCCTCGCTAATGCACCTGGCCAGACATGTAACCTTGCCCATGAAGGACAACCTTCAGAGATGAACTGGACTGCAAGATAAAGCAAAAATAGTGAGAAAACTTGGACTGCCGCACTCCAAAAAAATTGGTTGTTCTCTTATTAAAATAAAAATAACAAATACATAGCACAGCAAAGGGAACAGCTAGTGTGAGCTGACGCGTTTCGCACTGAACTTAAGCGCTTAATCCTAGCTAACCAAATTGGACTGCAAGATAGATCTCGACCTTAAAGTGGACTTCCAACCACCAGTGTCAGCAATGGGCATTTTTTTGTTTTTTGTCATCTTACCAGGATTCTAAGCTTTTTATTATCACTTCTGCCTTCTTCCACCCACGGCTATGTGTGTCATATCAGGTGGCGCACTGTCTCCTGGGAGATGTCTTTCATGATTCACAGGAGGCAGTGGGCATCGCCGCCACTCAGTATCTGTGCTGCGAGGTGTACATAATGCGCGAGATCAGGCGGTGCATGCTGGTTATTCAGCAACACCGTATCCCGGAAGATTATCCTCGTGGGCTTCGCCTGCCCACAAGTAAGATGGAGAACACACAACAAGAAGAAATATAAGGTTTTGTTTTTCTATAAAATATTAACTATAGCGTAATTTAGAAGACCGAGTGCCACATTATAATAGTATGATGATAATTGATGGATTTTTATAAAAAATTGCTATATGTCGTTGGAACGCTGCTTTAAAGTGGTTCTAAAGGCAGATGTGTTTTTTTTTTTTCATACTTTCTATTCATTAAGATATAAAGCCTTCTGTGTGCAGCGGCCCCCCTAATATTTAGCTAAGCCCCATCTCAATCCAGCGATGTTGCACGAGAGCCTCGGCTGTCCAGGACGCTCCCTCACGATTGGCTGAGATACAGCAGTGGGCGCCATTGGCTCCTGCTGCTGTCAGTCAGTGAGCCAATGAGGAGAGAGGGGGGGGGTGGGCTGAGCTGAGCTGTGGCTCAGTGACTGGGCACACAGAGCAGTGGCTCAGCTTGGGTGCCCCCATAGCAAGCTGCTTGCTGTGGGGGCACTTGGCAGGAGGGAGGGGCCAGGATCGCCAGCGAGGGACTTGAGAAGAGGAGGTTTTGGGCTGCTCTGTGCAAAACCACTGCACAGAATAGGCAAGTATAACATGTTTGTTAATTTTTAAACCAAAAAAAAATCTTAAATATAACTTTAAAAGAGCATACACAGCAGCAGGAGGTGCTTGCAGACCAGCTATTTCTCTTGCTGCGGTGGGGAAAGCGTTTTTCCAGCTGGGCCTCCAATATCGAGAAGTCTCTACTAGAAGGTGCAGACCAGGAAATGTTGTAACGGCTCTTCAAGAACTCAAGCTGGCAGGAGATTTTGTTGCAGAGACATCGGTATGAGTAGATGGATCCTCTGCCAGCGCAATGTTGGCCTCTGTGACATCTTAAGAGCCTTGTGGCTGAAGCCCTGGGTAGCGGATGCAGCATCCAAAACCAATTGGTGCAAGATACCCCACAATGGAACTAATCTTTTTGGATCTAATTTAGATTTGGCCATGTCTAAGGTTACTGGCGGACAGCGGAAACCACAGTAGGGCCCATCTTGCAGATGTAATCTTCAAGAAAGATACAAGAAAGCAAATAGTTAGACCCGGAAAGGAGTTCAAAAGAAATTGGAGAAACACCCCGGTCTTCTCTATGAGATTGCAAAAAATCAAAATTTCTCCTTTCTTCCATGGACGGACACAGCTCCTTAAATCTTGACATGTGGGTTATGTTCCTGTTCATAGGAGAGGACTAGGCAGAACATGTTAGCTTAAAACATGTAACTTTAACAGAGTTGAACAGACCCGCCCAGGGGGCGGTCCCTCTGTACATAACCCTCCACCCTGCAGTCAGAAGCCTCAGTTTTTTTCTGCCTAGCAGAGGAGAAGGACGTGGCTCCCTTTGGGCCCAGAGTCCTGAAGAAATTATTCTATTTTTGAATTCTTCTATTAACTGCCGGCTGGGCGAAAGGCTGGATATTATAGATCCTTGTCTTCCCAGTCCGGCCATCGAGTGTGCCAGTCCTTAGCTACGTGCTGGTTCTGCCACAACATACCCCATGGCTCCATGGGTGGCCGGTGAGCATATGCTCCTGGGTCCACATATGACTGGGCTGCTGTTGTCTCACTCACAGTGGACCGGGCCGACAGCTACTCCGTACCATCGGTTGTGTGTCTGTCAGGGACGCGGCAGCAAGTCCTCGCAAGGACGGGGAAAGTATGGTTCCTCCTGCCTTGGCAGGATGGAACAGCTGGGCTTTCCCGGGATTAAGGGGTTCTCCTGTTCTCCCTTTCCCTGCTCTGTCGCCCTTTCCCCTCATGCTCTAGGGCCCGCTGCGACCGGGGTGTACCTGTGGGGGGGCTCAGGGTCCCTGTGGGGTGTCTCCTGGGAAAGTCCCTGCACGGCCTTCTCATCCACATTGCGGTGCTCAGGTGCCATTTTTTTAAAGCACAGACGCCATTTTTTGTGTGCTTGCCTTTCTCTTGAAAATTCCATTGGCGGCCATTTTGTCGTGGCCGCTCTGTGGCGCAGGTCGGTATTGCGGGCGGCTTTTTTCTTGTGGTCCGTGCCCTTTTATATGAGGCGTCTGTTGGCCATTTTGGAGTGGGTTTGGCCTCTAGCACTGGCTTTCTGAACGGTGCACAGCTTATTCTGTTTTTTTCCCTCAACTCGCGGTGTATAAAAAGAAGGTGGGCAGCGGTGCTGATCTGTCTCCCTCTGGGTGGGGAGTCCCCTGGGTAACCCCCTAGGTCGGGGCAGCAAGGAGGGCGGACGACTTAAGTGTTTTTCACTTAGTCCCTGAGGGCTGTCAGTGGGTGATAATGAGTCAGTATCTGGCCTTTCTGCCCCTAAATTGCCAGAGGCAGCAAAGGTGCGCCTGCAGTTCCCATGGATACGCTGTCGGCGGTCCTGGAATCATTTGTTGCCAGGGTAGAAGCGGTGTGCGGGCGTAAGGGGGGGGTAAGAAGGCACCCCCGCTATCTTCTGGGGGATTGCTCAGATTCAGGCCTGGCTGCGGCTCAGGACCCCTTTTCTGGTATGTCAGAGGATGCGGACCAGGTCCTCCCTGGTGGGGGAGGACCCCTCGTCTGAGTCAGTGCTAGACAGAGCACGTTTGAGTGCACTTATTGATCACACTAATCTAACTGCTCTGTGAAAGTTTTTCCTTATGTTGCGTTGATAAGTCATAGATAAGGAATGGGCATGACCGCAGAGGTCCTTTGTGGTCCCTCAGCGCATGGCGGTCCGTTATCCTTCTGAGGAGAGCCTTTAGAAAAAATGGGCCGCTCCCCCTGTTCGTGGACCCCTAGTCTCTTGGCTACGTAAAGTAAACACTCTCCTGGTAGAGGGGACCCCTGCCTTTAAAGGCCCCAATGATGGGGGGCCGGAACGGTGACCCGCTTCATGTTCGTCATGCTGGGGTCAGAGTTGTGACCTATATTAGCTGCGGCTTTGGTGTCTCCGACACTCACGGAATGGGCAAAGATTTTGCAACAGACAGTAGAGGAGCGACATTATTAAATATGTCACTGGAGGTAAGAGCACACTTCTCCCACTGTCTTCTATTCGGAAGGAGCCACGCCGTAAGCGGGGCCCTCCTATTCCGCACAGAAGCGGTATTTTTGTCAGGTCTTCCCTGACTGATAAGGTTCCAGCTGGGGGACAGGAGTGTCTTTGGGTGCGCAAAGCCAACAAGACGGCTAACAAGCTTGCTACCACATGAAGTTTTAGCCCCGCCCGACTCAGGGTGGGGGGGACGGCTTCGCGAGTTTGCAGCTCGGTGGTCCGCCCTGCTCTCCGACCAGTGGGTCTGCGAGGTTGTTGCTTCGGGGTACAAGATAGTTTCTTATCCGCCATACAGATTCTTACCCACGAATATTCCTCTCCTTCCTGCTCGTAGGTCTGCTTTGATAGGAGCAGTACGAGACTTGCTCAGGTGCGGAGTTATTTACCTGTGCCTCTGGAGGAAGGGTTTCAGGGATTCTATCGAATCTGTTTATAGTCCCAAAGAAGGAGGGTGTTCGTCCTCAATGCCTTTGTGAGGGTGCAAAATCATCCGGGGGATTTTCTGGCGTCCCTGGACATCAAGGACGTCTACTTGCATGTCCCCATATGCAACAGGCGTCAGGTTTTCTTTCCCCATTTGCGATCGGCGAGGACCACTATCAATTTGTGGCTCTTCCCTTTGGCCTAGCGTCAGCACCAAGAGTTTTCACCAAGGTGCTCGCTCCGGTTCTAGCTTTGCTGAGACAGGGAGGCATTGCCGTCGTAGGTTGCTTAGACGATCGTCTTCTGAGAGCTGCTTCCAGCCCAGAATTAGAGGACGTGTCTATAGCCAGTCAGACTCTCCAAGAATTTGCATGGATACTGAACCTCCAGAAGTCGATGTTCCGATTCAGCGCCTAGAATACCTGGGGCTGATTCTGGACTCATCAGAGGCGAGAGTCTTCTCCCTCCAGAGAAGTTGCAGACACTCCAGGCTGCAGTGAGGTCGTTAACATCCCGCTATTGGTCATCTCTCCGTTTCTGCATGAGAGTCCTGGGCCTCATGGTAGCCTCTGAGGCAGTACCGTATGCCCAATCCCATACTCGGGTGCTGCAGAGGTTGTTTCTGTCCAAATGGGACAAATCGCCATTGTCTCTGTATCATCAGATTCAGGTAAGTCGCCTAGTCAGGGCCTCTCTGACTTGGTGGTTGATGTTCCCGGCACTTCAGTCCGGGAAGTCTTTCCTTCCTTTCCACTGGACTGTGATCATGGCGGATGCCAGCCTGACCGGTTGGGGGGGTAGTCTGAGGGGTTCTGTCGACCCAGGGCCGCTGGACTCCGGAAAAATGTCTCCTATTGATCAATGTCCTCGAACTTTGAGGGATTAGACTGTGCCTCTCCAAGTGGTCGCAGAGGCTCCAAGGGTGTCTGGTCAGGATCCAGTCGGACAACGCCACGGAGGTGGCTTATGTCATCCATCAGGGTGGAACAAGGAGCTCGGCCGCAGCGTCGGAGGTCGTTAAGATCCTGAGATGGGCCGAAAGGAGCGTACCGACTCTATCGGCTGCTTACATTCCGGGCGTAATAACTGGCAGGTGGACTATCTGAGTCGCCAGATGCTGGACCAAGGGGAATGGTCATGGCACCCGGAGATGTTTCACATCTTTTTTTTAAAGTCGGGCACACCAGATATGGATCTCTTGGCCTCTCGACTCAATCGCACGGTGTCGAGGTTTGTGGCCAGGTCCAGGGATCCCTGGGCAGGCGCGTCAGAAGTATTTGTGGCTCCATGGGGTCAGTATCGGCAAATTTATGCCTTTCCCCCAATGAAAATGCTTCCTCGTCTGCTCCGCGGAGTGGAGGCTCAGGGGATTCCGGTGATTCTAATCGCCCCAGACTGGCCCCGGCGTCCCTGGTACGGCGACCTCGTGAGACTGGTAGCTGACGCTCCCTGGCATCTGCCAATGCGGGAGGACCTTCTGTCTCAAGGTCCCATAGTTCATCCTGCTTTACAGTCGCTGGCTTTAACGGCATACTATTGAAAGCCAAGTACTGAGGGACCGTGGTCTGTCAGTTTTGTTAATCTCTACCATGTTGAGGGCCCGGAAATCTTCTTCCCGGAAGATCTACCGTCGCACTTGGAAGGCATACATCTGTGTGAAGAGATGTCTTGGCGCCCACGGGCATATTCGGTTTCTCGGATCCTGCTGTAATTGCAGCGCGGAGTAGATCAAGAACTTGCCATAAGCACTATTAAGAGTCAGATTTCAGCCTTGGCTGTCTTCTTCCAACGACCCCTAGCGGCTCACTCTCTGGTAAGTACATTTGTACAGGAGGTCCGATACGTGATTCCCCTGATTGGGCCATTGCTTCTTCCGTGGGATTTGAATCTGGTTCTCTCGGTACTTCTGGAACCTTCCTTTGAGAACACCAGGGAGTATTCCTCTCAACGCTTTCTCAGGAAATTGCTTTTCTAGTTGCCATTACATCGTTCAGCAGGGTTTCTGAATTGGCGGTGTTGTCTTGCAAGTCTCCTTACTTGTTCCTCCATAAGGATAAGCGGTGCTGTGCCCGCAGCCCTCAATCCTTCCGAAGGTAGATTCGGCTTTTCACCTAAACCAGGACATTGTACTTCCATTCTTGTGTCCTCGGCCTTCGCATATCATGGAGGTTGCGCTACATACTTTGGACGGGGTACGTGCCCTACGGGTGTTACTGTTTGCTACGGCTCCGTTCCGGAGATCTGACTCGCTGTTCATGTCGGTGTCTGGTCCACAGTAGGGCCTGGCGGTTTTTGTCGATCACCTTTCTAGGTGGGTCAGGCAGACCGTCATCCAGGCCTATGCCCTTAAGGAGCGGGCACCTCCCTTTCCTGTCACAGCGCATTCGACCAGGGCAATTGGTGTCTCCTGGGCTTTCAGACATCAAGTTTCTGTCACAGGTGTGTAGGGCGGCGACCTGGTCGTCTGTTAACACTTTATCAAAGTTTTCTAAGATTAATGTGAGTGCATCTTCGGATGCTTCCTTTGGCCGCAAGGTTTTGCAGGTGGCTGTTTGAGGTTGCAACTCCTCCGTTGAGGAGCTCTGTTTGAAGTTAAGTCTCCTTTTGGTTGCTGTTCCCCCCCCCCCTAGTTTTTTCTGACACTGCTTGGGGACGTCCCACATGTCAAGATTTAAGGAGCTGTGTCCGTCCATGGACGAAAAGAGAAAATAGGATTTTTTTTGTACTCACCGTAAAATCCTTTTCTCTGTCGTCCATGGACGGACACAGCACCCACCCCTCCTTTTTAAGTTTGTATTGCTTTTTGACGAACTGTGCTGCAGGGTGAGGTGCTATGACCGGAGGGACCGCCCCTTCGGCGGGGCTGTTAAACTCTGTTAAAGTTACATGTTTTAAGATCACATGTTCTGCCTAGTCCTCTCCTATGAACAGGAACATAACTCACATGTCAAGATTTAAGGAGCTGTGTCAGTCCATGGACGACAGAGAAAATTATTTTACGGTGAGTACAAAAAAATCATATTTTTCCTCTGCGGGGGGCCAGCTGAAATCCTTTTGAAGGTACCGCCTGTCTGGCCTGTGGTAGTGGGAGCCAGACTCAAACTATTTGTTCAGGCCTGTGCGGACCACATAGGAGACCCATGGTCAATATCCAGCATTCATTTGGGTCACAAATAGAGATTCAAAGGCAGATTCCCCAGAGGCAATTTTCAGTCAACCAGACCTCTGTCATTGAAAAAACTAAAGCTGTTAATCAAGTATGTGCTGTAGCTACTTCAAAAGTGCGCAGTTATGGAGATACCGTTCGCCCAAGAGGGGGAAAGGATTTTTATCTCCATTGTTCCTGGTGAAGAAGAAAACGTGAGACCTTTGTCCAGTCCTAGATTTAAAAAGTCTCAACAGAAGAATTAAGGTTGAATCCTTCAAAATTGAGAGCCTTCATTTGATAATACTAGCAATGAACTTAGGAGACTGGATGCTGTCCATAGTTATCGGAAACTTATCTTCAAGTGCACATACATCCTGCCTTCCAAAGATTTCTTCTTTTTGAGATGAATTCACAACATTTAAGTTTCAAAGTCTGCCATTTGGTATCTCAACTGCACTCCAGAACATTCACAAAAGTTCTATTGCCAGTAATGGTATTTGTGAGAGAGAAAGGATTAAGAGTCCATCTGGATAACATCCTGCTAGCCAACATTCAGGAATCTCTTTGCTCATATATCATTGGAAAACAGATTTTCACACTCCAATGATTCGGCTGGATAATAAACTGGAAGAAAAGCTATATTCAACCAACCCAGATGGTCTTTCTGGATGCAAAATGTAAGACCTAGGCTAACATAATGTTTTGTTTTTTGTTTTTCTTGGGGAAGCTTTAATTCAGAAAGTGACGAGGATGTTGGCAGCTATTTCTCTACCAGCCAGAACCTGTCTGAGTGTACTGGGATCCATGACTGCCACCTTCCCAGTGGGCCCAGTGGCACACAAGTATATTTCAAAATGATTTTTCTTTATCGTACACCACGGGACACAGAGCTAGTCATTACATAATGGGTTAAGGGTCACCAGCGGTGATTGGACACTGGCACAACCAATGGAAGACAGTTCCCCTCCATATAACCCCTCCCATCAGGGAAGTACCTCAGTTTTTTCGCCAGTGTCGAAAGGTGTTGGACGCGTTAGGAGGTGCTAAAGGAAAGCTCTACCAAAGAGACCCTCTGGGGGTAAAAGAGCTATGCTTTCGGATCCATCCAAGACGCCTACAAATGAGCTGAATCTGGATGGGATCCGGGCCTCATCCATGAGGCGTCGCCTGTAATGTCTCTCTTCGGAGGACTGGGCTCTAAGATCCAGCACTTTCGCTATTTCGCTATAAAGTCCTGGTAAGAGTCTTGTACAAGGCCCAGGGGAGAGGTATCCTTTAAATAGGAACCCATATCCCTGAAGGTTGGCACACATAGCCCACCGTGAAGGGTGAAGTTTGGTATCTGTCTGAAATCTTTCAGCAGAAAAACCTGCGGCGTGGATAAGGTGAGATTAGAAGGTCCATAACTAGGTTGGGACCTTTTTCAAAAAATGGATGTCTTTTTTTCCACCACTGGGGGGAGTAAAGAGCTGAATATACTCACCTCACTCTGTTCAGTGTCGGCTTCGGCGAAGTACACTGCTCGTCACCTCCGCTGCTGAGCTTGCTGGGGCACCCCGATCCTCCTTTCGGTGGCCGACCAGACACCTGCAGATGCAGGTAAGTGGGAACAAGGGCTGATGAGAGTCCTCTCTCACTATGGCCACCGCCATAGCGCTAAGGGCCGCGCGCGAGGGAGCGCGCTTTATCGGAGGGGGGGGGGGCGAAGGCGTGCGCGGGCACGTGGCGCGCGCAGGCACAGAACGGCGCCAAATTTAAAAGACTGTCAGTGTGAGAAGCACTGCAGCAGCAAGCAAGCTCGTTAGTTCTCTTGTTCCTGGCAGAGAAACACAGCAGCTATACAGGGACGTAAGACTCCATGTGGTTGGATTGGGTACTTCCTAGAAGACATCCATGTTATGCATAGTTATGTGTTAAAAGTTGCATACTTAATGTATTTGCTAAACTGAACACGGTAGTATATGCATTTAGGTACCTTGTATTTTGTCTAAACAGTAAGCCTTCCAGGGGAAGTAATACGGACAAAAAGAGATAAGAAAGCACCACCGCCTGAGAGGAGGCTCTAACTGTGCTGACTCGGTACCTTTCTCTCCTGTGTTGCTAAATGCACCTGTTCAGGATGAGCCATTACCTCTGTCAGGTATGGCGGCTTCCCCAGTGAAGCCTGGGCCTGTATATGTCACTGAGGACACTTTATCAGTTGCCCTAAATAATCTGGAGGAAAAAATTGCTACCTTAATCGCTAAGTCCTCTAAAAAGGGACAATAAGCGAAGCAGGTCTCTTCCAGTATTGGACCTCCCTTCAAAAGTACCTGAGGGAGGAGGATGAGGAGGAGGAGGCTACATCAGCAGAGGATGAGGAGCCAGATTTTAAGGTCACAGGTACAATGCTATAGCAGTGCATTTAAGTTAACCTCTGCGGAGGTAACGGAATTACCTGTCTCCTCCCTAGGGTCATTAAGATCCCTGCAAGGTGCATGCTCCTTCCCGGTTCATCCGTTACTAGAGGATCTAATATACGCAAACTGGCAACATCCAGATAAGCGTTTCTCACCTCCAAAAAGGTTTAACATTCTTTATCCTATGGGGGAAATTTTTTTTTTTAAAGAAATGGAGCCTGCCTGCGGTAGTTGCAGCTATTTCTTGTGTAAATAAAAACCTGACATGTCCGGTGGATAATGTACAAGGGTTTAAAAGATCCTTCTGAGAGGAAGTTGAAATCCTCCTTCCTTTTGGCCGGCTCAATTACCCAACCTGCAGTAGCAGCAGTCGGTATGTGTCAGGTCATCAGCCAACAGGTAAAGCAGGGGCTGAAGGAACTGCCTTCAGAGCAGGCTAGAAATTGGGAAAATTTGCCTAAAGCCTTATGCTTCACAGTGGATGCCATGAGAGATTCTATCATACAGGCATCACGCCTTACACTCCAGCTGGTACAGATGCGCAGAGTACTTTGGCTTAAGCATTGGTCAGCGGAGACCCCATGCAAAAAGCTGTTGGCAAGTTCCCGTTCCATGGCGAACGCCTATTTGGGGAAGATTTAGAAAAATATATACAGAAGATATCAAGTGGTAAAACGACTTTTACCTGAGAGAAAGAAAAACAAGAGATCTTGTTTTAAACGCTCTCTCTCCCCAGCTCCCGGGAAATCTGACTCCAACCAGTGGCGGCGGCCTGTTTTAGCCGCCCACAAAAGCCAAGGGGCAAGCTCAGAAGAACAAGAAGCCGTGGGGTGCAAGAGCTAATAAGCAAGCCCCCAAAGCCTCTCAGTGAAGGGGCGCCCCCGCTCGGCCGAGTGGGAGGAAGGCTTTGTCAGTTCTGAGCGACTTGGTGGTCAGAAATCCAGGACAATTGGGTAGTATCCACAATATCCTCAGGGTACAAACTGGAATTTCGAGAGATCCCACCTTCTCAATTCCGAGGTTCAAGACTCTCCAAGGATCCACAAAAAAGAGAATCCTTCTTCAAAGGTTTGAATCACTTAATGGCTCAAGGGGTAGTTACAGACGTACCCCAAAAAGAGCGAGGTTCAGGTTTTTACTCAAACCTCTTTGTGATTCCAAAGCCAAATGGAGATGTCAGACCCATCCTGGATCTAAAATCCCTAAATCGGTTACTGAACGATCGCCATTTTCGAATGGAAACGATCCGATCCGTGGCCGCCACTTTAAAGGGCGAAAAATTCATGGCGCCCATAGATATCAAGGACGCACATTTACACATACCCATCCTCCCCGCTCACCAAAGATTCCTAAGGTTTGCGGTAGAAGATCGCCACTTTCAATTTGTGGCTCTGCCGTTTGGTGTAGCCACCGCGCCCATAGTATTCACAAAGGTGCTAGCTCCTCTGTTAGCAAACCTAAGAACACGGGGCATTGCGGTAACAGCCTATCTGGACGATCTACTAGTAATAGATCAGTCAAAGGACGGATTGGGTCACGCTGTACACACTACAGTAGGATACCTGGAGCATTTAGGATGGATTATAAATTTACAAAAATCCTCTCTCCAGGCCCAAAGAAGGATAGTGTACCTGGGCATGATCATAGATACAGCCCAAAACGGGGTATACCTGCCAGAACCGAAGATACAGTCTCTGAAAGACCTGATCCACAAGGTCAAAGCAAACAAGAGGCCGTCTATTCGCCTTTGCATGAGACTATTGGGAAAGATGGTAGCCTCCTTCGAGGCGGTCCCTTACGCCCAGTTTCATTCGAGACTACTTCAAGGCAATATTTTAGCTTCCTGGAACAGGAAGAGCCAAGCTCTGGATATACCCATGCGCCTGTCCTCACAAGTACGCCACAGCTTCGATTGGTGGCGAGAAGCCAGGAATTTACGGAAGGGAAAGTCCTTCCTCCCAGTGGCCTGGAAGGTGGTATCTAGGGATGCCAGCCTATCGGGCTGGGGTGCAGTATTCGAGGAGGCTTCTACCCAGGGAACCTGGGCCAAGACTCAGGGGATCCTGCCCATCAATGTGCTAGCGATCCGGGCGGTATATCTAGCCCTCAAAACCTGGACATACAGGTTACAGGGCTACCCAGTTCGGGTTCAATCCGACAATGCTACTGCAGTAGCTTACATCAATCACCAAGGAGGCACCCGCAGTCGGGCAGCCCAAAGAGAGGTGAACCGGATCCTGGCATGGGCAGAAGAGCATGTACCTTGCCTTTCTGCAATCTTCATTCCAGGGATAGAAAATTGGCAAGCAGACTACCTGAGTCGTCAGCAGCTGCTACCAGGAGAGTGGTCTCTTCACCCCGAGATCTTTCAGGCCATATGTCTGAGATGGGGAAACCCAGATGTAGACCTGCTAGCTGCCAGGTTCAACAAGAAATTGGACAACTTTGTGTCCAGAAAGAGAGATCCTCTAGCCTACGGGACAGACGCTCTAATAATACAGACGCTCTAATAACTCCATGGAATCAGTTCTCACTGATCTATGCATTCCCTCCGATCCCTCTTCTACAAAGACTGCTTCGCAGGATCAAGGAGGAGGGAATACCAGTAATCCTAGTGGCCCCAAACTGGCCCAGGAGGCCTTGGTACGCCGAGATTGTAAAAATGGCGATAGGAAGGCCCTGGAAGTTTCCACTCCGACACGACCTGCTGTCACAGGGTCCAGTATTCCACCCTTCCTTACAAAGGCTAAAGTTGACGGCCTGGCTGCTGAGACCCACATTTTTAAAAAGAGAGGGGTCTCTGGTCCGGCTCTTTCTACGCTCATTAATGCTAGAAAGCCAGCCTCCATACTCATCTATCAGAGAGTCTGGAGAGCATACGTTTCCTGGTGTGAATCCAGATGTTGGAATCCTCAGAAGTATGAAATAAGTAGGATTCTTCCTTTTTGCCAGTTAGGAGTGGATATGAATTTAGCCCTTAGCACCATCAAGGGGCAAATATCGGCTCTATCAGTCTTCTTTCAGAGACCATTGGCATCTCACTCCCTAGTTCGGACATTCATTAAGGGGGTACTGAGGATAAATCCTCCAGTTAGGACTCCCTTGTGTCCATGGGATATGAATTTGGTATTGTCAGTGTTGCAAAAGCAACCTTTTGAACCTATTCGCCATATTCCTTTAATTATATTAAGTGGGAAGTTGGCCTTTCTGATTGCTATAGCTTCTGCTAGGAGAGTATCAGAGCTAGCAGCTCTTTCTTGTAAAGAGCCTTATCTAATTTGTCACAAGGACAAAATCGTACTACGACCCCATCCGGCTTTTCTACCTAAGGTGGTGTCGGCTTTTCACTTGAATCAAGACATTGTTCTGCCTTCCTTTTTTCCAAACCCGCGGACGGCGGGGGAAAAATTATTACACTCTCTAGATCTACTGAGAGCGGTAAAGGTGTATCTGCAAGCAACCGCTCAGATACGTAAAACAGATGTTTTGTTTATTTTACCAGATGGGCCCAAGAAGGGCTAAGCGGTATCAAAATCCACCATTTCCAGGTGGATTAGACAAGTAATTATTCAAGCTTATGGTTTAAAGAACAGGACTCCTCCTTTTCCTGTTAAGGCGCACTCTACCAGGGCGATAGGTGCTTCATGGGCAGTGCACCACCAGGCTTCGATGGCTCAGATCTGTAAAGCTGCAACTTGGTCTTCAGTCCATACATTTTCCAAATTCTATCAAATAGATGTGAAAGGACATGAGGATTCCGCCTTTGGGCGAAGTGTGCTGCAGGCAGCAGTATAGGGCTTCTGGTCCGCAAGCGGCCTGTTTTGATCTGTGTCTCCCCCCCTTCATATGAGCATTGCTCTGGGACGTCCCATTATGTAATGACTAGCTCTGTGTCCCGTGGTGTACGATAAAGAAAATAGGATTTTTATAACAGCTTACCTGTAAAATCCTTTTCTTGGAGTACACCACGGGACACAGAGGTCCCCCCCTTCTTATGGGAACCTTACTGCTTTGCTACAAAACTGAGGTACTTCCCTGATGGGAGGGGTTATATGGAGGGGAACTGTCTTCCATTGGTTGTGCCAGTGTCCAATCACCGCTGGTGACCCTTAACCCATTATGTAATGACTAGCTCTGTGTCCCGTGGTGTACTCCAAGAAAAGGATTTTACAGGTAAGCTGTTATAAAAATCCTATTTTTTTTGCTGTGGAATGGAGCTTCCAGGCGTCAATCTATCTTCATCCAAGAGAAAGTGAAACAGTCTGTGGTGGTGGATTTGTGTTCACAGTCGTAAAACACTGTCATTTTGTCCCTCCGCAACTGGAGATGGTCACATCGGATTCCAGGCTGGAGGAATGGGGGTGCCCACAATGAAGGCATCCCATGGACGTTGGCGATTCCAGCCTTAAGGCATAGTCTCAAACATCTTGGAGCTCAGGGCGGGCCTTTCAGGCACACCTAGCATTCAGCTCATCCCTGAGGTTGAAGAGTGTCCTATGTATGGACAACAAGGTTGCTGTGGCCTACATCCAAAGGCAGGGTGGCACCAGAAGTCACACTCTGATGAGGAAAGTTCACCCTATTCTGGTCTGGGCCCAGCTGCATCTAGAGCAGGGGTAGGGAACCTCGGCTCTCCAGCTGTTTCGAAAATACAAATCCCACCATGCCTCTGCCTCTAGGAGTCATGCCTGTGATTGTCAGGGTCTTGCAATGTCTCATGGGACTTGTAGTTTCGAAACAGCTGCAGAGCCAAGGTTCCCTACCCCTGATCTAGAGGATCTGAAGGCTATATATATTCCAGCAGCATAGAACCAATTGGGAACCGATGATTTGAGCAGGAATTTTTTTATCAAACAACGAATGGTCTGAGTCACGAGGCCTTCTCTCTTCTAGCCAAATCCTGGCGTGTTCCCTATATCTATCTGGCAGCAACTCCTGCGATTGCCAAGTGTGCAAAGTACCTAACAAGAGCTCCTCATCTCACAGCCGAGGGGATAGACTTCTTACATCATACTTGGAATTTTCAGCTGGGGTATATCTTTTCCCCAACACCTCTGATTGCGAGATTTTTTTCCAGACTCAGAAGACCGATTGCCACAGTGAGAGCAGTAATTTGATTTTGGCCAAGAAGACCATGGTTCACAACACTCCTACAGTTAAGCATAGAGAACCCATTGCCTCTTCCAGTAATGCTGGACCTGCTTTCACAGGGCCAGTTTCTACACCCAGTGCCAGAAAGGCTGCACCTGACAGCTTGGAAGTTCGAAGAAATGGGCTTCGAGAACAAGGTTGTTCTTGAGAGATGGTAGCTACTTTGCTACAAGCCAGGAAGAATACTACAAACAATACCTATTGAAAAGTGTGGCAAAGATTATTTTATTATATTTAAGATTATTTGCTCAACAGCAATGTTGGAATCCATGGTCTCCTGATGTATTGCAAATTCTTAAATCCTTTCAGTTAGGTCTTGACAAAGGCCTATGTTTAGGTACCCTAAAACTCCAGGTCTCTGCCTTGTCCACCATGACAGGGGTAAAATGGGCATTGAACCCTGTTGTACAATGCCTGAAAGGAAGCTTAAAAATCGGACCCCCTAGAAAACCAAAATTTTTAGCATAGGATCTGTCTGTAGTCCTGGAGGCACTATCATGTTCTTCTTTTTTTGTTTACAAAAAATGTATTAGGAAGTTCAGATGTACAGTTACATAGAGTGTTTATAAAGGTAATCAATAGTAAAAAAAAATCAAAAGAAGAGGAGATAATCAAGCTCATACATGAAGATGGTGATTATATAAAAAGTTTTCTGGTACAAAAATTTCTTACATGGGTGTATGTTACATATATAAAGGGTAGGCACTATAGGTCAAGATTGCATGAATTTGCTAGAGTGTGTGGGTGGAAAAAATATGGAACGCTTCACGAATTTGCGTGTCATCCTTGCGCAGGGGCCATGCTAATCTTCTCTGTATCGTTCCAATTTTAGTATATGTGCTGCCGAAGCAAGCTGTTCATGTTCTTCTTTTTACCCTATTGATTCAATCTCCTTATGGGACCTAACATTAAAAGTAACCTTCCTCATCGCCATAACTTTAGCAACTTCAGTGTCTGAAATGCAAGCATTATTGATAAAGAACCCCTAGTTTATTTTTTACCCAGATAGAGTGGTTCTGAGACCCTCAGAACGCTTCATTCCTAAAGTTGCTACTTCAACCAAGAAATAATACTACCAGCATTGCTTAACTAGCAGGGAGAACCACATCCTTTGGACGTCTAATGTAACATTAGTCCTATCTATCGGCAATTAACTAATTTAGGAAAATCGATTTTTCTCCTATAAATCCCTCATGGCCTTAGGAAAGGTCAAGTGCCATTGGCAACCTCCTGGGCAGCATATTGCAGAGTATGTCTGGAGACTATCTGTAAGGTTGCAAATTTGTCTTTCAAGACATGTTTGTCACTTTATACAGTTGACCTTGCTCAGCTGAAACCAGTTATTCAAGCTAATTCAGTTTCTTGTTAATAAAATTTTATTTTCTACCACCCACCCATTTGTCGAGTTAATGCTCAGTGTATGCTGCCATGCTGCGCCAGGAAAATGGGAAAATTGTATACTCACCTTTCCATAATTTTCCCTTCCTGGCTGATCTTCATGGAAGCATACAGATTCCCACTTTTTTTTTTTTTTCACAAGAAAAATGTTTATTCAAATTTACAGTACAAGCAATGCATAGACAGTCACAGAGCAAGCATTTATACAGATTTATGACAAGTTGGATGTTCTGCTGATATGAACAGGAGAGAGGAGTTGAAAGGCTAGTATAAACCAATACAATAATATACCGGTATGGAAACAAGAAATCCCAGCTGGATCGCCTAAGGAGGTGCAGGGGGGAAGGGGGAGAAGGAGTGAGGAACAGGGGGAGGTGGGGGGGGGGGGGTAGAGAGCACCTCATCCAAGCCGTTGAATACACCTTGAGCAGATATCAAATAGCTTCCAGGATATCATAACAGTGGGCCATCATCATCATTGTCACCCGTGAACTCACTGCCCCAAGCATCTATCCATCCCGACCAAATCTTGTCAAATTTAGCAGGACAATTTCGATTAGCAAAGGTGATCTTTTACAGTGGCAGCACCGAGTTCAATACCGAGCGCCATGAGGACACCGTAGCAGGTGCAGCGTTCTTTCAGTGGAGGAATATCTCCCTACGGGCATAAAAAGTAGCGTACCAGAGGAATAATTTAGTGTATTTACTCCGCACCCCAGGGTTGAAGACGTTCAGCAGCATTGTTTTTGGGTTAGTTCCCAAATCCAGGGAGGTAATCTGGTCGAGGGCGTCGACCACTCCCGACCATAAGTCTCCGAGGCGGGGGCAGGACCAAACCATATGGAAAAAGGAGGCAGCCTCCAGGTCACATCTAGGACAAGCCACCGGGGTGTTAGGATTCATAATTTTCAACCGTTTTGGGGTGAAATAGGCCCTGTGGAGGAACCTTACCTGCGTGAAACGGTCTCTAGCCGAAATCATAGCGGTAACGAAGGAGGATATACATGCCTCCAATTCGTCCTCCGACAGATCAGGAATGTCCATCTTCCATTTGTCCATAGTTTTTTCAAGTTTGTTTGTGGGAGTAATAGACAAACGGAGGTACAGAGAGGACAGAGGTTTGTCTATGATCTTGGCATTAAGTAGCCCCTCCACAGAGTCTGATTCAAGTGTGAGAGGTGATGTGAACTGTTTCCCATAGGCATGCCGGAGTTGGTATTATCGGAACAACATCCAACCCGGTAGTGAGTAGGCATCCCGGAGATCGGAGAAAAATCACAGCCTACCTCCCCTGACAATGTCTGTTTCACTATACCCTTTCTCGCCCAGATCTGCGGATCCGGAACGGAATTCATGTGCGGCAGGTTAGGATTACCCCAGAGGGGGATGTGAGGCGAGAATGTCTCGGGGAAGCCAAAGCGGGTCCTGGCCCTATGCCAAATCGTGATGGTTGTACGCATCAAGTCCGTGATGCCAGGATGGGATCTCGTCCCCCTGAACACAACGTTACTGAGGGAGGAATATGACACCATTATGGCCGCTTCCAGAGTCACTGCCGGGTTATCGCGGGGTTGGGAGAACCATCATCTGTCACCAGGACGGCCGCCCAAAAGTAGATCTGGAAGTCCGGTAGGGACAATCCCCCCCGAGCAATGGGAAAGCTGAAGGGTGGAGACAGCCAGTCGCGGGGGCCCCCCATTCCAGAGGATACTATACTTTTTAGCTTGGCAAAAAAGGAGGCGGAGGGGGATCAGAGGGGAATTTCGAAAGAAGTAGAGAAATTTAGGCAAATACACCATCTTAATCAAGTTCACTCTACCCACCGGTGAAAGGGGGAGAGTCCTCCAGGTTATACATTTCTGTGAAAAAGTTTTCAGCAATGGTAGGAGATTCAGCTCATAGTATGAGGATAGCGGTGTCCCGACCTTTACTCCTAGATATTTGAATTCAGGTGTCCAGTTTAGGGTGTCACCCTTTAGGTGATTTATACGGAGAATGCTGTGGTGGGTTCCTGCCTAAAAAATATATATATATTGTGACAGCAGGAAGGTAAAGTCACCTGGTTGCATCCAGGGGGGTAGATATATTTCGCCCAGATTCAGGCTTTACGCCGACTTATACAACTAGGTGGAGAGTTGTATAAGGCTAGTGGGCTCATGGATGACTCATACCTCTAGGGAGAGGGCTGGGCGTCGTGCAGACAGGGAGTTGATGAGACCAGCTGAAGCTTGTCAGCTCATTTAGGCCTCTATAAGAACTCCCAGCTTCATTAGATGTTAGCTCATGCCTGGAACCAGACCTGTGTGGACTGTCTAGGGAGAGTGAACCCCTGTGCGGTGAGACAAAGCCTGTGTGGCTATTTGCTTGGACATTTAAAACCAGGGACTTAGGGACTAGGACAGCACTAGGCTGATCCCAGTTGTTAGTTAGGAAACCTGTATGTTTAGTCAGAGGTCAACTTGACCAGGATTTATTTTGGTTATGTTTCTTTTGCTTTGCTGTGTTTTGTCACTGTAAATAGAAAATAAACCGCACCTTTTTGATTTTGAAAACCACAACCTCCGTTTGCTGGGCCTGTTTTGTGTGGGGAGCCCATCCCGGGGGTCACACACACCCGCTGCCGAGCTAACGCCCTCACAGTATATATATATATATATATATATATATATATATATATATATACACCTATACCTAACCAGTCCTATAAGGTTGTGGGGGCGTAGTCGCAACCCTGTGTATGCTGCCATGAAGATGCTTCAGGAAAAGAAAATGACAGAATCGTTAGTATATACAATTTTCAGTTTTTGTGGTTTGATGTATGTTAGAATTGCGCCATAGGGCCTATTTTTCCAGAAAACAGATGCACTTTGCGGTAAACAGAGATTACATTCATTTAACTATTTAGCTGTTTTGTAATGATTGGCAATGGTAGGAAGATGTATATGCTTTAATAGAGGTTGTTGTGTTTTTTTTATTCAGGTGGATAAAATTCTAAAGGTTATTCCGCAAGATCGTAAAACATTTCTTTTCTCTGCCACCATGACAAAAAAGGTAAACTGAGATTTGTGTTGTATTTTTTAAACAAATGTTTTAAAAACCTTCCTCAAGCAAATCTGTTTTGAGGATTAAAGTGGACCTTGCGTTAATGGGCTTGTTTATGTGGTTGGACGGGGACCATTAATTTGAGCTCTTGCCTTATGAACTTGAAAGATATATTTTTCCTGAGGATCTGGTATCAAGTGCGCTATGTGTTTCAAATAGTGGTGCAACGGATCGGTGGCGATCCGTGATCCGAGCGGGTCACCCTGTTCCGATCGGCACACCACGCGGAGCGCTCCGGAGCCTCGGCCATAGGAAAGGCTTCGGCCTAGCTCCGGAGCGGTGGCCAGCTTTGTACACCCGGCTGCCGCCGCTGTAGTGACGTTTCGCCGCCGCCATCTTGCTCCGCCCCACACTCCTGCACAGTAATGATTGTCAGAAGGGGCCAAGCAGACATCTTGTTACACCCAATGGAGTTTTAGATTTCGGTTATTTTCAACACAAAACGGAGCTTATATGCTTAAATACATTATTTGGAAATCCAACGGACTGTTTACATGTTAAATTTTAAAAGCAGCAGCAAACCTTCATGCTTGCTAATGTGACACAACACCTCTGATTTTCACATTTAACATTTAGTTAAATGTGAAAATCAGACTTCTTTTGTCACATTAGCAACCATGTAAGGTCAGCAGGTTTGCTGCTGCTTTTAAAATTGAACATGAGTCCGTCAGATTTACAAATACTGTATTTAAGCATATAAGCTCCGTTTTGTGTTGAAAATAACTGTGAAATCTAAAACTCCGGTGGGTGTAACAAGATTATTTTTTTGTTTTTTGCCGATCCGTGACTCTGATCCGAGGATCGATCCGATCCGTGAGTTTTTTGATCTGTTGCACCCCTAGTTTCAAATGTGGGTGATAAACCACTATGTCTGGTATAGGAATTTAAGATCTGTGATCAGGGATCTGATTGCGTTCGATAAGAGTTTGTAAGGAAAGGCATGTTTGTCCATCAGTAGACTCGACTAGGTAGACAAATGCCGCCCTCCGCCATCTCGACTAGGCCGGCACAAGTTCTTAGAGTATAGAATGTTGATACCTTTAATGTCAAATGTCAAAGAAGGTTGAGCTGGCAAAACACTTGTTAGTTTTTTTTTTTCCATTTGTATTTATTAATTTCAAAACTAGAGGATACAATCTTGTACAAAAGTAAATATAACCACAATTATACAAAAAAAAATACAAAAGGGTAAAGTACAAAGAAGGTTAGGTCCAGGAGTGTAAGGCTGTCACATTATTCAATGACATAAAAGAGGGAGTAGTATACTTGGCTCACTTAGAATCTATCAAATAAAACCAGTACAACACTTTAATTCACTGTGGATCTATCGGACCATAGTTGCCATTGTGAATCAAAACTCTTTCTGGTGCCCTGTTTTTGGTAGCAAGCATAGCTTCGTATTTGTAGTGTATACAGACAATCTCCTTTGCCTCCGAGAGGTTTGGGATTTTGTCTGATTTCCACCCCATTGCCACGAGTAGTCTAGCAGCCAAAAGTATGAGTCACTATGAAGCGGCAAGAGGGGGGAAATGTATCAATACCTAAGTTCAGTCTTGCCAGACCTGGATCTGGTGAAGAAAGGATACCAGTGATATCGGAGATGAGGCAGAAGATTTTTTTCCAGAAGCTGTTGATATTCTCGCAGGTCCAAAATATGTGCAAGAGGTGTCCAACATCTCCACATCTCCTCCAACAAAGAGGTGAGGAAGATGGGAGAAACTTGGATATACGTAGGGGGGGGGGGGTGAGATACCATCTCAATGCAATTTTTGGGGAAAGTTCCCAATGGTTCACGCAGTCTGAGGATCTATGGATCTAAAAGCAGCTTGCCACTGTTTCTGGGTATAGGACGTGCCTAGGTCTGTTTCCCATTTCAAATATGGTGCTGATTTACTATAAGTGAGTTTTTCCTGGAAAATATTATAAAATATGGCTATTCCCTTAGGAGGGGGAGCTCTGAGGAACCTCCAAGCCACAGTAGGTAGTTAGAATTTGTGAGATTGTTGAGATCTCAAGAGGTGGGAAACTTGAAGATGCACATAGTGGTCTGTAGGGAAAAGGTTAAACTCTGTAGAGAGTTGATTAAATGATTTAAATTCTCATGGCCGAGAGAAGATCTGTTTATTGAGCTGATACTTTTCCGTTGCCAGTGAGTAAGGTTTAAGTTTGGAATTGGGCTTCCTAGAACTGTAAGGGAAAGGGGTATAGTAGTTTGGGGAGTTAAAGAAAGTTGGATGTTCCTCAATGCTCTCCAGGCCATAAGAGAAGCTTGGATCGTAGGTGAAAATTGTTGCAAGGGGTATGGTTTCCGCATATCAGTCAGTAAGAAGGAACAGAGCTCCCCTCAAGGGCTGAGAGTCTTTTTTTTTTTTTTTTTTTTTTTTCTTTCTATTTGGGACCAAAGAATTTCAGAGGAGGGGGAGAACCAGTGTCTGAGTTGTGTATGCAGAGATGCATGGTAGTAATCCTTGAGATCTATGTCACCCATCCCTCCCACTGTTCTATGTTTTGTAAGGAGGGTTCAGGGAACACCGGGGACGCTTAGATTGCCATAGGTATTGTTTTAGTATGTTCTGTAGGGCATTTAAGTGGTTGTTGTTCAGGGGGATTGGTAAGTATGAAATAATTATAGAATTTGGGGAAGGCATATTATTTTAAATGAAGCTAAGCGTCCTGACCAGGCAAGTTCCACCTTGGCCAGGCGCTTGGTCACCTGGGAAAGTCTATTTATCAGAGCCGACAACACGAGTCCTAAGTATGGTATTAGTGGAATCAGTCCAGGAGTAGGGGAGTGAGGTTTGAAGTTTAGATTTAATAGGGGGTGTTATATTTATACCCAGAATTATTGATTGGCTATAGTTAGCTTTGTAGTATGAGATCTCACTAAAGGCAGTCAATATCTTATGGAAATTAGTTTAGGAGGAGATAGGTTTGTTTAAGCATAAAATAACATCGTCCGCAAACAGACTTATAGTATGCGCCCTATCCTGAAATGTAAAACCATGAATGTTTGGGTGGGATATAATAGCAGCAGCTAGGGGCTCTATAAGAAGGTTGAATTTAGTGGGCATCCCTGTCTCGTTCCATTGGTTATAACAAAGGGTCTTGATAGGCTATATAAGGTATATGGGGATGAATATAAGGTTAAAATGGCAGAGGACATGGCCAGAGAATCCAAACTTTTTAAGAGTCTGCATCATAGCTCCAATGGATCCTATCGAACGCCTTCTCCAAATCCAACGATAGGAAAAGAGAAGGCGTGCAATAAGTTTAGAATGGTGGATTATGTTGTTAATCCTACGGTTTGCGTCTGATGCTTGTCTACCTGAGGTGAATCCAGTCTGGTCAGGGTTTATCAGATAAGGGAGAATATGGAGTAGTCTAAGGGTCAGTATCTTTGCGTAGACTTTGATATCTGTATTCAATAATGAGATGGGTCTAAAATTAGAGGGTGTAGTAGGATCTTTGCCAGGCTTTGGGATGGTGTCAATGTACGCTTGTAACATCTCGAAAGGGAATGATGCCGAGGATATTGCATAAGGCCCCTTTCACACTGGGATGGTTTGCAGGCTCTATTGTGCTAAAAATAGTGCCTGCAAACAGACCCTAAACCGCGGCTGCTGTCTCTCCAATGTGAAAGCCCAAGGGCTTTCACACTGGAGCGGTGCGCTAACAGGACGTGAAAAAAAGTCCTGCTAGCCGCATCTTAGGAGCGGTGAGAGGAGCGGTGTGTTTTACCGCTCCTTTCCATTGAAAGCAATGGGAAACCGTGGTAATACCGCCGGCAATGCGCCTCTGCATTTGATAAATCTGAGCTGTCTGGAATTGGGGGAGTAGATATTGGCGATCGTATAGGTTTTGTTAAGTTCACAGATTATAATTGGGTATCTACACTCTGGGTAAGCATGAAGCTCTAGTAAGTTGAAGGCAAATGAGTTTTTTGATGGCTATGCCTACTCCTTTTTTTTTTCATGGGTGCCGAGGCCAGGTAGATATGAGGGAATAGGTTATGCTTAAGGGATGGAGTGTTGGATGCCTGGAAATGGGATTCCTGGAAGCATAGAATGTCAGTTTCTAGTTTGAGGGCTTCTTTCCAAAGTGCTGAGTGTTTTGCAGGGTGATTTAATCCGTTGACATTAAAAGAGATTAACTCTTGGTGTTGAGTTATTCGCTTTACGGTCAACACTGAGGACAAGGGGGCACTCTTTACGTCTAGAGGAAAAGAGATTTCATCTCCAAATACGGAAAGGTTTCTTCACAGTAAGAGCTGTGAAAATGTGGAATAGACTCCCTGCAGAGGTGGTTCTGGCCAGCTCAGTAGATTTAGGAAAGAAACCAGGCCTTTCTTAAAGCAATGTACATAATATAACTGGGTACTGACATTTATAGGTAAAGTTGATCCAGGGAAAATCCGATTGCCTCTCGGGGGATCAGGAAGGAATTTTTTCCCCTGCTGTAGCAAATTGGATCATGCTCTTCTGGGGTTTTTCTGCTTCCTCTGGATCAACTGTGGGTATAGATTGGGTATATGGGATTGTATGATATTTTATTTTTATTTATTTTTTTATGGTTGAACTGGATGGACTTGTCTTTTTTTCAACCTGACTAACTATGTAACTATGTAACTTAATTACATTTAGATTGTATAAAGGAGATATTTAAAAGTACCTCAAATGACTCATGTTCGATGTGGAATGGTTCAAATCCACGCCGGTAGGAGCAAGAGAGGATATCCAGTGCAGGTAGACTAGCAGCGAGCAAATAGTGATGAGGAAATACTTTGCAGCCTGTAGGTTGGACCTTAAATAGTTAGAGCATGTTGATTTTTTTCTTATTCTTGCTCTAACTGAAGCTGGAAAAATAGCCAGCAACTCCAATCCATTAAGCAAACAATACGGTACTGGTGTAAAAAGGGGGATCCCAACTGGTATCTGTTAGCAGTGGTACTGCTCATTATAACTGGGGGTAAGAAAGTGGGCCTTGAGCTCCTAAGCGCCACTGGGTTTTGTTGCACTTATTACAAGATGGTTTTGAGGTTATTTTTTGTTGCGGCATTTGTGAGACACCAGCTTCCAGTCCTCCTGGGTGTCCAGCTTCTGGGTAGGAGGGTGTTGAGTAGGCTCCTGCTCAGGTAGAATGTCCCAGGAGCGTAGCAGTTGTAGGCCATCCTCTAAGATTGAGATCACGGTAGATGATCCATTCCGGGTGATAGTAAGTTTAGTGGGGTATCCCCAACGGTTGATTAGGCTGTGGTTGCGTAGAGCCTTAGTGATGGGCAGTAAGGATTTGCGTTTTTGCATCGTATATTGGGAGAGGTCTGCGAAGATTTTGATTGCAGCATATTTGTTAGAAGGTAGGGAACATCTGCGGAATGCCGATAGAAATTGATCTTTAATGTGGTAGAAATGTACCCGCATCAGCACATCTCTGGGCACGTCAGCTAAAAAGCCGGTTTGGGAAGGCGGTGGATCCTGTCAATCACTATCTCTGAGTCCGCTGCATCCGGGAGAAATTCCTTAATGAAGTCAGTGGCATATTGATGGAGTTGAGCTGGCTGAATAGTTTCAGGAATGCCACGGATTTTCACATTATTACTTTGTGAGCGGTCTTCTAAATCCGCAACTTTTGCTTTGAACCAGTCAACTTCATCAGATTGCTCATTATGGGAGTCAACCAGGGAGTTATAAGAAGACGCAAACTCTCCCATTTTTTTTCTCCACATCTTCGACCCTGCCTCCCAGCTTTCCTATTTCTTTTTTTAAAGCTTTGCATACAGGTCATCATATCTGAGTGTAGAGAGCTGCGAAGGGAGATGAGCATATCTTTCAATGTGGTATCCAAAATAGGTTGATTGGCAGTAGGGAATGAGTTAATTGGGTCCAATAGTTCCGTTGTGTCATCCAGAGTGATTCGCCCTTTAAGCAGCTCTGCAGCAGGAGAGTCAGCGTCCAGCCTGGGCTTAGATTTAGTTGGGCTGCTAGAGAGGGGCATAGAGGTGCTGGGTGAGCTTCTCTGGGAGCCGGCCTGTGACAGAGGGCTCTGTGTGTTATGGGGAGAGCCAGTGGATGCAGCCGGCAAACGGCCGCCGGCGCCATATTGGTTCTTCTCCTGCTCTGCCGGCGGGAAAAGGGGCGGGAGTTTTTTGGGGTGGTGTGACTTTCCTCTTGCCGGTCATGGCCAAGAGGATGGGGACCCTGCAGAGATGCTCTGGTGAGAGTTTGAGTGTTTGGGCTCACCTCCTTTGTTGCTTTCCCCCCAGCGTTGAAGCGGAGCTCCTGTTCTTAGCAGACATCTACTAGCCCCCTACAAAACACTTGTTACTTTGATCACTTTAATGGCTTTGTTCGTTTGGCCTGCTGGGTAAATTCTGACTAGACACATTTTTGGAGCAGGACCTGGCTCCTATGAATCCTTTGCAGACCTCTGTGCATTGTGAAGTGATCTCTGATGTAATTGTAGCAGTGTGTTCCTCTTCCCCTCCGTGCTCACTAGTGCTGACTAAAGTCCATGGGGCTGGCCCTGGGTGTAAAGCTGTGTTGTGATCTGAGCTGTCACATTCTGTGAATTTTACACTGATCTGGCAGTCCTTGGAAAAGTCCGATGCCGAAAAGCAGCACTTGTAGCAGATGATGATCTCCTTCAGGAAGGCTTTGCGATCCTCTGTGGACTTCCCTCTGAAGGCTTTGCACGTTAGAGGAGGGGTCTTCCGGTGCAAAGGACACTGCTTACCAGGATCTTTAATCTTTTCTCTCGGAGTTAGAGCTGACAGACCTGTGAAAAGAACCTGGAGGAGTCTCATTAGTTTTGTGTCCTGCTACTGGAGGTTTTTGAGGGTTCAGTCCTTTAACAGCAGCACATGACAATATGAAGTCAAAACTAGGATCATTTCTCGTTCTAGCTTACTGGCTTACACAAAGTCCACAAAAACAGAGAAAGGAGAAAATGGAACATCATACTGTCTTTTTTTTTTTTGTTATATTTGGAGGTCTGTGTGATGCATTGCTCTTGCAAGTTACAGGGTAGCTTTCGTACTATGGGGTTGACACCCTTGGCTGTGTCAAGGGAGGAAAGTCCTTGTAAGTCCTACTCAGCTTTGACTACCTGAAGTTTCATTAGTAAGTCACTTAAAGTAGTTCCCTGAGTTTGATAGGCCTTGTTGTCTTAGGAAAGCTATCAAGTCTTTTGAATAGATCATTTATTGCCCCTGCTGAACCATAACATTAAGTCTATCCCAGATAATTTTAAGCCAGTGTCTGGGTAGTTTATGTTGTCCCGATTCCCCTGGCATTTTCAGCTGACTTATTTCCAAGCCATTTGATCAGAAGGTCTATCTCTTAACTACATGACCTGTCTAAGCCTCTGATATTGTTTTGGAAAGAAGATTGCCAGACTCTGTAGCTTTCAGGTCGTTAAACTTTTCAAGTCTTTTTGTGACTAACTTGCATCGTGCAAAGAACCTGGCAAAGTCTACCGTGGCAAAGCTGGCTGTGTATTGCTATGGTGAAAAGGTGATCTGTAATCATACCTTTTGGAGTCACTGGTTTAGCCCAGTCCTTGGTGTAACGTTCTGATGTGAAGGCAGGACCTGGAAGATGCAATAATTTGTAGATTCTGGTGCCTTGAATGTAAGATGCCTATCATAAAAGGTTTCACTTGGCTTGGAGTTCTCTTGTTTGCAGAGTTGAGGTTCATTGTTGACTTGCTGTGTTTCCATGTAGCATCTTTATTTTGTTTCCTCAATTTAGTTTTTGTTGCTGCTTGGCCTGGATTGTTGATGAACATAATTTGACGTTAGAGGATCTTAAAGCAGAGTTCCACCCAAAAGTGGAACTTCCGCTTTAAGCAGTCCTCGCACCCTTACATGCCACATTTGGCATGTTATTTTCTGGTGGGGGGGGGAGTGGGGGCTTCGTTAGGAGTGGGACTGCCTGTCCCACTTCCTCCTTCTGCCCAGGGACCGCTTTGGCGGCGACTCCTCTAGCCTTAGGCAGCCCCTCCCTTTAGCATGCGCCATGCGTGCCCGGCCGTGAAGCCGTAAGCTGTCATGACCGAGTGCCCAGAGTGGCAATGGAGGTCGCTGGCGGACAGGAGGGGGAGAGGAGCGACGCTCCGTTCGGCCGCATCGCTGGACCGTGGAACAGTTAAGTGTCTGTTTATTAAAAGTCAGCAGCTACACCTTTTTTGTAGCTGCTGACTTTTCTTAAACATAAAAAGCCTGGAACTCTGCTTTAAGGTTCAGCTTCTGGACCGAGCCCACTGCTGCATCTATTGTGTTCATTCTCAGGGTATACAGCTGATTCTAAGGCCTCTGCTTCAGCTATAGCGACTACCGTTTCTTTACTGTGTTTCTCTAGGTCTGCTTCTAGTAGGGCTTTCTGCCGCATCCTTTTTAATTTTTATTTTTTTATTTTTTTATTCTTTTTTAAGAAATGGACTAGCAAGCCCCCAATGAAAAGTAAAGACAGACTAAAAGAAACTTAGAAAAATCTTAAAACTAATGTCACTGTAGAAATATAAATTTAACCTACCTTAAAATTTTGCTTTAGTGAGAAATTTGGCATTGACTTTCACAATTTTTCTAATTTTCTTTTTCATGTCTGGAGTAATTGGTTACCCTCACAAAGCAGAACATCTGGTACTGCAGGCTGATTTATTTGACTAGTTTCAGGCCTGGCTATCTGCTCTGCTTCCTGGTGAGTGTGAGTGGTATGTAGGGCAGTGTCTGTAATGGTTTGCGTCTATCTAAGGTTCTTGCGGTAAAGCCAAGGAAGCTTAGACTTCTGTAGTGTATCAATGTTTTGCTAAACAGAAGAGCTGCACATACAACTGTAGGATGCACAATTCAACACAACTCAAAGCCTACAAAAATATGCCTACAAATATAAACATGTACAATATGTACGCATTAAGTAAACTAAACAGTTACTCAACTTAGGGTTTAAGATGCAATTTCCTTCATGGTTCCTTGCTCAGTCCAACTTAAAATGTCAAGTTATCCAGCTTCTGGCAGCCATCATCCTTCCAAACACATCTATTTTCCAAACACATGTTTCTCTCAAAAGCTAAATCTCCTCCCCCTAACTCCTGTTTACATCACATCCTGCCGACAACTTCCTGTCTCAGCTCCAAAACCTATCCATCTGTTTTTTTTGCATATCAATGGAGGGGGAAGAGCCTCTGTAAACATATGCTCTTACTAAACCTTACTCTATTATTGCTATCAAGACAATACAAATGGTCAGTAGTACTAGGTTTGGCAGTGTCCAGGGGTCAGTAGTAGTAGGTTTGGCAGTGTCCAGGGGTCAGTAGTAGTAGGTTTGGCAGTGTCCAGGGGTCAGTAGTAGTAGGTTTGGCAGTGTCCAGGGGTCAGTAGTAGTAGGTTTGGCAGTGTCCAGGGGTCAGTAGTTAGTAGTAGGTTTGGCAGTGTCCAGGGGTCAGTAGTAGTAGTAGTAGTAGTAGTAGTAGTAGTAGTAGTAGGTTTGGCAGTTTCCAGGGGTCAGTAGTAGTAGGTTTGGCAGTTTCCAGGGGTCAGTAGTAGTAGGTTTGGCAGTTTCCAGGGGTCAGTAGTAGTAGGTTTGGCAGTTTCCAGGGGTCAGTAGTAGTAGGTTTGGCAGTGTCCAGGGGTCAGTAGTAGTAGTAGGTAGGGCAGTGTCCAGGGGGTCAGTAGTAGTAGGTAGGGCAGTGTCCAGGGGTCAGTAGTAGTAGTAGGTAGGGCAGTGTCCAGGGGTCAGTAGTAGTAGGTAGGGCAGTGTCCAGGGGTCAGTAGTAGTAGTAGGTAGGGCAGTGTCCAGGGGTCAGTAGTAGTAGTAGGTAGGGCAGTGTCCAGGGGTCAGTAGTAGTAGTAGGTAGGGCAGTGTCCAGGGGTCAGTAGTAGTAGTAGGTAGGGCAGTGTCCAGGGGTCAGTAGTAGTAGTAGGTAGGGCAGTGTCCAGGGGTCAGTAGTAGTAGTAGGTAGGGCAGTGTCCAGGGGTCAGTAGTAGTAGTAGGTAGGGCAGTGTCCAGGGGTCAGTAGTAGTAGTAGGTAGGGCAGTGTCCAGGGGTCAGTAGTAGTAGTAGGTAGGGCAGTGTCCAGGGGTCAGTAGTAGTAGTAGGTAGGGCAGTGTCCAGGGGTCAGTAGTAGTAGTAGTAGGTAGGGCAGTTGCCCAGGGGTTTGCAGTAGTAGGTAGGGCAGTTTGTCCAGGGGTTTGCAGTGTCCAGGGGGGTCAGGAGGGTATGGTGTAGGGGGTCAGGAGAGGGCATGGTGGAGGAAGGTAATGGGTACGTATTGGAATCGCGATATACTAATATATATATATATATATATATATATATATATATATATATATATATATACACACACACACACACACACACACACACACACACACACACACACACACACACACACACACTATTGTGATCTATTATACATATATCTATCGCAACTATGTATTAATTGTATTTGTCCCTTGTTTGCTAGTCTTACCCTTAAGAGAATTCTAGGCCTGATGGCACAATGTTATTCTGAAAACAGACACAGTTGCTTGGTAAAAGAAATTACATTTATTTCCTAAAAGTAGGAATGTTGCATACTAACAACCGATATCTATACAGCCTTTATCAACAGTACTAATGAAGAAAATGTTACTTATTCTCTCCTCAAGGCAAAGGTCCTGCTTGCTGAGCTCCCAGATGTAATAGAGGGTTCTCTCATTCCCAAACGTCCTTTTTTAAAGGGCCTGATTCATACCTCATTCAAACCTTCCCCTTGCCCGCCCCTCTGCCTCTCGACCAATCGTTGTACTTTCATGATCCTTTTATTGTCATGCCATACCTGGCCTCTGGGGGCGATGTTGCCCATATAATCTCCAATAGCTTGCTGGTGCCTTTAATCATTACACTTTTGTTAACAGCTGCCCTTCCCTTTTTGTCTTCGAAAGGTGCTAATTAACAGGATCTTCAGACATTGCGGAGTCGGTTCTAACAGATTACATTCCTTAGGGGAGGGCATCCTGTCCTCCGAGCACGACAAGTCTCAGCTTATCTGACCATTTGGAATGCAACAGAATAAGTACAAAACCGAGAACTTATATTCCTTACAACAGTATGCAAGGGGCGGGGTTGTCTCTGCAGGCTGGGATTGGTTGAGTCTGTGCCTGCGCGCTCTGAAGCTGTCAGGGTAAATCAGTGCTGGCAACCCGGGGTGCTCTTCATGATCCACGTTTCACCTGTCCACGGGTAGATCACGATCGCCGGGTTGCTGACCACGGATCTAGAGGAACCCAGAGATTGGGACCTTGTTTTAAGTGAAGAGGTGCCTGACTCTGCAACATGTTGGTAGTGGAAGTGTTTGACTGTGTAGAGACTGCTGTATTTCTATATGCAAGTGGCTTCCCTTTACAGTATAGCAGGCCTCTGTGTAGTCACTAGGACATCTAAACTATTACATTGAATAGATCTGAAGGACTCCACGTCTCGATTAATTAGTTATATGGAAGTTACAAATTGTGGTATTGGAGAAAAGATAATGAACAGAGTTTTTCATACTGATATTTTGTACAGCATCATAAGTTGATTTTGATTATCTAAAGGTTACAGAGTTTTAAGTAGTTTTTTTTTTTTTCCTCTGTGTAATTTTGCTTTGGGATCCAGCATTAAAATTAAAATTTTTTGAAACAGGTGCAAAAATTACAACGCGCTGCATTAAAAGACCCAGTTAAATGTGCAGTATCCTCGAAGTATCAGACTGTGGAGAAACTTCAACAGTTTTACATTTTCATCCCTTCCAAGTTCAAGGTATTACTACTTCTCCTAATCACTGCTATTTATTTGTGAAGTCTATATGAAATTACATATTCCAGTTCATCACTTAAAGTAACCCTACCATCATTTTCAATTTAGTTGTTAATACTGGTATATTCTGTAATACGAACAAAAAAGGTGAGTATATCATGGGTTTGCTGCTCCATCCCTGATTAATTAAAATTCACATGCATCTCACATGGGACTTTGTTGCTGCAAATAGGACTCAAACACATAATTTGCCAACAGCTCAAGTCCTCTATTCCTCCATTTGCCCCCCCCCCCCCCAGGGATTCCCCTGTATATTCCACCACGCGCTGTAATGGCGATACACTGAACTCACCAGGTGTCGGTGACTCCCTTGCCTTACAGCATGGAGAGTCAACAAGGCTTTTAGGTCTCTAGGGGAACCTGTCCCACAGTTTGGTTCCTGATTTATATCCTGTGACTCTCAGGGATCCTTGCTTCTTCCCTTTGTGATCCAGTATGTTTTTGCCAGTGTGGTTAGGCAGGTAGAAAATAGAGACAGCCTCTCCATAGTATAAAATTTCTTAGGTATGTTTATTTTAAAATAACGATTATAAAGAGCATCACGAATGCAATAATCTGAAAAAACTTGCCTTGTAGAAAAACAGATTAGCTTCGGCGTGAGTTCCAATTGCTGGGACTGAAGTGACACACGGGAACACCATGTTGATGCGTTTCGTCATCAGTTAGCGACGTCTTCAGAAGCAGAAAGTTTCCTTGCGTTCACTTCTGTCCTAGTAAGTGGAAAGCACGCCAGAACATAGGCAGCGTCTATCTTTTTTGCACATTCTACCGGGCTGATTTTTATGAATGTTTTTGCATTTGTGACGCCTTTTATAATTGTTAGTGTAAAATTAGGTATGTTTATTTTAAAATATGAAAGGCTGTCTCCATTTTCCATTTTTTTCTACCTGCCCAAGCACGCTGGGGAGAAGATAATCTATCACAAAGGGGAGAAGCAAGGATCCCTGAGAGCCACAGGAGTTATCAGGAACCGTGGGACAGGTTCCCCTAGAGACCTAAAAGCCTTGTTGACTCTCCTTGCTGTAAGGCAAGGGAGTCACAGACATCTGGTGAGTGCGGTGTTTAGACCTTACAGCACATGGTGGAATATACAGGGGGATCCCTGGGATTAAGCGTGAAGCACTCAAGATTGCACTAAATACTGTGTTGTGTTTTTTTGCACTATACCACTTTATTTCAAATTTTTGTCATTAATGTACAACATTATCAATTGTAGCACGTACTAGCATATTCATACGGTGTCTACAAACTATGGACTATATATTTTAAAATTGATCAATTCTGATGTACTGTATTAATTTCCTTAGGCCCTTTATAGCCAGGACAGTAAAAATACCCCCCCCCCCCCCCCCCAAGAAAACTCCTTTTTGTAATAGACAACCCATGGTGATTTTTTTTTTCAAGCTGTAGATTTTGTCACAATTGAGGGCAAATTAAGAAATCGTATACATTCCCCCCCCCCCCCCCCCCGTATACATTTTTTTTGTTTTTACATATGCTGCCATCAGAGCAGTACAGCGTCACCATATGACTGGTGTGGTGGTGATCAGTGACATAGTGGTGACAATATGTAAAAAAAATTTTTTTAATAGTTAACTTTTTATTGAAAATATTTTTTTTTTTAAAAGGAATACATGTACAACAACATGACATGGCAAATGCAGAGCAATCAAATGTAGGGCCAAAACAACTAATCGATTCATCGACAACTAATCGATTCATCGACAACTGTTGTCATCTATAGTCATAATCGATTAATCGGCCAGCATACAGAATGCCTTATTAGTTCACATATCAGGAAATACAGTGCAGCACACATACTCAGAACACTGTCCATACATGTCAGTAAGTGCCTGAACTTGTAAATGTATGAGGAGCAATGCCTCATGGGACATGTAGTCCTGGGCAGGAAGTGAGTGGTTCTAAAGTCAGATGGTTTTTATACCTTGCTATAGAGGTACTCTATATTAAAGTTTGTAGCTTGCTATAGTGGCACTCTGAAGGCAGGAAGGAGGGGCCAGAAGCATCGGTGGGGGACCCCAGAAGAGGAGAGTCGGGGCTTTCTTGTGCAAAAACATTGCACAGGGCAGGTAAGTCTAACATGTTTAAAAATAAAGATTACTTAAAGACTGTGCAGGAAAAATCAGCATCTGAACCCAAAGAAAATGGAGGCTGATAGACTGAAGGTAATACAAGGCATTAGAATTAAATTTAAAGGCAACTTTTACCAGTATTGTGCATTATATTTAAAATGATTACAGTAAAACCTTGGATTGCGAGCATAATTCGTTCCCGGAAGCATGCTTGTAATCCAAAGCACTTGTATATCAAAGCAAATTTCCCCATAAGAAATGATGCAAACTCAAATTATTCATTCCACAACCATTTATTCATAAGTCCTTCAGTTTATAATCCATATAAAATGATTATAGCAATGTGATAAGTTATGTAACCATAAAATGTACATCCACAAATGGAAGCCTCCACAAGGGGATTGGAAGCAAAATAAAGCAGGAGCTACAGAGTATGAAAGAGAGGCGCCTCAAAGTGTAGCAATATGGTTACATTTAATGAAGGTACAACATTTAACAACTCACATGGTTGATGATTAAGAGGCACATCTAAGTATGCAGATAGTAAGCGATAAGTAAGCGATCCACATAGACCGTCGTCCTCACCGTCGGCTCTCCCCGCCGGCTCTCACCGCTATCAGTCTGCAATCGTGACCAGGAAGTCTACCCTGCAGTAGAGCGATCTGAAAGCGAGGCTTGAACCGCTCGTGGAAGGGACGACATCAATGGTGGTGCAGATGGTCTGTGGACAGCTTTACCCCGGATGCCTGCATACTTAGATGTGCCTGTTTTAATCAACCATGTGAGTTTCTATATGTTGTACCTAAACCTAAATTAAATGTAACCAGGGCCATCTTTAATTTTGATTGGGCCCTGGGCAAACATTTTCTTGCCCCCCCCAATCTGAGACATACAAAAAAATAGACTCAAAATCAGTTTACTGCAGCAGATCACGCAGCAATTGCAATTGTTTGCCAGAGGTTACAGCCTATCCTTACCGCTCACTGGCTGGTTGCTAGAGGTTACATCACATAATTTCTGCTTGCCAATTGGTTGCTAAAGGTTACTACACATCATTACCATTCACTGAGCAGTGGAGCAATCCCAAATAATTGATCAAGTAAAACGGCACATTAATACACATACTGCACGAGATTACCAGAGACTGCGGACATACTGCACGAGATTACCAGAGACTGCGGACATACTGCACGAGATTACCAGAGACTGCGGACATACTGCACGAGATTACCAGAGACTGCGGACATACTGCACGAGATTACCAGAGACTGCGGACATACTGCACGAGATTACCAGAGACTGCGGACATACTGCACGAGATTACCAGAGATTCCGTGAATTGGGGCCACGATGACAGTTTTGCAGAGTGCACAGAGGACACAGGAGGCTGTATTCGCGCGCTAGCCAGCAGAGAGGGGGCAGGGCCGGGAGCTCCACTCAGAGCAGAGCGGCTGTAGCTAGAGCAGTTATCGGAGTGGGCGCGTCAGTGGAGCTCCCGGCCCCTCCCCTGGACCTCTGTATTCCCCAGCCAGTATAGAGGGGACGGGGCCGGGAGCTCCCCTGACGCGCCCACTCTGATCACTGCTCTAACTACAGCTGATCTGTTACGAGCATACAGGCTACATGGTGTGTAATATCACCGGCATACTTATGTCCAAACCAGCAGATCCACTCATGAACAGCTTTCTCAACATGCTCCATACATAGAATGAACTCAGTTCATCATTAGCTACATATTGATAACCAAGAGCATTTATGACTTTTTCTCAATACCGGTAGTATATACAAGATCTTTAGCGGATGCATGTTTGTGATGTGTATGGTCGACTGGGTGGCCACCCCTGTTTAAAGTTCCATTTTTGACCAGTCTTATTTTATATTAGGTGTTTATTATATGGTGTTTTTTCATTACTATTAAATTTGCTTTCTTTACTTCCATAATTGCGGTTTACTTATATTTAGTCCATATAATTAACTGAGCCTTGTTGAAGAATACTGTCTGTTGGGGACTCCCGATTCCCCAAATCTCTCTCTTTTTCACATATGCTTTCCACTATTCAGAGGTTCTTTAAGTGATATACACCTTTATATCTAGGTATTCTAATTTTAAAAATCTGGCAGCAGATAACTAAATTTATATCCTGTATAGGCATCACTGGAAAATTATATATTGGATGAGCTCTCCATATACCTAACCTTTTTTGTGTTTTCAAATACATGGTGCGGGGTCAGCGCGTCTGTGGAGCTCCCGGCCCCGCCCCCTCACTGCTGGCTAGATCGGGAATACAGCTTCCCGTGTCCTCTGTGCACTCTGCAAAGCCATCATCGGGGGCCCTTATTCGCGGGTAGCACGGACCCCCTACAAAGATTGGGCCCAGGCCAAGTGCCCCGTTTGCCCTGCGCTAAAGACAGCCCTGAATGTAACCATATTGCAACACTTAGAGCCGCCTCTCTTCTCTTTTATACTCAGTTGTGACTTGACGCTACTTGTAGATCAAGACATCGCTTGTATATCAAGTCAAAATGTATTAAAAACCTTTGCTTGTCTTGCATAACACTCTCAAACCAAGGTTTTACTGTATATCCATGAAACAAAAAAAGTCTCAGCTTTTAGCAGTACTTTAATATAAGATTTAGATCTCCCTGCCACCCTTTATATAGCTTTATGTCGGACGCCTAGCTATAATGCCCATATATCCTACTTCTGGCTGTAATATATATATATATATATATATATATATATATATATATATATATATATATATATATATATATATATATATATAAATATATATTTATTATTTTTTTATTACTTTCATTGTTTTACAGTATACAGCTCCGGCTCTGTGACTGGCCGGAGTCGCGCGACGTCACTCCCTCGCGGTAGACTCCTTTAACGGCATGACACCAGCTTGAAACGGCACAGCCTGGCTTTTGAAGGCGTCGCTCGGGAAAAGTGCAAAAAAAATATATAATATATATTATATATATATATATATATATATATATATATATATATACACACAACCACTTAAAGTGTTAAGTAATTGGGTATATTCATTTTTGGAAGTAGGCAATAAGTGTAAGAATGGAGATCATTTCCTTTAACTAATTCACGTTCAATATTCAACCATAACTTATTAGAATATACAAACCAATGCTTCATCTGATCTAGTAATGATGCATAGTAGTAGTGGCGAACATCAGGAAGCTTGATACCTCCTTTTGCTCTCACTGAGGTCATAATCGAAAATGCAACCCTGTTTTTTTTTTTCCTTCCCAGAACAAGTTGTTTAATTTCGAGTTGACTTGATTAAAAAACTTTGCTAGTAATGGGATTGGAAGGGATCGAAAGTAATATAAAATTTTTGGTAGTGTTTGCATCTTAAATGCTGTTCTACCGATCAAAGATAAAAAAAATTTTTTGGATGGATTGGAGGTCTTCAGTGATTTGTTTTTAATAAGATGGTGTAATTGACCTCATACAGCTTAGTGGTGGGGTAAGTGAGACGGATCCCCAAATATGAGAGGGATGGATTATCCCATTTGTACATAGTTTTGTTGGGGTTTATTTTATAATAGGATACTATTCCCAAGGCCTCTAAAGTATTCTTGACTTGGCTCAGAGAAGTAACAGGAGACGAGAGTGTTAATATGATGTCGTCATCTTCGAATAGTCCCAGTTTATGTTCTATTTGTCCAATTTTAATATCACTAATTTTAGGATTAGATCTGATGATCTCCGCAAGGGGTTCGATTATTAAAAAATGATAGGCGATAAGGGGCAACCTTGTCTGGTTCCATTAGATAATGTAATACTACTTGAAATATTCCTGACGTGAATACCATAGCCGATGGCACGTGTTCATGAATGTTCCGGAAAAGCCAAACTTCTTGAGGGTTTCTGCAATGTAATTCCAATGAACCCTATCGAATGCCTTCTCTGCGTCTAAACCAAGTAGCAGAGAAGGCATTCGTCTGTGCTCTATATGATTGATCAAGTCAATCATCCTTCTAGTGCTATGGGGACTTTGATGACCTTTAACAAATCCCACTTGAATCTGGTTCAATAAGATAGGGCGTTATTGCTAATAAGCGGTTGGCTAAGACTTTAGAGTTTATTTTTAGGTCCGTGTTCAATAATGAAATGGGTCTGTAATTGAAAGGTGACGTTGGATCTTTTCCTGGCTTAGGAATTGTAATAACGGTTTCAAGCATCTCTTTGGGGAATGCTTGTTTATTTGCAACGTAGTTTAACATTTTATCCAGGTAAGGTGACAATATTTTACTAAATGCTTTAAAGTATTCGCCAGATAAACCATCTGCACCCAGGGCTTTGTGTTTTATTGATTTCATCTATATATCGGCCTGTTAAGTCTGTCAAGGGTATATTGATCTATAGTTGTGTAGCACACAGATCCGTTACCCTGCTTACCTCCACAAGCAGAATGGGACACACCATGCCACAAGCCCACTATCCTCCTGATAAGAGGGTGAGTGGTGTTATCTGTTTTGGGGCCTGCAGCGAGTTGCCTCCTTCCGTTGGTTCTCTCCCGTAGAGTGTAGGGAAAAGTCTATTCTCTCTTTGTATTCAATAAGGCCATTGTCCAGACAGTATTAAACCCAATAAAGAGAGGTTTATTTTGCTTGCGTAGAAACTAGATAGGAAAGTTGGAGATAGAGAATTTAAACAGGGAGGCAGGTTCGGGCGAGCGGCACTTAAGTCATTTATCTCCACTCAGTCCTGAGTGGGTTTTGCTCACCCGGATAGTCCCCTCTCACGGTCCTAGCAGCCGGAGCATGAAACATTCACTTTAAATTTTCCGAAGGATACGATCAGGATATGAACTTCTGAATCCCAAACTTCCCAGCACTTGTAACACTTGAGACCTTAGGTGCTAGTGGGCATGTTACAAGGCTTTTGGCGGATTATGGAATCCTTCCCTCTGATAGGCAACCAGGCCTCTCCTGAGACAGTGACTTCCCTCACCGATCCCAGTGGACAGATCCTCCCCTGGTTTCCTCTTTCAGAGCGATTTACCCCCGCTTGAGCACCCTGGGACTCCTCTTCTGGTGTAGACCTCCGCTAAGGGTGCTGGGCCTACCTGGAACGATGCAGCCTTAGGCTAAAGGTGCCCGGGACTGAACACACATGCACATACCCCTGGCCATGAGGGCCACTAAAGGAGGGGTACGCGCCTAGGACCAAGGGGTCCTCTGTAACCCCTCTGAACTCTCGGACCTAATCGTGTCCGCCCTTAAGTACCCTCTCCCGGCATGCACAGCGGGACGACCACGCCCACTGCCCGGCCGCCGAGAGGACACCCAATCACGCTGCAATGCCACCTGTGGTTCAACCTGAGACCTGGGCGACAGCGCCACCCACAGGTCAAAGGGAACTGTACTGCCAGGTAACACCACAACAAAGCAGAAACCAATTTTAAAGAATTCAAACAGCCTGAGCCCAACTATTAACTCGGGCTACCCTTAAATTTAGGCATAGCGACCCCAATTATGGGGGGTCCACTACACATGGTAGATTCACTTTCTCTAAAAAAAATTCTATGTCCGCAGGTGGAGGATGGTGAACAGTATAATTGTTTTTGTACGTTGTATAAATCCTCATAGTATTGCGCGAATGTGTCAGCTATCTTTTGTGGGTTGTATATGGTTTTCCCTGATTCATGGTGGACTAATTTTACAACTTTTTGTTTGTTCTTTTTATGGCGTAGTTGGAGAGCTAGATATTTACCCGCCTTGTTCCCTTGTGAATATTGATTTAACATAATTTTTTTTCAGTATTTCTCATGGTTGGAGATTAGTATCGCTCTTAGTTAATTTCTTGCTTCATTACGTTTTTGTAGAAGGAAGTATGATTAGAGGATTCCTTGTGTTATTTTTCATATTTTTCATATTAGCTAATAGGTTGTTCTCTGCCTGAGTTCTTCTCTTTTTTTATCCCTAGATGCCATTTGAATTCGTAATCCTTTGGCATATGCTTTATGAGCGCACCATAAATTAGTAGTAGACATGATCATTATCGGTAGAGGAAGTAAACCCTCAAAGTTTTTCTGCAAAACAAACCCCTGCAAGAGAAAGGCATAATGAGCTAGTATGCATAGCATACTAGCTCATTATGTGGCACTTACCTGAATTCGAAGCCCCCAAAGTCATCCTCCTTCTCCCCTGCCGCCATGTCCCCTCGGAGCTTCTTCCTGTTATCGCCAATCCGTTGCTGTGATTGGCCGGAGCGGCGATGACGTTGCGCGCGGGGCAGGCATGATCGCATTCATAAAACCGGCATGATCCCATTCATGCAGCCAGCCCGCTAGTGCACCTGCGCTGTTGGCTACGGCGCACATGTGCCGTAGACATCGGTGTTGTGTTTTCAGAAAATATCTCCTTAACCGTGTAGGTTAAGGAGATTTCTTTCACCTACAGGTAAGCCTTGATCTAGGCTTACCTGTAGGTGCGAGTTGTCAAAGTGGGTTTACAACCACTTTAATATTAAAAAATTCTTATAATCTTTCCTTCATCACTGATAGAGTATTCTCCTGTGATAGGATATACGTATTATTCCTCCATAGTGAGCAGTAGGGATGAGCCAAACACCCCCCGGTTCGGTTCGCATCCAGAACATGCGAACAGGCCAAAAATTTGTTCGAACACCGTTAATGTCTATGGGACACGAACATGACAAATCAAGTACTAATTTTAAAGGTTAATATGCAAGTTATTATCATAAAGTGTTTGGGGACCCAGGTCCTACCCCAGGGGACATGCATCAATGCAAGAAAAAGTCTTAAAAACGGCTGTTTTTTCGGGAGCAGTGATTTTAACCACTTGTCTACCGCCCACCGTCAAATGACAGCGGGTGGAAGACTCTCTTGTTCTGACAGGACGTCATATGATGTCCTGGCTTTAAAAGCAGCTGGGGACCCGATGCGCGTGCGCGATGGCCGCCGGGCACCCGCAATTGCCTAGTAACCGAGCAGGACAGTGGATCTGTGTGTGTAAACGTCCTGTCAGGGAGAGGAGACCGATGGTGTGTCCCTTGTACATAGGGACAACCATCGGTCACCTCCCCCAGTCAGTCCCCTCCCCCCACAGTTAGAACACATCTAGGAAACAAATTTAACCCCTTCCTCGCCCCCTAGGGTTAACCTCTTCCCTGCCAGTCACATTTATACAGTAATCAATGCATTTATATAGCAGGGATCGCTGTATAAATGTGAATGGTCCCAAAAATGTGTCAAGTTTCCGATGTGTCCGCCGCAATATCGTAGTCAGAATAAAAATCACAGATCTCCGCCATTACTAGTAAAAAAAAAAGCTATAAATCTATCCCCTATTTTGTAGATGCTATAACTTTTGCACAAACCAATCAATATACGCTTGTTGCGAGATTTTTTTTTTTTATTTTTTTTTAACCAAAAATAATTTAAAGGAAAAAAATAGGATATTTATTATTGAAAAAAACCCACTATTTTTTACTTTTTGCTAACTTGACGCTCTTTTGTTTATAGCGCAAAAAATAAAAACCGCAGAGGTAATCAAATACCACCAAAAGAAAGCTCTATTTGTGGGAAAAAAACCCGCAAATTTCGTTTGGGAGCCACGTCGCACGACCGCGCAATTGTCATTTTAAAGTGTGACAGCGCTGAAAGATGAAAAATGGCTTGGGCAGGAAGGGGGTTATCGTGCCTGGTAGACAGGTGGTTAATAATGCTTAAAGTGAAACAATAAAAGTGAAAAATTCCTTTAAATTTCGTACCTGAGGGGTGTTTATAGTATGCCTGTAAAGTGGCGCGTGTTTCCTGTGTTTAGAACTGTACCTGCACAAAATGTCATTTTCTGAAGGAAAAAAAGTCATTTAAAACTACTCGCAGCTATTAATGATTTGTTGGGTCCCGGCTATACAGATAAGTCATTAAAAAAAACTGCATGGGTTCCCCCCCAGTCCATTACCAGGCCCTTCAGGTCTGGTATGGATTTTAAAGGGAACCCCGCACCAAAATAAAAAAATGGCGTGGGGGTTCCCCCCAAAAATCCATACCAGACCCTTATCCGAGCACGCAACCTGGCAGGCTGCAGAAAAAGAGGGGGGGACGAGAGAGCGTACCAGGCCACATGCCCTCAACATGGGGAGGATGTCCCCATGTTGATGGGGACAAGGGCCTCATCCCCACAACCCTTGCCCGGTGGTTGTGGTAGTCTGCGGGCGGGGGGCTTATCGGAATCTGGAAGCCCCCTTTAACAAAGGGGACCCCCAGATTCTGGCCCCCCCATGTGAATTGGTAACGGTGTACATTGTACCCCTACCATTTCACAAAAGAAAAAGTGTCAAAAATGTAAAAAACCACACAGACACAGTTGGGACAACTTTTTTAAAATAAAACCATTCCAGCGTTGTAATACATTCTCGATGTCCAGCGATGATCCATTCTGACTCCAGCGATGAATGAAGCACGATCTTGCCAGCACCGGCTCTCCACTCCAGCTAAAAAAGACAGCACGGTCCTCCCTGCACCGGAGCCCCCTACCGGCTAATGATGCGCAAGCTGTTTGACAGTTCTTTTATAACCGATGGCAGGGCCACCCGTGACGTGGACGGTGACCCCGCCCCCTCTAACGCATCACGGGAAACCCAGTGACGTGTTATAGGGGCGGAGTCACCCCCATGAAACCCCTGTGATGCGTGTTGAGGGCATGTGGCCTGTTACGGTTCAGGAGGGGGGGTGCTCTCTTGTCCCCCCTCTTTTCCTGCGGCCTTCCAGGTTGCGTGCTCGGTTAAGGATCTGGTATGGATTTTTGGCAGGAACCCCACGCCATTTTTTTTTTCATTTTGGCACGGGGTTCCCCTTAAAATAACAAAAATTTGAGGGGGACCCTTACGCTATTTTTTTTAATTTTTTTTTTAAACTGCTGCAGGGTTCCCCTTAATATCCATACCAGACCTGAAGGGCCTGGTATGGAATTTGGGAGCACCCCCACGCAAATTGTTTTTAAATTTTGGTTCGGGGATCCCCTTAATATTCATACCAGACCCAAAGGGCCTGGTAATGGACTGGGGGGGGGGGGGGCCATGCCGTTTTTTTCATTGACTTTTATCTGTATTGCCGGGACCCGACAATTCATTAAACCGCGAGTAGTTTTAACTGACTTTTACTCTTTCGTCCATGGACCGACACAGCTTCTCTATTGACAAGTGGGTATTATCCGTTAATTAGGAGTGACTAGGCAGAAAAACTTGTAAAAAGTGTTGCATCACACCACCTACAGTACCGCCCAGGGGGCGGACCCTCTGGGTATAACCTCCCAGTCTGCATCTCGCAGATCAGTTTTTTTCTGTCTAGCAAGGAGTAGGACATGGCTCCCTTCGGGCCCATTGGTCCGTGGGAAAAATATATATTTTTTTGCTACGTTTGTTGTTTCCTGCGATCTTCGATCAACTGCCGACTGGGTGACAGGCTGGATCCTTGATCCTTGTAGTCTCCCCAGTTGCGGTCATCAAGCGTGTGCCGACCCTAGCTACGTGCTGGGTTTTCCACGACATGCCCGTTGCTCCACGGGTGGCCGGTGAGCCTACGCTCCAGGGCCTGCATCGGACCGCTCAGCTTTGGCTGACCTTACGGCCGAATCGCAGCAGCCTGGCCGGTGAGCGTCACGCTCCAGGACATACATATGATCGTCCCTTTTGGGTCCAATCACAGCATGCCTGGCCAACAGTCACCTTCCGTGCGCGGACAATGATCTGTTTGGAATGTCTTCCAGCTTAATACATGCAGGATAGGTAAGTAAACTCCCCTGCCTCGGCTGGGTGATTTAGCTGGACATTCCTGGAGAGATCAAGTAAGTGGTTGTGGCCCCTTTCTTCCCTCTCTCCCTGCCTTTCCCTCCTCCCTGGGCTTCTAGCTAAAGGTTGCTGGGTGCTGGGGGTCACCTAAGGGGTTCCACTGGAGCGGGGCTGGCTGTAACTAACTTTTAAAAGAAATGTCATTTCTGCTTACCTGCATGCTGTCGGCGGCCATTTTGGGGTGGTCCATGTCGAGTTCGGCCTCTTGACTGCCCTGCGGCCATCTTCCTGTGGTTCGGTGCCATTTGCTTGTAGTCCACACCCACTGGCCCCTATCAGCTGATCGGCGGCCATGTTTGTCCACCCTGTATGTATATATTGCCGTTCGGCGGCCATCTTTTTCTGGGCTACGGCTGCTTGACCTCTATCTTCGGCTCGGCGGCCATTTTTTTAGAGCCCACATTATCTTCCATACAGACGTTTTTGGCAGCCATTTTTCGAGAGCCTCCGGCCTCTAGGGTGCATTACACTGGCGCGAAAATTCACACAGGAAGTGCTGATAAAAGAAGCAGACTGACACAGCAGCAGTGGGACAGCATCACAGGCGCAGCACACGGCAGCATAGCAGTACCGGTCCAGGGTGGTGAGTCCTCTGGGTGACCCAGCATCTCTGCAGTGCAGGAGGGTGGCCTATTGATATCTTGCCTTCCACCCTGTGGGTGTCAGCGTGTGGTCAGCATGGCATCTGAGCCAGATGTCTTCTCCCCTGAAACACTAGATTTAGCAGCTGGTGCCCCTGAGGTGTCTATGAACGCTATTTCGGCAATCCTAGAGGCGTTTGCTGCCAGGGTGGAAGCAGCACACGGGAATACAGGGGGTAGTAAACGCCCCCGTCCCCTGCAATCTTCTGGGGATTTTTCTGAGACAGAACCAGGTCCAGCTACGGCTCATGGCCCAGATTCTGACGCATCAGAGACTGCAGACTGTGACCGATCAGACAGTGAGGAGGACTCCAAGTCCAGGTCAGTACGCGAGAAGGCTTTGGTATCTGACCTTATTACTGCAGTGCGGGATACGCTAAAGTTGGAAAATACTGCAGAAGCAGCAGAAACTCCAGTCCCCTTTGGGTTTCGTAAACCTGCCCGCACTGCTAAGGTGTTCCCTTGTGTGTCTTATTTTGACAAACTCTTATACAAGGAATGGGAGAACCCACTGAGGGTTTTTACAGCCCCAAAGAGGTTTGCGGTACGATACCCCTTTGAGGAGACTTTTCTGAAGAAATGGACCTCTCCCCCTATAGTGGACCCTCCGGTGTCCAGACTTAATAAAGCCACCACTATTCCAGTAGAAGGGGCTCCTGTTTTCAAGGACCCTGTGGATAAGAAGGCTGAAGCACTCGCTCGCTACCTATACTCAGTGGTAGGCTCGGCAGTACACCCGGCATTGGTGGGGGGCCCTAGTGTCTCAGACACTTACTGAATGGGCAAAATTGCTACTCCAGGAGTTAAAAGAGCGAGATGCTCCTCCTAATGAGATAACTTTGGCGGACCAGTTGGTCCAGGGCCTTAAGTTTGTCTGCGAGTCAGACATGGATACTATTCCCCCTGCTGTCAAAAGCTTTGGTTTATGCAGTAGCAATACGCCGCCTGATCTGGCTAAAAGGCTGGTCTGCGGACTAGACTTCCAATAAAGCCCTGTTGGATCTGCCTTTTAAGGGCGACAGACTTTTTGGGGCTTCTCTGGATGACATCATGAAGGATGCCACAGGAGGTAAAAGCACTTTGCTTCCCCAAATTAGCAAGGGTAAGGGGCTACGCCAAGGGCAAGGGCCCTCGTTTACTGCACGCAAGCGTTTTTTCCGTCCCCCTAGGGCGACAGGGAAAAGACCCCAGGCCGATAAAGCGCCTGGCCAAGGACAAAGGCGTCCTTGGTCCCGCATACCCAACAAGCCTGCGGACAAATCTGCGTCCGCATGAAGGTCCGCCCCCACCCAGCTCTCGGGTGGGGGGACGTCTTCGCAAATTCGCGACTCAGTGGACAGCTCTAGTCTCCGACAGGTGGGTTTGCGAAGTAATCTCCTCAGGCTACAAGATAGAATTTCTCTCTTGTCCACCGGACGGATTCATCACCTCCAATCTCCAGCTACTACCGACCCGTTGGGAGGCCCTGTATGGGGCGGTCCAGGCTCTACTGGAACGAGGGGTAGTTATTCCAGTAACAGAACAGGAACGGGGTCAGGGTTTTTACTCAAATTTGTTTATTGTGCTGAAGAAGGAGGGGGGTTCGTCCAATCTTGGATCTCAGAGCCCTCAATTGCTTTGTGAAAGTACAAAGATTTCGGATTGCGTTGGTTCGATCTGTAGTCACGGCTCTCCATCCGAGGGACTTTCTGGCCTCTTTGGACATCAAGGACGCATACCTGCATGTCCCCATATACTCCAGACACCAGAGGTTTCTGCGATTTGCTATCGGGAAGGACCACTACCAGTTTGTGGCCCTCCTGTTTGGCCTTGCCTCAGCACCCAGGACGTTCACCAAGGTGCTCGCTCCGATTTTGGCACTTCTAAGACAGCGGAGTATCGCTATCATGGGCTACTTGGACGACCTTCTACTGAAGGCCCCTTCAAGCTCAGAATTAGAGGTAAGCGTGTCCATTACCTGTCAGACTCTTCGAGACTGTGGTTGGATACTAAACACGCAAAAGTCAGTATTGGTGCCCACTCAACGCCTAGTGTACCTGGGGTTGATTCTGGATTCCTCAGAGGCAAAGGTATTCCTCCCTGTGGAGAAGTTGCAGACCCTCCGGGCTGCAGTACGGCAGCTGACTTCCAGGAATTGGTCGTCACTCCGTTTTTGCATGCGAGTGTTAGGCCTCATGGTAGCCTCCTTCGAGGCGGTCCCATATTCTCAATACCACACGAGTGTAACAGAAGGAAGTTCTGTCCAGATGGAACAGATGTCCATCATCTCTGGATTATCAAATCCGAGTGAGCCACCTAGTCAATAGATCCCTGCCACGGTGGCTGACCGCACCGGCTCTAATGGCCGAGAAGTAATTTCTTCCGGTTTACTGGATAGTGATCATGACGGACACCAGCCTTACAGTGTGGGGGGGGGGAGTCTGGGGTGTTCATTCGGCACAAGGTCGCTGGACCCCAGAAGAAGCCCTCCTGCCGATCAATGTCCTGGAAATCCAGGCGATCAGGCTGTGCCTTTTCAAATGGTCTCAGAGGCTGCAAGGGCGTCCAGTCAGGATCCAGTCAGACAACGTCACAGCAGTGGCATATGTCAATCATCAAGGAGGAACAAGAAGCTCCGCTGCAGCATCGGAGGTCGCTCGCATGTAGTGGGCAGAGAGCAGCGTACCGGCACTGTCGGCCGTGTACATTCCGGGTGTGGAAAACTGGCAGGCGGACTACCTGAGCCGCCAGATGCTGGACCAGGGAGAATGGTCCTTACACCCGGAGGTGTTCCAACTCCTCTGCCAAAGATGGGGCACACCAGACGTAGATCTTCTGGCTTCCCGACTCAATCGGAAGGTATTGAGGTTTGTGGCCCGGTCAAGAGACCCATGGGCAGACGCAACGGACGCGTTGGTGGCATCGTGGGGTCAGTATCGGCTAATCTATGCCTTCCCTCCCTTAAGGCTTCTTCCTCTTCTGCTCCGCAGAGTGGAGGCAGAGGGAAATCCAATGATCCTAATTGCTCCAGATTGGATTCAGCGTCCTTGGTACGCCGATCTAGTACGTCTGGTAGCAGACGTCCCCTGGCGCCTACCACTACAGAAGGACCTGCTATCGCAAGGTCCCATACTCCATCCTGCTTTACGGTCACTGGCTTTAACGGCATGGCTGTTGAGAACCAGGTACTGAGAGACCGGGGCCTATCAGATTCAGTAATCTCTACTATGAGAAGTGCTCGTAAACCATCCTCTAGGAAGGTTTATCACTGCACTTGGAAGGCCTACATCTCCATGTGTGAGGAAATGAAATGGCATCCGCGTACTTATTTGGTTTCCAGAATGGAGTGGACCAAAGGCTTGCCCCAAGTACGTTTAATGGACAGATATCTGCCTTGGCTGTCTTTCTTTTTTCAGTGACCCCTGGCGATTCACTCACTCGTGAGTACATTTGTGCGGGGGGTTCGACATGTGGCCCCTCCGGTCCGTCCCCCGCTACCTCCGTGGGACTTGAACCTGGTCCTCTCGGCACCGTTTGAGAATATCAGAGATATTCCCCTGTTGACACTTTCTCAGAAAGTGGTCTTTTTGGTGGCTGTTACGTCAGTTAGACGAGTCTCTGAGCTGGCAGCCTTGTCCTGCAAGGCTCCCTATTTGATTTTCCACAAGGATAAGGTGGTGCTGCGGCCGCAGCCTTCCTTTCTTCCGAAAGTTGTTTCGGCTTTTAATCTCAATGAAGACATTGTACTTCCATCCTTGTGTCCTCATCTGTCGAATCCTAAGGAGTCGGCGTTGCATTCCTTGGACGTTGTCCGAGCTTTGAGAGTATACCTATCTGCTACTTCCCTGTTCCGGAAGTCAGACTCACTGTTTGTTTTGGTGCCTGGTCCCAAGAAGGGCCAAGCAGTCTTGTCGGCCACCATCTCTATGTGGATCTGACAGTAATCCAGGCTTACGCCTTAAAGGGTCAAGCGCCCCCCTTCCCGGTCACGGCGCATTCGACCAGGGCAATAGGTGCCTCATGGGCGTTCCGACATCAAGCGTCCGTTTCCCAATTATGTAAAGCGGCGACTTGGTCATCCGCTCACACTTACACAAAATTCTACAAAGTTGATGTAGGTGCATGTTCGGATGCCTCTTTCGGCCGCAAAGTTTTGCAGGCGGCCGTTTAGAGTTGCAATTCCTCCGTTGGAGTGCTGTTTTGTGTTTGGGGTGAAGTTTATTTTTATGCTGTTACCACCCCTCGTTTTTTCGCTGACACTGCTTTGGGACGTCCCACTTTGTCAATAGAGAAGCTGTGTCGGTCCATGGACGAAAGAGTAAATAGGATTTTTTACTCACCGTAATATCCTTTTCTCTGAGTCCATGGACTGACACAGCACCCACCCCTCCTTTTTAAGTTTTTGTACTGCTTTTTGACGAACTGATCTGCGAGCTGCAGACTGGGGGGATATACCCAGAGGGTCCGCCCCCTGGGCGGTACTGTAGAAGGTGTGATGCATCACTTTTTACAAGTTTTCTGCCTAGTCACTCCTAATTAACGGATAATACCCACTTTGTAAATAGAGAAGCTGTGTCGGTCCATGGACTCAGAGAAAAGGATTTTACAGTGAGTAAAAAATCCTATTTGTCAAAGAAAGTACAGCGGTGCGTACAGTGAGATAGGCAGCGATCAGCTGCCTGTGTTGGGTACAATATATTTAGGCAATGTTGTTCAAGAGGGTTTACAACCACTTTAAGGGAAGTGAACACAGTCCAAGCTATAAGCAACATAATGGGATGATGATAGGGTAGCATAGCTAGGTTTATTAGGTATAATGATGGTTATAACAGTGGTCCAGAGGAGGGATCGGGATTAAGTGTTGTAAAGGGTTGAATAGATGATATCCGAGGTCTGCTGTAAACCACTCTGTATCTTGAACTGCCTCCCTTGCACTGTATTTATTTATGATCCACAGATAAAATCGCATTGTGCAATAGAGCTACCAGTTCCGCTCCTGTAGGGACAAATTGTAACTCATGATAGAAATGCACAAGAGGACTGATCAGTTCCAAATGTTTGTGTGTATACTTATCAGATCCTGTAGAGCATTGTTGTTTTTGAATGGGTACGAAAATCTTTCTTCAACATGATATGCCGTTCTTTGGATGTCCATATGAATGAGTGGTCAAAAGCAAGAGGTGGTCAGTGGGTATAGCCTGACTGGTTTCGCCGGTCTCTGCCAGCTGCTTCAGAGGCAAGATTGAATGCAGACCTGTCGCCATGTACATCCCCTGTGTTTAAATGGCTTCTTTAGTGTGCCTCCAAGCACGCTGTGCTCGGAGCGGCTTGGCGTCACTACCTCAAACATTGGTTGACGCCATCCCGTACTGCAGCGCAGGCGCACTGGATAATGTGACTTCCTATAAAGTTATACAGATTGAGCATTAGTGAGATTGTCAATCTCCACCAGAGGAAGTCAAATCACATGTGACATATTCATAGGGCCCAGCAAGTTTGGTAACGGCAACAGGGAGTGGCAGGACCCACTCCCCAATTCAATCACCATGTTGAATGAGAATAGAAAATATTCATATATAATAATAATAATAATAATAATAATAATAAAGAACAAAAAACGTAATATGTACAGTGAGTTGAGAAAAAGGGAAAAAAACAAACAAAAAAAAACAAAGCCACAATTATTTTTTAAAAGGGACAAAATTCAAACTGGCCTCTAACTCCCAAATCCAATGGGATTCATGTTGGAGGTCCAGTTGATCAAACCCCCCCCCCTTTATTTTGGAGGATCACTTCAAGAACCCAACACTTGAGACAATGGGGGTCCCTATCATGTTGTAAACATACATGTCTAGCCAACAGGTAGCAAGTCTCAATCTCATAGAGGTGTTCTTGGAACCATTTACAAACAGGTCTAATAGTCTTCCCCACGTAAAATGAGTTGCACGAACACATAATTACAGTGGGGCAAAAAAGTATTTAGTCAGCCACCAATTGTGCAAGTTCTCCCACTTAAAAAGATGAGGCCTGTAATTGTCATCATAGGTATACCTCAACTATGAGAAACAAAATGTGGAAACAAATCCCGACAATCATTGTCTGATTTGGAAAGAATTTATTTGAAAATTATGGTGGAAAATAAGTATTTGGTCACCTATCAAAAAGCAAGATTTCTGGCTCACAGACTTGTATCTTCTTCTTTGCCCAGGTTCACACTGGGGCTGCGGGAGTGAAGCGTGCGAGTTCAGCTGAACTGGCACGATTTCACTCCTGCCTGTCAGTCCCGATTTCGGCCGCGATTACAGGGACATCTGTGCAGGTTTCTGCACAGATGTCAATGTAAATCGTGTCCCGAAACCGCAAAAAGTAGTACAGAAACTACTTTACTCTTTCGTCCATGGACCGACACAGCTTCTCTATTGACAAAGTGGGTATTATCCGTTAATTAGGAGTGACTAGGCAGAAAAACTTGTAAAAAGTGTTGCATCACACCTTCTACAGTACCGCCCAGGGGGCGGACCCTCTGGGTATACCCTCTCAGTCTGCACATCGCAGATCAGTTTTTTTCTGTCTAGCAAGGAGTAGGACATGGCTCCCTTCGGGCTCATTGGTCCGGGGAAAAAAGATATATATATTTTTTATTTTTTTGCTACATTTGTTGTTTCCTGCGATCTTCGATCAACTGCCGACTGGGTGACAGGCTGGATCCTCGATCCTTGTAGTCTCCCCAGTTTAGGCCATCGAGCGTGTGCCGACCCTAGCTACGCGCTGGGTTTTCCACGACATGCCCGTCGCTCCACGGGTGGCCGGTGAGCCTACGCTCCAGGGCCTGCATCGGACCGCTCAGCTTCGGCTGACCTTACGGCCGAGTCGCAGCAGCCTGGCCGGTGAGCTTACGCTCCAAGGCTTGCATCGGACCGCTCAGCTTCGGCTGACCTTACGGCCGAGTCGCAGCAGCCTGTCCGGTGAGCGTCATGCTCCAGGGCATACATATGATCGTCCCTTCTGGGTCCAATCACAGCATGCCTGGCCAACAGTCACCTTCCGTGCGCGGACGATGATCTGTTTGGAATGTCTTCCAGCAGAATACATGCAGGATAGGTAAGTAAAACTCCCCTGCCTCGGCTGGGTGATTTAGCTGGACATTCCTGGAGAGATCAAGTAAGTGGTTGTGGCCCCTTTCTTCCCTCTCTCCCTGCCTTTCCCTCCTCCCTGGGCTTCTAGCTAAAGGTTGCTGGGTGCTGGGGGTCACCTAGGGGGTCCCACTGGAGCGGGGCTGGCTGTAACTAACATTTAAAAGAAATGTCATTTTTGCTTACCTGTGTTTCTGTGTCTCCATGCTGTCGGCGGCCATTTTGAGGTGGTCCATGCCAAGTTTGGCCTCTTGTAACTGCCTGGCGGCCATCTTCCTGTAGTTCGGCCACACCCACTGGCCCCTATCAGGTGATCGGCGGCCATGTTTGTCCACCCTGTATGCAGATATTGCCGTTCGGCGGCCATCTTTTTTGTGGGCTATGGCTGCCTGACCTCTATCTTCTGTCGGCGGCCATTTTCTTAGAGCCCACATTATCTTCCATACAGACGGTTTTGGCAACCATTTTGCGAGAGCCTCCGGCCTCTAGGGTGCATTACACTGGCACGAAAATTCACACAGGAAGTGCTGATAAAAGAAGCAGACTGACACAGCAGCAAGGGGACAGCATCATAGGCGCAGCATAGCAGTACCTATCCAGGGTGGTGAGTCCTCTGGGTAACCCAGCATCTCTGCAGCGCAGGAGGGTGGCCTATTGATATCTTGCCTGGAGCCCTGTGAGTGTCAGCGTGTGGTCAGCATGGCATCTGAGCCAGATGTCTTCTCCCCTGAAACACCAGATTTAGCAGCTGGTGTCCCTGAGGTGTCTATGGACGCTATGTCGGCAATCCTAGAGGCGTTTGCTGCCAGGGTGGAAGCAGCACACGGGAATACAGGGGGTAATAAACGCCCCCGTCCCCTGCAATCTTCTGGGGATATTTCTGATGCAGAACCAGGTCCAGCTACGGCTCATGGCCCAGATTCTGATGCATCAGAGACTGCAGACCGTGACCGATCGGACAGTGAGGAGGACTCCAGGTCCAGGTCAGTACGCGAGACGGCTTTGGTATCTGACCTTATTACTGCAGTGCGGGATACGCTAAAGTTGGAAAGGACTGAAGAAGTAGCAGATACTCCAGTCCCCTTTGGGTTTCGTAAACCTGCCCGCACTGCTAAGGTGTTCCCTTGTGTGTCTTATTTTGACAAACTCTTATACAAGGAATGGGAGAACCCACTGAGGGTCTTTACAGCCCCAAAGAGGTTTGCAGTACGGTACCCCTTTGAGGAGAGTTTTCTGAAGATATGGACCTCTCCCCCTATAGTGGACCCTTCGGTGTCCAGACTTAATAGAGCCACCACTATTCCAGTAGAAGGGGCTCCTGTTTTCAAGGACCCTGTGGATAAGAAGGCTGAAGCACTCGCTCGCTACCTATACTCAGTGGTAGGCTCAGCAGTACGCCCGGCATTGGCGGGGGCCCTAGTGTCTCAGACACTTACTGAATGGGCAAAATTGCTACTCCAGGGGTTAAAGGAGCGAGATGCTCCTCCTAATGAGATAACTTTGGCCGACCAGTTGGTCCAGGGCCTTAAGTTTGTCTGCGAGTCAGACATGGATACTATTCCCCTGCTGTCAAGAGCTTCGGTTTATGCAGTAGCAATACGCCGCCTGATCTGGCTAAAGGGCTGGTCTGCGGACCAGACTTCCAAGAAAGCCCTATTGGATCTGCCTTTTAAGGGCGACAGACTTTTTGGGGCTTCTCTGGATGACATCATCAAGGATGCTACAGGAGGTAAAAGCACTTTGCTTCCCCAAACTAGCAAGGGTAGGGGACCACGCCAAGGGCAAGGGCCCTCCTTTACTGCACGTAAGCGGTTTTTTCGCCCTCTTAAGGCGACAGGGAAAAGACCCCAGGCCAATAAAGCGCCTGCCCAAGGACAAAAGCGTCCTTGGTCCCGCAGACCCAACAAGCCTGTGGACAAATCTGCGTCCACATGAAGGTCCGCCCCCACCCAGCTCTCGGGTGGGGGGACGTCTTCGCAAATTCGCGACTCAGTGGACTGCTCTAGTCTCCGACAGGTGGGTTTGCGAAGTAATCTCCTCAGGCTACAAGATAGAATTTCTCTCTTGTCCACCAGACAGATTCATCACCTCCAATCTCCAGCTACTACCGACCCGTCGGGAGGCCCTGTATGGGGCGGTCCAGGGTCTACTGGAACGCGGGGTAGTTATTCCAGTTCCAGAACAGGAACGGGGTCAGGGTTTTTACTCAAATCTGTTCATTGTGCCAAAGAAGGAGGGGGTTCGTCCAATCTTGGATCTCAGAGCCCTCAATTGCTTTGTGAAGGTACAAAGATTTCGGATGGAGTCGGTTCGATCCGTAGTCACGGCTCTCCATCCGGGGGACTTTCTGGCCTCCTTGGACATCAAGGACGCATACCTGCATGTCCCCATATACTCCAGACACCAGAGGTTTCTGCGATTTGCTATCGGGAAGAACCACTACCAGTTTGTGGCCCTCCCGTTTGGCCTTGCCTCAGCACCCAGGACGTTCACCAAGGTGCTCGCTCCGATTCTGGCACTTCTAAGACAGCGGGGTATCGCTATCACAGGTTACTTGGACGACCTTCTGCTGAAGGGCCCTTCAAGCTCAGAATTAGAGGTAAGCGTGTCCATTACCTGTCAGACTCTTCGAGACTGTGGTTGGATACTAAACACGCAAAAGTCAGTATTGGTGCCCACTCAACGCCTAGTGTACCTGGGGTTGATTCTGGATTCCTCAGAGGCAAAGGTATTCCTCCCTGTGGAGAAGTTGCAGACCCTCCGGGCTGCAGTACGGCAGCTGACTTCCAGGAATTGGTCGTCACTCCGTTTTTGCATGCGAGTGTTGGGCCTCATGGTAGCCTCCTTCGAGGTGGTCCCATATGCTCAATACCACACTCGAGTGTTACAGAGGGAAGTTCTGTCCAGATGGAACAGATGCCCTTCATCTCTGGATTATCAAGTCCGAGTGAGCCACCTAGTCAGGAGATCCCTGGTATGGTGGCTGACAGCACCGGCTCTAATGGCCGGGAAGTCATTTCTTCCGGTTTACTGGATAGTGATCACGACGGACGCCAGCCTTACAGGTTGGGGGGGAGTCTGGGGTGTCCAGTCGGCGCAAGGTCGCTGGACCCCAGAGGAAGCCCTCCTGCCGATCAATGTCCTGGAGATCCGGGCGATCAAGCTGTGCCTCTTCAAATGGTCTCAGAGACTGCAAGGGCGTCCAGTCAGGATCCAGTCAGACAACGCCACAGCAGTGGCATATGTCAATCATCAAGGAGGAACAAGAAGCTCAGCTGCAGCATCGGAGATCGCTCGCATCCTGAAGTGGGCAGAGAGGAGCGTACCGGCACTGTCGGCCGTGTACATTCCGGGTGTGGAAAACTGGCAGGCGGACTATCTGAGCTGCCAGATGCTGGACCAGGGAGAATGGTCCTTACACCCGGAGGTGTTCCAACTCCTCTGCCAAAGATGGGGCACACCAGACGTAGATCTTCTGGCTTCCCGACTCAATCGGAAGGTATTGAGGTTTGTGGCCCGGTCAAGAGACCCATGGGCAGACGCAACGGACGCGTTGGTAGCATCGTGGGGCCAGTATCGGCTAATCTATGCCTTCCCTCCCTTAAGGCTTCTTCCTCTTCTGCTCCGCAGAGTGGAGGCAGAGGGAATTCCAATGATCCTAATCGCTCCAGATTGGCCTCAGCGTCCTTGGTACGCCGATCTAGTACGTCTGGTAGCAGACGTCCCCTGGCACCTACCACTACGGAAGGACCTGCTGTCGCAAGGTCCCATATTCCATCCTGCTTTACAGTCATTGGCTTTAACGGCATGGCTGTTGAGAACCAGGTACTGAGAGACCGGGGCCTGTCAGACTCAGTAATTTCTACTATGAGAAGTGCTCGGAAACCGTCCTCTAGGAAGGTCTATCACCGCACTTGGAGGGCCTAAATCTCCATGTGTGAGGAAATGAAATGGCATCCGCGTACCTATTTGGTTTCCAGAATCCTGCTGTTTTTACAGCATGGGGTAGACCAAAGGCTTGCCCTAAGTACGATTAAGGGACAGATATCTGCCCTGGCTGTCTTTTTTCAGCGACCCCTGGCGACTCACTCTCTCGTGAGTACATTTGTGCAGGGGGTTCGACATGTGGCCCCTCCGGTCCGCCCCCCGTTACCTCCGTGGGACTTGAACCTGGTCCTCTCGGTGCTTCAGAAGGCACCGTTTGAGAATATTAGAGATATTCCCCTGTTGACACTTTCTCAGAAGGTGGTCTTTTTGGTGGCTGTTACGTCCGTTAGACGAGTCTCTGAGCTGGCAGCCTTGTCCTGCAAGGCTCCCTATTTGATTTTCCACAAGGATAAGGTGGTGCTGCGGCCGCAGCCTTCCTTTCTTCCGAAGGTCGTTTCGGCTTTTCATCTCAACGAAGACATTGTACTTCCATCCTTGTGTCCTCAGCCGTCGAATCCTAAGGAGTCGGCGTTGCATTCCTTGGACGTTGTCCGAGCTTTGAGAGTATACATATCTGCTACTTCCCTGTTCCGGAAGTCAGACTCACTGTTTGTTTCGGTGGCTGGTCCCAAGAAGGGCCAAGCAGTCTCATCGGCCACCATCTCTAGGTGGATCCGACAGATAGTAATCCAGGCTTACGCCTTAAAGGGTCAGGCGCCCCCCTTTCCTGTCACGGCGCATTCGACCAGGGCAATAGGTGCCTCTTGGGCTTTCCGACATCAAGCGTCTGTTTCCCAACTATGTAAAGCGGCGACTTGGTCGTCCGCTCACACTTTCACAAAATTCTACAAAGTTGATGTAGGTGCATCTTCGGATGCCTCTTTCGGCCGCAAGGTTTTGCAGGCGGCTGTTTAGAGTTGCAACTCCTCCGTTGGAGGAGTGCTGTTTTGTGTTTTGGGGTGAAGTTTGTTTTTATGCTGTTACCACCCCTCGTTTTTTCTCTGACACTGCTTTGGGACGTCCCACTTTGTCAATAGAGAAGCTGTGTCGGTCCATGGACGAAAGAGTAAATAGGATTTTTTACTCACCGTAAAATCCTTTTCTCTGAGTCCATGGACCGACACAGCACCCACCCCTCCTTTTAAGTTTGTACTGCTTTTTGACGAACTGATCTGCGATGTGCAGACTGAGAGGGTATACCCAGAGGGTCCGCCCCCTGGGCGGTACTGTAGAAGGTGTGATGCAACACTTTTTACAAGTTTTTCTGCCTAGTCACTCCTAATTAACGGATAATACCCACTTTGTCAATAGAGAAGCTGTGTCGGTCCATGGACTCAGAGAAAAGGATTTTACGGTGAGTAAAAAATCCTATTTTTGTAATCGGTGCAGCGCCGCAGAAGCGGCATCGCACCGATTAGGACGGTGCCATTGCCCGCAATTTGCAGCAAATATCGCCGATTTGACATGCGATTTGACATGTCAAATCGCATGTCAAATCGCACCAGTGTGAACCAGGGCTTTAAGAGAGTCCTCTGTCCCCCACTCATTACCTGTATTAATGGCACCTGTTTGAACTTGTTATCAGTATAAAAGACACCTGTCCAACCTCAAACAGTCACACTCCAAACTCCACTAAGGTGAAGCTGTCGAAGGACACAAACAAAATTGTAGACCTACACCAGGCTGGGAAGACTGAATCTGCAATAGGCAAGCAGCTTGGTGTGAAGAAATCAACTGTGGGAGCAATAATTAGAAAATGGAAAACATACAAGACCACTGATAATCTCCCTCGATCTGGGGCTCCACGCAAGATATCACTTTGTGGGGTCAAAATGATCACAAGAACGGTGAGCAAAAATCTCAGAACCACACGGGGGGACCTAGTTTATGACCTGCAGATCTGGGACCAACGTAACAAAGGCTACCATCAGTAACACACTCCGCGGCCAGGGACTAAGATCCTGCAGTGCCAGACGTGTCCCCCTGCTTAAGCCAGTACATGTCAGGGCCCATCTGAGGTTTGCTAGAGAGCATTTGGATGATCCAGAAGAGGATTGGGAGAATGTCATATGGTCAGATGAAACCAAAGTAGAACTGTTTGGTAGATTCACAGCTCATCGTGTTGGGAGGAGAGAGAATGCTGAGTTGCAACCAAAGAACACAATACCTACTGTGAAGCATGGGGATGGCAACATCATGCTTTGGGGCTGTTTCTCTGCAAAAGGAACAGGATAACTGATCCGTGTACATTAAAGAATGAATGGTGCCATGTATCGTGAGATTTTGAGTGCAAACTTCCTCCCATTAGCAAGGGAATTGAAATGAAACGTGACTGGGTCTTTCAGCATGACAATGATCCCAAACACACCGCCCGGGCAACGAAGGAGTGGCTTTGTAAGAAGCATTTCAAGGTCCTGGAGTGGCCTAGCCAGTCTCCAGATCTCAACCCCATAGAAAACCTTTGGAGGGAGTTGAAAGTCTGTGTTGCCCAGCAACAGCCCCAAAACATCACTGCTCTAGAGGAGATCTGCATGGAGGAATGAGCCAACATACCAGCAACAGTGTGTGACAACCTTGTGAAGGCTTACAGAAAATGTTTAACCTCTGTCATTGCCAACAAAGGATATACAACAAAGTATTGAGATGAACTTTTGATATTGACCAAATACTTATTTTTCCACCATAATTTTCAAATAAATTCTTTCCAAATCAGACAATGTGATTGTCTGTCTGGATTTGTTTCCACATTTTCTCTCTCATAGTTGAGGTATACCTATGATGATAATTCCATGCCTCTCATCTTTTTAAGTGGGATAACTTGCACAATTGGTGGCTGACTAAATACTTTATTGACCCACTGTATGTATTTTATATATTGTGTTATATGTATAGCACAGTGTATATGTGTCGCATACATTCAAGGTTACACACCAAAGGGGTTAGTGGCCAAACAAGATTTACCACACATATCAAAGGGGACAGATAATGATTCTGATGTGTTAATCTTATGCAAGCCTATCTAGGTGTGTGAGGTGGCCTGTTAACTTAATTGAACATTTCAAAGGGTACATTGTTTAGGACCAAAGAAGAAGTATTTATTGATGGTAATTAGAATTGAGGGGGTATTCATTCATGGGAAACATTTGGTTGACCTGGCAGAACCCCTCCAAGGTCAGACCAGTATTTTAGACATTCAAGCTGCCATTCAGTCTACTCTAGTCTGGTGCCTTCATATCCATAGAGAATAGCAAATCTAAAAATGGAATTCTGAATGATATTTTACTCTGTTAAATTTGTATTAGCTGTGGACTTTGTTCTGTGTTGGAAGTGTTGCACTCTCGGGAGAAATCGGGTTGCTGCTGGAACATAACTTATATCATCATTATAATAACTAAATATCAATTATCTAACTGGAATATATTACTTCACTACATCTGTGGACTATATATTACTTCACTACAGATTGTGTGTGTGTGTGTGTGTGTGTGTGTTTTTTTTTTTTTTTTTGCAAAGTTATTTTTATTAATATTCTGCATAATATAAAAAAAAACTCAAAAAAGGGTAAACAACCTCGCCACGCAGGGCAGGAAAACATAGAAAAGACAGAACATCCAGTTTGGTCCACCTCAACTAGGGATGGAAGCACTACAGACAATCTTGTGGCCAAAACCTTTGTGAGAATTTTAGGTTCAGCATTTAGGAGGGCTATTGGTCTATATGCTTAACAGCATATTTGATCCTTACCCGGTATGAGAACCACATAAGCATCCACCATGAAGGAAAGCAAGGCCCCATTCTCAAAACAGTTTAAGTTTTGTAATCTAGTACCTAGTGTATCAGAATATTGCCTATACCACTACACCAGAAAACCATCCGGACCTGGGGAATAATTCGGAAGAAATTGCAGCATTGCCAATTTTATTTCTTTAAGAGTAATATCCTGATCTAACCAGGCTCGATCATCATCCTCCAAATTTGGGACAGGAAGGCTCGATAGGTCTATTAATTCCCCCCTATCATAAGACCGTATAGGAGAATATAAATCCGATTAATACTCAACAAAACGTTGCATAATAGCCTCAGGGTCTGTGAGCATGTCCCCCGTCTGAGGGCGTATACATGTTAGACTAACCGGAGCCCTCTGGTCCACCACCAGCATGGCCAACAACTTACCATTAACTTTTTCAAAAAGTGATTCAGCCCTATGAAGAAAAGTAGTGTGCGCAAAGTTTGTCAAACAAAGCAAACTGACGCTTAGCTCCCTCTGATGCAAAAATGGCATCCCCAGGGGCAGTCACATATTCAACCTCCAGCCTACACTCCTTGGATTGCAACCTGTCCCTTTCTGCAGTCTTTTCTCTATGGACTGCCTTGATGGCAGATATAGATTGTCCCCCCCTCATTACCGCCTTGAAAGCGTCCCAAACCACCGTGTCTGCAGCAGAGCAAAAATTATCATCCTAGAACTCAGACATAGGTGTTTGTGCCTGTTGTGTCACCTGCTCCACCTGTATCCATCCAGGCGATACCAGCCATGCACTTCCTCCAGTTCTAGCCCCCAACGAAAGGGTTATTAATAAAGGATAATTATCTGACAATCCCCTCGCCAAATAAGTGACAGCATGTAGTAGATTTAAGCATGGGGGATTAGTGAAAGCAAGATCAATTGTTGATTGCTGTTTTATGGGTACAAGATAAACAGGAGTAGCCCCTAACCCCCAGATTTTTCCACCGCCCCCACTCTAAGTTGGGCAGCAGACACCCAGGATAAAAAAATCTGTGGGGGGAGCCTGAATGGATTAGTAGCATCTAGCCCGCCAACTAGAATGACATTAAAATCATCAGCTAGGAGTGTAGAGTAAGTGGTAGTGCCTATAGGGAGCTAAAATTACCAACATGTCACACAATAATTGTGAGTGAAAAGGCGGAGGAACATACGCACAGGCTAGCACCATTTTTATCTGCGACATTTCCAGCACTAGGATAACCTATCGTGTTCCTGGGTCAGAAATCGCCTTTTGAACTGTGCAGAGGCCACTTTTACGAAGCAAAATAGTCACCCCTCGGACATAAGCGTATGAGTCCTGATGCTTTTTATGTTTCCTCGGCTTACGTAAGGACAAGACCTTGCTCCCATCCAAATGGGTCTTTTGCAGGAGAACATGTGGTCTAGCTGCCTTCATATAAGCAAACATAGCTACTCTTTTAACTTTATCATTAAGGCCCCTTATATTCAATGACAGCACATTAACCGGCATAGCCATTAGTGCCATTTAAGGATCCCAGTAATATATATGTACTCCAGAGAGGCTGCAAAGCATAGTTGGTATGATGTAGTTGCGTAGACTTCCCACAAGATGGCACCTGGAAACTAGAATAACATACCCTGCTTTAATAAATAACAAATGGGAAACCTAAACCTGGAATCCGGCTTATACCCAAAACCCATATTAACAGTCTCTGGACAATGGGGCTAGTGTGTCAGCACTCAATGGTTATCTGCAGAAGTCCCTGAGTGGAAATATCCACCTGCAGATCAAAAAAATTAAAATAACACGGGCACAAAAAGCGCTAAAAAACAAAGTATAACTGTAGAACTGTCCATGAGCTCATGCTTTGACTCCAGAACACAGGATGCGTTGTCCCACTCCGATTGGCAATAAGGCTTCAGACATCTCTGATACAAACAGCAGCTGCATCCAGCATAATGAAGAAGGCAGATAAGGAAGGTTGAACAAAATGTCATAAAAGAAACATATGAGCACAAATGTGGAAGGCTGATAGGTCAGGAGCCTTGCCTGGCCATATGTTCAGGCGTAACAACTCCTGTAACAGAGTTAGCAGCAAGAAAACAAAGTTAAATGGTGTCAAGCCAATCCGTGGTATCTCCTGAGGATTAAAAAAAAAAAACTTTACAATACCTTTGGTATTCCACTTGTAATTTCTCGGATACAGTAAGCTGTATTTTAGACCTTTTAAGTCTCAAACGTTTACGAACCTCAGTGTAAGAGCAGCGTTTCTTCTGCATTTCCACAGCAAAATTAGGAAAAAGCATTATTTTGGTATTCACATATTGCAGTTCATCCCGTTTGCATGCCTCTGTCAGGATCCGGTCCCGGTGCCTGAAATTCTGTAACTGCACTAGGAAAGCCTTTTCTGTAAGGCCCACCACTCTGATGTTGCGACACTATCTGTTTTCAGCATCCACCATTTTGTACACTATCGCACCCACCTGGGTCCACAGTTCAGCCAGTTGAGCAGAATGTGTGGTTGAGGAGTCCTCCACCTCTGATGTTCGCCCCTTTGCTTCTGTCAACCTGCCTCTGATTTTGTTAAGATCATGTCTTAGGGTACATTCAGAGGTCAGATGGTCGATCCTCAGCATAAAGGCAGCCCTGGATGCATCAATGGCTGCCAGGATTGGCCCAGTAATGTCATCCGCCGGAAGGTCCCCCACCCGCTGTGAGCCAGCTCCTTGACTGGCAGATCCCTTAAAGGTAAAAGGGGGAGAAGCAGGCGATGAGGTCCCACTCGCGGCAAGCTTGCCTCCCTCCATTCTCGCTGCAGGCTTGTCCGTGTACGGGGACCACGCCGGTCACGCTGGCAAGATGGCGACAGCCTGGCATGCTGGCTTTTTCTTCTGCAACCTTTGAGACCGGGGAGTCTGCTGTGCTGGCGCCGAATTTCGGGTCTGCATGGAGCCCGCTGGTCACCCGGATGCAGGGATGAAAGGATCACAGGGGAAAAGTATTACCCCACGATGGAATCGGATTAATCAGGATGCTAAGGAGCTCAATGGAAACCTGTCCTGCCTCGTTCACATCCTGGCCACGCCTACCCTAGACATGTATGTTTACAACATGATAGGGACCCCTGTTGTCTCATATGTTGGGTTCTTGAAGTGATCCGCCAAGATAAAAGGGGGGGGGGGATTTTGATCAACTGGTCCTGCAACATGAAGCCCGTTGGATTTGGGAGTTGGAGGCCAGTAGGGCCCCTGGCTTAAATTCCAGTTTGAGTTTTTTTTGTCTTTTTTTTTTTTTTTAAATAATTGTGGCTTTGTTTTTGTTTTTCCTTAACTTCCTGTACATATTACGTTTTTTGTTTGTATATGAATTTTTTCTATTTTCATTCAACATGGTGCTTGAATTGGGGAGTGGGTCCTGCGGCCCTGTTGCTGTTTCCGAACTGGGCTTTATGGATATGTTGCATGTGATTTGACTCCCTCTGGTGGAGATTAATGGGGTTGTAAACCCTTGTTTTTTCACCTGAAAAAACTTCTGACACTGACCGGGGCCTAGCCTTCTAGCCCCCCCGTTTTTTACTCACCTGAGCCCGATTGTTCCCTCGGCGGAGACGCTCTCTTCCTCTCTGCCCATTGTCTCGGCTCTTGATTGGATAGATTTGGCTCCTGCTGCTGTCAATCAAATCCAATGACGTAGGTGAATGTACACAGATGCAGGACTCGGGAGCGGGTGTCCACCTTAGGAGAGCCTTCTCCAACATGGACACTCGATGCAGGGAGGAGCTACCAGCGTCGCCGGGGGACCTCAGAAGACGAGGATCGGGGCCACTCAGTGCAAAGCGAACTGCACACTGGAGGCAAGTAGGACATGTTTGTTTTAAAAAAAAAAAGGAGGTTTACAACCCCTTTAACATTAATCTCACTAATGCTCAATCTGTATAACTTTATCGGTAGTGACATGATCCAGTGCGCCTGCGCTGCCGTGTGGGATGTGGGACGGCGTCACCCAGTGTTTGAGGTGGTGACGCCGCTTTGCATATACCATTACGCTGAACCCGCACTTGATATGCTGTGACGTGGGCGGGTCGTGCTTGGAGGCACGCCACAGTAGCCATTTAAAGCCTGGGGATGCACTTGGTGACAAGACCGCTGTCAGAGAACTCACCTTTCCGGACGTGTTGGTTGTCGCTTTGGTGCTCGCGGATGTTCATGTTCCTGTGTGTGCTGGTTCACGTCCCGGACTACGGCCGAGCGCGCCTGTGCGCGATGGTGTGCCTGTGTGCGCCGATGCACACACCGATGCGCGCCAAACAGCCCGTTTAAACTCCTGGAACACTTCGGACTCGTTGATCAGGTACGTGCAAGTCTGACAGTATCAGACAGCCATGTCCGAGTCCGAGCAGGGAAGGGATCCCATGGAGGAACTGTACAGACATCTGAACGGTTTGACAAGCTGTGAAAGACCTCCAAGCCGGTTATACAAGATTGGAAGAGAGAGTTCATGTCCTGTCCACACCTGCCAGCTCACAAGGCGCCACGTCCACTGGATACTCAGCTACACCCTCTGTCGTGATGCTTCCCTACACCTGAGAAGTTTGTGGGCGAACGCAGCAAATATCGTTCCTTCCGCAAGGCCTGCAAACTTTTCTTTGCCCTGCAACCTCACACCTTTTCCTTGGAGGCAACCAAGGTGGGCTTCGTCCTCTCTACTGACCGGCGAACCACAGGCCTGGGCCCACCGCCTCCTGGAGCAAAAGGATGCCTCCTTGGAGACCCTTGCTACCTTCTTTGCCGCTATGTCCCAACTTTACGAGGATCCGCAACAGGCTGCCACAGCAGAATATATTCTCCATTCCCTCCTGCAGGGCCGCAGAGCGGCTGAGGATTATGCTGCTGAGTTTAAACGGTGGAGCTCCGACACCGAATGGAACGACACTGCCTTGCGCTATCCATTCCGGATGGGCTAGCACGTGTCGGGGTTCCCCAAACCTTGGACAAACGAATTGACCTGTCAATCCAGATCGACCGGCACCTGAGAGAGCGCCGCTCCGAACGAGCCTCCAGCTAATTCCGACCCACCTGGTTGCTCCCTAAGGTCCCCAACCCGGTCATTCTGGCACCGCCGGCTCTTCCGGCTCTAGATGCTCCAGAACCCATGCAACTGGGCCTACTTTGCCCCTCTCTCTCTCCGGAAGAACGCCAGCACAGGCGAAGCAACAACCTTTGTATGTACTGTGGTGAACCAGGACACTACGTAAGGACCTGCCCAGCCAAGATGCATAAGTTCCTGCCTCTTTCTTCTACTTGTGCCTCCCAACCGCTCACTTAGCTCTCTCCATCTCATTACAGCTCCTCAGAAGGACTACCACAATCCCAGTGTCCGCCATAATTGACTCTGGAGCATGCAGCTGCTTTATTGATTTGACATTTGCTGCCGACCACCACATTCCTCTTCAACCGAAATCCCGGGGACTTGTAGTGCACCTCGCCGATGGTTCCATCATCAAATCCGGTCCCGTTACCCAGGAAACTGTTTCCTTGTCTTCCATGGCAACCCACCACCAGGAGCTCCTAAGTCTGGATGCCATCTCCTCACCGTTGTTCCCTATCATTTTATCATTTTAGGGATGCCTTGGCTGCAAGCCCATAACCCCAGTATTGACTGGACTACGGGAAGGGTTAAATTCCTCAAGTTATTGCCAGCAACACTGCTTGCAACAAGCCTCAACTAACCCTCATCTGCTCTGTCTGGATATAGACCCTGATCTTCAAAAAACCATCACTGAACCCTATCACGACTTCCTGGATGTGTTCAGTAAGAAGGGGGCAGAAACCCTTCCTCCTCACAGACCGTATGACTGCCCTATAGAACTTTTACCTGGAACTGAAGTACCTTTTGGGAGAATCTTCCCGTTGACCGAGCAGGAATTGGGCACTCTGAAGGTCTACATTGACGACAACCTGAAAAAGGGGTTTATTCGCCCTTCCACCTCGCCTGCCGTTGCGGGCATCTTTTTTGTTGAAAAAAAAGATCACTCCCTACGCCCCTGTATTGATTATCGGGAGTTGAACAAAATTACTATAAAGAACCGTTTCCCGTTACCTCTCGTGCCGGAACTCTTCCAGAGGCTGGGAACTGCGGTCCTCTTCACCAAACTTGACCTCCGAGGGGCTTACAATCTGATCCGCATTCGAGGAGGTGACGAATGGAAAACAGCCTTCCGTACTCGATTCGGGCACTATGAGTACCTAGTTATGCCGTTTGGACTGTGTAATGCTCCGGCTTCTTTCCAACATTTTGTCAATGACATTTTTCGCGATTGCCTGGACTTATATGTCATAGTATATCTGGATGACATCTTTAATCTTCTCCTCTTCAGTAGACGACCATCGCAGGCATGTCCGGAATGTTCTTGTTCGGCTCAGACAATATGGACTTTACGCCAAGCCGGAGAAGTGTGAGTTCGAACGTCAAAGCATCCAGTTTCTCGGGTTAATCATTTCTGTTGAGGGCATCAAAATGGACCCTCAGAAGGTGTCTGCTATCCTGGACTGCTCCCACAGATAAAAAAGGGGTCCAGCGCTTCATCGGATTTTATAACTTTTTATCGGAAGTTCATCAGGAGTTTTTCTGCAATAGTCACCAAATTGACCAAACAAGGAGCTCGATTCTCTTGGTCTCCTAGAGCTCAATCTGCCTTTGAAAAGCTGAAGGAATTATTTAGCTCTGCTTCCATCCTGAAAAATCCTGACCCTGCATTACCCTTTGTCCTTGAGGTGGACGCTTCTGAAATCGCAGTGGGGGCTGTGCTATCCCAGCGACAGGGGGCCAAAGCCCTACTCTTTCCAGTGGCCTTCTTCTCTCGCAAGCTTTCCACTGCGGAACGGAACTACGACGTGGGAGATGGGGAACTCCTGGCTATCAAGGCCGCGTTAGAAGAGTGGCGTTATCTGCTTGAGGGGGCTGCACATCCTATTTTGGTCTACAGGGACCACAAGAATTTGGAGTACCTGAGAACAGCTAAGAGGTTGAAACCAAGGCAGGCAAGGTGGGCACTTTTTTTCTCAAGATTTCTGTTCCACATCACTTACAGACCCGGTTCGAAAAACATTAAACCGGACGCACTGTCCCGTAAGTTCAGCATCTCTGAAGAAAACTTACCCATTGACACTATTCTCCCTGCTGGGAACTTCCTACTGCTCCAAGAGGATCTCATGTCCTGAATTAAGCAGGCGTCTGCTGAATTGACCCCTCTCCCGGAGAACTGTGTCAGGGCACAAGCTGGTCTGATCAGGCACGAGGGTAAAATCATGGTCCCGGAGAATCTACGGGTAACAGTCCTGGAACTTTGCCACGACCATAAGTTGGCAGGACATTTCGGTACCCTGAAGACGGTCGAACTAATCAAGCGCACATTCTGGTGGCCGCAGCTGGGTAGCGACTGCAAGACCTACATTGATTCATGCAACACTTGCTCCCGGAACAAGAATAACCGGATGAAGGCCTGGGGACTATTAAAACCCTTACCTGTCCCTGAAAGACCCTGGAAGATGGTATCGATGGACTTCATCGTGGAACTCCCTCTGTCCGAAGGATTCTCCACGGTGTTTGTTGTCGTCGACAGTCTATCCAAGATGGCTCACTTCTTGCCTATGAAAGGCACACCTTCGGCCATGGAGACTGCGAAGGTCTTTATCGAGGTAGTGAGGCTCCATGGAGTTCCAGCAAGTATTGTTTCGGACCAAGGTGTCCAGTTCACCTCCAGATTTTGGAAGGCTCTTTGTGGTTCTCTTGAGATCGAGTTGGCATTTTCTTCTGCTTATCATCCTCAGACGAATGGTCAAACGGAGAGAACCAACCAGACTTTGGAACAATATCCCTGGTGCTTCTCCTCCTTTTCTCAGGATGATTGGGTCTCTCTATTACCCATTGCTGAATTTGCATACAATAATTCCCTGCACTCTGCCATTAAACAAACCCCGTTCTTTGCCAACTACGGTTTCCATCCATCCTTTTTACCTAGCACCATACCCGAATGTACCATCCCTGCGGTGTCTGAAACAATGGACTTTTTCATCTCCAATAACAAACTTCTACAGGAAACCATGTCCAAGACCCAGGATTACAACAAAAGGATGTTTGATAGGAAAAGGCGAGGGGAACTCACTCTGGAACCTGGCAATCAGGTGTGGTTATCCACAACCAACTTAAATGGCCTGTCCGTCAAGGAAGCTGGGTCCTAAATTCATGGGACCATTCTCGGTAAAGAGGAAGATCAACTGTGTGGCATATGAGCTCGACTTGCCTAACACCCTGAAGGTCCATCCAGTTTTTCACGTGACACTGTTAAAGCCGGTTGTCCCTAATCCCTTCGCTGGCTGTAACACCGGCCCACCTGAGCCCGTTATGATTGACAATGAGGAGGAATTTGAGGTGGAGGCAATCCTGGACTGTAGGAAAAGACACAACCATATCCAATATTTAATAAAATGGAGGGGTTATGAACCAGAAGATAATTCCTGGGAGCCCGGAAGCAGTATACATGTGGAAGAACTTATGCAAGCTTTCAAAAGATCACATGCCGCGAAAATCGCTCAATTGGGCACCCGGAGGCTGCCCTTAAGGGGTGGGGGGGGGCACTGTCAGAGAACTCACCTTGCCGGACGTGTTGGTCGTTGCTTTGGTGCGCGCGGATGTTGTGCATGTTCCTGGGTGCGCTGGTTCACGTCCCGGACTACGGGCGCGCTCGTGCATGACGCATGCGCACGCGGATGCGCGCCAAACGGCCCATTTAAACCCCTGGAACACTTCAGACCGGTGCTGTCTGATCTACAGTCCCCTGTGTATCCTGCCCCTGCTGATTGCCTGAAACCTGATCTCCTGACCACCCGGCTTGTTACTTGGACTTTTCCTGCTCTCCGCCAGCATCTGACATCGGCTCGTCTTGACCCTGAACCTGCCTGCCCCTCTGTACCAAGTTGCCTGACCGTTGCCAACCTTGCCTGTCATTTGACTACCCTTCTTTGCACCTACCCAGCTGCTCTCCTCAGTATACCTGCCTGCCTGCAGCTTGCGTGGCTCATCTCTGTTTCTGTATCCGGATTCTGAGCCGTCTTCCAGCAAATACTTACCAGGCTCTCTTACCCTTCCGTACTCCCGTGCCTCCTGTTTGCTCTACCAGGGGCTGCGAGTCGGATCCGTACGGGGGACCTTCCTCTGCTCCATCTGACTCGTTGATCAGGTACGTGCAAGTCTGACAACCGCATTCAATCTTGCCTCTGAAGCAGCCAGCAAAGACTGGCGAAACCCTAGCCTCCTGTCCCAGTCGATGCCTCATACGGAGAAATGCAGCGTCGGGTGGAGAGATAGAACTTGACGTCACCACGCCCCAGCTGGCTGGCTGGCTGGTTGTTTGTAGTTTAGTGTGAAAACCTTTCTGCCAAAAGCTTTATGATGTCAGTTAACCAGCACTTTTGAATAAAGGGAACTTGTTTTAAATAACTTACTGCACCATGAAGCATCCTTTTTTTATCTTCTAAACATGCCATTGCATCCATGCTCTCTGAGTGATCCTACCCATACAAAGAACCGAAGGAGATCTTTTGCAGTCCGCAGACTGCCAGTGGAGGAGAGGAGCGAGACGAAGGCCATGGGCGTCCGCTCCATAGGGCAAGGGGGTCAATTGCCCCCCCCCGGAAGTCGGAGTGAAGACACACTTGCCCCCTGTGTTGCAATGGCCTCCGCGGCAGCCCTGGACTTTATCTAAGTCTGCAGACTGCTGCTGGCCTGGGGGCTGGGGCTGCTCTGTCTTTTCCGACTATCAATACCTCCCTCCTCACCCCCGGCCCAAGCATCAGATTGGCTCTGCCGCTCGGGCCTCTGCTTAACATCACCGTGACCCGGCTGTTCTGTGATTGGCTGCTGCCTCAGCCTGCCACTGCCTGTGTAAATGTGCCTATGCCGATCCGGCCAGCGCGGCGCCGGCCCCTCCCACAGGTGCGTGGCGTGCAGTGGCCTAGACAAGAGACTGAATACGCTGCCAGTGCCTGCCCTGATCCTATCGCTGAAGAACTACAGGTAACAGCAGCGCCGCTGCCTAATCGCTTTACTGGCGCTTCGGCAGCGGTGCCCATTTATTTCAATGGGCAGGGGGGCGGTGGAGGAGCGGTGTATACAGCGCTGCTCCACTGCCCCAAAGATGCTGTTTGCAGGATTTTTTCTAATGTCCTGCAAGCGCATCGCCCCTGCTTTTTTTTTTTTTTTATAGCAATTTAGCACCTGGAAAAAGCCTCAGTGTGAAAGGGGTCTTATATTCCCCTCCCCCCGATAAAAGTTCAGCGGACGCCCTTGACCAAGGCGTGACCGGCTGTTGGTACATGAGTGAACACTTATGCCGCGTACACACGATCGATTTTCTCGACGGTGAAAATTGACGGGAAAAACGAGGGAACGGCTTGGTTTCCTACACATGTCCGTTTTTCCCGACATATTTTTCTTGGTCGAGAAAAACGACCGTGTGTGGGCTCCGTGGCAGTGTTTCCCTATGGGAAAACTGCCGTGGAAAAAAATGACGGGAATCGCGACGAGAAAAATTAGAGCATGTTCTAATTTTTCTCGTCATGATTAATGCCGTTTTTCCCGTCTGGAAAAATGACAAGAAGCCCACACACGGTCGTTTTTCTTGTTAAAAAAAAAAGTAATTTTTCCCCGACGGGAAAAATGTTCGTGTGTACGCGCCATTAGTGTTTCTCCCATTCATTCAATCCAGCTGACGTCACACGCTGTTCCACGAGCACACAGTCGCCATTTCCATCTCCATTCATGGATACAACCGGCTTCCTCTCTGGTACCTTGCAGGTTTCATAACCGGGATTTGGGACGTCTCTGGACGCAACAATAGACCCTGGACTATTCACCTCACATGGCATTGATCCCACTTCATATGGGCATCTCTTCATTTACCTTTATGTAAGTGTTGGCTACATATTTATGTCACTATATTAAACAGTTTACTCAGAGGCGCTTTTCTATTTGTTTTTTTCTCCATGGTTTCCTGAGCTGGCTTCACTCCTGAGAAGAGCTGCCCTGATGATCTGTTCACTCCAATTAGACTGCTCATCTAGTATTTTCTTCCTTCAGGATTGATTATCATTGAACTATTCAACCATTTTATTTCATTGGACATCCGCCCTGCTACCTGGATTTGGTTGTTAGACTTGTATTATTGCTTTTAAATGGAACTTGTGATTTACTATGCAGGCATCCTGAGCGCTAGCATTTGCTGATTTCTCTTGTTGCTACCTGAGTGATCCCTTATGTTCTGAGCTCAAATGATCTCCGTGATAGAGATCCAACAGAGCCGGTAAGCGGCCACTTTGTATACTTTCTCGTCTGCCCTGTGGAAGCATTTGATGAAGAGTTTACATCGGTCTCTTTGATCGCAGTGAAGCGCTTGCAGATGATTTAATATGGACACTGCTTTCGTTTTCTATTTGGTTTTTTGATTTGTGTTTCTGTTAACCCAACCACAAGTTTTTGTTCATACAAATAGCACATATATATTTGCACCTTGTTTGCATAACTGTTTGGTTGCGCATCTATCACAATTCCAACACAATGTTACTAGCTGAATATTCAAGCTATTTTAGTAGTTGCAGCACCGTTAATAATTTTATTTCTTTTTTTTTCTTTTTATATTTTTATTTAATCAGTTTGCACTATTGCACTTTGCGGGTAGCGCGGATTGTCCACGCTATACATCACTTAACCCCAGGGCTTGACAAATTTGCTTGGAATCTAGGAGCCAGCTAAAAAAGTTAGGAGCCAGGAACGCGCCCTGTCCCGCCGAGCTCGCGCGCAGAAGCGAACGCATACGTGAGTAGCGCCCGCATATGAAAGTGGTGTTCAAACCACACATGTGAGGTATCGCCGCGATCGGTAGAGCGAGAGCAATCATTCTAGCTCCAGACCTCCTCTGTAACTCAAAACATGCAACCTGTATAATTTTTTTAAACGTCGCCTATGGAGATTTTAAAGGGTAAAAGTTTGTCGCCATTCCACGAGCGGACCCAATTTTGAAGCGTGACATGTTGGGTATCAATTTACTCAGCGTAACATTATCTTTCACAATATAAAAAAAAATTGGGCTAACTTTACTGTTGTCTTATTTTTTTATACAAAAAAGTGCGCTTGTAAGACCGCTGCGCAAATACGGTGTGACAAAGTATTACAACGACCGCCATTTTATTCTCTAGGGTGTTAGAATAAAAAATATATATAATGTATGGGGGTTCTAATTAGAGGGAAGGAGATGGCAGGGAAAACAGACAGGGAAACTCCATTAGCATTGCTGGTTGTCATACCAACTGCCACCACAAGATGGCGATAGTTCACAGAAGGAAGCCTAGGCCTGCAGAAGGCCGCAAAGCCGCGGCCTCAATTACCGGCCGGCGCGGCCCGACGTGATCCCGCGGCGCGGAGGGGGGGGGGCACCGAGACACAGGATACCCCAGCTGTGCTGCCCCAGGCGCCAGGTCGCTAATTCTAGTCGCAATGGCATATCTTAAAGGAAGATTTTCTTACCCATTTAAAGACAATGATCCCCTACGGCAGTGGTTCTCAACCTTTCTAGTCCCGTGACCCCTTAATAAAATTTCCCAAGTTGTGGGGAACCCTAACAGTAAAATTATGTTTGTAGCGTGGGTTGTCAGCACCCAAGGCAAGACGAGTAATTTGCGCCCCTAATCCATAGTCATTTAGTTCTCCTTGAGACCCTTCCACTCGTACAGTATTAAAACCCCTTATGGTACATTTTAGGATGTACCACCCTTTCTCTTTGTTCTTCTTTTCTTTCCCTTTTATCTCTCTCTAGCCTAATTTCTTGTTTTTTCCCCCCATCCCTCTCTCTAGTCGTCTTTCTTGTTCCCTTTCTTGTTCTCCCCCTCTTTTCCTCTCCCTTCCATGTATTTTCTATTTTTATTACTTCTCTTACTCCTTGGTGGGGGGAATGGGATGAGTGGCAATGCTGGGGGGGAGTTCTGATCAGCCAACTTAGGTACTCTTGATCAAGGTCACCTGCTGAACGGAGAACTGTAGTGGGGACTTTTAATGGCAACTATAATCACAGGTAGTGTTGCTCACTGTGTCTCTGGCTTCACTGTGTCTCCAACTTTGTGGTGTCTCGTCGCGGTGACACCTATGCCAAAATCAGGAGATAGGGTCTCCTCCAGCCCCTCTCACTTCACATTCCTCACCAGTCAGCTGACCTCTAGTCTCTGCCCCCCAGCCATGCCGTGAACTAAATGGGTGGCTGCAAAGAGGCCGAGTGGGCAGTTGTGGGCTCCAGGAACAACCCAGCTGGGCAGCCACAGGTTCCAAGGACAGCCCTGCTGGGCAGCCACAAAAAGGCTGGGAGAGCAGTACGGGCTCCAGGAACAGCCCAGCTGGGCAGCCACAGGCTCCAGGGACAGCCCTGCTGGGCGGCCGCAAAAAGGCTGGGAGAGTGGTTCGGGCTTCAGGAACAGCCCAGGATTCGGTGACCCCTGGCAAATCATCATTCGACCCCCGAGGGGGTCCCGACCCCCAGGTTGAGAACCACTGCCCTACGGGATCTGTTAAGGAAAAAACACACAAACCTTTGGATTTGGAACTGATCATTCCTCTCGTGTATTTCTATCATAGATTACGATTGGTCCCTACTGGACCGGAACTGGTAGCTCTATGTAATTTCATCTGTGGATCATAAATACAGTGTGAGGGAGGCAGTTCAGGATACAGAGTGGTTTTACAGCAGACCTCTGATATCATCTATTCCTGATCCTGGTACCTCCTCTGAAAACCACAAGAACAGGAAGCGCCTCTGGGTGCAGACTGTATAAAAAGTTTAATCAAATAGAAATGTTAGTATAAACACTCACATATAAATGGTAAGTTTGTGCATGATCAAGTCCTAAACAACCAGGGTCATCAGTGATACCTGTCTCTATGGAGCCGATGGATGTGCTGTCTCTGTAGCCACTAGATGGTATACAGCCGGCAGCAGTGGATGGACATCAGAGCGAGGCTTGAGGAGCAGACTGTAATCCAGGCAAGGAGAGATGATGTCACTGGAATACGCTATGTTTCTTGAGCTGGCGTGCCATGAATGACGTGATGACCTCGCTCATTCTTCAGGCTAATTTGCAGGAACCAGTGACGAAGGATATAAGGAGAGGGAGGGGAGGGGGCGTGGCCGGAATGGAATGCACTCTGTGCAGAGATACACAGGTGTAATACAGATGACACATCACAGGCTGGGAAAACGAGGATGTGCTGCAAATGCTTGCTGGCTAATGGCATCATGAATTAATAAAACAGAGGTCGTCACGTCATTCAGGGCACGCCAGCTCAAGAAACATCGTGTATTCCAGTGACATCATCTCTCCTCGCCTGGATTACAGTCTGCTCCTCAAGCCTCGTTCTGATGTCCATCCACTGTTGCTGGCTGTATACCATCTAGTGGCTACAGAGACCGCACATCCATCGGCTCCATAGAGACAGATATCACTGATGACCCTGGTTGTTTGGGACCTTATCATGCACAAACTTACCACTTAAATGTGAGTGTTTATACTAACCTTTCTATTTGATTAAACTTTTTATACAGTCTGCACCCAGAAGCGCTTCCTGTTCTTGTGGTTTTCAGTGATTGGAAACATGAGTTCTGTTCCCCCTGGATGGCTGCCGTGAGCGCAAACTTAACCCTTTCCTCTCTTCATTCCTCCCACACCATATCCCATTTATATTACCATCCAGCATACTGCACCTGCACTACCAATGTGCATCAATCATTGACTGCTTCACAATGAGTGGACTTGTTGCCTCTTTGTGTTTATAATTGTATGCTCATTCAGTACCTTTTTTGTTTGTTCACCATTGAATACTTTTTTTGGTTTTCAGTTTTGCGCCATTTTACTTGTATAAATCTGTGGTACCTCCTCTGGACCACTGTTCTAACCATCATACCTAGCAAACCTAGCTACGCTACCCTATCCTCATCCCATTGTGTTAATTATAACTTGGACTGTGTTCACTTCCACAAGCGTTTGTTAGATCAGTTGACTTTGTTTACAATGTTCAACCAACAAGGCTCCTTTATGAACGGCCCCTTTTCATAGGATCACTATCCATATACTTTGGTGTCTTCCATATATCTATTTACATGAATTCCCCTATATGGGCCCATTGAGCCTGGGGCACTCTACCTTGCATCATAAATATTGGCTTTGATACTGTGGTTATATTATATTCACAGGAGGTGGTCACAGTGTTTTTACAGTATGTATGACATTGTCTGATACTGATTTTATATATTTCATATTTATATTTTTGGTATGTACAGTGAGTTGCGTTATTGGTTTATGGTTATTGGGATGGTTGAGCTGAAACAGGTTTTATTTATCATTGAGTTAGATATGGCTTTAACTGAGATCTCCCATCCCATATTTATTTCCTTTTTCCTGGTTTTCATTTTTGTTTTTGGGAATTAGTTGGGCAATTTTACAATTGTATTAGGCAGTACTTTGAGACTCCATTCACACAGGGGCAACACGACTTCCAGCGCGACTTTGGGAGGTAACTTGGACACGACTTGAGTATGAATCACAGCGCGACATGAGGCAACTTACAAGGCAACTTCAAATTGCCTCCAGGACAGGAGGCTTTCCAGTGGCCAATCAAACAAGAATCAGCTCTGTGGGAGGGAGGAGGGAGGGGTTTGCAGTGATCCGACTTCTGAGGCGACTTCCATTGAAAGCAATGGGTACAAGTCGCCTAGAAGTCAGATTGAAGTAGTACAGGAACATTTACTGAAGTCGCAGCGACTGCAGTAGTGTGCATTAAGACGGCTCCATTCACTTACATTGATTTTCTCATGCAGCCTCACTTGAGGCGACTAAGGGAAACTTGGGGCGACTTTAAGTTGGATCCAAAGTCGTCCCTGTGTGAATGGGCTCTGAGGGCTCCTTTTATCTTTATTGTTTACTTTTTTCAACCGTCCCAACTATGTAACTATGAATGCTGCTAGGCGACCCGCCCATGAGATTTCAAAATGCGTTAATTTAGTGAGATCCCGTGCAAACTTTAAAGGGTATGAAATTTTTGTTGTACAGCCCCTTTGTGGACTTAGAGTATTTCCTAGGTATCATATAGCAGTGTCATTCCACACAAGGATAGGTTGGTCGCAGCCAGTTGCATGTCGTGCCATCAATATTGAGATTGAGAATATGGCATTTGATTGAATTCACCTTAAATGTATGAAACGTTAGCATACTGTGTCAACGTGTCTTGTACTGCAGCCAGGGAAACAGAGGGATTTGTGAGCATAAGGATAACATCGTCTGCAGAGAAACCAATTTTGTGTGCATGTGAACCAATTTGTTACCCAGTAATATAAGGGTGAGATTTAATGCTTTCTGCCAGGGGTTCCATAACAAAATAAAAAATCAAGTGGAACAGTGGACACCCCTGCCTGGTGCCTTTTTAGATATGTGGAAGGTTGTGGAGAGCATCGCGGAAACAAACTTGGGCTGAAGTGTTCGAATGGAACGCCATAATGGCTCTATATCCAAACTTCTGGAGAATAGCTCTCAGGTATGCCCAATGTACTCTATTAAATGCCTTTTCTGCATCCAAGGAGAGAAGAAGTTTGTGTGCAAAATGTATAACATTTATCAGCGTCTGGTGGCATTGGAAGTCTGTCTCCCCGCAATGAAACCGGTTTGGTCCCGATGGATTAAGTTAGGTAGGATATGCATAATTCTGGAAGCTATAATCTTTGTATAGACCTTAAAGGGGTTGTAAACCTTGTTTTTTCAGCTTAATGCATCCTATGCGCGAAACGCTTCAACCTATATTTCGACCAATAGCAATGCATATTTGCAGTGGACAATGTTAGTTGGTATTAAAATGACATTTGATGTGAGTTTTCTCGAATCGTCTTCCAGGTCAGCATCCGAGAGAGAGGCTCCTCCTCCCTGAAACAGGAAATACATTAGTCCACCATTATACATTTCAGTCTTACCTGCGTTCCTCAGTTGTTTCCTCCGGACCCATAGGAGCTGCAAGAAATGTTTATTATTTTTCCCTTGTCTCCGTGCTAGTAGCAGGAGGCCCCCTGCCAACATCCCATCCAGCCCAGCGGGCCTTGGGAGGGTGAGCTTGCGTAGCAATTCTGAGCAAAAAATGTTGCTCTGCCTGAGATTTCACCCCTACTGAGGGGTCTGCACTCATCCCTCCAGTCTGGAACAAATGCACTGGCTTTTCCCCCCATACTGCAAGGCTGCAGGGACCTTCCAGTGACTTACTTTCCTGACAAAACGGCAGAGTCCCCCTTCCTAATGAAGGGTCAGGAAGGAGGACACCAGCAACCGCGATATGTGCAGGTATGTCCACCAACCTGCATGGGGGCGGGGCCAGAGCTCAAGCAGGAAGCAGTTAAAAATGCTCCTCCAAGCAAAGGAGCCTGGTGGCTGACCATGTCTGACGCTTCTCCACCATGCCCTGCAGATCCTGCAAACCTGGACAGCTCCATGGTAAGCCAGAATACTCCTTTGTCACTTCTTTCTTAACCTCATTTGCAAATACTGCACACTCTCAGGCAATCTTTGACAACCCTTCCTCACGGGGACCCTCTCTGTGCTTGATTCCAGGCAAGGACCCCAGAGGAAAGGAAAATAAAAAGCAACAAAGCGTGTGCTTCATGCAACCACTGGTTTCCACCGGAATGGAAAAAACCTTTTATGCCAAAAATGCATAGACAAAATGGTGGATAAAGAATCACAAGGTTATCTCCACTAACTGCTTTCTCCTTTAAGAAAGAGATAAAGAGCACCATGACACCACTACGCTCGGCTATTGAGAAGTTAGAAGCGCCAACTAATACTAGTCAAACCTGTACTCCATCTACCAGCAGGACATGCGTCTCTACAGGTAACAAAGAACAGGCAATACAACAGGAACAGGCGGATGATTTGGATGAATCCGAACCGGAGGATGGACGTTGCTCAGACTCTGAAGAGGAAGATCCGGCTTTAGAGGGCAACTAGAGGCGATTTCAGTTTGCATGTGTAGTGCTATACAAGTCTCTCATTCATTCAATTACTTATTTCCCTCAGAAGACACGGATAGTCTTCTTAAAGCTATAGCAGACACGCTAGGTATTAAAGAGCAAAAAAATGCAGAGCTCACCCTACATGACAAGATGTACAAAGGTAAATATAAACAAATAGTGCAGCGCTAAAAAATCAGAAAATTGCTGCTGAAAGCAGCTACGACAAACATAAGTGACTGATAAATAAAGTGCAATATATCCTAATGAACTAATGTATATAAAGTTCATAAAACATCCACTCCAATGGGCAGCCTCGCATGTGAACTGTCCTCCATAGGAGTCATAGGAGTGTAACACCCACGGGCTACACAAAACTGGAGTGAAAAAACAATGTATAAAGTCCAAACAATATGTGTACAATTTGAATGGATGTCTTCTCGTGGACAACACCACCACAGCGTAGACTAACGGAGGGACCACAATGTTGATGGTGGGATTCACAATACAAGACACAGATGATGCAGTTGGGTACTCTTACCGCAGATGGTGGACCCACCTGTCATACGACAGTGGGTCAATCAGGCTTGGTAGTCACCGTGCCCAAAAGACGATAGAACTGGATGTCCTGGATACCTCAGACCGTCTCAAACAGGGTGGTTTGATGAACGACTCACACGATGGGAATTCCTCCCGATCATGCAGGCTCTGAACCAGTCCAAAGTAGACACATGGGTATGAGAAAAGAAAAAAAAACTCAATGGTGCAGGTCAATAAAACCAATGAGGGGGTTTATTAAATAAAATTTGTCTTACAGACATTAGACAAATATAAAAGTGATCACAAAAATTAAAAGATATAAAAGCAATGTGGGATGCAGCATCGGCAAGCTGTACAAAGGGCTACAACTCTAGAAACCTAGAACATTCGCCGTACACCAAACTCTTAAAGAAATCGTCAAAAAAGAGTGGGAAGACCCAGAGAGAAAACTCTTCATACCGCCGTCAGTCAAACGCAAATGCCCGTTTGTGTTCACAGCATCTCCCCGCAGGGATGTAGTCCCAAGGGAGGGGGCGAGCACTAACCCCCAGCCAGAACGGCTCGGATGATGGGGGCAAGCTTTACGGAGGAACAGGAAGTAAGAAATTCAGACAAAGAAAAAAAACATTTAGAAGGGAAATCGAAGGAAAAGGTAAGTGAACCAACAATGCACCAGCTTTAAGGAACCTATTAACAAAATAAAAAACAAACCTTTTCAACCCCTTTTAATAAAGACCATCCCTACGCTGACCAGAGCAGCAGCTTTTTTAGCAGACGCCTTCGCTGAAACTGTCAGAATATCTTCGAGAGCCACAGCGCTTCTCAACTCAGCCCGAAGAGCCCTGTGGCTGAAATCTTGGGGAGGTGACATCTCTTCAAAAAACAAGCTACGCGGAATTCCTTTCACCAGAGACCTATTGTTCGGGCCCGAACTAGAAACGGTGCTGGACTGAACCGCAGCAAAGAGCAAGGGTTTTCCCCAAACCAAAAAGAAACAAGGTTAGACGCCCTTTCGGCAATTCAAAAAGTTTAACAAGCTGGGAACAGCAAAACAAAAAAGGCAAGGGTGAATTCATTCTTAAGCCACCTAACCCAAAAAGCAAGAAACAATGACCATCATCAGGTAGGGGGCAGACTCGGAGCTTTCTCCAACCAGTGGACGGAAGCAACGAAAAACGAATTAATCTTGCGCACCATAACAGAGGGCTACGCAATAGAATTTACCATGTGCCTCCCAACCAAGTACCTGGTAACCATGCTACCAAGAGACGAAGATCGAGCGAAAGCCTTTTTGGAATCCCTGCAAAATCTACTAGATCAGAAGGTGATCCGCCCAGTACCTCAAGCAGAGGAACAAAGGGGGTTTTATTCCCATATCTTTGCAAAGAAAAAACAGTCAGGCAAGCTGAGGCTCATACTAAACCTCAAGCCACTCAACAGAGGAGTAAAATACAAAAAATTCAGAATGGAGTCGATCTACTCAATCAGAAACCTCCTACCACGGGAGACATTCATGGCAACCATAGACTTACAGGATGCCTACTTGCATGTCCCCATAAAAGATGGTCACCAAAAATTCCTGAGGTTCGCAGTACAAGGGCCAGCAACCACTCTACAGCTACAATATACAGCTCTCCCTTTCGGCATTTCCTCTGCACCCTGAATCTTCTCAAAGATAATGGCAGAAGCACTAAAGGGTTTAAGACAACAAGGCATTGGCATAATACCATACCTGGACGATCTACTATACTTCGCAGATTCAGTAGAAACCCTAGAGAACAAACTGTGCACAAGCATGTCCCATCTGCAAAACCTGGGGTGGATATTGAATGCAGAGAAATCAGATGACCCCAAGCCAAAGAGTTTTGAAAAGACGTTGGTTGTATCTTAGCACATAGTGGTACTGTGGATACAAGAAGTGATGTGGCCTTTATGATGGCCACATAATTTGAGAATTGTGGATTTTGTAATAATATTAATTAACGTGTTTTATGCAATATTATTTTGTTTGGAACGGTTATGCCGGCCGGCACCATTTTGCTACAGCATTGGATGTGTTTTTTGTGTTCCTTGGACTCACTACAAATCATGCGGCCGCTCAGCGTCATCTCCACACCTCTTTCCCTTCCTATCCTTCCCCCTCCCACGCCCCTCCCCCTGAGGTTGATGACGCATCCATGCATCCCTCGAGAGCCTTCTTCCCAGCGCTCGTCGGATGTCTGGTAACCTTGCGCAGTTTCCGCTGTTCATGGGTCCCACCCATTGTATCAGCGGTTCTCGCAGCACTTGTGGTTTGCCCGCCGCTGATGATGTGCTTCCGTCATGCGACGGGCTGACTCACTAGCGATGGGACATGGCTACTTAAGCACGCTGTTTTCAGCGTGCCAGCCAGGTCACTCACTACCATTTCCCTGTCGCTCCGTTGCCAGCCGCATCGATGTTTTAGGTATGTACCCTCCAGTCTTGCATTTTCTCTTGAAATTACTATCCTTGCTGAAACAATGACCCTGAGGCTAATTTTTGTGCCCTTTACAGGGGTCTGTTATTTTATACTTGTCTTGCAGCTTTCTGAACTACCTGCATTCATCCTTGCTATTATGTAGGCTACTTACCAGCCTTTGGTTAAATGGTAAGGATGTGTTTTTGCTTATCTATTTACTGCACGCTTTTTAGCTGCAAATAAGATCCTTTGTAATAGACTAAACTGATATATTATACTGATGGTCTTCCCTTCTGCTGTTTTTCGTTTCTTCTCAACAGTGAACGCATCTGTTGTTTTTCAAGCCAGTTTGGTTAATTCACCTTTTACCCCTATATTGCGGGTCTTATTACCAATTCCGCTAAATATACATTGTGAGGGGGTTAGCTCGGCAGCGGGTGTGTGTGACCCCCGGGATGGGCTCCCCACACAAAAACAGGCCCAGCAAACGGAGGTTGTGGTTTTCAAAATCAAAAAAAGGTGCGGTTTATTTTCTATTTACAGTGACAAAACACAGCAAAGCCAAAAGAAACATAAACAAAATAAATCCTGGTCAACTTGACCTCTGACTAAACATACAGGTTTCCTAACTAACAACTGGGATCAGCCTAGTGCTGTCCTAGTCCCTAAGTCCCTGGTTTTAAATGTCCAAGCAAATAGCCACACAGGCTTTGTCTCACCGCACAGGGGTTCACTCTCCCTAGACAGTCCACACAGGTCTGGGTCCAGGCATGAGCTAACATCTAATGAAGCTGGGAGTTCTTATAGAGGCCTAAATGAGCTGACAAGCTTCAGCTGGTCTCATCAACTCCCTGTCTGCACGACGCCCCACACTCTCCCTAGAGGTATGAGTCATCCATGAGCCCACTAGCCTTAGCTGGGCTTATACAACTCTCCACCTAGTTGTATAAGTCGGCGTAAAGCCTGAATCTGGGCGAAATATATCTACCCCCCTGGATGCAACCAGGTGACTTTACCTTCCTGCTGTCACATACCCCCCCCTCTTGTTTTAACCTCGGGGTTGGAACACCAGCAATCAGGCATTCATGTACTCGAGACAAAGCATCCACATTCCCCATTTGAACGCCAGGGCGATGCTTTACTGTGAAGTTGAATTCCTGGAGGGCCAGGAACCACCTATTCACTCTTCTATTTGTTTCCTTGTTTTGAGCCATCCACTTTAACGGAGCGTGATCCGTAACCATGTCAAAGTGCCTACCTAGCAGATAGTACCGAAGGGAATCTAGAGCCCACTTCACCGCTAAACACTCCTTTTCAACGGTGGCGTAATTTACCTCATGGGACTTCAACTTCCTGCTGAGGTAAATGACTGGGTGCTCTTCCCCGTTCCAGACCTGGGACAATACTGCTCCTAACCCCACATCTGACGCATCACTTTGTACGACAAAGTCTTTAGAGAAGTCGGGTGAGTACAACACTGGCTGGCTACATAAGGCTTGTTTCAAGAATTGGAATGCTGCCTCAGCCTCGGGGGTCCATTTAATCATGACCGACCCTTTCCCCTTCGTTAGGTTGGTTAGGGGCACAGCCTTAGAAGCGAAGTGGGGAATGAATCGCCGATAATACCCAGCGATTCCCAGAAAGGCTCGTACCTGCTTCTTGCTGTTGGGACGTGGCCAACTCTGGATGGCCTCGACTTTGTTGAGTTGGGGTTTTATTACTCCCCTCCCAATGGTGTACCCAAGATATTTGGCCTCCTCCTGCCCAATGGTACACTTCTTGGGGTTAGCCGTAAACCCCGCTTCCCGAACAGAGTCCGGGACTGCTTGCACTTTTGGCAGATGTGTGGCCCAATCTGTGCTATGGATAATTACGTCATCCAGGTAAGCCGCAGCATACTTCCGATGGGGCCTCAGCATCTGGTCCATTTTCCGCTGGAATGTGGCCGGCGCATTCTGTAACCCGAACGGCATTCTCTTATATTGGAACGCCCCGTCTGGGGTTACAAATGCGGTTTTCTCTTTGGCCAATTTGGCCAGGGGGATTTGCCAATACCCTTTTGTGAGGTCAAGAGTCGTCATGTATCGGGCTGTTCCCAGCCGGTCGATCAACTCATCTATACGTGGCATGGGGTAGGTGTCAAATTTTGTAACTTTGTTCAACTGACGAAAATCGTTACAAAATCGCCAGCTCCCATCCGGTTTAGGCACCAACACAATGGGACTAGACCAATCACTTTGGGACTCCTCTATCACCCCTAAGTTCAGCATTTTCTGTACTTCCTCCCGTATTGCCTCCCGTCGGGCCTCTGGGATCCGATAGGGTTTTAACTTCACCCTTTCACCGGGCGGGGTAATGATGTCATGCTCTACCCCAGATGTTTGTCCCGGCAGCTCAGAGAATACCTCCTTGTTGCGAAGCACAAACTCCTTAACCTCCTGTTGTTGGGGTTGTGACAAGGTGGCTGCTATTCCAACCTCAGGAATCACGCAACCAGTTTGAGCTGGTGACCAAGTGTCTGCGACTAGGGACTCTCTATCCCTCCAGGCTTTCAACAGATTAACGTGATAGATCTGTTCGGGCTTTCGCCTTCCTGGTTGTCTGACCTTGTAATTCACTTCGCTCACTTTTTCCATTATCTCGTAGGGGCCTTGCCATTTGGCAAGGAATTTACTTTCAACCGTAGGGACAAGTACCAGTATCCTATCCCCCGGGGAAAAGGTACGGGTCTTGGCTCCACGGTTGTACGCTCTCTGCTGTGCTAACTGCGCTTGGGCCAAATGTTCCTTCACGATGGGCATTACCTGTGCAATTCGGTCTTGCATCAGGGCGACATGCTCAATCACACTCCTGTGGGGAGAACTCTCACTTTCCCAAGTTTCCTTGGCAATATCCAACAGCCCTCTTGGGTGTCTCCCATACAGTAACTCAAAGGGGGAGAATCCCGTAGAGGATTGGGGCACCTCCCTAATAGCAAACATCAGATAAGGAAGTAGACAGTCCCAATCCTTTCCATCTCTATCCACCACTTTCTTCAACATTTGTTTTAGGGTTTTGTTGAATCTTTCAACCAGCCCATCGGTTTGGGGGTGATACACAGATGTACGTAATTGCGTCACTTTGAACAATTTACACAGCTCCTTCATAACCCGGGACATAAAGGGTGTACCTTGGTCCGTAAGCAGTTCTTTACAAATACCCACCCGGCTAAACACAAGAGATAGCTCTTTGGCTATGGTTTTGGCCGAGGTATTTCGGAGAGGGATCGCTTCTGGATAACGGGTGGCATAGTCCATTATAACTAATATGTACTGGTGCCCCCTAGCGGACTTGATTATAGGACCTACCAAATCCATGGCGATCCTCTCAAACGGGACCTCAATGATGGGTAGAGGGACCAGCGGGCTACGGAAATGTGGCATCGGGGCCGACCTCTGACACACAGGGCAGGAGGAACAATAATTTTCTATGTCCTTCATCACCCCCGGCCAATAGAATCTCTGTAATACCCTCTCTCGGGTTTTCTCTGTCCCCAGATGACCTCCAAGAATGTGCCCATGGGCCAACTCCAACACCAACTTCCTGTAAGGTTTGGGCACCACAAGCTGCTCAACGGTTTCTTCTGCCCTTTTTGCCACCCGATACAGTAGGTCCTTCTCTACGCTGAAGTATGGGTAAGTGCAGGTATTATCTGGGTTCACTAACTCGCCATCTATTTTCACTACGTTTTCCCGTGCCTTTATTAGGGCGGGGTCTTTCAACTGTTCTGTGACAAAGTTTTCCCTGTGAACCTCAAGATCAGAAAACTCCACAGACGGTAGGTTTTCGTCTGAGGAGGTGGGCTCCTCTCCAGTTTCTTGAGTCTCCCCTGCCAATACTGATAAGGGAAATTCCGGAGAGTCCTCACCACTCTCAGGGGAGTTCTGGCTATCACATTCCTGGTACATAGGGGCACCAGTGGGGGGCTCAGGATCATCCCACAGTTCCCAGAACTTCGGAAAATCCCTTCCCACAATGGCGTCATACGGTAACTGAGATACTAAGCCCACTGGATGAGAGAGGGTACCTTTGGGGGTCTCGAAACACACTGTAGTCACTGGATACTCTCGGGTGTCCCCATGCACACAAATAACAGCTACCTTGCTATTCCCAGAGACCTCTGTTTTAACTAACTCAGCCTTTATCAGGGTCACAAGGCTACCTGAATCCAGCAATACCACAACATTTCTACCATTAACACACATTTTGCATAAATGTTTCTCAGTTCCTCGAATGGCAGTGCATGCGACTGTCGCACACAGCGACTGACGTCTGCCCGTCAGAAAGTCACACTGCATGGGTTCCTCCACAACCGGGCAATTGGCTGCAATATGTCCCGCTTGCCGGCAGCGGTAGCAAACGATCCTTCTTGCCGCCTCTTGAGCCGCTGATTTCCCAGGCTGTTCTCGCCAAACTTGGGGTAGAGCTCCCACCCTCTCACTCTCTCCACCCTTACCCCTTGGAATCCTCTTATCCGCCCCTGGGGATGGTCTGGTCTTAGGGTGGAAAGTCCGAGTGTCTCTGGAAGAGGCCGTCAGGTTCTCTGTAGCCAAGTATTTCTCCACACGATCCACAAGACCATCGGCCGTCTCTGGGTCTCCATGGCTTACCCACTTTTGGATGGCAGTAGGAAGAGCTCTCAAAAACCGATCCATTACAACACGTTCCACAATCTTTGGTGCGGACAAAGTCTCTGGCTGTAGCCACTTTCTGCTCAGGTGAATGAGATCATACATTTGAGACCTGGGGGGTTTTCCAAGCTGGAAAGTCCAGTTATGCACACGCTGAGCCCGGACAGCCTGGGTGACACCCAGCCTTGCCAATATTTCAGCTTTTAGCATCACAGTCTTTTGCTTGGTCAGGCTCTAGGTCATAGTAAGCCTTCTGCGATTCACCAGTTAACAGAGGAGCCACCAGTCCAGCCCACTGCTCCTCAGGCCACTTTTCTCTTTCAGCAGTCCTTTCAAATGTGGTCAAAAATACCTCTGGATCATCCTCTCCAGTCATTTTTGTCAATAAACGACTCACCCCAAAGGACGCGGTATTAGTGGGACGGCTTTCCTCACTGGTCTGCGGACGTTGCTGCATTACTGCTTCCATTTGTTGTAGTCTCTGCTCTTGCTTCTGTAACAGGTCTATGAAGCGGGCCTCAGATTGCTGCTGGGCTTGTTGCTGAGCTTCCAGACTCTGTTGGTGAGCTTGCTGCTGGGCTGCAAGGCTCTGTTGATGAGCTGCAAGGCTCTTTTGCAAACCTGCATTTGTCTGCTGTTGATTGGCATTTACTAGAGCCAGCTGCTTCAGTATCTCCTCCATGCTGGCTTAAAAAAAACTGCCCGCATTCTCCACCAACTGTGAGGGGGTTAGCTCGGCAGCGGGTGTGTGTGACTCCGGGATGGGCTCCCCACACAAAAACAGGCCCAGCAAACAGAGGTTGTGGTTTTCAAAATCAAAAAAAGTGCGGTTTATTTTCTATTTACAGTGACAAAACACAGCAAAGCCAAAAGAAACATAAACAAAATAAATCCTGGTCAACTTGACCTCTGACTAAACATACAGGTTTCCTAACTAACAACTGGGATCAGCCTAGTGCTGTCCTAGTCCCTAAGTCCCTGGTTTTAAATGTCCAAGCAAATAGCCACACAGGCTTTGTCTCACCGCACAGGGGTTCACTCTCCCTAGACAGTCCACACAGGTCTGGGTCCAGGCATGAGCTAACATCTAATGAAGCTGGGAGTTCTTATAGAGGCCTAAATGAGCTGACAAGCTTCAGCTGGTCTCATCAACTCCCTGTCTGCACGACGCCCCACACTCTCCCTAGAGGTATGAGTCATCCATGAGCCCACTAGCCTTAGCTGGGCTTATACAACTCTCCACCTAGTTGTATAAGTCGGCGTAAAGCCTGAATCTGGGCGAAATATATCTACCCCCCTGGATGCAACCAGATGACTTTACCTTCCTGCTGTCACAACATATATCCTATTTAATTTGTTCATCAATTACCCTACTGGAGACCATCATAATCTGACTGTTGACTACATTAGTTCAACGTAAGCTTTATAGGGTGAGTACCCTATTGTTGAATCTGTCATTTTAGGCAAGCATTTATACCAATCAGCTTACTAAACAATTTTTTGTCATAATTTAGCACCTGTCTGGGTTTTATGCCTCACTATCGGTTCGGCTGGCATCAGTCCTGATTGGGAATTTTACCTTATTATCCCTTCCCTACGCCTTACCTTGCCCCCATTTTTCCCTCCCCCCTCTCAGTCCCCATCCCCAGCTCTGTTCCCTCCCCTCCTTTCCCCTCCCTCCTTTCCCCTCCCTCCTTTCCCTTCCTCATCTTTCCTTCCCTTTCTATTCAGTCCCTATCCCATTTTGGAAGGGTTTTTTCTCTGGAGATGGTTTGAACCCTAATCCAGAGACATTCAAGCCTAAAGACTCCACATTGAGAGTATAAGTTGATAATTAGACTCTTATTTTTTATTTTTATCTTTAAATATATTGATACTCTTCTATCTATATGGATACTGCATATATTCTGGATAGCGTACCGAATAAAATTCAAATAGGCTAAATTATCCTTGCCGATGATATCTACACACTCTTTCACTGTTTACCATGCCCCCATGATTTGTTAGTGTCCTTCTGGAGCACGTTTGTGCATGTTTTTTGTCGTTTTATGTGTTGCTGTCCGGCCGACTGGATCTGTTTGAATATTTTTATGTACTGCTCTGTATATATAACTGTTGTATTATGTAACCATGACATTTCTAATATATTGTATTTTCACTTACCAGCCTTTTATGCTGTTGCTTTCTGAAGAAGCGTGCCCTCACGTGAAACATGTTAAAGCTGTGGACCTCACTGGTTACTACAATTCCAGCCTCCATTGTCGGTATCTAGCCAACTGCTTGGACCCTATGGCACTTGGAGAGTAATTCTCCTTTAGGTCCCATCATTGTTACTATGTTTGGCATCCCTCAGTGATTGTACCTGGTTGGTCCATATACATAATTGTCTAATGTTTTTTAGAGAATCCTTTTAATGCTATTTTTTGTAATTTAACTTAATAAATTTGTTATATTTTTCTACAAATGTATCTTGTCAGTTTGTGCCTACAAAGTCCAAAGACCCCCACAATTCCCTTTTCACCAAGCCAAAGAGTGGTATATTTGGGCTACATACTGGACTCCAGGCTAACCAAAACCTTCCTAACGGAAGAAAAAAACGAAAAAATCACTCAGGCAGTAACCTCCCTAAGAGAGGCCAACGCCATCACAATCAGACAGGGAGTGACAGTGCTAGGTCTGATGACATCTGCAATCCCAGGTGTCACATGGGCACAGATTCATATGAGACCCCTACAGAATCGCATCCCAATGGGATGGCAACCACTCATCCCTGGACAAGTCCATTCCGGTTCCTGCCACAGTCAAACACTCCAGTAGTGGCTTAATCCACTTCGATACATCGAAGGATGCAAATTGGCTCAATCTGACCTAGTCAGGATCACCACCGATGCCAGCGCTCTAGGCTGGGGGACACACATGGAGACCTCTGCACACAGGGGAAATGGAGTTCCAAAACACGAAATCCCCAACGTTCTTCTCGCTAGATCCCACGGATGGCAACAGCGGAGTAGATGCCTTCAGTCAGAGCTGGGGACGGCAACTGTTATGCATTCCCTCCTACTGCCTTAACTTTGTATCTGCTTCCTCCGCAGCACTGTCTGCATTTATGTCAATTTTAAATCACCAGTATTCCCTCTCCCAGAACCCCATCATACCCCATTGTCATTTATTTATTTTTGCTACTTTCATAACCCTTAATATTGCATCTAGCCCAGTGGCCACTCTCTCCACTTTCCCCTTTTTTCTTTTTCCCTTTTCCTTCATTTTCTGTTTATTCATTTCCGTTCCTATTCTCCGTGACTCTGACCACATGACTTCCCCCTCCCTTTTTCTCATTGGACACTACCCTCCTCTTACGTCACCCTATCGAGCTTATCCTTCCTCTATAATAGGCGTCTACACACTTCTACACACTTCCACCCTTATATCATGCTGAAAAAGGAGCGCGACTTGCCAGGACATTGCAAGCCCGCGCGCTCACAAAACGCGTCCATCTTTGATGACGTCACTCCCTGCTATCCAGCCACATGTGCGTTCCAAGCCTCGCTCTTCAACACTCCACAAGATTGCTGTCTCCGGAAGCCGGCCTGTCCACCTATAGAGACACTCCTGCCTTCTACTGCTGAGCTGGAAACCTGTGACCTGCAGCAGCTGGTCGTCATCCTGACATTTTTTTATACGCCTGTATTCATTCACCAAAATGTGAGTGTATTTTGTATTTACCATTAAAAAGTTGTTTCACACTACTGCACTTAGAGGCGCCTCTCTCCTTGCTTTCGAACTTCAGTACCTTTGCAAGGCACTACCGTATAGACCAGCTGTCCGACCAAGACCAGGCATTTGGTCACAAGGTGCTCCAGTCTCTACCCCCACCCTAGTACAGCGGGGATCGAAATTTTGGGCACCCCAGGTAAAAATGTGTATTAATGAGCATAACGAAGCCAAGGAAAGATGGAAAAATCTCCAAATGGCATCAAATTACAGATTAGACATTCTTATAATATGTCAAAAAAAGTTTGATTTTATTTCCATCATTTACACTTTCAAAATTACAGAAAAAAAAAAATGGCGTCTGCAAAAGTTTGGGCACCCTGCAGAGTTAATATCTTGTACTGCCCCCTTTGGCAAGTATCACAGCTTGTAAACGCTTTTTGTAGCCAGCCAAGAGTCTTTCAATTCTTGTTTTGAGGTATCTTTGCCCATTCTTCCTTACAAAATTCTTCCAGTTCTTTGAGATTTCTGGGCTGTCTGTCACGCACTGCTCTTTTAAGGTCTATCCATAGGTTTTCAATAATCTTGAGGTCAGGAGATTGTGAAGGCAATGGCAAAACCTTCAGTTTACGCCTCCTTGATGTAATCCCCCGTGGATTTTGAGGTGTGTTTAGGATCATTATCCATTTGTAGAAGCCATCCTCTCTTTAACTTCAGCTTTTTCACAGATGGCATTAAGTTACCATCCAAAATTTGCTGGAATTTTATTGAATCCATTTTTCCTTCTACTCGTGAAATGTTCCCTGTGCCACTGGCTGCAATACAACCCCAAAGCATGATTGATCCACCCCCATGCTTAACAGTTGGACATAGGTTCTTTTCATAAAATTCTGTGCCCTTTCTTCTCCAAACGTACCTTTGCTCATTCCGGCCAAAAAGTTATATTTTAACCTCATCGGTCCACAGAACTTGTTTCCAAAATGCCTCAGGCTTGTCTATATGTTCATTTGCAAAGTTCAAACGCTGATTTTTGTGGTGAGGACATAGAAGAGGTTTTCTTCTGATGACTCTTCCATGAAGACCATATTTGTACAAGTATCTCTTTATAGTGGAATAGTGTACCACAACTCCAGTGTCTGCCAGATCTTTCTGGAGGGATCGTGCAGTCAAACATGGGTTTTGAATTGCTTTTCTCACAATCCTGCGAGCTGTTCTGTCTGATTTTTTTTTTTGGTCTTCCAGATCTTGCTTTAACTTCCACTGTTCCTGATGACTGTCATTTCTTAATTACATTCCGAACAGAGGATATTGACATCTGAAAACGCTTTGCTATCTTCTTATAGCCTTCTCCAGCTTTGTGAGCGTCAACTATTTTCCGTTTCAGTTTTCTAGACAACTGCTTAGAAGAACCCATGGTGCTGATTGTTGGGGCAAGGTCAGATGAGTCTGGCCATTTAAAACCTTTGAGATTGACATCACCTGGTCTTCCCAGACGATGATTGAGAACAATCCATGACACTGGCAGGTCTCAGATTTGCAAAGGGGGCAGTGCATGCTATGAATTCTGTAGGGTGCCCAAACTTTTGCAGATGCCATTTTTTTCTTTTCTGTAATTTTGAAAGTGTAAATGATGGAAATAAAATCAAATTTTTTTGACATATTATAAGAATGTCTAATCTGTAATTTGATGCCATTTGGAGATTTTTCCATCTTTCCTTGGCTTTGTTATGCACATTAATACACATTTTTACCTGGGGTGCCCAAACTTTGGATCCCCACTGTAAGTATTGCTTGATACATCCTCTCGGATGCTGCCCTGGAAGACGATTCGAGAAAACCAAGTTAGGTACCTGGTAACTCTCTTTTTTTTCTAAGAAGTCTTCCAAGGCAGCACTAGTTCCCACCCTTAAACAACAAATACCAGAAACAGAGGGGGAGCTTCAAGCTTACTGTGACTTCCTTCGGTACTTTAATACAACTGAGGCACGCAGGTAAGATTGTGAAATTTATAATGGTGGACTAATGTGTTTGCTGTTTCAGGGAGGAGGAGCCTATCTTTCAGATGCTGCCCTGGAAGATTTCTTAGTTACCAGGTACCCAACTGTTTTTTTTTTTTTTTGACATTTTATTGTCCAATCAAGTTTTGAACTCATTTGTTTTAGTACACGCCTGATGAACGTCTTGTGTGCATTCCTCAAAGTTGTAGCTTCCTGTATAGATCCCACATTATGCTGCAAAAATTATTTCAGCAGTTTATGAAGATTTTCAGCATAAGGGGATGATCGAAGTACAAACATGTTGGCTCGCCAAATTTTAGGGATAGTAGAACGGGAGTTCACGTTGAGAGATATGCAGATGGGAGCATGGTCTGACTGAGAGGGTGGAGATAACAGAGAGCTGCTCATATTTTAAAGTAGCCATTTGTCTTCCAGAAATGAGTAAATACTCAAAATAGGAGTTGTTGCTGAAAATAAAGTATTATCGCGTTCCAGTGGGTGGTGACACCTCCAAACATCAGAGATCGTTGGTGTTAATGAATTTAGACATGGGAGATTGCATCCTCAAGTGTGAAGACTAAGAATCTAGCTGGTGATCAGGAACAATGGTGAAGTCCCCGCATTAGTAGAACATGACCTTTTTTGGATGCGTCTAGTTCGCTTTATGAGTTTATTCAGGAAGTGCATTTGTCGGGAATTGGGGGGCATAGAGAGAGACCAATGTATAAGTGACCGTATCAATTGTGCGAACTAGAATGATGTAGCGGCCATTGGGATCTAGACTACAGTCCAGGAGATAAAAGGCAATTGTATCGCGTATGGCAATAAGCATGCCACCTCTTTTTTTTTCCTCTGAGCTGTTTGCCATGAAAATAAAGGGGAAAGGCTTTGCGTGTGCAACGCAAAGCTGCCGTGCTTTGGAAATATGCAAATATGATCTCACAGCCCTGCTCTAAGGCGGTTTTCCACAGCGAGGCCCATTTGGCTGAGTTCTTTAAACCCTTGGTGTTAGAGGATTTTAAGTCCCAGACAGTTGAGGACCTTTGCCAGTGCTTAAGGAATTGGGTTGTCTTGAGATATAAAGAATGACATCCGCTAGCACAGTTGATCTGAGACAAATTCCTACTTGTTCAACAGATGTGGTAGGTGGTGCATTCCATAGTGAAACCTAAAAAAGTTAAGAAAATCCATAAGAAACTGTCTTGTTTGTTTTGTTCAACTTCAAAGACCGCGCGAATGCTGTCAGTTTCTAAGGGCACCGATCGTCCTGTTTTTTGCACATCGCCACTGTGTTCCTGCGTGTGCCAGGCGGAGGTGATGCGGGCTTTAGACGGATCCCCCGATCGTTGCTGGTAGCCCTGTTCGCTCCAAAATTTGACTCCTATGCTGCCATCCGGTGCACTGCTGGCCACCCCCCCCCACTTTTTTTTTTTAGAATGCAAACCGAGCAGTACAATGTGACCAATCGAATTTGAATGAAAGCCAATGTGTACAACTGACATGTGATCACAGTGAGAAGGAGGAACTGCCCTGGGAGAGAGTAGACCGGCTCTGATTCTTGCGTTATGCTGACAGACACTCAGCCTGACTCAAATGTTCAGCTTCCTGTCTGTTAAATCTCATAGTTGGATCCTTAAGGCAAGAGTGCCTTTTTTAACAAGTGTATTTTACTCGGTTAAATACCAATTATACGGTGAGCACTATTTTGTTCCTTTTGTCTTTTTCCTGAGTTTGCCTAATGCCCCGTACACACGCTCGGAATTTCCAACGGGAAAACTTCCTTTCGGAAATTACGACAAAGTCAGATGGAGCATACACATGGTTGGAATTTCCGACCAAAAGGTCCCATCGGACTTTTTCTGTCGGAAACTCCGACAGTGTGCACGGGGCATAAGTGGTTTTATCATGGAAGCTTCAACATCTTTACCACCATTGGAGGAGAGAGAGCCTTTATCCTGGCTCTAAAAGGGTATGTCTGCAAGTTCTTATTGCTGAAAGGTCATTTTCTTTAAGGTGAGAGTATTCCCATACGTGTTTTGGTGGGACTTGCAGGATTACAAATATTCAAGTTTGCTTTAGCACTTGTGGAAGACACAATATGATTTATAATTGTTTTGAGTAAGGGAGGGTTATAACCCCTGTCAAATTTTTATTTTTTTTGCCATCTGTGTCCCAGAGATTTCCCTTCACTTCCTGTCCCATAGCTAAATTGGAAGTGAGAGGAAATGCCTGCAAATTAAGAGAATTTAGTGGCGACCCCCAGGTCACCAGAACTAGTGTCCCCATTGGAAGATTTCCCATCTTTCTTTTTTGGGGACAACCCAAAATGTAGGAATTTCTTTTACTTTGTCTTTCAATGATAATGGTAAACAGGACAAATAGAGAGGGTGAATCTACTTAACAGGGGCACAGACAGTAATTAAAACTGACAGGCGTTCTAATCCCTCCCCACTCTATCGAAAACAAAAAAAGTTTTGCCTTAGTTATACTTTCTTTCGCTGATTAATAGATACGTTTGAACACTTTAAGGTTTATATGAAATTTGGACATAAGATTCTTGGACACGTTTGAACGCAGCTATTATAAAAAAAAAAAGTCACTTCCAGGGTTAATAGGTCTTCCAAGGTGTGGCGTAACAGATGTCAGATAAAATGGTGGTGTAAAGGGTATATATGGTATCCCAAAACTAGGTGGATGCTGCCTTCCTTTCGGATTACCCCATCTGAGGAATTACAAGAAAAACAGAAATGGAAGGCGCGCACACCTAGTGCATTACCAGAGATAATTTAATAATAATAAATTTTTGTATAAAAGTGGGTACTCACAAAATGCAACTGACAAAAGGCCATAAACACAGTGCATGGACATGCACAGAACACGGGGTACCACTAACGCGTTTCGGGGGCGCACCCTTTAACTCAGAGCTAGGCTAATCTCACACACCATGGGCAAGCGCTTTTATGGGGAATGGTGGAATTGAAAATTGTGTGTCAAAAAGAGCCACGCCCTCAAAGGGTTGGTAAAAAAATTGTTGCACTAATGTAAAAACAACATAATCCATATCAAAAACCGTTATAAAAAAAAAATACTCCATCATAAATGAACAAATTTATAAAAAATAATTCATTCAAATTCATGATATAGTGCACATTCATTTATATTTAGTCAGATGAATACAGGTGTAGGAACACATAAGCAAAAAAGGAATGCAGGATTGATAAATGGGTCAATCCATGGCTCACCTCCTACATGGCTCACCTCCTACATGGCTCACCTCCTACTTTTCAAAGATTTTTTTTTTTTCAAAAATTTATTAAAAAATAAAAGATTCTCTGACAGAACGAAACCTCTCGGAAATAGCAAGTTAATAAAAAAGAAATAAAAAATGTAATTAAATTTGATAAATAAAAAAATTATTGTGAAGAATTTTGCACAACAATAATGATTCCCTAATTTTTAACAATTATTTTTTATTTTTTTTTATTAAATGAAATTTTTATCGTGAAGAATTTTGCACTCCCTAGCTTGCACACATGCACAGACACTTATCTTTATGTAACTCATAAATCTGCACTACTGATAGTAGTGATTTACACTCTAAGGCCTCATGCCCACGGGCGTTTTTTCAGCCGCGTTTTTTAGCGTTTTTTACAGCTTAAAAACGCCTGTCCATGTTAGTCTATAGCTTCATGCCCACCTAGGCGTTTTTGAGCTGTAAAGAGCATAGGCGTTTGTAAGCTGTAAAAAAAAAAACCAGGACCAGTGCGTTCCTCAGCGTCAGAATTAGGCAGGAAAAAACGCGAGCGTCAAAAACGCGCACTAACGCGCGGTCGCGTTTTTAGCTCCGACGTTTTTTTTTTTTTTTTTTAAATATTTACAATAACATGGACAGGCGTTTTTAAGCTGCAAAAAACGCAGCTGTAAAAACGCCAGTGGGCATGAGGCCTAAATCTTACCACTTTAGGCTTCTGGATCTCCTTAACCTTTACCTTTAAATAAGGGTCACAAAGCCCGAGTGGCTTCTTGGCTTTATTGCTCACACAAATGCTGCTAGCTATTAACTCTTGCAGTCCAATTAGCTACCCTATATAGGCAAGATCTTTCTACAATGCACTTATCTTGTTCATCTGTTGGTCAGTATAGCTTTCACATTAATGTCTTTGCATTTTTCACTTTCACACAGGAAAGCCCTATTTTGAGTCTATTTAAGGTGGAGTTTCCACCAAAAATACAAAATCGCATTATTGTGCATATAATAGCCTAAAAAAAAACATTTGAAAAAAACATTTTTTTTTTAACTCGCCTAGAAGTACCTGTTGTTATGCGGTCCCACAAAATCTGCCTTCTGAATCATTTTCCAGGATGCAGTGCGCTTCCCCTATGGCTAGAATCAGGTCTTTTTTATTTTTTCAGAGAAAAGGTGCAGGAATTCCTCCCTTCCAAGCCACCCTTGACTCCACCCCCTACCCACCTCCGAGCACCGTTCCTTCGTTCCACCCCTTACCCACATCCCATTACCCAACCACCCCTTTTAGAGAATACAGAAACAACTATAATTTTGTGGTGCCAAGTATTTTGTATGGAATTTGTTAATAACAAGAAAGGCAGTAAAATAGATCTGGCAAAAATGGACACCCCAGCGACTATAGATCCACCCTAGCAACAATGGACTCCCAACAGTCGCCCTCCAGCAGCCAGCAGATCCCTCACAGCAAAAATTGACCCCCTGCAACATAAGACCCACCCCCAGCAACAATAGATCCCCCACCAGCAACAATAGACCCCTCTGCCAAAATTAGATCCCCTCCAACAATAGATTCCCCTGTAGCCAGCATCAATAGACCCTCCAGCAGCCAGCAACAAAGACCCCTCCCTCAACAGTGCAGCCCTCCTAGCAACGACTGACCCCCCCAGCAACAGAAGATCTCCCAGCAACAATAAACCCCCTTCCTTCGCAAAAATAGATCCCCTCCAGCAACAATATATCCCCCAGCAGCCAGCAACAATAGACTCTCCAGCACACCCCAGTACCTCTTTCCATTACATACATTCAATTCAGGAGGTGCCAGAACTGCGTTCCCCCGCATTCCTGCTGAAAAAAAGCCCTGGCTAGAATTACTTGTCAATACAATCCAGGAAGTAAATGCTTGTGGGCTTCACATGCCCACAAGCAAAATGAAAACTAAAGCAAAGATTTTAAAGTCTCTTTATGCAGTAACTCGGCAGATCGGCGGCTGTTTTTAAAATAGTAAGCCATCTTGTATGTACCACTGTATTGAATGCTGAAGTGCAGGTTTAAAATGTATTCCCTGCTGTGCTATTTGTGTTCTGACAGGAGAACACAACGCCCCCCGCCAGAACACTCCGGTTGGCACTCGCCATTGGCTGAGAGCGCTGACTAGGAGTCAGTCGGTAGACTGTTAAAGGTCATGACCCTTCGACACAAGCCGGCCCGGCTACCATACATGGGCCGAATGTCGGCCGGTTTCTATTGAACTGCCTGATGTCGCCCGACAGTCGACCTGAGTGTACTACTAGGCTTTAGCCTTAAACATTATGCCAGCAGATGTTTTAGGCCAAAAGGCATTATTTGTCACACCTACTTAAACAATATACCAGCACCTTTGTTAGGTGTGACAAATAATGCATAGGTTTATTTCTGGGGTGTGTGTAATATAGTGTTACCCATGATTTTTTATGTTGGACTTTTTTATGATTATATTCGTCACATTAATATTATAAATTTTTCATACATCATGGGGCACAGTCAGGCTAATCATTAACTGCTGGGTTATACTTCATCAGGTGAATGGACACTGGGAGACCAAAAGGTCTTTAGACAGGAAGTGATCGCCTATGTAACCCCTCCCATACAGGAAGTTACTTCAGTTTTTTTACCAGTGTCTGCAAGGTGGATGACACGGTTCGTTTGAGCTCTCTAAACTCCAGGTCTCTAGTCCCACAAATGGTTCCAAAATTAATCAAGGGATTGACCGATCGGATCTATTTGACACGGGCTTTTATGCTTAGATAAATGGTACCCGAGCCTCGCAAAGAAGACTCAAGGTTCTGCAAGGTTTTTCCTGTAATGCGGCCTCCGGGCGCTGAACCCTGCGGAGTTGAACTCCTGGACACTACAGTGCTAAGGCATTTCCTGCAGGGTGCTGTACAGGTCCAAAGGAGTGGACCCTAAACATGAAAAGGGTACCCAGTCCTTGAAGGTCCCAAGTCCCATGAAGGTTGAAGATTGGGCCCTTTGTTTCTAAGTAGCCCTGCGCCTTGACGGTTGAGTGAAACCCCTTTTATTATTGTGGGGTGTCACAGTGATTGTAACCGTCAAGCTAGCTAAAGGCTGGACACCTGTTTGTGGTGACCATACAGTGGAGTTTTTGGGCTAGCTGTGGGTGTTTGCAAAGTGTACCTTTTTTTTTTGCTTGCGTCTGTCTGCTTTTTACCTGTATATTGGCGCTCAATCGTTCGTGGTGCACGTGCATTCGTAGATGCGCCGCTGGACTTGGCAGTTTGTTTGGCGGCCATGGCACACGCAGCTTCGCTGCACATGCGCGGTAGCCTTAACTGGGCGCACAAAGATTTGCATCATACGCGAATGCAGTCACGCCCGTCCGCCGGGTCCGCGCACGTGCTTGCACACAAACGTTCCGGCGTACACACAGCTTATTTAAGCTGTGTAGGCCAAGCATGCGGTGCTTCCAAAAGGCAGCTGTGGGACACAGAGCGGACTCTGAGCAGACACTTGCAGCGGTTCATTTCTCTTTACCCGGGTCACGTGAGTCACCAGGTGTTGCTTAGCAGGCTATGGTGCTTAGCTTGGTTGTTGCGTAGGGGCTTGGTGAGCCCTATTAAAGGGTCTCTCTTCTGAGGTGTGTTTAAATCTACACCCATGTACTTCTTTTGTGACTAGTAAATGTCTTCAAAAAAGAGGAGCGGGACTAACGCTACAGGGAAGGGCACACCTATGTCATTAGTAGTTCCTGATGAACCTAGTAGTTTCCCTAGTGTTGTATCCCCTGAAAGACCATAGACTTCCGGGCAATCTGAGCTGTCCTTAGCCCTAGCCGGGTTAGAGCACAGGATTGCTGGCATGATTGCCTCCATCCTGCAGGGTAGCAAGAAGCGTGACAGATTCCCCTCCCTGGAGCCTCCATGTCTGGAGCAGAAATGGGTTGAGGATGGGGAAGTGCTAAAAAGCTCGGGATTCAGTGGAGTGCCCGGCAGATGAGTCTGCTTCCGAGCAAACTGGACAAAAGGAGATCCAGTTGTTTGCCTCTCATTCGCAGAGGCTTTCCTCCTGACTGACCAAAATGATTCATTCTGCCTTTTAAGTTGCCTCTTAAAAATGCAGAGGAGACTAAGCCCCCCCCTGGTCCTCTTGGGATCCCTGAGGCCTCTTCAGCCTGCATAGGCTTTCCCCCTACACCCCCTGCTGGAACAAGCGGTGTATACTGATTGGGAATATCCTGACAGGATTTTTGTTCCTCTTAAAAGGTTTTCCCTTTTTATATCCCATGGATCAAAGGTTCGTTAGGAATTGGAGCATGCCAGCCGTAGATGGCAGCAGTCTCTTCCTTAAACAAGAACATAAAGGGACACTAAAGGTTCCGTTTTTTTTTTTTTTTAAATCACAAACATGTCATATTTATCTCCACTGTGCAGTTCTTTTTGCACAGAGTGGCCCCGAACGTCCTCTTCTGGGGTCCCTCGGCGGCTGTCTTGGCTCCTTCCCGCAAGATCTAACCCTCTCTGGGAAGCTCTCTTCTGAGGGGGTTACCTTGTGGGCACGCTCCCGTGTTAGAACACTCGGCCCTGCCCTCCGGCGGCCTCGTCACTGGATTTGATTTTCAGAAGCGGGAGCCAATGGCTGTGCTGCTATCAATCTATCCAATGAGGCGCCGATTAGCCATGGAGAGAACGACGTGGGATTGCGCCCACGGAGATTCGGGGCTCAGGTAAGTAAAATGGGGGCTCGGGGGGGGGGGGGGGGGCGAGAGTGCAAGGTGTTTTTTTCACCTTAATGCATAGAATGCATTAAGGTGAAAAAACACAAAGCTTTACAACCCCTTTAACTTATCCAGTGGATAATGCATGGGGCTTGAAAGACCCTGTTGACAAGAAATTGGAGTCCTTATTAGAGCTTTCTTTTTCTTTGGCCAGTTAAGCTATTTAGCCAGTCTGTAAAGGATCAGGTTAAACGGCCTGAGAGGCCTAATCAGGAGGATGATCTGCCTGAAAGTAAGACAGATATTCCTTGAGCACTGTGTTTTGCTGTTGACGCCTTAAGGATTCAATACAGCAGGTTTCTCATTTGGCTCTTTTGTCATATGCACAGACTTTTATGGCTTAAGACCTCAGCCGAGCTTCCTTGTAATAAAAGTAATTGGCAGGTTTCCCTTTTCATGGGGAACGGTCCTTGGTGATCATTTGGACGAATATATCCAAAAGATTTCCAGAGGGAAGAGTTCTCTACTTCCTGTGAAGAAAAGCACTAGACGTCCCTCGTTTAAAACCTGAGGGGACCCATTTCCTCAAATGTCTGTGTCAAGGCGGTTCTGCCGCAGACAGGGCGCTAGGGCCAGGGGCAAGCCGCAAAGCCAGGGCCAGAAAAAGCCCTGGGTCCAAAATTCTAAACGCAGAACCAAGCCCTCCTTTTGAGGAGACGCCCCCACTCTTGGGTGGAGGGAAGGCTGCTGCACTTTTCGAACATTTGGAGAACAATAATTCAGAACGAGTGGGTCACCTCAATTATATCCCGCGATAATAAGCTGGAGTTGCGGAGGGTTCCCCCTCAGGTTTTTAAGATCCAGCGTTCCCCTGGATCTTCCAAAAATATTTTTTTGCTTCAGGCACTGCATCATTTAGTGCATCAAGGAATGATTGTACAGGTTCCTGTATGCGAAGGATCGAACCTGTTTTACGGTTAAAAACCAAACGGGGTCACAGGGCCCATTTCTGGATCTAAGATCCCTGAACAAGTATCTACTAATCCAGTCCTTTCTAAGTGGAGTTTGTCCGCTCAATTGTAGCCTCGTACCAGATGGAAGACTTCTTAGCCTCCATCGATTATAAAGGATGCGTATTTACACGTATCTATCTTTCAGCCTCATCAGAGGTTCGTCCGACTTGCAGTAGAGGAACGTTATTTTCAGTTTGTGGCTCTACCCTTTGGGCTTGCTACAGCTCCCCGGTGTTCACAAAGGTCCTAGCACCAGTACTGGGTCTTTTAAGGCCCCAAGGGATCTTGGTGCTTGGGTATCTGGGCGACCTCCTGCTCAGAAATCACTCAATACAGGCTCTAGAACGGAGCATACCATGTACAGTGTGGTTTTTGGAAAGCTTAGGCTGGATCATAAATACCGAAAAAGGTCAACCTTGAGACCAGCTCAAGGTCTACAATATTTAGGGCTGATCCTGGATACGGTCCAAGCAAGAGTATTCTTGCCACCAGGAGGGATATGTGCCCTGAAGAATCAAGTGCATCAGATAAGGGGCACCAGACAACCCTCCATTCCGCTCTGTATGAGTCTAAAAGGGAGGATGGTATCCTCCTTTGAGGCGGTGCCCTATGCCCAGTTCCATTCCAGGCCTTTACAACAAGACATCTTGTTAGCTTGGAAAACAGGTCAAGAACAGAACAGATCCTGTCCATCAACATCCTGGAATTATGGGCAGTACGACTGGCCCTACGGTCATGGACGGTGGAGCTTCAGGCCTGCCCTATCAAGGTTCAGTCCGACAATGCCACCGCAGTGGCCTATATAAACCACCAAGGCGGTACCAGGAGTCGTTAAGCTCTGAAGGAGGTGAACCACATACTACCCTGGGCAGAGGGACATGTGCCAATTATATCGGCAGTCCATATCACGGGAGTAGAGAACTGGAAGGCAGATTATCTCAGCAAATCTGCCAAGGTGAATGGCCCCTACACCCAGGGGTGTTCCAGGGAACTTTCCAGTGTTGGGTGGCCAGAGGTCGACCTACTGGCATCCAGGTTCAACAACAAGCTACAGCAGTTTGTATCTCGAACAAGAGATCCTCTGACAATCGGAGCAGATGCTCTGGTAGTTCCATGGAGCCACACTCCCTGGTTTATGCTTTCCCTCCGGTCCCTCTCTCTCCACATTTGTTGTGCAGGATTTGGAAAGACGGGGTTCCAGACATTCTGGTGGCACCAGCCTGGCCCAGAAGGCCCTGGTTCCTGGAGATTGAGAGACTGACGATAGACGGGCCATGGACACTTCCACGTCGCCCCCGATCTAAAAATGTCTCCAGGTTTTATATTCCACCCCAATTTACAGTCTCTAAATTTGACAGCATGGCTATTGAAACTAGGGTGTTAAAGGACCGTGGCATCTCGGGACCAGTGGTGTCTACTCTAGAGAATGCTAGAAAAGCTGTCATTAGGAAGATCTATTATAAAGCCTCCCATTCACTGATCCGAACCTTTATGCAGGGGGTGTCTTTGGGACTTAAACTTGGTGCTGTCTGTGTTACAGAAGCAATATTTTGAACCTATTAAGGAAATTCTATTAGTCTTGCTGTCACACAAGCTATCCTTCCTGATGGCTATAATCTCAGGTAGAGGGGTGTCGGAGTTGGCAGCCCTTTCACACAGGGAACCATACTTGATCCTTCACCACGACAGTCGTGTTACGACCTGTTCCATCATTTTTGCCAAAGGTTGTGTCAGCCTTTCATTTAAATCAGGACATTATCTTGCCGCCTTTTTTCTCTTTCAGCAGAAGAGAGGCTGCATTCTTTGGACGTTGTCTGGGCAGTCAAGGTTTATTGGTCTAGATATGCGGAGATCCGAGAAACAGTCTTTTTTTATTTATTTTTTTTGCTTTACCAAAAGGACCCAAGAAGGTGTCCGTCAATTGGTCATTCAGGCCTACAGTCTGAAACATAAAGCTCCTCCCTTTAGGATGAGAGCTCATTCTACCAGGGGTGTAGGAACCTCCTGGGCTTTTCGCCATCAGTTATCTGGCTCAGATTTGTAAGGCTGCTACCTGGTCTTCAGTGTATACGTTCACAAAATGTTATCAAGTGAAGGTTCGAGCAGCCAAGGATTCGGATTTCGGCCGCAGTGTACTGCGGGCTGCCATATAAAGTCTGGCTATTGTTTGGCAGGGTGTCTCCCTCTCCTCAAGGCTATTGCTCTGGGAGGTCCCAGCAGGTAATGAATATTAGCCTTACTCTGTGTCCCATGATGTATGAAAAAGAGAAAATAGTTTTTTTACATCGTACTTGCCCGTAAAATCCTTTTTCTTTGAGTACATCATGGGACAGAGATCCCTCCCCTCCTTTTTGAGGATTCAGTGCTTGCTACAAAACTGAAGTAACTTACTGTATGGGAGGGGTTATGTAGGGGTTATGTAGGGGATCACTTCCTGTCTAAAGACCTTGGTCTATTAGTGTCCATTCACCTGATGATGAAGTATAACCCATATAACCCAGCAGGTAATGAATATTAGCCTGACTCTGTGTCCTAAGATGTACTCAAAGAAAAGGATTTTACAGGTAAGTATGACGAAAAAATCCTATTGTGTTCTGCTGCAGACATGAAGGGGGAGTTTCTGTTCCCCCGAAATGCCTTTTTTTTGGGGGGGGGGTTGCATAAACCAGTACATTAGTTTGGACTAGAATATATGGTCTGGTGCACCTTCTATTGTTGCACATTTGATTCTGTTGACCTCTAAAGGAGCAGGTTTCTGCCTTATGCATTCTGTTTCAGAAATGTTTGGCTTAACTTTACCTTGTTAGAACCTTTATTCAAGGTTCAAATATTATTTTTCTTTTTATTAAATTTTAGACATATCGTACAACACTTGAAGCTGCGCTGGCACAACACCAATCCACTTCTGAGACCACATAGGGCCCAACAACAATTTACACTAACATAGTCCTACGGACTATAAAACCTGCCAAACACCCCAATCTACCATCCCCCCTCCTCCTAAACCACCGCAACTGGCGGCTTCCGTTCATCATGTGAATGGCTGGAAGAGAGTGTGACAAAAGGGAGGAAGTCGGTTTCCATTACAGTTTAGAACGTTTGTTCCTGAGAGCTAATTCCAACCAGAATTGAGGCTCCCGGCCGCCTATACGCGCTGCTACTTGACCCGCGGCTGGCTCCATACACCGCGGACCCGCCGCCATCTTGAGGCCTCCGCAACCTCCGTGCTTGAGCGCCGTGATGAGTGGACGCTCCATCCGTGGACAGCAGCAGCGGTTTCGCCGGTCAGGGAGGACAGCGGGTTTGCCGTCTGAAGTTCGGGGGTGTGCCGGTATTGCACATCCGCGGCCCGACGCCATCCTGAGACCCGACGCCATCCCGGGGCCCGAGAGGACAGCCGCATCATCGCCTCCCAGGTACACTCCTTTCCCTGTGTTTGTACCCCTAATAGTAGCGGACCGCATAGGTGCTAGTTGGAGACTGTTCTAGAGGCTTTGCCCTAGACGAAGCAGCGCTTTTCTGGACGGTGACTGTTTTAGGAAAGGCCACGGCTCCGGCCTACTCCCTGGAGGTCGGCGGCCATCTTGCTACACCCAGACTCCCAGCCAGCCCTTGATTTCAGCCTCCCCGGACACATAGCTCTCTCCTCATAAATTCTAGGGGAAGGCCCGGTATATGTGCCCCCCTCGGTCCCCTTAGTTGAATTATGTTATACCGGCAGTCAGCAATAACTTCCTACTTTTTCATGTGATTATGGGACATTGACAAACAGAAAACAAGGAAATATACCCTGGAGATATATATCTGGATTTGTGTTTTGGTTCTATCGCTGATGTATGTTACTGTCGGACAGCTCTTCTATTGAACCATGATATAATACCCAGTGGTAGCATTTATAAAATCATTGAAAAAGCATATTTAACAGAAATAAGATCAGTAAGACTGTATGTTTGATATGGACCTGAATAACTATATGTCCCATACTACGCGGTACATATGTTGTTAAGCAGATAAGACTGAGGGGTGCGCCACTCAGCATGCAGCTTTAAAGCTCCAATTATGCCAACAAAGACATCCAAAAAAAATCGCCCTGTTACTTCTAAAAAACATAGTAAAGAAACAGCGAGTAATCAAGCCGTTGCTAACTCTATACAGCGCTTCCTGGTTACCAGTGGAAACGGCCCTGACGCTTGCAGCAGTCAAACTAGATGCACGAGACGCAACGCATCTCTCGCTTCAATAGCAATCTTTGAAAGAAAAAGCTCGCCTGCATCATCTTGCTGCTCAGATCTCATGGAAGAACCGGAGTCCCCCACAGGTTCAGACATGTCGTCTCTGCTGATCGGCATTAGAAAAGAGTTAGCTGGGATGTTCCATGGACTTGAAACATCAATAAAACAGGAAATAGCGGGGGTGAGAACAGATATGGCGCATATTCTCGATAGGGTAGAGGATACAGAACAGAGACAAGATACTCATGAAACAGCTATAAGAGAACTACAAAAGACTGTCACACAGATAGCCTGTGCTCATCGTGCCTCACTATACAAGCTTGAGGACCTCGAGAATAGAAATCGCAGAAACAACTTGCGAATCAGAGGTCTGCCCGAAGCGACTGGCGATAAGGATCTGGAGCCGTCGATTACGGGTATATTTAACTCAGTGTTGGGTAATGCACCCACCGATCCACTACGCGTTGAGAGTTCATCGGGCTCTCAGGCCACGTAACATAGTCACTGAGCAACCTAGAGATGTAATATGCCGCCTACATTACTATACAGATAAGAACGCCATAATGGCCAAGATGAGGGGTATCCCCAACATTGACTTTGATGGAGCGACTCTTAATATCTTCTCGGACTTGTCCAAAGAAACCTTGGATCGCCGCAGAGTTCTTAAACCACTCTTGGAACATTTACGTTCTAATGGGATCACTTATAGATGGGGTTTTCCGGCGTGCCTCATTGCTAACAAAAATGGTCGCTTTCACACCCTCCGGTTCCCAGAGGAACTACCACAATTTCTAAAGGTCCTTAATCTTCCATCAATAGACCTCCCGAACTGGCAGTATCCGATCCCTAAGTTCTTGCATATTCAGGACTCTCATTGGCAAAAATCTCCTACTAAAAAAGGGCGCTCTTCCGCGCCAAGCACTGAACAACAACATAGATGAGTAAAGAGTGATTAGGCCTATATGCATTTTCTCTCTGACTGAGTATATCTGTAAGCTATCATGTCTAATGAAATGAGATTTAGCCGTTAAAGTTAAATGTTCTAAAAATATCTAATGTTCATGGTCTGCTGTGTATTGTTGGAGCAAAAAGTATTTTTCCGCTCACTATTTTACGCACAGCTGAATGCTGGTGGAGCATAATGCTCTTATGTTTTGTTTATACAACACGTTCCCCTTCCCTTCTTTCCTTTTGGGGTTGGGGAGAGCGGGTAGCCCTCAAGTTTTTTTATCCGTTCTCCTAAGGGAGTTCTGGATGGCTGCCCGGTCTCTCTTCCCCCACAGGGACCACCGCAGATAACTGCGTGACAAATTAAGGTTTCCCACACGTGTCCGGATGGACATCTTTGTTTATGTAAAAAAAAAAAAAAAATATTTTTTTTCAACATATACCCGTTTTTTTCCTATTATTTTTCCCCCTCCTAGGCCAGCATGCATGGATAAGTAGGCTTAAGGGTCACGCTTTACTGTGATAATGACCACACTTAAAGTCACCTCCTATGATGTAAGGGGTTTAAACGTTGCGGCTAAACGACATCAGGTCACCTGTGAATTACGGAAATTGGCTTCTTCTATTGTGTATCTTCAGGAAACACGTTTAACCCATACTACACAGGTCAAATTGAACTCGGTATATTTTCCCCAGTGGTACTATAGCCTTTCAGAAATAAATAAGGCGAAGGGTGTGGCCATTGGTTTTAGTGGTAGTGTACCCTTTCGTTTTTCAGATATGCAAGCGGATGACCATGGCCGTTTTCTTTTTTTAAAGGGTTTCTTAGGTACCTTAGCAAACATATATTGCCCGAACCAAAACCAATCTACCTTTTTCTCTCAAATTCTTACTGATTTATCACACTTTGCCGATGGATTAATCGTACTGTCAGGGGACATAAATATGTCTCTAGATCCTGTTTTTGACACATCCCATGGTCGTTCTAATATCTCTTTTAAGCGTCTGTCTTTTGTTAAGAGACTTATAGACTGGCAATTGATAGACGTATGGCGTATCCTACATCCAAAAGAAAAAGATTTCTCCCACTTTTCGAAGACTCATCAGTCTTATTCCCGAATAGATAATATTTTTTTAGATCACTATCACCTCCCACTATTAAAATCTGCGGATATAGGCACAGCGACATTATCAGATCATGCACCTGTGTCGATGACAATGACCATGACCACTTTACCTCAGCGCTCCAATAATTGGAAACTCAATGATTCTCTTCTTTCTAATGTAACAGAGGTTTCAATGTTTGCCTCTCATATATCGCAATATTTTAGAGACAACAAACCACCTGAGACATCCCCTGCTATCATATGGGAAGCTCACAAGGCAACTATGAGAGGCCGATTCATAGAACTTGGGGCAAGGAAGAAAAGAGAGCATGGTCAACAACTTGAGCAGGTCCTTCATCAAATAACTGAACTCGATAAACAACACAAACTCACTTTACACATATCCCATTTAGAAGCTCTTACGCTGAAACGAGAAGAACTAAAAAATCTGCTTAATCTAGACACAGCTCGGAAATTCCAACGTTATTCGCAAAAACTGAGTGGGGGGATAAACCTAGCAGACAACTAGCAAGATCCCTTAAAGAAAAACAGACTAGATCATTTATCCCTAAAATAAAACTATCTAATGGAAACTTAGTCCATGCGACTCCTCATATTGCTAAAGCTTTTAGGGATTATTATGCAGATCTTTATAAAGTGCAGTGTGATTCTCCGTCTGACTGTGAAGGAGAGACGTAGCCTCATGTTAGCATACTTAAAAGAAGCGAATTTGCCTAAACTTCCAAATTCATCCCTCAGAGAACTTGAATCTGAACTTTCGGTGTAGGAGTTTCAGGCAGCTCTGAAATCTTCACCGATAGGTAAGGCCCCGGGACCGGACGGTTACACTATCTGATACTACAAAACATTTAGCAATGTTCTCCTTGCCCCAGCTTACTGCCTATGCTAACTCAATCTCACAGATCTCGGGACTACGCCCAGAATCTCTTACAGCTCACATTTCAGTTATTCTTAAAGCAGACAAGTACTCTACTCAATGCAGTAGCTACAGGCCAATTTCCCTAATGAATGTTATCAAATTATATTCAAAGGTAATGGCTAACAGACTACTCCCTCTTATACCCAGTTGGATTTCTACGGATCAGACGGGCTTTATCCCACATAGAGAAGCCAAGGATAATTCTCTCCGGGCGATATCTCTCATACAACACGCTCAAAGGTCGTCCCAGTCCACCCTATTTGTATCCACAGATGTAGAAAAAGCGTTTGATAGGGTGGACCGGGATTACTTAAAAATGACCCTTCGACATTTTGGGTTGGGACCCAAGATGTTCTATCATATCACCTCCCTTTATTCTAATCCCACGGCATAAATCCGCATAAACGGCACTTTGAGTGAGTCATTTCAACTATTCAATGGGACTAGACAGGGCTGCCCCCTTTCTCCCCTCTTATTTGCCCTTACCCTTGAACCCTTTCTGGCAACTATAAGACATAATATAAATATACATGGGATTCAAGTAGGTAATAAAACTCACAAATATGCGGCATATGCGGATGATATTTTATTTTTTATTCAGCAGCCCCGTATCTCGCTTCCTAATTTAATGACCGCTTTTTCTACTTTTCAGACACTTTCTAATTTTAAAATTAACCTTTCTAAGTCCGAAATTTTAAATATCAACCTACCAGGAAGGGAGGTGGAAAGTTTAAAACCCCTCTTCCCTTTTAGATGGGTTCAACGTAATATGAAATATTTGGGAGTGAGTCTTACACCTCACACTCAGTCTCTTTTTAAATATAACTATGTCCCATTATTGAATAACATTAGAAAGGATCTACAAAAGTGGAATACGCTGACACACTCATGGCTGGGTAAAGTAAGCATAGTTAAAATAAACATTCTGCCTAGAGTCCTCTTTTTTTCAAATGATCCCATTGGGTGTACCTATAGTTTTTTTTTTTCCCTATTACAGACCATGGTCTCCCGCTTCATCTGGAAGAACAGCCACCCCAGAGTATCCAAGGAAGTGTTATTCCGCTCCAAGGATGCTGGGGGACTGGCCCTTCCAAACTTTAAGACTTATTATAATGCTGTCATTCTATCTAGAATTGCCGAGTGGAGATATGCCGCTAATTCCAAACTCTGGGTGAGCTTAGAATATGCTCTTAGTAACACAGACCTAGCAACTATACCCTGGTTACCACGTATACACAGACACCTTGCTCCAAGTACCTCTATATTAACCACTTCCACTCTTGATGTATGGGATGCCTTACATAGGAAGATTTCATGGTCATATGCTTCTCCTTTGCTACCACTTTTGGACCACAATTATTTATTACCTGGTCTATTAGACCCGGGATATAGGACGTGGTCGCCAGAAGGACCTCTTTTATTACATCAGGTTCTGCGAGCAAATACTCTTAAGCCTCTTAAGGAAATTCTCAGCCTCAAGCCGATTACGTTCCTGGACAAAATGGAGATATAACCAGTTGCAGGGCTTCCTTAGAACCTTGCCTCAACCGCTCAAAGGGATACAGGACTTAAACCTGTATTGAGGAAATCTTCAATTCAACGGAGTTACCTGAACACAGTATCTCGGTATTTTACAAATCTCTTCTCAAGCTCCAAGGAGACACTTACCCTCCCTTCTTTTCTAAGTGGGAGGCAGACCTGGAATCCAGTATCCCAGATAGCCAAAAGGACAAAGTCCTGCAGCTGACTCATATCTCTTCAATTGCATCAAAGATGGCTGAGGTCAATTACAAATTGCTAACTAGATGGCACTATACCCCATCAAAGCTTCATCAGATGTTCCCCGCCAACTCCCCACTGTGTTGGAGGAACTGCGGGAACAGAGCAACTCATATATGGTGGTCGTGCCCACTTATCCGCCCCTATTGGTCTAGCATCATTTGTATCATCCAACAAATATCCAGTATTAATCTTCCTGTTGATGCATGGACCATCCTCTTCCATGCTACTAAGGAATCTGTCAGAAAATATAAATGTTCTCTAGTTCCACACCTGCTTAACACGGCTAAAGCACTTATACCTACCCTTTGGGGCCAGCCTGAGATTCCATCCGTGAAAAAGTGGTTTCAAAAAATATCAAAGGTCCATCTCATGGAAGAAATTACTCATCGTAACAAGGACACTTTCCAACGACATACCCTAACTTGGACTCCGTGGATGGAGTTCAAGGACACCACAACCTATAGAGAGATACTTGCACAATCTCACTGAGACTCAATCTATATTTACTGAATAAGCTATTTATCTCTTAAGGTTGATCCTTTTAAGGAATAGGCCCGACAAAATCCCCAGAGTCTAACATGTACTGAGACATCCATACTACTAGATACCATGCATGCCGGCCTACCCTTCCTCTCCCCCTTTATCCCCTCCTAATTTCCCCCCCCCCTTTTTTTTTTTTTACACTTCGAGCGAGAACTTAATGAAGTTGTGATAAATCATTTATGATCAATGCACATAGAGAAGGGGGGGGGTGAATTTTTTGTGTATACATTTTTTTTTCTCCTCTCCTTTTCACATATAAGTTGGGTCACTTTTACCAATATAGCCAACTGTAAATTTATCTTTTAGTTTTTTTAAATAGTCCATTAACGGACCCTAACACCAGGTTTTTAGGTTGAAGTAGTTTTTGGAATCACCTCGCTTTAAGGGGCATCAATATTAGAGTCTCATCACATAAGATATCGGGGGGAGAATAAGGGGATCTTATTCCCCTATCCCCCCTCCCCTCCTCAATTTTCCACCCCCTCCCCCTCTTTTTTTTTTCTTCTCCTTTCTCACATATTGGTGAGGTCACTTATCCCTGTCACCTTTTATCTCTACATATATGTTTTGTCACTCCATCAACACAGCCACTTGCAAATTCATCCCTCAGTCATTTATATAGCCCATTTTTGGACTCTAATGCTTGGGGTTTTTTTTTTTGTTTTTTTGTTTTTTTTTTAGTTTGAAGACGTTTTTGGAACCACTTTTTGTCAGCCCACATTAAGTACTTTCACTTAAAAGGGCACTAACAGAGTTCTAACACATAATAAACCTTAAAATACTTAGGGGAGAAAACGAGGGACTGTATCCTCCCCTTCCCCCTCTCCCCCCCACTTCTTTTTTTTTTCTCTCTCTCCCTCTCCTTCTCCGGTGCACCCCACTCCCTCTTCTCTGCCCAGCCCTGATTCCCCTAGTCAGTATGGGGTGTGGGGTTCCAGGGCTGGGCTTTTTATATAGGAGCATAGATTATTGTTTTCATTTTTAGGTTTGTTTTTTTCTCTTTTTCTCTACGGGAAATATTGAGTCGGTATGTGTTTTATGTATTGTAAAGTGTGTTATATGTTGTTGAAAAATTAATAAAAAAAAGATATAAAAAAAACAAAAAACACCCCAACCACCAGCTTAGTCCAGTACTTGTATATTGTCCACGCTAGGAAAAAATATGCGCCAGATATTTAAATGGAAATCAACAATGAACTTTTAAAACAATTGCATTCAATAAAAATTGTAAACAGGGTGACTGGAAACACGTTGTCTGTCATTACTATATACTCTGGAAAAGTAACTAATGCCTTTGTACTGAAGAGTTGTGCAACGGATCATCATTGATCCGTGATCCGCACGGATCAATGACGTCGGATCGGCACACACGTGATCCGCGGCTCAGGTAGGGGGGGGGGGAGCATAGCGGTAAAACACACTGTAACAGCTGACATTGAAATAGCCTCCGCTCTGCTCGCACTCACACAGCCCCGCTTCCTCCTAACCCCGCGCTTGTGATAGACAGAATGTGCGCCGCAGCCAATCGCCTTCTGGCGCGTCCGGCCACGCCCCCAGCGTGGATGACTGCTGAGTGATGGATGCTGCAGGTGAGCGGCTATCCCGCGGTGAGCTGTGAGAGGAGCCGGAGACACCCCCCTCCGGGGGGGGGGGGGAAAGAGGGGTGGACGGTGCATGGCGGCAGGTGAGGCTCCATGTGTGCGAGGTCGCGTCGGTATGGAAGAATTTACCTCCCAGGGGGGATTATTTACCTCTCAAGAAGAAGGGGAGTCGAGGGCACATGACACCAGCCTGGGGGGTGAGGTGCAGCTGAAGTCCGGGGCTGCATGGAGTGTGACAGACATATGGAGGGAATGCAGAGATGGTGGAGGGGATATAGAGGTATAAACACCCACACTCAGTGTATCCCCCCTCCACCCCATCATAGGAGCCAAATGTGACCTGACTGTCCTCCACCACCTGGGGGGAGACATGCCCATGGGCTGAGGGTCAGGGGAGGAGGTGGAGGAAGAGAGGAGCATCAAGTAAAGGAGGTGAGAGGTGGAGGAAGAGGGGAGCGTCAGGTAGTGGAGGTGAGAGTGAGGCTGCAATTTGGGGCACAATGAGGCTGCAATTTTTTTTGCTGATCCGAAATATGATCCGATCCGGGACTCTGATCCGATCCGTGAGTTTTTTGATCCGTTGCACCCCTAGTACTGTATAGGCTATTAAGGCAATTAGGAACCAACCAGCCACATTATCCTACAGTGACATGAGAATTATACCAGGCTTGCCAAACCTTAACATTTTTTTCTACATCCTCTGGATACATAGGTCGCATTAAAGTAGAGCATCACAGAATTCACCAACCCCTTCCAAAAGGACAAGCTAAGGGCACCCGACTTCTTCCAATGTAAAAGTATTGCCTTCCTCACATATAATAATATATTTCTGGTACAATGTTTTTATTGATATATGAAAAGGGGGGGAAACCAGATTAATTCCCCCGCAGGGCATATGGACATGAAACATAAGATGGAAGTTCATGTAAAAATACATATTAAACATATTACAAGGGTATAGATTATAATCTGACACGACCTTCAAGCCGAGGCCATGGGTCGGTGCTTTATGCCCGAGCCTTTAATCACAGGGGCTAAGGTAGACAAGGGGTAGCGGAGCTGTCCGCAGAATGGAGAGGGGGGAAAAAAAAAGGGGGGGGACACAAAAAGACACACGTACAACAGTGGGGGGTAGGTGTAGAACAGAGCAGCGGTCAAGAGGCCCAGAAATGGGACGAGTAAGAAAGGGGGACAAAGGGTGGGAAAGGAAAAGAAAGGTCCCCCAGGCTGTAGATAGGATCATATTAAATTTGGAGTCCTAGACTAGTTGGATGTAAAGTAGGGAGTGTGTAGGACCACCACGGGGCCTACACCTTAAGAAATTTGGCATGGGAGTCATGGAAGACACTGGACATTTTTTCATGAATCATAAGGGGTTGTCAAGGTATTCTTTACTCCCAAAAATGAAACAGATGGCTTTTTCCAAGCCCTTACGCTTGTTAGTTTGGCTGCGATAAATGGGTATGTGGCTAGCTTCTGCTGGTGAGAGAAAAGGCCCAAGATCAGGCAATGGAGTAATGCAAATTTGGGGTCCTTACGGAAGGGTACGTAAATTGGGGTGGATAGTAGGCCAAAGACCCTTGACCATAATCCTACAAGACGGGGGCAAGAACACCATGTATGCAGTTCATCTCCTCGCTGACCACAACCCCGGAAGCATCCGTCATTGTATGATGGGTTTGACTTGGCGATACGTGCTGGGACCCAGTACCAGCGTATGAGAACCTTCTAGACTGCCTCCAACATGGCAGTGTTAAAAGACCACTTTGCAATCCTGGACCAGGCCTTACTCCAGTCTGCAAGATCTATGGGGGACAGGTCACATTCCCATTTAAGCACATAGGAAAGGGTAGTGGAAGTGCCGCCAGCGGTTAGTAAGGAGTAGATCGTAGAGATCGTGCCACGAGCGCCTGGGCAATGCTGGCAGGTGTGCTGAAAGGCAATCATTTGATATGGAAAGGAGCCAAGACGCCGGAGGGAAGTTATCCAGTGACGCAGCTGAATGTAACGGAAGAGTTTGGCTGGCAGAGCTTCATGGGTCTCTTGGATTGAATACCACGTGGGGAAAGCGCGGGTACCAATAAAGTGACGAACCAGTAAAAACCCATGGGCAGGCCACCACGAGAAAATGTGAGGTTGTTCCGAGCCAGGTGGAACATAGGATTATCCAAGAGATGGAGTAGCGGCAGGAATGTAGACATAAGTTTGCTCGAGTACCGTATCGAGTCCCATAATTTCAGACTGTGTATCATGAGGGGGCTAGCAGAAGGAGGTTGCGTTTTAGGGGGTAGCCACAGTAAGGCAGAGAAAGGGACCAGCGCACACTTGGGCACCTCCAGGAGAACCCATGGGGGGATGTGAGATGGAGCATGGAGAGTTGGGAAATGTGAGCTGCCTGATGTTTCGCAATGTCTGGAACACCCAGCCCGCCCCGTAACCTATGAGCATAGAGAGTAGAGCAGGAAACCCTGGGGGGGGTGCTTATGTTCCCAGATAAATGTGAGAAGTCGGTTCTGGAGTAGCCGCAGATAGAAAGCACGGACTCTGACAGGAAGAGTCCGAAAAAAGCAAAGAATCTTTAAGAGGATGTCATCTTGACTGCGTGAATACGGCCGATCCAGGATAAGGTGGGGAATTGCCAAGACGACCATGAGAGCTGTGGGTAGTAGTTGGCAACGAAAAGTGAAGCGTAAGAGGGGGTCAACTTGATGCCCAAGTAGTCCAGTGAGGAGCTTTCCCAGCGGTAAGGAAGATTGTAGATGTGAGGCTAGGGAACCTGGGAGAGTAATGTTCAGGGCAGTTGTTTTGTGTGGGTTGATTTGGAGGCCTGAAATAGCAGCAAAGCGGGTTAGAAGGGCCTGGAGGTTTGGTAGGGCGATGATATGATTGGTGAGGGTCAGGAGGGCATCGTCTGCTAACTTGTTAAATTTCATCTATAACAATCTTCTGCATAGGGGATGCCCTTGATGTTGGGGTCTGCCATAATGGCAATATCCAGCAGTTCGAGGGGAAAATACAATGAGGACCGGGGATAGAGGGCATCCTTGCCTCGTTCCCCTGGAGATGGGAATGGAAGACAAAGGGCAACCAGCATAGCAGACTGAGGCAAAGGGGGTTGAGTAGAGGGCCATCAACCACGACAGGATTGAGTCTCCAAAACCCCAACGCTGTAGCACATATCGCAAATAGTCCCATGAGAGGGTATCAAAGGTGTGTGTGTGTGTGTATTAATGTGTGTGTGTATGTATATATGTGTGTGTATATGTATGTGTGTGTGTGTGTGTGTATATATATATATATATATACAGTGCCTTGCGAAAGTATTCGGCCCCCTTGAACTTTTCATCCTTTTGCCACATTTCAGGCTTCAAACAAAGATATAAAATTTAAATTTTTTGTGACGAATCACCAACAAGTGGGACACAATTGTGAAGTGGAACGAAATCTATTGGATTTTTGAAACTTTTTTAACTAAGAAAAAAATGAAAAGTGGGGCGTGCAAAATTATTCGGCCCCCTTGCGTTAATACTTTGTAGAGCCACCTTTTGCTGCGATTACAGCTGCAAGTTGCTTGGGGTATGTCTCTATCAGTTTTGCACATCGAGAGACTGAAATTCTTGCCCATTCTTCCTTGCAAAACAGCTCAAGCTCAGTGAGGTTGGATGGAGAGCGTTTGTGAACAGCAGTTTTCAGCTCTTTCCACAGATTCTCGATTGGATTCAGGTCTGGACTTTGACTTGGCCATTCTAACACCTGGATACGTTTATTTGTGAACCATTCCTTTGTAGATTTTGCTGTATGTTTGGGATCATTGTCTTGTTGGAAGATAAATCTCCGTCCCAGTCTCAGGTCTTTTGCAGACTCCAACAGGTTTTCATCCAGAATGGTCCTGTATTTGGCTGCATCCATCTTCCCCTCAATTTTAACCATCTTCCCTGTCCCTGCTGAAGAAAAGCAGGCCCAAACCATGATGCTGCCACCATGTTTGACAGTGGGGATGGTGTGTTGAGGGTGATGAGCTGTGTTGCTTTTACGCCAAACATATCGTTTTGCATTGTGGCCAAAAAGTTCGATTTTGGTTTCATCGGGCCAGAGCACCTTCTTCCACATGTTTGGTGTGTCTCCCAGGTGGCTTGTGGCAAACTTTAGACGAGACTCTTTGGATATCTTTGAGAAATGGCTTTCTTCTTGCCACTCTTCCATAAAGGCCAGATTTGTGCAGTGTACGACTGATTGTTGTCCTGTGGACAGACTCTCCCACCTCAGCTATAGTTCTCTGCAGTTCATCCAGAGTGATCATGGGCCTCTTGGCTGCATCTCTGATCAGTCTTCTCCTTGTCTGAGCTGAAAGTTTAGAGGGACAGCCAGGTCTTGGTAGATTTGCAGTGGTCTGATACTCCTTCCTTTTCAAAATGATCGCTTGCACAGTGCTCCTTGAGATGTTTAAAGCTTGGGAAATCTTTTTGTATCCAAATCCGGCTTTAAACTTCTCCACAACAGTATTACGGACCTGCCTGGTGTGTTCCTTGGTCTTCATGATGCTCTCTGCGCTTTCAACAGAACCCTGAGACTATCACAGAGCAGGTGCATTTATACAGAGACTTGATTACACACAGGTGGATTCTATTTATCACCATCAGTCATTTAGGACAACATTGGATCATTAAGAGATCCTCGCTGAACTTCTGGAGTGAGTTTGCTGCACTGAAAGTAAAGGGGCCGAATAATTTTGCACGCACCACTTTTCAGTTTTTTATTTGCTAAAAAAGTTTAAAATATCCAATAGATTTCATTCCACTTCACAATTGTGTCCCACTTGTTGGTGATTCTTCACAAAAAATTAAAATTTTATATCTTTATGTTTGAAGCCTGAAATGTGGCAAAAGGATGAAAAGTTCAAGGGGGCCGAATACTTTCGCAAGGCACTGTGTATATATGTGTGTATATATATATATATATATATATATATATATATACACAGTGGGTACGGAAAGTATTCAGACCCCCTTAAATTTTTCACTCTGTTATATTGCAGCCATTTGCTAAAATCATTCAAGTTCATTTTTTTCCTCATTAATGTACACACAGCACCCCATATTGACATAAAAACACAGAATTGTTGACATTTTTGCAGATTTATTAAAAATGAAAAACTGAAATATCACATGGTCCTAAGTATTCAGACCCTTTGCTCAGTATTTAGTAGAAGCACCCTTTTGATCTAATACAGCCATGAGCCTTTTTGGGAAAGATGCAACAAGTTTTTCACACCTGAATTTGGGGACCCTCTGCCATCTCCTTGCAGATCCTCTCCAGTTCTGTCAGGTTGGATGGTAAACGTTGGTGGACAGCCATTCTTAGGTCTCTCCAGAGATGCTCAATTGGGTTTAAGTCAGGGCTCTGGCTGGGCCATTCAAGAACAGTCACGGAGTTGTTGTGAAGCCACTCCTTCGTTATTTTAGCTGTGTGCTTACGGTCAATGTCTTGTTGGAAGGTAAACCTTCGGCCCAGTCTGAGATCCTGAGCACTCTGGAGAAGGTTTTCGTCCAGGATATCCCTGTAATTGGCCACATTCATCTTTCTCTCTATTGCAACCAGTCGTCCTGTCCCTGCAGCTGAAAACTCCCCCCCCCCCCCCACAGCATGATGCTGCCACCACCATGCTTCACTGTTGGGACTGTATTGGACAGGTAATGAGCAGTGCCTGGTTTTCTCCACACACCGCTTAGAATTAAGGCCAAAAAGTTCTATCTTGGTCTCAGACCAGAGAATCTTATTTCTCACCATCTTGGAGTCCTTCAGGTGTTTTTTTTTAGCAAACTCCATGCAGGCTTTCATGTGTCTTGCACTGAGGAGAGGCTTCCGTCAGGCCACTCTGCCATAAAGCCCCGACTGGTGGAGGGCTGCAGTGATGGTTGACTTTCTACAACTTTCCCCCATCTCCCAACTGCATCTCTGGAGCTCAGCCATAGTGATCTTTGGGTTCTTCATTACCTCTCTCACCAATGCTCTTCTCTCACGATAGCTCAGTTTGGCCGGACGGCCAGCTCTAGGAAGGGTTCTGGTCGTCCCAAACGTCTTCCATTTAAGGATTATGGAGGCCACTGTGCTCTTATGAACCTTAAGTGCAGCAGAATTTTTTTTTAACCTTTGCCAGATCTGTGCCTTGCCACAATTCTGTCTCTGAGCTCTTCAGGCAGTTCCTTTGACCTCATGATTCTCATTTGCTCTGACATGCACTGTGAGCTGTAATGTCTTATTATAGACAGGTGTGTGGCTTTCCTAATCAAGTCCAATCAGTATAATCAAACACAGCTGGACTCAAATGAAGGTGTAGAACCATCTCAAGAAAGATCAGAAGAAATGGATAGCACCTGAGTTAAATATATTAGTGTCACAGCAAATGGTCTGAATACTTGGGACCATGTAATATTTCAGTTTTTCTTTTTTAATAAATCTGCAAAAATGTCAACAATTCTGTGTTTTCTCAATAGATTTTTTATTGAAAAATTTTCAGTTTAAACAGAGACATGAAACATACATTATAACATATCTCATAAACTTGTGATTCTATAAACAATTGGTACAGTATTACACATGGAACCAATATCACGTCTGACTTAACGGTCAGTGAACACTCTCAGCTAAAATTGAGCATGTTAGAGCAGTTTAGTTGAACTACACATTTAGCAGGCACTGTGTTATCACAGAGTATTCGGAGTACATTGAAATAAATTACCATAAAGCTGATTTACCCATGGAAAAGGTTGGTGGAGGTCTCCCCTCTCGGGCACCCCTAAGGGGAGCATAACTGTGTCCTAGCAGAGACCCCCTCCCCCTCAACAGGACCTGCAAACCCGTTTCAGGAATACTGATTAATGGTAAGAAAAGGAAAACAAAACAGAACAGATAGGAGCTACAACTCTGACTAACGATCAAAGATCAAAAACACGTACTATTCCTGGGGATTCAACCCAGCCTATCCACTGCTTCCACATGTGAACAGCCCTTTGTGTGTTTGTATGTCGCAGCGCCAGAGTCGTTTCATGGGTGAAATGTACATGTGTGGTGTGAACCACATCTTTCAGCGTGGGAGGGAGTGGGTCTTTCCATTTTCTAGTTATGCTGATTCTTGCCGCTAATAGAATATGGGACAGAATGTTCCTTGTTGGGTTAGGGTATCTGTCAATAGATAAGGAAAGTAAGGCCAGAGAGGTTTTTTTTGGTATGTTTGTATGAGTCACGTCTGCAATCAGTTGGAATACTGAGTTCCAAAAGTGTGTAAGTTTGGGGCAGTTCCAAAGTATGTGCAATAGGCTACCTGTCCTTCCGCAATTCCTCCAACATCTGTCTGTTAGAGAGGGGTGGAATTTTGAGATTCTAGCTGGGGTCAAATACCAGCGGTAGGTTATCTTGTATGCTAACTCCCAAAGGGTTGAGCAGCTGGTGGATTTATACGTAGATTTACAAGCCGTTTCCCATTCATTATCAGAGAAGGTATGTCCCAAGTCTTTTTCCCAATTGATTAATGGTGTAGATTTGACGAATGTAGTTTTGTGTTTGAACAGATTGTAGAATATGGAGATACCCTTGCTGTGTTTCGGGGGTGAAGTTAGAAATATCCATGCTGTTTGGGGGATTGTACATGTCCAAGAACTAAGTGAAGTAATACAATGCTTGGTGCGAACATATAGAAAAATGTCGGAACTAGGAAGACAGTATTCTTCCTGTAACGAAGGAAACGATTTCATTACTTTTTTGACCATTAGATCGGAGAGATAGTTAATGCCCATCTCCTTCCATCTCATGAATGAAGTTGACTCCATTAAGTGGTGAAGAGTTTCGATGGGGATGCGTATATTGGAATTCACAGGACTGGAAGTTGAAAGTTGTGTGAGTTTGGCCCAGGCTTTGGTTGTAGCCACTATCGTTGGGGAAATGTGACGGGGAAGTTTCGCCCCTAGGGACAGCGCTATTAGCCAAGATAATAGGTTTTTGCCCGGAATTGACGTAGATTCTATATTCCCCCATAGTGAGGAATTTGGGGTAGGCGAAAACCATATTTTGGATTGGGTTAGAATGGATGATAAGTGATAATCTTGAAGATTGACATAGCCCGTCCCCCCCGCCAATCTGTGTTTAGACAATTGAGTTTGGGCGCATCTAGGTTTCTTTCCTTGCCATATATATTTTGATAGGATTGATTGTAGTGAATTAAAGTAAGTAGTAGGTATAGGGATAGGAATGGTCCTAAATAGGTAAAGAATTAGGGGGAGGTGGAACATTTTGAACGCCGCAAGGCGTCCCAACCACGAAAATTCAACTGACGCTAACCTGGTGAGGTCCTCCTGGAGCTTGGTACGGAGAGGTAAATAGTTAGATGCGAATAGATATTTTGTCGCTGAGGTGAGTTGTATTCCTAGATAACTTATGCTATTTTTCGCCCATATGTATGGGAATTGAGTTTTGAGTCGTTTACCAACATCCGCACCTACACCCAGATCCAGTATGTTCGATTTAGTTTCAGTTACTTTATAATAGGAAATAGTGCTGAACCAGGCGAGCGTCTTTTGAACTTCCAGTAATGATCGTTCTGGGTCAGAGATAATGAGGATTACATCATCCGCAAATAAGCTTATTTTATGTTCCATATCAGCTATGGGGATACCTGTGATTTTAGTGTTAGATCTAATGCTCTCTGCAAGTGGTTCCATAATGAGGTTGAATATCAGGGGTGACAGTGGGCAATCTTGTCTAGTCCCATTGGTTATTTGGAAAGGTAACGATAGGGTTTCATCTGAGAACACCCGGGCTGAGGGGTTGGAGTACAGCGCTATTATGGAGTCATGAATTTGTCCTGTGAACCCAAATTTATTGAGAACCGCCGATAAATAACCCCAGTGCACCCTATCAAAGGCTTTTTCGGCGTCAAGGGAAAGCAGGACGGAGGGGATTTTCTTGGATTCTACATGATGAATAAGATTAATCATTCGTCTAGTGGCATCAGATGCTTGGCGACCTTTGGTAAAACCGGATTGGTCTTGATGAATAAGGGAGGGAAGAATGTTTTCTATTCTATTTGCAAGGAGCTTGGCGTAAATCTTCACATCCAAGTTAAGTAGTGATATTGGTCGGAAATTTTTAGGTGAGGTGGGTTCCTTCCCAGGCTTAGGAAGAGTGACTACCCTAGCGCTAAGCATTTCCGCAGGAAAGGATGCGGAAGTGGCGGCTACATTGAAAGTTTGGCAGAGGGAAGGGGCCAAAATAGTTTGGAATAGTTTGTAATATTCCCCAGTGAACCCATCCGGGCCAGGGGATTTTGCAGAAGGAAGGTTGTTTATTACTCGTAATATTTCGTCTATCGAGAAGGGGCTATTTAGAGAAGAGAGTTGTAGTGGGGTCACAACAGGGAGATGAACCTTATCAAGAAAGGATTGTATACTCTCCGGGGAGGGTTGTGTGATGGAGGGATCATTCTTGAGGTTATAAAGACCCTCGTAATATGTGCTGAAGGCATTCGCGATATCGTGGGGTTTGAGGAGTTTCTCATTAGAGTGAGGGTGATTTAGGAAAGGGATTTTCGTTTTACTCCTATAACCTTTGATTCTGAGGGACATTGCTTTACCCGCTTTATTTCCCATGGTGTACGATTTGGCTTTAAGCAGTCTGTATGTTTTTTCGTGTTTCTCGAGAAGGAGGGATTTCAACTCGTGGCGTAATGTAAATATTTTTGCTTGTAAGAAGGGGGAGGGTGTAAGCTTGTTTTGGGACTCAGCAGTGGACAAGTCTGCTGTCAGTTTGTCCAGTGTTTGGGTCCTGGCTTTCTTCGCTCTGGCTCCCATTTTGTAAAAATACACCCCTCATCACAGCCTTATGGGCATTCCACACCATCACCGGATCTGCCACAGTCCCCTGATTGATTGCAAAGTATTCTTCTAGGTCAGGGATAAGCAATTAGCGGACCTCCAGCTGTTGCAAAACTACAAGTCCCATCATGCCTCTGCCTCTTGGTGTCATGCTCGTGGCTGCCAGAGTCTTGCTATGCCTCATGGGATTTGTAGTTCTGCAACAGCTGGAGGTCCGCTAATTGCATATCCCTGCTCTAGGTGTTGTTTGATAGGTAAGGAGTAGCAGGTGGTACGAAGGAGGTAGTCATTGACTCTCCAGATGTAGGAGTTAGACTGGGGAGAATCCCCTGTTATAGACAAACTAACAGGGGCATGATCCGACCAGGTGGCGGTGTGTATAGTAGACTTAGAAACCCTCTGCAGCAAGACCTTATCAGTAAGAAATAGATTTATTTGTGAGTAGGTGTTGTGAGGCGCCGAAAGGAAGGTAAAGTCCCTCTCGTTCGCATGACACCTCCACACGTCATACAAATCATTGGAAGCAAAGCCTTCTAAAGGAGAAGAGCGTCTTTTAACACCTGACGTTGAGTCCATGTCATTGTTTGGGACCATGTTAAAGTCCCCGCCCAGCAGAAGATGACCTTGTTGGAGCTTTCTGGCAATACGTATAGTCTTTTTAAGGAAAGCCATTTGGCCGTAGTTAGGAGCGTACACAGAAACAATGGTATATGGGACATGGTTAATTGTGCATACCAAGATTATATACCGTCCATCCAGATCTGATTCACAGTGTTTAAGTTGAAAGTTCACCGTGTTTCTGATAGCTATCAGCATTCCTCGCTGTTTTTTGGGGTAAGAGGATGTGAACACATGGGGAAAAAGTCTGTGATGACAATTGGGAGGAGATTTGAGAGCAAAGTGTGTTTCTTGGACGCATAAAATGTCGCAGTTATGGGCTATAGCAGTATTCCAAAGGGAGGATCTCTTGGCAGGATGGTTTAACCCTTTCGCATTCAGGGAAAGAACATTGAACCCCATGTTAGGTGTCAGAGTGGAAGGCGAATGTGTGCCCACTTACAGTTCTGGAGAGCGTTGAGTCAGCAGCAGTGTTGTCAATCGATGTCGGATGAGAAGTCTTCCTCCGTCGCTTAATAAATTGAGAACAGTGGTTCCAGATGGAAACTATAGGGGTATATAATGGGTTAGATATGGAAAATTGCGACTAACAGGCAATTGGTCCGTGTTCACCGTGCGGAAATTATGTGTATTAACTGGCATAAACAGGAATATGAAACAGAAGCAACAAAAAGAGAACAAATAGTAGGACCAGTAACGGGTAGCTCACTGGAGCAACTGGTCAAATAATGGGGTATAGTTCAGCAAACAGGCGTCAAAACGCAGAACCATTCCGGACGAGTCAGTCGCTCATACGTAGCTGTGTGGGCAAACTAATCAGTGGTTGCCTTTGTGGGATCTATGGCCCACACCAAATGTGAAGGGGTTCGGAACCCCAGAGGACTCTTGATGAGCAGGAGGGGGATCCAGTACTATCCCCCAGTCCCGTAGGAGCTTCATGCCTCCCTCAAGGGTGGAGATGGTATGGGGTATGCCGTTATAGGTAACCAAGATAGTGGCAGGGTGGCGCCATTTGTACACAATCTTGTGGTTGTTGAAGGCCTTAGTGATAGATTTAAGTTGTCTGCGCATTTGCAGCGTGTATCGCGACAAGTCAGCATAAAGTTGAATATCAGAGTAAGGTGCAGGTAGGGGGGATAGTTCTCTTGCTTTCATGAGAATTTGTTCTTTAGCTTGGAAAAAATGGACTCTGAGGACGACATCTCTGGGTATGTCTGCCTCAAGGTGGCGTGGTTTGGGTAGTCTATGAATGCGGTCGATAGTAAGTTCGATCGGGGTCAATTCAGGAAGCATGCTAGAGAACATGGTGCTGGCAAAGTTATGTAATTCTTTGGGTTGAACAGATTCTGGGATACCTCGTATCTTAATATTATTGCGTCTGGAGCGGTCCTCGAGGTCCGCGAGTTTGGACTTAACCCATAGAGATTCATCTCTTTGATCATGGTATGCATCCACCAATTCATTTACTGTGTCAGTGCACTCCTCCATCCTGTGTTCAATAAATTGCACCCTATTGTCCATTTGTTTCATTTCTAATGAAAATCTATTAATCAGTGACGATAGGTTGGTCATGAGAGAGGATTGCAAGGACACAAGCATATCCTTCATAGTAGTGTCCAGTACTGGTTGCCCTAGGGTTGGAAACTGAGCTATTGAGGATTGTAAGGATGATATGGCTGCGTCATTGTGTAGGCCTGTATTCACAGTTTCTGAGGCCTGTCCTGTCAGATCCATCCGCATCCTCGATTTTGCTGGGCTCTGGGAGACTGGGGTTGCTGGTGACGGGTCATGAAGGAAGCTTGGGGGTAATCCCTGCTGCATTTCATGCGTACGATCCCCTGGGAGACCAGAGAAATTCGATGGATGCCGCACTGTGCCTCCGGCGGCGCCATCTTGCCGCGTGTGGCGAGGCTGATAAGCAAAGGATTGCAGCCGCTTCGGACCTACTTCCTGGCTCCGTTTGCGTGACATCGCGGTAGCGGAGCTCGCTGGGTATGTCAGGAGGCAAAGTGGTGCTAAGGATGGTGCTGGAAGGCCCACAAAGGTGCTTTCGTCCGGTCCGGTGTGCGGAGCTCTCAGCTCAAGCAGCCATCCACGATCGCGCGCAAGCCACGCCCCCCAACAATTCTGTGTTTTTCTGTCAATATGGGGTGCTGTGTGTACATTAATGAGGAAAAAAAATGAACTTAAATGATTTTAGCAAATGGCTGCAATATAACAGAGTGAAAAATTTAAGGGGGTCTGAATACTTTCCATACCCAGTGTGTGTGTGTGTGTGTGTGTGTATGTGTGTGTGTGTATATATATATATATATATATATATATATATATATATATATATATATATATATATATATATATATGATATCTCCATCTCAAGTGAAAGGAGAAAATCTGTGATTTTGCATTGTTGCGGTAAGGTGATCAAGTGGACAACTTTCCTGACATTGTCCCCCGCCTGACGACCAGGTACGAAGCCAACCTGGTCTCTCTGAACCAAGGAATGCAAGTACTTGTTAATGCGGGAGCATAGGATTTTCCCTTATTTTCATGTCTTAATTTAACAGGGAAATTGGGCAAAACGCTTGGGGTTCATGGGCCTCCTCGGTAGTCTTGGGAATCATGGAGATGTGAGCCCATAACGAGTCTGGGGAGGGCAGCTCACCTTGTTTCATGCAGTTAAAGTAGGCCCTCAGGTGAGGAAGCAAGGGGGGGGGAGAACACTTGTGATAGTATAGTCCGGTGAAGCCATCTGGGCCCGGAGCCTTCGAAACACAAATGCCCTTAATGGCCTGAACCACCTCCAATCCGGTGATGTCAGCATTAAGAGTCGCGTAGGCTGCCGAAGAAAGAGGAAGAAGATGAAGATCGCGGAAGAAGTCGTCCGTGAGATTAAGAGGAAAAGTTTGCTATAAAGCGAGGCCAGAAAGTCTGCCAGGGCCGCAGAGACTTGGTTCGGATCTGAGGTGAGGTCCCCGTTGGCGGATAGGTTTATTGCCACGAGATGCGGCATTGAGTTTCTTAGCAAGCATTGCGCCCGGTTTATTTGCACAGGAATAAAATTTGTGCTTAGTCCACCGCAGGGCTCTCTGCTCGGTCAGAGGCCAATAAGTCTAATTCAGCTGCAAAAGTGTCTCTAGCCTTCTTGCTTCACTGGCATGGGGTGGGATTTCCACTCTGCATCGGCGGAGGCCAGAAGATTTGTAAGTTCCTGGGCATTTTCGTGAGGACGCTAATTGTGTACAATGGCCTTGCATGGTAGCCTCATGGGCCTCCCAAAAGTTTGGAGACGTGAATGGATCTCGAGGAGGGCATCTTGAGATGTAAGGAGTGATTAATTTAATCGCCACTGAAAAGAAGGGTGGGTCAGACCCGAGAGGTTGAGCAGAAAGACGATAGGGTCTTGATCCAACGACGCGGAAAGAGGGGATCGTAATCTTATAAATGTTGGAGATGAAGCGTAGAGGAATGAAAACGTGGTCGATCTTACAGATGCTATCAAGTGGGCTGGAGTAGAAGGTGAAGTCGCTGTGATTGGTGCTCCCGCCAGGCATCCACCAAGCTGTGGGATTGCACAATGGATCTGATCTGTTCCTCCACGACCGGGTCGTGGGAGGGGGAGGATCTATCCAGTTTTTTTTTCTGTCCATCGAGGAGTCCAGAGCTACGTTTGTGTCACCCATCAGGATAAGGGTTCCGGAGCTATGTTGGGAAAATACTTTTGAGGAGGTGGGAGAAAAAGTTGTGTTGAAAGCGGTTGGGGGCATAGAAACCTACCAGGGTTACATTCTGGCCATTTAAAGTGCCCTGGAGTAGTATCTATCTACCGGTTGGGTCTGCTATTTACTTGGAGCACGAGAATAGGAATTTGCGTCTAAACGCAACTAGAACCCCTCTCTGCTTCTCGGGGGTGGAAGCCAGATAAAAAGTAGGGAAGTGGGAGGAAACTAATTTCGGAGCAGATGGGGAAAACCTGGTCTCTTGCAAGCACACTACATCAATGCAGCTAGATTTTAGGTGATGAAACACCTTAGTCTGTTTTACTGGTGAATTAAAACCATGGATATTATGTGAGTAAAACTTATTCTTTTTTTTTTTTTTTTTTGTTTTTATCAAATCATCTTTTTATTTATTTTATATACAAACAAGAACATACATACAACCCAGACCGTATTAAGAGGAAACAAGAAAAAGAAAAAAAAAACACAACCCCCATCCCCTCGATCCCCATGCTCACTCCCCCTACCCCCACTCCTCCCTCATCCAACCTCTCCTTTCTCGTCATACCTCCAAAATATCAAACCACCTTCTCCATATTTTTTCATATTTCCCTAAACAACCTCTATGTAGGAAAGTATACGTTTCCTTAATTAAAGTTTCCCTTATTTGGATTTTCCATTCTGCTACAGTAGGTGGGTGTGGTGATCACCACTTTTGTGCAATGAGCTTACGAGCCTGGAATAGACTTCTATTTATTGAAACAATATATTCCACCGGGATTCTTGATTCATCTAGTATGCCCAGAAGACATCCCCCAGGCTCAATAAGTAACCCTATCTCAAGTACACTATTGATCATAGATACCACCCCGGACCAATAGAGATGGAGTTTAGGGCATCTCCATAGCATGTGTATTGAATTAGCAACTCCTCTCCCTTTACATCTTGGGCATTGGTCTGTATCTCGACATTTCCATTTGAATAATTTCTCTGGTGTATAGTGTACCCAAAGGAGGATAGATAATTGTGTTAAATTTTGTGTTGGAGATAGAGAGGACTGAGGTATTGCCGATAATGCCTGGGCCCACTGTTCATCTGAAATTGGCCCTATATCACCCGACCAGGCTGATCTTGCTGGCGTAGCCACAGTTTTTTTAAATTTGTCAAATAATATGTCATATAATTGTGATATCAGACCCTTTTTTTTCCCCAATCTTATCCAACAAGGCTATTACCACTGACCTATTAAACTTTAATTTCTGTAAACGACCCTGTGTTTTTAATGCATGCCTGAGCAGTAAAAATGTTAAAAAAAATTTGATTTGGAATATTGTAGTATTCTCTTAATTCACTGAAAGTTTTCATTACATCTTCCTTAAATAACTGTGACATATACCTTGGTCCCTTCTGCCTCCAAATGTCAAATCCTTCCAATTTCACCAGTTCCACATAACTACTATTATTCCAAATTGGAGTATATGAGGTATATCCCTTTAATTCAGTATTTTTCCTCATTTCCTGCCATTCCTTATCTAATAATTTACCGGTATGGAATCCTTTATTGAGCATTTGATTTCTCGACTCTAATAAAGAAATCAATGGATATACTTCATAAATTGATAGTAGCAGGCACTGTATAGCAGTGGTCATCAACCCTGTCCCCAGGGCCCACTAACAGGCCAGGTTTGCAAGATAACTGAAATACATCACAGGTGATATAATTTGCTGCTCAGTGATTGCAGTATTCTAGTCTGCATCTCCCTAAGGTAATACATAAACCCTGGCCTGTTAGTGGGCCCTGAGGACAGGATTGATGACCACTGCTGTATAGGATCAGATTCTTTAACAGTTGTCCATCCACTAAAATGTTGTAGTTGTGAAGCCAAAAAAATTTTTTGCAGATTTGGAACCGCGAGACCACCCTCTTCTTTGGGTAACATTATTGTTGTTAACTTTATACGTGGTTGTTTTTTCTTCCAAATCAACTCTGAAGAGAAATTCTATTTTCCTAAACAGAATGCTGTGATCCATATGGGTGAGTTATTAAACACGTAAAGTAATTGCGGGGCCCAAATAATTTTGATAAGATTTGCTCTTCCTATCACCGTCATAGGTAGCTTAGATCAACTTCGGCATTTGTCTTTAAATTTCACCAATAGAGGTTTCAAATTCAAGTTAATAGTCTTTTACATCCCAAGAGATCTCTATTCCCAAATATTTCACTGTATCCTTAATTTGAATTTTAGGGGCTTGATTTAATAATGGACTTTTTAACTCTTCTAGTGGTAATATGGATTTATCCCAGTTAATCTGGAAACCCGAAAATGGCCCAAATATGGAGATAAGGCTCATAAGTTCCGTTAATGAATTTGAGGTATCCCCCAGAAAAATAAGTGCGTCATCTGCATAAAGGGCCACTTTAGCCTCTCTTCCTGGCCGACAAAACCCAACTATTTTTGTTGATTGTCTAATGGCAAGGGCAAGAGGCTCTACTGCTATAGCAAATTATAGTGGCAATAGGGGGCAGCCCTGCCTTGTCCCTCTAGATAAGATAAACGGGCTGGATAATGTATTATTAATTCTTATCCTTGCTTTAGGATCCCTATATAATATTTTAACCGATTTTAAGAATCCCGGTCCTATTCCAAAAGCCTCCAATACTGTCCATAAATATTCCCACTCCACCATATCAAAGGGTTTTTGGGCGTCTAAGCATAGTATTGCTTTAGATCCCGTATTTTCCATAGGTAGTTGTAAATTCAAAAATAACCTACGAATGTTCGTTGCAGCTGCTCTCTTTGGAATAAAACCCATTTTGATCCTCCTGTATCAAATTATTAATGTAATTTGATAACCTGTTTGCAAGAACCCTGGCCAAAATCTTAACATCTGAGGTAAGGATGGATATAGGGCGGTAAGAGTCGGGATTCTTCGGGTCCTTGCCCTGTTTTTTGGTATCACTATTACTATCGTTTCCTGCATTGTTTCTGGGAGTTTCTGTTTTTCATACGCATCATTTAATACCTCTAAAAATTCTGGTAGCCAATTTTTATCGAATTTTTTAGATATCTGTCGGTAGTCTGTCCATCCCTGGTGCTTTTATTATTATTATGAGTTTGTGTAACTGCTTGAGGTAATTCTTCCAGAGATATGGGACTATTGAGAGCTTCTCTATCCACTGGTTTAAGCTTTGGGAGATCCAATCTATCCAAAAATAGTTTAGCTTGATTCGTTGACTTTGACGCCTTTGACTCATAAAGTGAGGTGTAGAAGTCAATGAATATCTTCTGAATGCTTCCTGTATCATACTTCACCTCTCCTTCAGGGTCTTTAACTGCTGTAATAGTTATCGGACCCTCTTGTGCCTGAGCTATAACCGCCAACATACGTCACACCTGTTCCCCCATCTCATAATGTTTTAGTTTTTGAAAAAATCTATTTTTTGCTTTAGTTAAAGCTAAAGTTTTATAAATTTCCTGAGCCTCCTGCCATGCTGAACGCTTTTCTTCTATGGGATCCATAATATAATCCTGCTCTGTTTGAGTCACCCTTTTCATTACTTCCTCCTCTTGCCTCCTGGATGAGCTCTTAATTTTTTCAATTTCTTTAATCAATATTCCACGCATATATGCCTTCATAGTATCCCAGACTACTGACAAAGATGTCAAACTTTTTTATTTTCCTTAACAATTCAATTAACTGTAGCTCCATCTTATCTTCCTCCGACAGTAATAATGGCCATTGAGGATTAATTTTCCAAAGTGGAGATGGTGTCTGTCCCTCAAGCTGTATATTCAATATAAGTGGGGAGTGGTCTGAGAGGCCCCTTGGGCCATATTGGATTGATTCTACCAAAGGCAAAAAATTATCATTCCCCAGGGCCAAATTTATTCTTGACAGAGATCCATATGTGCTCGAACATGAGTTTTCTCTCCTTGATGGATATCTAATTCTCCACATGTCTATTAACCCCATCTCTTGTAGTTGTCTAGAAAACCTAATTCTATTCATCATTTATTTTCCTTTTGTAGTGCTATGTCCATCTTCCCCTTCGTTCATTATATTATTAAAGTTTCCCATTACTAGGGTTGGCAAATGCGGCCACTGTGCCATTTTTCCAAAGACCCTTTTCAGCACTTCATCATTGTATGGGAATAAAACTTCAACAGAGATTGGACCATAGCGAGGAGATGAAGGTTAGCTCGCGTGATGGAGTCCAGCAGTGGTAGCTAAGTTCAGCAGGGACCATGGTCAACGACTTTTGTGGATTTCCAGCTTAAGGGAATAAGAGAAGAGAATGATGGGGGAGAGTGCAAGAAGAGAGACGAGGCGGGACGGGGAGGGACAAAATCCCCCCCCCCCCCAAAAAAAACTGAAAATGTACCAAGTACACCACGCTGGGCGTGGGCCACATCTTGGGTAAGACGTGTAAGGCGGGGGGGGGGGGGCTCGATTGCCGGACACATGGCCATTCTAGGTCATGATAGCTCAAAATACAGCAAAAATAGGTGGGTTCCAGGGTAAGGGGGGAGAAATAACAGGCTGAGCCAACTACAGGCGAAGCCCAGACTAAAGGGGTAAGGCAAGCCCGTTAGAGGGGCGCGAACAATCAGCCTGAGAATGAGAAACGGCTACTTGAACTTTTAACACAATTGTCCTATAACCGTAATAAACACATATAGGATAAACAACCTCTGAGATTCAGATCATGCAGTTAGACTAGTTTCCAGCCGGCCAAGGAGGATCAGCCATAAATTCCATCAAGGGGTCACCTGGAGCCAGCCACCAGGCATAGGCACCATCAAGAATCTGACCCCTGGGGAGTCAGAGTAAACTGATAAAAAAAAAATGGGGAGGGGGGGCAGGGGGTCAGCTGAAGCAGCTATAAAAGGTGCTCAGACCCAAAGGGTGGCACAAGCCTGGTAGTTGGACATTATCAGCCTGAAAATTAGTTACCGCAATTAAGTGAAACATAAACATGCAGTTCAAAATTGGCTTAAACCAGTAATAAACAAAGGGATGGGGGACTGGAAAGGGGGCTTGGCGAGCTCCTGTGTCCTGTGCGTCCTCAGGACCATACAATAAGAGGCGGGGAAACCCCATTATTCAGACCAAACAGAGGGGTTCTTGTTTCTGTGCCTCAGCTTAAGGAAACAGTGGTGTTCACTCAACGTTAAATTCCAGGGGAAGGATCATGAGGGGGTAGCCTGGGTGGCGAGTGGCGATGAAAGTCGAGTGCCACACGTATGGGGGTGAGCTAATACGTTTGCAAGTCCTGGAGCAGCACAGTTGAATCACACTTCAGAAAGTGAGTGGTTAGGTTTAGTAGAGGACAGTCGCAAACATGGGAGGGATCCTGACATCGAAGCCTGCAACAGCAGGCTGGGTCCAGGCAGACTGTGGGCAGGGGGGAGTACACACAACCTGACTAAAGTAGGTCATCAGTGGACTTATGCAAATAGAAAAAAGTCAAATGCCATTATTATATGCAGTGGAAAGAGGGTATAAAAGGGAAAGAGTCTGATCCAACCATCATTCACGGGGGATGGCGGGTAAAGAATGGGAAGGTCTGGGGGACCAAAAAAAGGAGGAAAAGGACATGACTCACGGTTTCAGAGGTCATCCTGGGTCAGAACGCTGCGAGTTAGGAACAGAGTGGGCGGGGGGGCGGCTTTGCTCCTTAACCGTTTCCCACGTGTGACCCAGGAGGCTTGCGAGAAAGCTGATCTGTTTGGGCTCCAGGTGCCTTTTACCAGTTGGTAGCAACTGGAGCAAGTCCAGGCCAGACTTTGCTTCATCAGGCGGGGTCAGGGTGTGGCTGCGGCCATTGTATGAGAAGGAGAGCTTGAAGGGGAAACCCCAACGGTACTGAATTTGATGCGACTGCAGGGCTGAGGCTTCATCTGTCTCCTCTTCACATTCGTGGTCTGGGAAAGATCCACAAAGACTTGATAGCGGTACCCCTGAAACGCAAAGTTAGGCTTGAGTTTCCTTGGTGCGTTAATAGGTAGACTTGATGATGATGTCCCGGGGTGGTCACTTGGATTTCTTGGGGATGAGCGCCCGGTGGATACGGTTGAATTCCTGTCGATGGGGATAGCTGGGACAAGTTCCTGGAACCAAGGTGAGGTCCACGACCATCTCAGGGATGCCCCACAAGCGCAGATTACCCCTGCAAACCCTGTTCTCAAAATGTTCCAGGCGTAATGGGGCCACATCCAGCTCTTTTTTGATGTCAGAAATGTCCTGTTCGTGGTTCTCCAGCACATTAGCAGCAGCATCCATTTTGTCCTCCAGGTCATTGGTGCTGGAGCTGAGCTCCCTGATTTCCTTAGTGAGGGATGGCCAGCTTGGTGGTCGCCGCTGAGAGTTCTGCCTGCAGCATGATCTTGAAGTCGGAGAGTAGATCAGCTTTCAGCAGTGACGGCTGCTGGAGAGGAGCCGCTCTCGAGTCCTCGCTTATCGCGGGAGACTGCTCCAGGTCCCCAGATGCCAGCTGGGAGAAGGGGTCCGGACTCGGCCGGGGATTTAAAGATGGCGTCCGATGGAGAGGCCCCAGTCAGTGTGCGGTCCACGGTTCTCCAGCTGGATACCGATGTGCTGGGCGGTGAGGAGCGAGGTTAGAATGCAACTATCTTCATTCGCTGTTCACGAGCACTACCCCAGTAATAGTATATTTAATAAAGTTCTGTGCACCCTGGAAGGTACAACCTCCTCCACCAGGCCCAACAAACACACTCTGGCTGACACAGGAACTGGAACTGCCAGGATGTCTGCTATACAGGAGGTGACCTCCGAACAAAAAACTTGGCTCTGCTGACACCTCCAGAAAATGTGGTCATCATTAGCTGGAGAAAAGGAGCACCTGCAGCAGTCGACTGAAAAAGAAGAGTATATATTGGCTAATCAAGCTGGGGTATAATAAATCCTGTGTAGAAATTTTGGAATGTATAAACCTATCTCTGGCTAACACAAGATGTTTAAATGACTGATCCCACATATCATCCCGGTCTTCCCTCTGGATGTCAGGTTCTTTGGATACCCATCGTTCTCTACATCTGTTTACTGCCAAAGGCATCTATTTAAAGAATTCCTTATATGTAACCGATGGGGTTTTAGAAAGATCTTCATCCAGTAGTAAAGTCTCTAGATCGGAAGGCAGAGATTCTACCCCCCATGTCCCGAAATGGAACCTGGAAATCATGGTGAAGTTGAAAGAATTGAAATACGAGTTCGGGAGGTTGTCTTCCCTTAAGCTGTTCAAAAGTTAAGTTCCCCTTCTCTAGTTATATCCTTTTTTATAGTTTTGATGCCTTTGGTCACCCACACCATGGGGTCAGGTAGGTCAGAGAAGTGAGGTAATCTAGGATTCATCCACAAAGGAGCAGAGGGTGTATTGCCAGATGACCAGGACATGCCAGTTTGACCGCTGCTTCCCATTCTTTAATAGGGGTCTTCATAGTTCGAGACTAGTTACACCCAAAAATGGAACTTCCACTTTTTGGAATCCTCCCCCCTCCGGTGACACATTTGGCACCTTTTTAGGGGGGAGTAGGAGGGAGCAGATACCCGTGTAATACAGGTATTTGCTCCCACTTCCTGGCATAGATCACGCAATGATCTACGCCACTTCCTGCGCCTACACTGTCCTCCCCTGCTGTCTTCTGGGAAACGCACAGGTCCCAGAAGACAGCAGGGATCAGTGAGAACGTGCAGCTCGACTCGCGCATGCGCAGTAGGGAACCAATAAATTATTCCCTCACCGAGGATGGCGGCGGGGGCAGCCGAGAGCAGAGCGTCTGATCGGCTTCGGCTGCCGACATCGCGGGCACCCTGAACAGGTAAGTGCCCATATATTAAGTCAGCAGCTGCAGTATTTGTAGCTGCTGGCTTTTAATATATATATTTTTTTTTAAGGCGGACCTCCGCTTTAATGTGAGAGATTAGATTTAGGACTCCTATAGAGAGCCAAATGTACTTTCATATGACCCCAGTTGTGCCGCCTCCAACACAGTAGCCGAATCCCCATCATCCGCCAGCAGCCAACGACTGGCTAACACCATTTGGCCTGCCAAGTAATACTTTTGCCAGTCTAGCTAGGCCCTCCTGACCCTTGGCTTCCTATAATACCTTTATCCCTATTCTGGGGGACCTAGGCGCCCATAGAAAAGAACCAATGATCCCGTATAGTTTTTTGAAAAAGGATTTGGGCACCCATGTCGGAGCATGTTTTAAAATGAAAATCCTTCCAGTGATTTTATATTAAGCTTATCCGCCCTATCAAGGACAAGGGTAACTTCTTCCAGGCTTGGACTTTTTATTTAAGAAATGTCACTAAAGGAAGTAGATTTTGAGGTATGAAATCTTAAACCTTTACCAAATACGTAAGGGAAGAAACCCATTGCAATGGAAGATTAGGGTAAGCTACCCCCTTGGCACCCTAATCCAATGGCAATATAGATGACTTGTTCCAATTTACCTTTTAAGCCAGAGTATAATGCAAACTTGCTCAGAATGTTCAATGCAGCTTGCAGGGAGCCTACCTGGTCTTTAAATAACAAAATCAAATAGTCTGCATACAGTGCAAGACATCCTCTAATATTACCCACCCTAATAGCCTTAACCTCCTGTGATGACCTAAGGGCAAACGCCAAGGGTTCCATGGTTAGGGCAAAAATTAAGGGGGATAGGGGACACCCCTGCCTGGTGCCCCTCCAGACCCCGAAAGAGGGGGAGATTGAAAGCCCCAGATGTATTGCCACACTGGGACAGCTGTACAACATGGTTATCCATTTTCTAAACACAGGCCCGAAACCCATTAGTTCTAGCACCCTATGCATATACTGCCAATCGACAATCAAAATCTTTTTCGATGTCGATAGACACTATAATTCTAGTTGGTGATTCCATGTTGGGAAGTTGTATATGGGTAACAAATGTTCTTAAATTAGTATCTGTAGACTTTTCCGGCATGAAACCTGTTTGGTCAATATTAACCAGAGATGAAATGACTTTGGCTAAACCCCAGTGAGCTAAACCATAAAAAAAAAAGGTTGATGTGCTAACAAAAGTGATGTTGGTGTGGCGATCTCCCCCGCTGTGCCTTTGTTTTCTGACAGGGGGACTGTGCTGTGTGCTTAAAGCTGACTTCCATGTTCCCTGACACTTTTAAATAGTTTGTTTGGACCAAGCTGGTCCAAATGAACGATTTCCTTCACAAAGTTCTGCACTGGCTCTTTGTAGCTTTGTAGCTTCAGCTACCCACAGTACACAGATCTGGGGTCCAGCTTTGAGACAGACTTCCTGTCTCACACCCGGAACCATGCAGTCGGTCTTTATATGCAGGTTTGTTTTCTGTGATTGAATACAAAGCTTCCTCTAATTGGAGTCAGAGGGGCAGGCTGATGACATCATGCTGTCCAACTCCTTTGTATTCATTCATAGCATACAAAGCTGCCTTTGAATGGCTGCGTGCCACTCAGACCGACTCTATATATTTTTTTGGTTGTGAGATGGGAAGTCTGTCTTACAGCTGGAACCCTGCACTGTATACTGTTGTACACATCTCTCCCAGTATTCTGTTTTCTCCCTTCAGCCAGCTGGAACTTTTAGTCTATGACGATCAGTCTCCAGTGTAAATTTGGCTCTTTGGACTACATGCCCCATAGATCCTTTGCTCTTCTGTAGGTTCTCACTCTGCATTCAGGCTATGACACTGTAAGGTCTAAGCTGAGCACTGGAGGGAACAGCCTCATTATGGCTAATTTTGTAGCGTCCCCCCCCCCCCCCCCCACTGGCACAAGCAATTTAGCCAGGACCTGGCTACATATGTAGGCATCATAAAATATAGAGCATAAATGATACATTTTTGTTTGGAGAAAGCTATGTGTACTTAAAATGTTAGTGTTATGATCTTGCCCTTGTATGTATCGTATGATTCACATTTACCAAAATGTCTATACAAGATTGTTCACAAAAAAGGGAATGAAGCTTAGTGTGTTGTCTCGCTCAATACCCCAGTAAAGGTTCAAAAGTCCTTAAATGTGTATATACACGTACAACAATGCAATTGACTGAAACCGAATTAATACCTGGATTTTTACTGCAAAAACGGGCACATATTTTTGTGTACATTTCTCTTTGAAACAATAAGTATTCAGTGACTTTTCTACTGTTTTCTCCAACTATCGAAATGTAATTCATGTTTCCATCATGCCGACGGCAGAAATGGTAAGGGACGCCCTGTAAACAAAAATCTACCCCTAAGATTATTTGTGAATTAAAAATATTGTTTGCATGTTCTTTGACTGCAAAAGCCTGTATCGACAAAGTGCTAAGATTGCTGCTTGTCCCTTTTATCTTATGTGATCTGATAGCCAGCAGACTCACTTAAGAGGACCGTGTTTAATATTTTTTTATATCACTATATAGTTATTTCATATTTTACATTTTTTCTTTGCTTTTACCTGCTATTTCTCAAGGTTTCTAGTTTGTATTTTGGCATTTCATGGTAAAATATATTACCTATACACACTGTGATAAATTATATGGCTCATATCGTGCATTTGATTGTTGGGTCCTGTAAAGTGGTTGTAAATCCTTACCCTATACCCAGTGGAACAAATCCTCCCACAAAAGCTGTACTTGTGTATTTGCAGACATTTGTTCTGTACATCTTTGTAAAACTCATGGATGAAAAGCATTTGTCAGACTCACAAATCAGGGGGTGGAGAGCTGCAGTTACATACTGTACAAGAGCTTTTAGACCCCTTTCACACTGAGCTTTTAGACCCCTTTTCACGCCTGAAAAGTGCCTCTCATGCCTCCCCAGTGTGAAAGCCTGAGTGCTTTCTCACTGGGGCGGTGCGCTTGCGGGATGAGAAAAAATAGTCCTGCAAGCAGCATCTTTGGGGCAGTGTGGGAGCGCTGTATACTGCGCTCCTACACCGCCCCTGCCCGTTGAAATGAATGGACAGTGCTTCCGAATCGCCTGAAAAGTGCTGCAACACGGGCACTTTTAACCCTTTCTTCTGCTGCTAAATCTAACAATGCTTTGCTGCTAATGGACCCTTGCCCCAGTGTATAAGTACCCTTAGAGCTGATTGGAGGGAAGGGGCAGAGCTGAGGCTGTCAAAGAGCGGATGAGCTTGAGCTCCCTTCCCTGTAGCTCTTGGTGTCAGGAAAATTTGTCAGAAGTGACTAATGCAGATAACAAAGGAACTGGACAGCAGAGAGAAATGTCACTTATTGCTTTGGAGACAGGCAACTAAACACTATAGAAATAGGTGCTTTGTTCAGGTTTCTTGTCTTGCAACCACTTCAAGTTGGAAAGAAAAATGTTCTAATCGTTTAAGTTTTTTTATTTTTTTATTTGTTTTTCTCTTCCAGGACAGTTATTTAGTGTACATTTTGAATGAGTTGGCTGGAAACACTTTTATGATATTCTGCAGCACATGTAACAACACTCAGAGAGTGTCTTCATTATTGCGAAATCTTGGTTTTACTGCCATCCCTCTTCATGGACAAATGAGTCAGGTAATTGATTTCTGAAGATATATTACTTCTATTTGTGGCTGTGTTAAAGAAGCAGTGTACAAATATTTTGTTATCTAACTATACAGGGTTACTGCTGTTAATCGTGGAATTGAATAATATAATTGTGTACTTGGTAGTTTAGTAGTTAGCAGTGCACTGTGGTTATGCAATGCTGGGATCCAGGTTTAGCAACTACCAAATCTCCTACGCAAGTGGGGTTTGAATGTGGTCCAAATGGTAGTATAATAGTGTGTGTTTCTTATTCATAGATTGCAAGGATTGTATCGTGAAACCAATGGGTTGTTCAGTAGTCAAAAATTGTTAAAAACATGCTGGGCTTAAACCTAATGTACACCTAAGTAAAACAAAGTGTTCACCAAATCCTCCCCCAGTTCATGGATGCCAACCTGTAACCTGAAGACTATTATAAAAAAAAAAAAATGGACAGCCAAAAAGAGCAAAAGCATTAGACCAATTTAAGGACCGTGAACGTTTTGAAAGCTACAATGATTTTTTAAGAAAAGAAGATGGGGAATGTACTTAAGAGTGACTAAACAATTTGAGTGACTTGGAAGATTGGGATAAGGGAGAAATATTCAGATTCTCCTCAGCAAGAGGACGAAAAGGTTTACTTTTAAGGGGAGTAGTTGGACTATCCCAAAGGAAGATAGCCTGAAATGACAGTGAAGGTAAATTCGTGAGGGTTTTTTTTTTTTTTAACCACAAGAAAAACAGACTGACAGAAAGACAGGGCAAAGAATTTTTTATTTTATTTTTTGGAAAAATAACAATTAGAAAATAATCAACAGGAAGTAGAAAAACAGCCAACATCAAGTACAAGAGCAACAAAGGACAAGTTAAGTAGTTATTGGGTGTCCAGGGACAGTAACCGAATCTTTCAGAGGTCAAGAATAAATTAATCATATTTACCTCTGAGCATTCATTATATAACCTTATGAAATAGGGGCCGGTCTGTTTCTTCGACTGAGGGAACGCACAAGTTTATTATAAACAACCAACTACATGAGGGTAAAATGGGGTTAGCCCCCGAGTTTCTTTCTGAAAAGGAACCAACAACTGGTAGAGGGGATTGTGGAGTAAGGTTTTGTTTACCTTTGTGATTTGCAGGAATGTTAGAAAGATTGCACAAAAAAGTGCTGCCCATTTGCAAACATGCAGTGATGACATTATCTCTGAATGGAACCCCCACGCATCTTACAAATTTTCTTGCCAAAATGCAGGGTGTTGCCCTACCATAGGTTTTGGTGCAGCACAATTTTTAAAATGGGTCAGGCACTTTTGCACATTTCGTATGCATAGGGCAGCCCATTGAAATGAATGGGCTGCCCTAAATGCGATGCACGGAAACGCACAAAATAACATGTGAACAGAGATTAAGGCTGGCCATACGTTACAATTTTTTTGTATAATTTTCCTTTTGATTTACCAAAACAATATAATATGTGAAACCTAAACACTTTCAATTTGTATGCAAGGCAGGCCCTTACCCTACATAAGGAAAGCAAAAGGAGGAGAGAGAGAAGCGCCAAGCCAATCGTTTAAACTGCTTATGAATTTATTTAGTATATAAGGAAAAAACAACACTAAAAACTTGCGTTGAAAATGTTGGAGCACTTGCAGAGTGCTAGAGCGTGTGGGAACTTCCACATGCAGTGTCACAGGAGCACAGGAGGGCCGCCGGAAAGTCTCTATTGAGGGATCCACGAGCACCGCGTGTTAGCCGCAGCTGGAGCCTCGAAAGCCTCATGGAGATGTCGGCTTTGTGTCTCTGGGTGGGAGTGGTCCAGGGCTGCAAACAGGGGAGCCGCCCACACGCTGTCTGGCCAATAAGTTGTGAGTAGGAGATGGGTCTACTTTGTGACTTTACGCGATCATGTTATCCTCAGAGTGAGGCTCAATTTAATGTTTTTGTAGATATTTTTGAAAGGCTGAATTGATGTCTTCTTCTTAATGACCTTTCTCCAGGAACTTTTTGCAAAACTGACTATAAGGTACCGTATATACTTGAGTATAAGCCGACCCGAATATAAGCCGAGGCACCTAATTTTACCACAAAAAACTGGGAAAATGTATTGACTCGAGTATAAGCCTAGGGTGTCCATCTGCATGCCTCACTGTGCCCATGCCTCACTGTGACCATGACTAGACTGACGTTTAACATGGGAGTCTATGGAAGGGGTGCCCGGTTTGAAAAATCGGTGCTCCCCGGCCGTAGGTCTCCCAGACAACAAACTTTGTACACTTGTAGAGGAGAAATGGGGCTATATGTGTGCCAGGTGACCTACGACCGGCCGGTACCGGGTCCACAAATTCACGGGAGAAATGGCCGTTTAACATAGGAGTCTATGGAAGGGGTGCCCAGATTTGAAAAATTGGTGCTCCCCGGCCGTAGGTCCCCTAGACAACAAACTTTGCACATTTGTAGAGGAGAGATAGGACTACATGTGTGCTAAGATTGGGGACCTACGGCTGGCCAGTACCGGGTCCCCAAAGTCTGGGAGATCTGGCGCAAAAAGGTGACTCGAGTATAAGCCGAGGGGGGCATTTTCAGCGCAAAAAAAGTGCTGAAAAACTTAGCTTATACTCGAGTATGTTCGGTATGTTGTTAATCCATTTTTTGTGGTGGCAACTTTTCTTGTGTAGATAGAAATTCCTGGCGGTGGGTTTGAAGTGAGTCCATGAACGTATTTTACCATCTTTGTCATGAAAAAGTTCAAGGTCTAGGAAGACGAGCTCATTGGGGTCGGTCACAGATGTGAATCGTATACCAAAGGGATTGTTCTTGCAATATAGCAGACATTTTTTGAATGAGATCTATGTCTCCTTGCCGGATGACGTCATCAATGTATCTTCCATAATAGACCATGTGACGTGAAAAGGGATTCTCAGCCCAGATGTGGTGATCCTCCCAGTATGCCATGAAAAGGTTGGCGTAGCTAGGAGCAAAGCTAGCCCCCATAGCCGTTTCTTTGATCTGCAAATAGTATTCCTGTTCAAACTCAAAATAATTGTGATGAAGAATGAACTTGATGGCTTGAAGAATAAACATTGCTTGTGTGGGCTGTAGGGTTTGTTCTTTGCCTAGGAAGTAACTGACCGTCTCTAATATAATATGTGGAATGGCTATGTAGAGCGAGGTGACATCTAATGAGACCCAAAGGTAGCTGGTGTCCCAAGTATATTGGAGGAAAAAATCTACATGGTTATATAGGTGGCTGGTGAGGCTGTCTATAGCTGCTATGATGGGTCTCCCAGGGGGATGGAGTGGGTCCTTATGGACTTTAGGTAAGTAGTAGAAATATGGGGTGGCAAAGAAGTTGGGACATAAGAATGATCTTTCACTGGGATTCAGAACCCCATCATCACGGGCTGTGTCTACTATGAGTTGAAGTTCTCTTCTGAAAGCTTGGATTGGGTTTTTTCTCAACTTGGTATATGTCTCCAGATCAGATAGTAGTCTGTGTGCTTCTGTTATATAATCCTCCTTGTTTAGGATATCTATTCCACCTCCCTTGTCGGCTTGTCGGGTGACGATGTTAGGGTTGGATTGTAATTTGCGGAGTGCTTGCTGTTCCTGTTTTGTCAAGTTGTTATGTTTATTCTTTTGGGCACAACTAATTTTTAGTTCATTGTAGACCAAGGAGTAGAAGGTTTCCACACATGGTTCCTTTATCCTGAGAAGGATAGAACTTGGATACAGGTCTGAAACCTGTCTCAATCATTTTCCTGGGGTCCTCTAGGTCTGGCTATTCCACATTGGATAGATCTCCTTGATCCTGTTATGTCCATAGCTCTTGTAGGATGTCCAGAGCAATGGCATCTTGGGATTCCAAGGGCTCTGAGTTCTGGAGTGTCTTTCTTCTTTGGGGATTAGAATGGGTTTTCGTTGGTTGTTGCTCCCCTGATTGTAATCGAACCTGATGATGGAGAGTGAACGTGTGAACGTGTTCAGGTCCTTGAATAATGATCAAAAAGAAAAGAAAATCACTTCTGGAAGCAGCACTCCGATTAAAAAGCCTTTATTCCAAAAGGTTCAGGAAACAAAAAACACACTGCACGACACGGCAAACTGGTCACATCTAGCTGACGCGTTTCACACTATTATAGTGCTTACTCATAGCACAAAATGGCTATGAGTAAGCACTATAATAGTGTGAAACGCGTCAGCTAGATGTGACCAGTTTGCCGTGTCGTGCAGTGTGTTTTTTGTTTCCTGAACCTTTTGGAATAAAGGCTTTTTAATCGGAGTGCTGCTTCCAGAAGTGATTTTCTTTTCTTTTTGATCATAATTGCATTTGCCTGCACCCTTGGCTGCTGGGAGGAGGTATTGTCGGGGATTTCCACACCTGAGCGGCTCCCTCTTTCCAGGTCCTTGAATAAGTTGGGGGGGCTGATGGAGCAAAATTGAGTCTCTACTGTAATAAGGACAGTTCAGATTCTAATAAATAAGTTTGAGTTTGAACAGGAATGCTATTTGCAGATCAAAGGAACAGCTATGGGGGCTAGCTTTGCCCCTAGCTATGCCAACCTTTTCATGGCATACTGGGAGGATCTCCACATCTGGGCTGAGAATCCCTTTTCAAGTCACGTGGTCTATTATGGAAGATAGATTGATGACGTCATCGGGCAAGGAGACATAGATCTCATTCAAAAATGTCTCCTTTATTGCAAGAATGATCCCTTTGTTCTGTGACCCACCCTAATGAGCTAGTCTTCCTAGACCTTGAACTTTTTCATGACAAGGATGGTAAAATACGTTCAAGGACTCACTTCAAACCCACCGCCGGGAATTCCTATCTACACAAGAAAAGTTGCCACCACAAAAAATGGATTAACATGCCATATAGTCAGTTTTGCCGTTTAAAACGCAACTGCAGCTCTATTGAAGACTACAAAGCTCAGAGTCAAGTCAATTGCAAAAAGTTCCTGGAGAAAGGTCATCAAGAAGAAAACATCAATTCAGCCTTTCAAAAATATCTCCAAAAATATTAAATTGAGCCTCACTCTGAGGATAACATGATCGCGTAAAGTCACAAAGTAGACCCATCTCCTACTCACAACTTATTGGCCAGACAGCGTGTGGGCGGCTCCCTTGTTTGCAGCCCTGGACCACTCCCACCCAGAGACACACCGCCGACATCTCCATGAGGCTCATCGAGGCTCCAGCTGTGGCTAACACACGGTGCTCGTAGATCCCTCAATAGAGACTTTCCGGCGGCCCTCCTGTGACACTGCATGTGGAAGTTCCCACCCGCTCTAGCACTCTGCAAGTGCTCCAACATTTTTCATGCAAGTTTTTAGTGTTGTTTTATAATTGTATACTGAATAAATTCCTAAGCTGTTTATAGGATTGGCTTGGCTCTTCTCTCTCCTCGTTTTTGCTTTCCTTTTGTTCACAGTGATCGGGTTCCCCAGCCTGCGCCTGAAGCAGCCTCACTCCCTTTACAGCCTCCATTTAGACTTTTTTAGAGACAAATTTTTAGGGGTTCATCCCCCAGAACTTTAAATTCACTCACCATTCACATGGTTGCACCTTTATGTATCAGCATGCAGATGCATGCTTTTTGATTTAAATGCTAAACTTGAATCTTTTTCATAAGATGGTTTAGCGCTTAACATTATACCAATATTGTGTACGTGTTTCCTCCTAATGTCCTTACACTACATAGTTGAAGTTAAATTGAATAACAAAATTGTATAATGTATGACCAGCTTTAGAGGATGTTGATTTCTCCCAAACGGGGCCATGTTTTACTAACTTATATAACCAATGCCTATGATTTTTGCCCTGTCATTGATAAAATTGATTTATTAGCACCTTTAAGGAACTAATGCACAGATATTTGAGGATGTTAGATTGGTCAGTCATGGGACAAAATTTGCTACTTAATTTTATATCAGTTAGGATAAATCTTTCTTGGGAAAGTGCTGCCAATTATGATTTTTGAACTCTAACAACATGACTCCACATACCTATTTGCAATGAACTACTCAACAGCAGATTACATCTTGAGGGAGATGATGGCATATAACCGAATATAATAATTCCAATATGCACACTCGCTCCTTTTTTGGAGGATTGGCCCCTAGCTTCCCCACCACAGTTCCAAGACTTGGTGGTGGGTAAGAACAGCTGGCTGCTTTATTCACATTATTGAGAAATTTATTGTCTTTTGTGTGGGTCAGCTAAGTTTGCATGTACAGTATGTGTCTGCTTGACTGGATCTGTACACAGCTAACTTTTAAAACTATGCTGGCTGTATTCCTATTACATTTCAGCATTAATTTGTGATCCCATTCACTGGGGCATACTGTATGTTACTTGTTAATGCATAAATGATAGAGTTAAACTATGGTTTTCTGTTCTGAATTTATAGTAAGAAGCGGGCTGTCTCGGTTCCTTTCCTGGCTTGGGTATTAGAACGATAATCGGTAGCTCAAAGAGTTCGAAAGCATAGTTATAAAGAGTTAGTAATTTAGGGGTAAGTAGTTCACCATGCTGTAGATAAAACTCGACTGGTAGGCCATCGGAGCCCGGGGATTTGGATCTGGCGAAGCCAGACAGTGCCTCAGTAATTTCATCAGTCGTAAGGGGGGCCTCTAGCATTGCGATTTGGTCATCTGTGAGTCGTGGGAAGGTGATTCCCTCCAGGAAGAGATTCATCTAATCTCCCTCGCCTGTAGACGTGTATAATTCCGCAAAGTCGTCTCTAAATTTAGCTGTTACCCTAGGGGGGTCAGTTATCAGTTTACCATCGTCTCCATGTAGTGATATTACCACCGACGGTCTGTCTTCACTATGTACTAAATATGCTAACAGTTTGCCCGTGCCTTTACTGTGCTCAAACTGTTTTTGTTTGGAGAAGAGTTTCTGCCTAGCCTTCTCGTACTGGAGCTGGTCCACCACTCTGGTTTGCAGTTTAAGTGAAGCAGCGAGGGCTGGTGTTGGATCACGTGCGTATGCCTGTTCAGAGGAGGATAACTCCGCCATCGCCCTATCAATTATGGTAGCAGAGTCATCCTTTAACCTATTAATGTGGGAAATCCAAGTAGAGCGGACATGTAACTTAAAGGATTCCAACACCACAGATGGGGAGTCAGACTGATCATTTCCTGTAAAATAGAGTTACCATATATTCACAAGCACATCATCCTCCGGCAGAAGTGATGACCCAGAATGGGTTCAGGCGCCAGGAACAGGGTGGTTTAGCGACCGAGAGGGTGATCGGAGTAGGGGCTGTGGTCTGACAAGAGTCTGGGACAGAAGGCCGCCCCCTCCAGACGTGGAGCGAGTATATGGAAATCATGATGAAATCTATGCGGGATAAAGTGTTGTGTAGAGGAGAAACATGAGTAGGATATTGCAAGTGGGTATTTGACGCCATGTATCAAGCAAATTAAAAGTATTAATCTAGAGAATGTGGTTTTGCGTGCGTTCCCTAAGGCCCCTTTAACACTGGGGTGGGAGGTGCGTCGGTGGTTAAGCACTGCTATTTTTAGCGGCGCTTTACCGCCAATTTTGCGGCGCTATTCGGCCGCTTGCGATGCAGTTTTACCCCCTGCTAGTGCCCGAAAAAGGGTTAAAAACCACTGCAAAGCGCCCAATATTGTTCTGTCTAGGCTGGTGTCCATAGTATTAGTCACCCAGCCAGACGGCCTGTACCGAAGGATAACGAGCCATGAATGCAAACCCTTTTGTAAGGACCGCAGTACAAAATGGTGGGGGAATATAACAAGCTAGCAAGAGGAACGGCTCTCCATACAGTTTGACTGAGAGAAAGACGTATCTTTCCTGTGGGTCGGACGAGACATCACACAGTTCAAAGTGTATTGACTTGGCTTTGAGAACCGAGACTCCTCGTTCATGGGACATGTGGGTCGAATGGTAGGCCCACCCTACCCATGGACGATGGAGGGCCAGCTGTATTCGCCCTTTCACATGAGTCTCGACCAGTACCCCACCACATCAGCACATTGTTTCTTGAGGAAGGAAAGGGCGGTAAAGCTTAAAATATCGGTGCTTAACCACCGACGCACCTCCCGCTCCAGTGTGACAGGGGCCTTAGGGAACGCACGCTAAACCAGATTCTCTAGATTACTACTTTTAATTTGCTTGATACATGGCGTCATAAATACCCACTTGCCCTCTTAATCTTATCACGCAGGCCCCTCACATTCCTGGTAAGGAATTTTATAGACGCCATGTTGAGTAATTTGTGTAAACAAGTAGCTGATCCCTGTACCACTGCCACCCCAACCGCTATAGGTTAAAAGGGTTCAAACAGCGGCCCCTAGGTGTCAGTAGCTGAGGGATCCAAGTAGCCAAGCATGAAACAAAAAGGACATATCTGCATTGTATCCGTGTCTGTACCACATCTGTATTGCCATCCATCAAAAAAGGTTGGCAGAGCGGTCATAATTAAAATGTCAATCCTGCCCAGAATCCTATACTTTTTACAGACTGTCCCCATATTGCTACTCAAGCTTCTTTAGAGCCCTACACACTCTATTAAAATTTCTTTGGGTTTCTAAAAAAACACGAATCAGTCTATTTTTACTCACTATGAATAAACAAAATGGAGGCATGGGTTTCCCCAACTTCAAAAACTACTATCTAGCCACTCACCTTACTAGCATCATAGACTGGACATGCCACAAAGAAAACAAGGATTGGGTGGGGTTGGAGAATAACTTGGGTACCATTCCTGTGTCGCATGCTTCCTGGGTACCATGGAACTTATGCCCTAAGCAACTGATACAACACCCTCTCATAGGGGCAACACTTAAAAATCTTCAAACAATCACACAGAGATCCTCACTCACTACTTCACTAGGGCCGCTAACTCCGCTAACAGCAAACCCAGACTTTATACCGGGAACGACTGGCTTTACCCAATCACTCTGCATTAGAAAATCACCATTACTGGTCGCACATTGTTTGACAGCCAACAAAATCAAGTCGCACCCAGAACTACAAAGATAACTGGGACAATCACCCTTAAATCTTTGGGAATATCGCCAAATCCATGATTATATCATGAGCCCACAGAGACAAAAACATTTCACTAGACCTCGAACACCCTTTGAAACCATATGCTTTATGGCTACCACGACTACAAAGAATATTTCCTTAACCTACACTTGGTTGCAGAACTATGATATACAGGAACACAGCAGACATAAAACATTTTGGGAAACAGCCTTAAACATGTCTTTCACGAAAGACCAATTGCTTCAGGAATGCGTGTTTGTCCACAAATGCGCAATTGGCGTATGATTACAAGAATCATTCATACTTCTAACAAATTGGTACATCACACCAAGTAAATTACATAAATGGTTCTCTACAGTTCCTGAACATCGCTGGCGCTGCAACCAAGAAAAAGGCACACTATACCACATATAGTAGGAGTGCGACTTGATTCAAACTTTTTGGAAACGGGTAATTGAAATCATAAAACCTATAACGGAAACAAAGATCCAATTAAATGCTGCATGTTGCCTTTTAGACTACACCAACTGCTCATTGAGAAAATTCAAGAATTCATTAACAAATTTCTACTCACAGCAGCGAAAACAGTGATACCCAGACACTGTAGAAATACCACTACCCCCACGATCAACGAATGGCTGGAAGAGGTACATCTCCTCTATGGAATGGAGGAGATCAGGGCAATAGCACAAGGAAAGACAGAAAATTTCAATAAAATATGGCAACCGTGGGTCATCTTTAAACATTCTGAATCTTTTGATAATTTTATACATAGGCTCTTGAGACACAAAAGATCCTGAATATCTAATGTGTCTCTCTCATTTTTCTTCACTCTATCCCTTTTTCTCAAAGGCACCTTTTTCTGAGCCAACATTTCCTTTCTTCTTTTTTCTAGTTAATTTATAGATCCATTTATACGAATTTAGAGTTTTTCAACTATAATATTTGGATTGGTGATCGGCTGATCGCTAAAACATATTACATTTTGTTGAGGGACCTTCCTCGGCAACCACGCTGAATCCAGAAAGTGTAATATCATGCCGTGGTTTATAGGAACATTGTTTTTTCCTTTTTTTTTTTTTTTTAATACTCTATTGCAGAATTCAGTTATACTAATTGTTGCATTTCCCATGCTAAAATTCATGTACAAATGTTAGTATGATTGTACAACTGTTAATTTTGATTACAAATAAAAATCTTATTGTTTAAAAAAAAAAAAAAAAGTTAGAATCCCCAACATATTTCCAAACCATGTTAGAACAGTCAACTAGGAGAAAACCGATGAGCCAGGTGAAAAAAAACAATAAAGGTGTAATAGGCAAAGAGGAGAAAGGATTGCAGGTGGAAGTTCCGCAAAAATAACGCAACCATTCTTGATGTCCGGCATCTGGTATGGGACTGCATGTTGCTGCATACAGTCCAGTATTCAGCCCCGTCATCACAACCATATCCCCTAGGTAACGGAGGAGCAAAAAATCGCTGCACTTCACTTGTGATTTGTGGGAAAGCTGTTGCTCCAAAAAGAGCAGGATCCGTGACACTTGAGGAGGAATCAGAGGGAACTGTCAAGGGGTAGTTCAAATGTACAGTGTCCTGTCCTGGTAACGAGACTCCTCTGGGTACTCCATGTGGGTGCATGGGGGAGGTAAATGCATGAAGAGTGTCCTGACAAGGTAGCGGAGCCTCTGCCAAGTAGCGGGATAGAGACTAAGGAGGTGTTTTAGTTGGGTTTCATTAGATGTATGGCTTGGTATGAGGCCAAAGGCAGGAAGAAGGATCATCCGCAGGGGCATTTCAAAGTGTTGCAGTGCATTCACTTTCATTAGATTCTCTGGCCGGGGGTCGCATTGTGGTAAGTAGATGGACTGGAGAGCTCTAAGCATATATCAGCCATTTAGTTCCCCGCCCTTGCAGGAGCATCTTGCCTCTCCAGCCAGGTTCTAACTTCCTCAGGATCCTCAAAAAAGAGGACTCGGCCTTCGTTCTCCACTCTAAGGACTGCAGGGAATAACATGGAGTATTTCAGGTGCTTAATTCTCAGGCGTCTCTTGGCTTCCACTGAGAAATCCGGGAAAATGGCCACCTTCTCATTGCCAAGCGGGATATTGCCCTTCTCCCTGGTGAGGCACAGGGCAGCATACCGGTCTCTGTAATTAAGAAGCTTTGCTATGAACGTGCGGCGGGGCTCCCTGGGGAGGGGGCTTAGCAGGCATGCGGTGTGCTCTCTCCACTGCCAGTGTTGCGGAGAAGGCCTCGCGACCGTAGGTAGTGATAAGAAGCTGTTCCAGGAACATTGGGGGGTCGTTAACCTCTGACCCCTCAGGGAGACCGATGAAGCGGAGATTGCATCTCCGCAGCCTGTTTTCCATGTCGTCCTGCTTCATTGAATAGCTGGTTAATCTGCAGCTGCATACGATCGTTCCCAGTCTGTAGTGGCAGAATGGCATTCTCCATGGCTCCCAGGCGGTTCTCCGTCATCTTCAAGCGGTCACGGAGCTTCTGGAAGTCTTGCCGGAGTAGTGAAATATCGACCTTCACATCCCCTATTTGAGCGGCGAGGGAAGTTCTGCAGTGTGTAATCGAGGAGTCTGTGTCTCTAGCCGGGTCTCCCTCCTCATGTGCAGCGCCGTCATCTTCCTCGGGACTGTCCTTTTCTTGTTGGCGGTATTGCTCAAGCTTCGCCGCAGCGGATTTCTGAGATTTGATCGGGCCATGTATGTGCAGGATAAGGGGTCCCTCACAGGTGTCCCAAGTGTGTTCTGGGTGTCACAGGATTGCTGGATTAGCTGGCATATACAGGAGTAATGGACAGAGCTCTGTGGAAATGCGTCCTACTCCATGTCTCGTCAGGCCACGCCCCCATCCATGTGGTTTAATACATTTTTTTACACTTATTTGTTTTGGCAGCCCACTACTTTAAACCTGTTGTCATTTTATTAAAAGCAGTATTAAACCCAAAAGCCAACATTTATTATTGCAGCTTAAAAATTCTTTGATGTGCTGTCTGCATTTGTTTTTTTTTTTTCTTAGAATTTATTTCTTCTATTTTCAGCTGGTGATCCACCCAGTAAGGCTTTTTTGCAAAAGAGTTCGCTGTCCTGCAGATGATACTGTTTACAGAGATGAGACAAACCATTTTATCACTGGCATGGGTGCTTATATTAGCCTGTTTTTATCTATGTAAAACCTTTATCCTTAAAGTGGTTCTAAAGGCAGAAGTTTTTTTTATCTTTAATGCAGACAGCACCCCTCAGTCCCCCGAATACTTCCCATGAGAGACTTGGCTGTCCATGACTCGCCCTCCTTTTTTTTTACACAGTTGTCAGTTTGAGATGTTTCTCACACAGGTCATGGGTATTTGTGGAATTGCACTCAAAAACACATTGTTATATATTTTTCAAACAATTCCCCTAGCCACTCCAAAAAAACTAAAGATTGAATGAAGCAAAGCAATAGAAAGCTTTATTTGGGCCCACAAAACACAGCTAATTAGAAGAATTTTTTTATCAGAACTAAGAAAAATGGAGGGTTAGCATTACCAGACTTTTCGAAATATCTACAAGCTGCCTCCTTGACTAGGATTATAGACTGGTATCAAAATGGGGAGGACAAACAATGGGTTAAACTAGAAGAAGATATTATAGGAATTCAACTCAAAGTGCTTGTAACGGGAGGACTCGGGGAACCCAGAATCCCTTAGAAAGTATGGGATACCCTTGCCTCAGATCCCCATGCACCTTTTATGTCTAAATCACCCTATGTCCATTAGGGGCATAGGGGGAGCAAGAAAATAATGGACATTAAGAATATGTCTTGGAATGGGACAGTATATTTATCCACAATATTCCCCAGGATATCTGTAAAGGACTATTTACTGTTTGATTCTGAACTCAACATGTTAGTTGAAGGATGCTAATGTCCTCACCTCCAACCACCTGTCTGCCTGTTGTAATGTTAATGAATCCAGGCTAACTTCTAAGGATCTTCTCTTTGTGGATTGTGCTAATTGACCCTGTATTGTATGAAGGAGTACTGTGATAATGTGTATTGAAGTTTCGGAGACAGCCAGGTTGCTTGAAGGAATTAGGTAATTAGCATGTTAATTAGGTCTGGTCACAGGTGTAATTCCAGAGTATATGATGCACCTCCTCTTTTAACTGTGTATAAAACTTGTGGTCTCTTCAATAAAAATTATCATTCCTGTTTGACCCTCAAGACAGTGCTTTGTCTCGTTTGTGGGAGGGGGAGAATTATTCGTATGGGGTCTCATTCGGCTGGTTAGAGTGTCTCGTAGCTGCCTGGGTGTTCGGAAAGGGAATGTCCTAGACGGCTTTAACCCCTCTCATACTCGGGGAGTCGTTACAACGCTCCCTTGGATAAAACCTAATTTAAGACCTGGAAACAAGAAATTAACCATCTTTGCAAGAGCCACATTAAAAATATGGGACACAGAATTAAAAAAGGGGAACCTATCCACTATGATGGGACCAATGATCCCACTGTTCTCCAATCCAGAATTTCAGCCAGCTTTAGCAACCACAAAATACTTAAAATGGAACATACTGGAGAACGCAAGGGTTTCCCAGATCCTAGTAGATGGGAAATTGCCAAAAATTTAAGATCTGGGAGCGGCACATAAACTTAAATGGCTACGATACCATCAAACTGTGGGCATCGAATTGGGTATATGGGATTGTACGATTTTTTTTATTTTTTATGCTTGAACTGGATGGACTTCTGTCTTTTTTCAACCTAACTACGTAACTAGCTACATATATTGCAACAAAGATAGAATTACCTCTAATAAATGGACCAAAAACTAAATTTGAACAAATATTAACAGATCAACAAAAGCCAACTAATTTACTTTATATGGCCTATTACTCCCTTCAGGGTCCCTTAGAGAGTTAACAGGAATGAAAAACTTGGAAAATGGAATAGGAAGATCGATATCGGAGATAGAATGGAAGAAAATATTTGAACTAATTCACAAAATATCTACAGCAAACAAATATCAAGAAAAACTACAAAATAGCAATGAGATGGTATTGGAGCCCTGTAGCATTAAATAACATAAATCGTGGACAAACGGATATTTGTTGGAGATGTAAGGCGGAAAGGGGGACTATGGACCACATTTGGTATGATTGTCATATGGTGAGAAAATTTGGGTAAACAATATTGAGATAAATGAAAAAGTGTCGGGAATAGAGAGGAATCTAAATATAGATATCTCATTGTTATCCCTGATGCCAGAATCAAAGCGTATTAAGAAGGATATTTTTCATCATATGACATAAGCAGCTAGAACAATAATGGCTCGCAATTGGAGAGAAAATAAAAGCCCAAACATAGCAGACTGGATATGTGAAGTGAACGAAATACAATATATCGAAAGACAGATAAGAGAAGGGTACATAAATAGTCAAATGCCAGAATTATGGCAAAAATGGGATGAATTTCGGCTCTCAAAAAGAATGAAAGAATATTTATAAATGGAAAATCAGGAAGATCTTCAAGGGTTATTGTAAAGGGAATATAAAATGAGTATATGGAAAGGAAGAGAACAGAGGGGATATGGTTATTTTTTTTAATTTTTTTTCCGGTGTGCAAGGCTGATGTTGGATGAATGCATGAAAGGATGAATGAGAATGGAAGATAGTAGTATGGAGGTATATATTGTAAGAAATTTTTATTAATATGGTTTATAGATCTTGATCAGAGTCTGTACATTGAATAATGAGTAGGAATAGATATATAATGTTTAATTGTAAACTTTTTGTATTTAAGAAAAGAACCAATAAAAATAAAATTTAAACAAAACACATTCTGCTACTTCTCCCGTGTATGGGGATACCACATGTGAGACTTTTGAGGGCCTAGTGAAATAAGGAAATTTCATCCCTTGAAAGCCTAAATGTGGTTGTCAGGAAGGGCTTGCCAGTAGACAACATGATTCCTCTAGATGGGACTGCTGTGCCGCTTCACAGGCTAATTTCTGCTTCCTCTTGTACACGTAGGAGTTTGGCTAATGAGTATGCGCATGCATATGGGCACGCGCATGTGCACAGGTGACAGATGTTGGCTATTTAACCACTTCTGGACCGCCCACCATCCTTTTACGTCACTAATTTGAAGAGGAATACAGTTGTTATAGTAGTAGTAGTAGAGTGGGTGATCTGCTTTCCGATTAAAAGTGGTCTCTCTGCCGCTCTCCCGTGCCCTCCGCTGCTTACCGGAGTTGTCTGTAGCGGCGGAGGCTATTGGATCCTCTCACGTCAGTGGTATGGAGATGAGTATGGGGAATATGGGCTCCCACTTGTCTCCATACCATTGCAGGGCGTCAAAACGTCACTTTCGCCCAATGCTCTTAGACTTTTTTTTTCTTTGCATTTTAGTGTAAATATGAGATCTGAGGTCTTTTGACACCAGATCTCACATTTTTAAGAGGTCCTGTCATGCTTTTTTTTATTTCAAGGGATGTTTACATTCCTTGTAATAGGAATTAAAGTGACACTTTTCTTAAAAAAATAAACAAACGTAAAACAAAGATAAAATAAAAAAATAAAAATACAATTTAAACGCGCCCCATCCCGCCGAGCTCGCATGCAGAAGCGAACACATAAGTGAGCAAGCGCCCACATGTGAAAACAGTGTTCAAACCACACATTAGAGGTCTTCCCATGCCATCAGCTGAGTATCGTGGGTCCGGTCTGTGTCTAGACATGCTTGTGTCAAACGCGTGTTTGCGAGTACCCACTTGTTTTGCTTTCTTAATTAACATTTAGTTATGATAATGCACTAGGTCGGTATGCCTTCTTTCATGATGTTTTGTAGTTTGTGTACTCTTTTTTTTTTTCTCTAGATTTACTTTTCATATTACCTACAGACCAGGGTCAAAAAACGCAAAGCCAGACGCTCTGTTTTGAATATTTGGCATTACTGAAGAATCTGCTTCCTTGAATACTATTTTGTCTTCTGTGAACTTCCTTCTGTTTCAGTAGGACCTGTTGTCTCGATTTAAGCAGGCATCTGTAGGAATTCTGTCGCCCTCTGGGATAACCCTGCAAGTAAAGGATGGCCTGTTGTGGTAGAAGGATACAAGAGTCGGACATTCGCCAGAAAAGAGACTTGGCCTATGCCTAAGGGCAGTCCTAGCTGGTATGCTTTCCCCTCTCTGCTATAGGTCTTCAGTTATTTTTTCTGCTGAGTCAGGACTTGGTTCCCTGCCGGGATTTCTGGTTAAGACACTTTTCTTTCCTTTTTGAATGTCGTTTTTTTTTTCTCCTAGTTTTTCCTGTGAGATCTACAATCAACTGACACGCTGGGCGACGAGCTGCATAGCTAAATCCAGTGGTCCCCTCAGTCTGGCCAGCGAGCACATCTGACCAGAGCTGGGTTGGCAGTGACATAGCCCCACCAGACTGTCAGGACTGGGCTCAACCCTTTGCTTTTTGCTTGCTTCAACCAGTGAATAGATTGATATAATGTGACCTGTCCAATTTTCATTCATCATTGCTATTTCATACCTAAATACTCAATTAGAACCGTATTTTTTGCATGGTGTCACTTTTTTTATCCCAGTTTCAGCTTTTCATCGCACAGCTATAGCTGCATTTTTCATGTTCCTTTGGAACTGGTCTAGCCCTATTGACTGGCCCTATTATACACAGGGACATTACCTGGACTCATTTTCCAGTTGATTACCCTGTTCTAATGCATGCATGCGTCCGCATTTAAGTAGTTTGTGGTTTTAATATTGATGACGTCATCATATTAATAATTGTCTGTGGGTGCTGGTATTGGTTTTTTGAGCATCAGTAATTTGTGTATTGATTTTTCTATTTATTAATTTTTTTGTACCATTAAAAGTTATCTGTTTTCATAAGCGGCGTGGTCCACTTGTGCCTTCTTTATCCAGGGGGAGTCCAACTCTCTAGGTTTCTCCCTGGTGGGGTTTTTCTCTGGGCTCAACCCCTCCTTCTGAGAGCTTAGGCTGCTCAGCTGTCGGTTAATTGCCAGCACGGATCATTTCTCAGTGATTTACCTGGTGATCATATCCTGCTTGTTAAGCCCTGCTGGCTATTTAAGCGGCACGGTGTTATCTGCATCTGACTGAGACCCGCTGTGATCCTCAGGCACATCGCCGGGTATGACAGGCAAGTCCCGGGCGCCTGGTAGGGAGAACAGTTTCTGTGCAACCTCCTTGTATCGTTCCTTGGCAGACTTCCCCGCCGAGCCGCCATCTTGGGCCTCGTGGACCGAAGCCCAACGGACCGTGGATCCTCGTCTGGACATCTCCCCAGTTGTCAAGGGACACTGTAGCAGCCGCACAGTAAGGACAGGCAACACCGGAGGGTAAGCAAAGCCCCAAAAAAGCCGATCAGTAGAAGAAAGAAGGAGAAAAGCACGGATTCTCGGCGGAGCTCACACACTGCACGTCTGGCTGCATCCGGTGCCAAGCCACGCCCACCGGAAATGCCTTGTTTACATAGGCATCTCCCTGTTCTGCAGCTCCGTGACACGATCGCGAGACACCGGGGGACATCTAGTCAGCGGGCACGCGCGTGCCCACAATGCCGCTATTTAAAGGGGACCTACCTGTACACCCATTTGCGCAGCTGTGCCATTGTGCCAACGTATATTGTCATGCACTAGTCGGCAAGCAGTTAAAGGAGGGTGATTCTTTTTTTATACCCACTGTATATTTGGTATTCTTTATAGCATTTTGGAGCTCTGCACTATATTGTATTTATATCCAAGGGAGTTTCGTCATCTATTAGTGCTAGCAGCCAAATATTCCCTAGCGCTCACGGTACCTTTTTGTTTCAGTAGATAACATGGTTCCTCTAGATCAGGGGTGTCAAACTCAATTTCATCGTGGGCCGCATCAGCATTGATTGCCCTCAAAAGGGCTGGTTGTATCTGTAAGATTAGATGTCCAGCGCATCCCTTCCCCATATATTAGATGTCAAGAGCCACCCCACCATCAGAAGTTGAGTCCCCCACTCTCCTTTACATCACAGTGCACCCCCCTTTCTTTATGCTGCTGCTGCTGGGAAGAAGCTGGATGCATTGCTTGAAAGCAGAAAGTAAGGGTCTGGAGAAGGACCAGAAGAGGGCTGGAGCTCTCCTGCAGCTGCAGGAGAGGTGCGAGGGCCACATGAAATGGCATGAAGGGCCGGATTCGGCCCGCGGGGTTTGTGTTTGTTTGACACCTGTGCTCTAGATGGACTTCTGCCTCTTCACAAGATAATTTCTGCTTCCTCTTGTACACGTAGGAATTTGGCTAATACTTATGCACATGCATATGGGCACGCACATGTGCGCATCAGGGTGCACAGGAGACAGATGCCAGTGTATGACCCAGCTTGCCTGACTCCGCTTCATTACACATCCTGCTGTTCTACAGTCTGCTACCAGTGCGTGCCTCAACTGCCTGGTGTCGCCAGTATCCGCCTGCTTCAGTCTATCCACCAGCTGTCTACCAGCCTGCCTGTTTCATTGAAGGCTACTGATGACCTCTCCTGCCTGGCATGGTTACCCGCTCTGCTACTGGCAAGACTTGCAGGCACTCGTGCCACCCTGCATTCCTGTGCCTTCTCTTCGCACTACCAGGGGCCCCAGAGTCAAAGATGTTAGACGGGCCTTCGTCATCATTTCAGGCTCTGCTCCCAGTTACTTGATAGTAAAAGAATGCAGGCGTCTAAGTGCAGACTGTTAAATTTTATATTGGCAAATCACATAATAAACTCACATTTTGAGATTGAAATGACAGACACATCTATGGTGAATCGCCCAGTGAAGCATCCATGGCACTGGTCCGCAAGGGGAGCTGTCCTGGCCGCTCTGTGTACTCTCGTGGCTGGCAAGATGGTGGTGTAATGGAAGGGAGCTGAAAGGCTCCATGGACCGCAGCGCTGCTTGGGATGACGTCACTGGCTTGCTTGCGTTTCCGAGCTAGTGCACCCTAGATAGCTTGAAAAAGGATACCTCCCACCACTAGGGTGCGCTAGCTTGTAAACGCATTCCGACCAAGCCCCAAGCCGGTGGCTTCATCCTTACCAAGCCGGTGACGTCATCCCGACCAACGCTGCGGTCCAAGGAGAGTTCCAGCTTTCCTCCATTACACCACCATCTTGCCCGGCCACGAGAGTACACCAAAGCGGCTCCCCTTGCGGACCAGTGCCATGGATGCTTCACTGGGAGATTCACCACAGATGTGTCTCGTTTCAATCTCAAATGTGATTTTAATATGTGACTTACCAATATAAAATGTAACAGTCTGCACTCAGAGGCGCCTGCCTTCTTTTCTTTTCTTGCATATCCTGGAGATTGCTTCTGTTTACCTGCATAAGGCCTGGCCCTGTTGCAGTAGACTTTCTTACCCCATTCTCATGGTTTCTGCATGGCAGCTGTTTGACAAGACCATATAGATGTTTGAGTACAATAGGATCTGCTTTAAGATTTTGCGCCACACGTTTATATGTGATAGTACAACCACCTCCGAGCCTGAATGCGGAACCTCTCCCATGGATGAAATGGGTCATCACATTGCAGCACTTACGTAAGCCGTTAAAAACCTGCAGGAAGGTTACAACCGGCTTCAGGAATGTGTCCAGGCATTATCTTTACCCACGTTGGCTCCCAGTGCTTCTGCTTCATCAACCTGCACGGACCCCGGCTTGTTCTTGACCTCCGCTTGTGTCTGCTCCATTTGCTTCTCTTCCACTGATTGGCTCCTGACTCGGCTTGTACCCAGACCGTACTCTTGTCTGCTCCTCTGTACCTGATCTGCCATGTCAGTGTATGACCATCTTGCCTGACTCTGCTTCCTGACAAATCCTGCTTTTCTACAGTCTGCTACCAGTGCATGCTTCACCTGCCTGCAGTTGCCAGTACCAGCCCTGCTTCATTCTGCCATCCACCAACTGTCTACTAGCCCACCTGCTTCACTGAAGATTACTGACGACCTCTCCTGCCTAGCATGGATACCTGCTCTGCTACTTGCAAGACCTACAGGCACTCTTACCACTCTGCACTCCTGTGCTTTCTGTTCACACTACCCAGGGCCACAAATGAGTGGTGTAGAAGCAGCCTTCCTCATTTCACACTCTAACAGGTACGTGATAGTGGTCATTGGTTTTGGGTCCCTGTACGTGGCTAGGCTCCCAAAAAGTTATACACATGTGGTATCCCAATACCTGGGAGAAATAGCAGAATGTGTTTTTGGGGTGTAATTCCATGTATACCCATGACACGTGTGAGAAATACAATCTCATTAAAGTGGTAACTTTGTTTAAAAATATATATATATATTATAAAAACTTGTGGCAAAGATACAATTTTCCATGGACTTAACATGCCTCTCAGCAGATCCCTTGGGGTGTCCACTTTCCAGAAAGGTTTCATTTGTTTTAGTTTTTTTTTTAACTGTCCTGGCATTTTAGGGCCTTTAAAGACATAACGTGTATGGCCAGTGTAACAGGGAGGGCCCAGGGAACCCAGAATCCCTTAGAAAGTATGGGATACCCTTGCTTCACATCCCCAATGCACCTCTTATGTCTAAATCACCCTATGTCTATTAGGGGCATAGGGTGAGCAAGAAAATAATGGACATTAAGAATGTCTTGGATTACTTGGAATGGGACAGTAATATTTCCCACAATATCTCCCAGGATATATGCCATATTGGAAAGAGTGACTCATTCATACGATCGGGACACATACTGTTAGATGCTGTTAGATGTCACCCCCAGACACCTGTCTGTTGTAATGTTAATGAAATCCAGACTAACTTCTAAGGATCCTTTCATGGGGGCTTGGGCTAATTAACCCTGTAATGTATGAAAGGATTCCTGTGATAATGTGTATTGAAGTTCAGGAGACAGCCAGGCTAGGAAATTCCTGAGACAGCCAGGCTGTTAAAAGGAATTGGGTAATTAGCATGTTAATTAGGTCTGGTCACAGGTGTATTTCCAGAGAAATATGGTGAACCTATAAAACTTGTGGTCTTTTCAATAAAGATTGTCAGTCCTGCTTAAACTTTAAGACCAAGCTTTGTCTCGTTATTGAGGGAGAATTATTCTTATGGATCTTGTTGGCTTGACTGGAGTGTCAATAGCTGCCTTGGTGTTCGGAAATGGAATGTCCTAAACGACGTTAACCCCTTTCATACTTGGGGTGCCATTACAGCCAGCATTAGGAGTTTCTGCCACACTCCTAATGTTGGGCAGATATGTAATGTTTTTTATTCAGATTTCTCCATTATTTGTTTTTTATAATCAATTTTTTTATTTTATTTTAGATTTCAATACATCCATAAAATTTTATACATTCTTGTATTCCATATTTCAACAGTTTACATTAAAAACACAAAAATAGACATTACAAGAAAGAACTGGGTACACAACTATCTTGTCGAAAATTTACCAATTACACTACCCCCCCCCCCCCCAGATTTCTCCATTCAATCGATGTAGATGAATAAATCTCTGGCAGAAAAAGTGTAAGGTATGCCCACTATTAGCTTACACCACACATTCACCCACTATTCTAATGTTGGGCATACATCTAATGTTCTCCATTCACATCAGGAAAATGCCCCTAAAAAAGCTTGCAAACTCAATCTGGGTTTGGGCTTTGGGCCACAGCGCCTTCTCGATACAAAAGGGCTCTGATCGGTTCCTGAAATTTTAGAAAGTATCCAGTTTTTCCAGTTGCTTTGTAAATTACAAAAGCATTGCATATAGCCAACTGAAATTAAATATATAGACCCCCCTTCTTTTTTTTTTTTTGTACCAATGTTTAGCTCTGTGGGCAGCTATATACGGCTTCATTATTTGCTTGTTGAAGTCTACACCTCCTGTATAAAGATTATAGTCGCGGACACGGAGGCTTTTCAACTACACCAGATGCTGTGTTCATTTGGGTTATCGTGAATGGAAGACAGGATGAATACATCCTGTTTCGTCTTAACACGTCACCGCGAGTCATTCTTTGTTCCACAATCAGGCTTTCTCCCCCATTCTAGGTGGGGTGTTAAGCCATTGGTGGAAGCCCCTTCGACTGGGTTGCATGGTGCCATAGAAGCGAATTTCTTTAATGAACAAATGTCTAAAAAGTGTTGCGCTTGCGTAAAAGTTGTCCACGTACCCCTTTCAGAACAAAGGTGACACGAAGTCCCATACGATCTTGCCACTGCTCCCCATGTAGTCTGGGCATCCGGGGGACACCAGCTTACTTGTTTTTTTTCATCGTAAATTCGAAAAAAATATAGCCTGTGGCCCTTTCACAGAGCTTATGCAGTTTGACTCCATATCTGGCACGCATGCTGGGGAAATATTGCTTAATTGAAAGCCTGCCAGTAAAATTTACAAAGGACCCGTCCATGCAGATGTTTTGTTGAGGTGTATACACATCTTAAAATTTTTGGGAAAAGTTATTTACAAGGGGCCGAATTTTGTGGAGCCGATCATAGGGTCACCCCTAGGATGGCAAAGGGATTTTTAATTGAAATGCATTATATTCTCATATCTATGCCTGGCCATTGCAGCAGGGAACATGGGCATATGATGAATTGGGTCTGTGGGACAATATGACAGTCATTTTTTTTTGTAATGCCCATGTTCAGCGTTGCGTTCAAAAAAGTTTATATTCGGAAAACGTGATAGGTTTCCACTCAAATGACCTGGCAAGGTGTGAATTTGGGTTGGCGGCTATGTACTGTAGTGCATAAACATTCGTTTGGTCCACAATCAAATTGTAGATGTCTTCGGTGAACAAAATTACGTTTGTTTCCACCTAAACACTGGGCTGGGCTGTGAATGGGGTCATAAAGGGTGCTGTTGAATCTGGGGTGAGACAATTTAGGGTTTGCAAACATCCCTGGAAGGCTACTAGGGGCTCTGGGCCTGTGCTCAAATTATTGTTGGCTGCAGTTGCATATCGCTATGAGTGTTAGCCACCTCACCAGCTTGTACTGCACTGCTGGTGCCTGCCACTTCACCATAAGATACTGTAGTGCTGGTGTCTAAAAGGCCAGGATCTACTAGGCCATTGGTGCTTGCCAGATCACCAAAAGGTCTTGCAGCTCTAGTACTCGCACTTTGCTGCATATAAGCATAATTAAGCTTTTCTAGCACCTTAGCAAATTGGGGTCAAGTATACCCGGTTTTAGCAGGGACCTGTTTTCTATTGTCTGAGCTAGCCACTTTTTTCTACAGGTTTGAGATGGATTTTGACAGTGAGGACTTACCTTTTCCTCTACCCTGCCATGCTCAAAATCCTGAAGGCCTCCTCACTAGAGTACCTTTTTGGGGAATTTTTCGGTGCTAAATTTACAAGTACCTAGTGATGACAATGGGGAGAAAAAGAGCTCTTGGCTAGCAGTTAAACTGCTTGCGATCTAGAAATGGCATTACCCACTAGTGCTAGGAGAAATCAGGCCTCATCTTCTAACACTGCAGTTTTGTGTACAGTATATCAGAGGTGGCAGTGATAAGAAAAATTATATGGACGCTGCATTTGTTTGAGTGGGGGGGGGGGGGGCTAAATGCAACTGCTGGCAGTGATTGGAGCTGATTCTGCTAACACTGCATTTTTGGGGACGCTATACTATTGGGGACACTAGTATAGTTCTGATCATGATTATATTACTCATCCGTTCAGACACTATACTAGAAATTACGTGATCAGTGACTTTCATTGTGACAGCGATAGTGTGGCACTGATCTAGCACTAACTGACCCTGATGCTATCCGACGTTGGTGGACAAAACGTGTCGGTGTGTTTGCTTCCGCACACCCCCATTAAAACTCAAACTATACCCCTTGGCCCTCCACCACTGACCATTGTACCCGGAACTACAAGCCACGAGCCCCCCCTCCGCCGGAAGCATCCAGCAGTGATGGATCCGTTGATGGTGCCTGCAGCCACATTCCGGACTAAGTGGGCTGTACAGTGAGCCCGACCCAGCATACACCCTGTGATCCAACTGGGACGGCCGTGCATCCCCCGGAGAAACCCCCCCCCAAAGTACCCACAACTGTAACTTCCCACAGGGTTGTCAGCCCCACACCAGAGTAGCCTACTGAAGGTCTACACTGCCCACAGACCACACGGACCCGGGGGGGGAGGGGGATCCACGGGTGAGCTCAGTGGTACCAGCTCGTCACCTGTACATGCAAGACATTATCATTTGTGCCCCTCTTTGCAGTATTTGATAACTAGCGTAATATCATACGCCAATTAGTTGTCCTTCAAAGACCGTGTATCCATTCATCAGATACCTGACCGAACTCCTCCTGGGGAACATATCTACATAGATGCAGACGGCGCTCCTAGTTAAGCTAGGCTAAAAACACAAGCAAGTGTATTTCATGCTCTTTCAACAACCAAATTCCTGGTGGAGTCATTTACATGCATGATACTTTGTGTTTTAAAGAAGTAAACTTCCATCTTTAAGTTTTGCCTCTAGGTAAGCCTATAATAAGGCTTACCTATAGGTAGTGTAAATATCACCTAAATGTACACAGTTTAGGAGATATTTGCATTAAATTCAGCAAGTGAAGGAACTGTGCTGTTTTTACAGAACGCTGTGATGTGACAGACGGCTCCCACATGCATGTGTAGGAGTAACGTTCTCACGGGTGCAGCCTGTCAGAGCCGGAGTCAGAACCCAGAATTGAGACCGGGTGAAGATGGACGCCATCTCCAGTGATAACATTGCTGGAAAGCTTTGTTTTGAGGCAAGTTTCACATAATGTGCTAGTATGCGATGCATGCTAGCACATTATGCCTATGCCTTGTAGGTAAAAAAAAACAAACAGCGGTTTACAACAGCTTTAATAGCTATAACTGGCTGATCACTGGTTATATATATCGGTCAGATATCAACAGTCCACTAATTGGTGAGGTGTGTGCTGTGCTTTAAGCAATGACCTGATTAGGGTTCTGAGCTCAACCCCAGCAGACAGAGGATGTCGCTGCCAGGAGATTTTTCTCTTTTGGTCCATGGACGGACACAGCTCCTTAATTCTTGACAGTTGGGTTATGTTCCTGTTCTATAGGAGAGGACTAGGCAGAATATGTTAGATATTTAAATATGTTACTTTAACAGAGTTGAACAGCCCCGCCCAGGGGGCGGTCCCTCTTGACATAACCCTCCGCCCTGCAGTCAGCAGCTCAGTTTTTTTCTGCCTAGTAGAGAAGGACCTGGCTCCCTTTGGGCCCAGGGTCCGGAAGAAATTTTTATTTTATTTTAAGAAATCTATCAACTGCCGGCTGGGTGACAGGCTGGATAATATAGATCCTTGTAGTCCCCCTAGTCCGGCCATCGAGCGTGAGCAGGCCTTGGCTACGCGCTGGGTCGGCACCCAAATGCTCCAGGGGTGGCCAGTGAGCTATTGCTCCAGGGTTCACATATGACCGGGCTGCTTGCTGTCCGAGTCACAGTGGACCGGGCCCACAGCTACTCCATACTGCTCGGTTGTAGGTCTGTCAGGAACGCACCAGCAGGTCCTTGCAAGGACGAGTAAGTACAGTTCCTCCTGCCTCTGTGGGATGGAACAGCTGGGCATTCCTAAGGGGGTCGTTGGGTGTTCTCCTGCCCTCCCCTCTCTCCCTTTGTCACCCTTTTTCCTCCTCCCTTTGCGGGGCTCGCTGCGACTGGGGAATACCTGTAGGGGGTCTCCAGGTCCAGGCCCGCTCTTTGTGGGGGGGTAGTTATTTTCTTTGGAAGCCTCCGCTGCGGCCTTCTCGTCCACCTCGCTTGTTTGGGCGCCATTTTGGAAGCGCCGGGGCCATTTTTCTGTTGCCTTTGTATTGCATTGAAAAATCCCATTGGTGCCCATTTTGCCGTGGCCGGGCTGTGACACAGGTTTGCATTGCGGGCGGCAGTTTTGGAGTGGTTTTTGGCCTCTAGTGCTGGCTGGCTTCCTGAACAGCGCGAACAGCGCAATTCACCACAGAGTTCCTCAGTCACACGCTGTGTATGGATGGAGAGCGTGCAGCGGCGCTGAACAGTCTCTTGCTGGGTGGTGAGTTCCCTGGGTAACCCCCCCCCCCGATCAGTGCAGCAGGGAGGGTGGCCAATTTTTGTGTCAGGTGTCTTGACCAAGTCCCTAAGGGCTGTCAGTGGGCAATATGGAGTCAGAAGCTGGCGTTTTTTCCCCAAACATTCCAGAGGCAGCAACCCATGGACGCTTTGTCGGCAGTCCTGGAGTCATTTGTTGCCAGGGTGGAAGCGCCGTGCGGGCGTAAGGGGGGTACTAAGTGCCCCCTCCCACCGCCATCGCCTGGCTGCGGCTCAGGACCCCGGTTCTGGTGTGTCAGAAGAGGCGGACCAGGACCTTCCCAGTGGGGAGGACCCCTCGTCCGGGTCAGCTCAAGACAGGGCACTTGTGAGTGCACTTATCAATGCTGTGAGGGACACTCTCAAGCTGGAAGATACAGCTGGGACTTCCACTGCAGGGTCTGTCCCTTTTGGGTCGCACAAACGGACCCGCTCTGTTAAGGTTTTTCCTTATGTTGATTTCTTTGACAAGTTCATAGATAAGGAATGGGAACGGCCGCAGAGGTTCTTTGCGGTCCCTCAGCGCATGGCGGCCCGTTACCCAATTTGAAGAGAGCCTTTTGAAAAAATGGGCTTCTCCAGTTGTTGTTCCCCCGGTCTCTCAGTTATAGTTAGTAAGGTTGAATAAAGACACCAGCCCATCCAGTTCAACCTAAGTAGGTGTGGGTGCGCGTCTACAATTCTCCCTACCCCTGGTTAAAGTAACCATTATCCCCCGGTAGAGGGGACCCCTGCCTTTAAGGACCCTACTGATAGGAAGTCCGAAGCGGTGAACCGCTCCATGTTCACCATGCTGGGGTCAACATTGCGGCCTATATTGGCTGCTACCTTGGTGTCCCAGACACTCACTGAGTGGGCTAAAATATTGCACCAGACTGTGGAGGAGCATCAGCTCCCTCCAGAATGCATGTCACTGGCCGAACAGTTGGTACAGGGACTTGTGTATGTCTGTGATGCAACTCTGGATCTCCAGGGCCTCCGCATCTGCGGTGGTATTGCGCCGCCTGATATGGCTTAAATGCTGGTCCGCTGACCAAGATTCCAAGAAAACTTTTCAAAGGTGGGAGGCTTTTTGGTGCCTCACTGGATGACATTAAGAATCATTATGATGTCACTGGAGGTAAGAGCACACTTCTCCCTCAGTCCACTAAAGGAAAGGAGCCACGCCGTAAGCCGGGGCCCTCCTTTCCCACACAGAAGTGGTATTTTCGTCAGTCAGGACCTGCTGGCAGACCCTCCCAAGCGGACAAAGGTCCAGCTGGGGGACAGAAGCGTCCCTGGGTGCGCAAGCCAGCAACAAGCCAGCAAACAAGCCTGCTACCGCATGAAGTTTTGCCCCCGCCTGACTCCTGGGTGGGGGTGCGGCTTTGCGGGTTGCAGCTCGGTGGACCTCCCTGCTCTTCGACCAGTGGGTCTGCGAGGTGGTCACTTCGGGGTACAAAATTCTTGTCCACCAAACAAATTCTTTCCCTCAAAGCTGCCTCTCCTTCCGGCTCATTGGACTGCTCTGCAGGGGGCAGTGCAAGACTTGTTGTGGTGTGGGGTAATCATACCCGTACCACCACAGGTTTCAGGGTTTCTACTCGTATCTCTTTGTGGTCCCAAAGAAGGACGGGTCTAATGCCTTTATAAAGATTCAAAAGTTCCGGATGGAATCGATTCGTTCGTTGGTTTCTGCACTCTCTCCTGGGGACTTCCTGATGTCCTTGGATATCAGGGACGCATACTTGCATGTCCCAATCTGCGTCAGGCATCAGAGGTTCCTGCGATTTGCGATCGGCAAAGACCACTATCAATTTGTGGCCCTTCCCTTTGGCCTAGCGTCGGCACCAAGGTGCTCGCCCCGTTTCTAGCTTTGAGACAGCGCGGCATTGCCATCGTGGGATACTTGGACGACCTTCTTCTGAGAGCTGCTTCAAGCTCAGAATTAGAGGACGTGTCTATAGCCAGTCAGACCCTCCGGGAGTTTGGTTGGCTACTGAACCTCCAGAAGTCGGTGTTAGTACCAACCCAGCGCCTAGAGTTCCTTTCTTCCTTTAAAAAAGTTGCAGACACTCCAGACTGCGGTGAAGTTGTTGACATCCCGCAAATGGTTGTGTGTCTGTTTATGCATGCAAGTCCTGGACCTCATGGTAGCCTCTTTCAAAGCAGTACCATATGCCCAATTCCACACTCGGGTCTTGCAGAAGGAGATTCTCTCCAAATGGAACAAATCTCCGTTGTCTCTGGATCGTCAGATTCAGATAAGTCATCTTGTCAGGACCTCTGAGTTGGTGGCTGAGATCCCCGGCTCTAAGGTCCGGGAAGTCGTTCCTCCCCTTTTATTCGACTGTGATCACGACGGACGCCAACCTGACCGGTTGGGGGTGGAGTCTGGGTGGTTCAGGCAGCCCAGGGCTGCTGGACTCCGAACGAATCCCAACTCCCGATCAATGTCCTGGAACTCCGGGCGATCAGGCTGTGCCTCTCCAAGTGGTCACAGGGGCTAAGAGGGCGTCAAGTCAAGATCCAGTCAGACAACGCCACGGCTGTGGCGTACGTCAACCATCAAGGAGGAACAAGAAGCTCGGCTGCAGCGTCAGAGGTCACTCATATCCTGCGGTGGGCGGAAAGGAGCGTGCCGGCCCTATCGGTAGTTTACATTCGGGGGGTGGAAAACTGGCAGGCGGACTCTGAGTCTCTTGTATCCGGAGGTTTTTCAACTCCTTTGCTGGAGATGGGGGCACGCCAGACGTGGATCTCCAGGTGTCAAGGTTCGTGGCCAGATCCAGAGATCCCTGGGCAGACACGTCAGACGCGTTGGTGGCCCCGTGGGGTCAGTCTCTGCTAATTTATGCCTTTCCCCCACTGAAGTTGCTTCCTCGTCTACTCCGCAGTGTAGAGACCGAGGGAATTCCGGTGATTCTAATCGCCCCAGATTGGCCCAGGCGTCCCTGGTACGCCAACCTCGTGCGCCTGGTGACGGATGTACCCTGGTGACTGCCAATGTGGGAGAACCTTCTCTCGCAAGGTCCTATTCTTCATCCTGCTTTACAGTAGCTGGTTTTAACCGCATGGCTATTGAAAGCCAGGTACGAAGGCCTGTCGGATTCGGTCATTTCAACCATGTTGAGGGCACGGAAGTCTTCTAGGAAGATCTAACATCGCATGTGGAGAGCCTACATCTCTGTGTGAGGAGATGGAGTGGCGTCTACGGGCTTATTCGGTTTCCAGGATCCTGATGTTTTTACAGCGCTGAGTAGATCAGAAACTTGCCTTAAGCACCATTAAGGGGCAGATTTCAGCCTTAGCTGTTTTCTTTCAGCAACCCCTGGTGGCTCATTCACTGGTGAGTATGTTTGTGCAAGGGGTCCAACATGTGGCTCCTCCGGTGCGACTACCACTACCTCCGTGGGATTTGAATCTGGTGCTCTCGGCGCTTCAGAAACCTCCTTTCGAGAACATCAAGGAAATTCCTCTTGACGCTCTCTCAGAAGGTGGCCTTCCTGGTAGCCATCACATCCGTCAGGAGGGTTTCTGAATTGGCGGCCTTGTCTTGCAAGTCCCCATATTTGGTCCTCCATAAGGATAAAGCGGTGCTACGCCCGCAGCCAGCCTTCCTTCCTTCTGAAAGTGGTTTCGGCCTTTTACCTGAATGAGGACATTGTACTTCCATCCTTGTGTCCTCCGCCATCGCATTCCAAGGAAGTTGCGCTGCATTCTTTAGATGTTGTACGTGCCTTGCAGGTGCACCTGTCTGCTACGGCTCCGTTCCGGAGGTCTGACTCACTGTTTGTGTCGGTGTCTGGTCCGCAGAAGGGCCTGGCAGCTTCATTGGCCACCATTTCTCGGTGGATCAGGCAGACCGTTATCCAGGCCTATGCCCTTAAGCGGCGGGCGCCTCTTTCCTGGCACGGCGCATTCGACCATGGCTATTGGTGCCTCTTGGGCTTTCTTTTTTTTTGACACTGCTTTGGGATGTCCCAACTGTCAAGAATTAAGGAGCTGTGTCGTACATGGACGAAAAGAGAAAATAGGATTTTTTTTTACTCAACGTAAAATCCTTTTCTCTGTCGTCCATGGACGGACACAGCACCCACCCCTCCTTTTTTGGTTTGTACCGCTTTTTGCGAACTGAGCTGCTGAGTGCAGGGCGGAGGGTTATGTCCGTAGGGACCGCCCCCTATCTAGCATGTTCTGCCTAGTCCTCTCCTATAGAGCAGGAACATAACCCAACTGTCAAGAATTAAGGAGCTGTGTCTGTCCGACGACAGAGAAAAGGATTTTACGGTGAGTACAAAAAATCCTATTTTTTTTATAGCCTAACCCTGCTTTAAACTTCTCCACAACTTTATCCCTGACCTGTTTGGTGTGTTCCTTGGCCTTCATGATGCTGTTTGTTTACTAAGGTTCTCTAACAAACCTCTGAGGGCTTCACAGAACAGCTGTATTTATACTGAGATTAAATTACACACAGGTAACCTCTCTATTTACTAATTAGGTGACTGCTGAAGGCAGTTGGTTCCACTAGATTTTAGTTAACGGTATCACAGTAAAGAGGGCTGAATACAAATGCACGCCACACTTTTCAGATATTTATTTGTAAAAAAAAGTAATATTTTCCTTTCGCTTCAAATTTATGTGCCACTTTGTGTCTATTACATAAAAACCACAATAAAATACTTTGTGTTACAACATTTTTTCAGTGTGACAGTTTTTAATTTCTTTTTTTCACAGAGGTCCCCACATTTGGGGTTACCCTACATAGCTTACAACCACTTTGAATTTTATTTTTCCACCCTCACGGGGCGTTGTCAGTATGGGTCGTTGTCGCCCTGCCATGCCTCCCCAGCTCCCGGTTGTGATGCCCTCTGGCTGGTCCGTGACTCTCGTGGATGCACCACCCCCATGCACACGCATCCGTAAGTTCTGTGGGTTAAATGTATGGGTGGGGGATTTTTCTCCTATTCTATGTTTGCCCACCAGCTCTGTAGCATTCTTTTAGATCATTAAAATGTATCTGTCTTTTTCATCCCCAGATGATCACTTCGGTTTTTGCTCCTGATGAGCGGCCCGCAAGGCCCGAAATGCATAGAGCTAATATCTACCGATAAGTGTATATACCCATCAACCTTTATGGACGTTCGTTCCAATATATACCAAATCCCCCCCCTGCTTATGTCTCCTTTTTTAAAAAAAAAATGTTTTAGTGGATTACCAAGTTGCATAGGTAGCGACTGCAATGTCTGGAAGATATGTACTGTGTATCTGCAAATATATGAAATATCCTTGATGGAATATTTATTAACTATTTACCATTGTGCAATATTTGGTTCGGATGAAATATAAAAAAGTATTGATATATAGCAAAATGCATAAAATTTAAATATGAAATTGTATTGCGATTTGAACCAATTAAAAGCTGTCCTCCATCAAAGTTATCTCTTTGTGTCCGTGTGCCTCATACAAAGTCCCGCCCTCTACCTTCCTTTTTTGCACAATAAAATACATTTCCGTTTTTGGTTATAACATGACAAAATGTGGAAAATGTCCTTATTAGCTATTCCTGGGAGGTTATACACACTATAGGGTATTGATGAGTCAATGGTTAAGGAGGTTACTCTGTTCCTGACTCATACTTCCACATGGTGTATGACCAATTCATTTCTTTTGGAGCGTTTTTTGTTGTGGGGAGACATTGTTGTCTTTTTACTTGGTGATGGATGTGGTTTTTGGAGCATTATTAACACTAACTTTTTTATGTGATTATTAATAAAGTTTACTGTTTTTGATTAAACCTGGTCTATTCTGTTATAGTCCCTATAGGTAGCCATGCTGCAGAGGGTGGACACTCTTGTCTACCTGCCGAGACATTTTTTCGAACACTAGTGTAGCGCCCCTTTTACTTTTTAGGGGTGTTATGTGCCTAAATTTAGGGGTTGGTCTGAGCTGGTAGCCAGGCTCGGACCACTTTGATTGCTAGGTATTTGCTTCTGCCTATGTGATGCTGCCTGGTGTAATGTTCCCTGTGGCCTGTAGGTGGCGCTGCAATATCAGGTCAGGGTTGAGCCATGGGTGGCATTACTGAGCTTTAGGGTGTCCTCTCTCGGCAGCGGTACAGTGGGCGTGGTCGGCCTGCTGTGCATGCCGGGAGAGGGTACATAAGGGGCAGATGCCATTTTTAGAGGAGTGGGAGTGGAGGAGAGTTGGAGTGGAGGAGCCGGAGGGGTGTGCCCCTCGGGGGGTGTGATGACTGGCCGAGAAGTCTCTGGCACCTTTGGCCCGAGGCTGCAACGTTCCGGGTAGGCCCAGTGCCTTTAACTGGGTCTACAGTTCGCCCATTGGAGTCCCAGGGTACCCAGGTGAGGGTACCCGCTCTGACCGAGAGGAAGCCAGGGGAGGATTGGTCCCACTGAGGAGATGAGTAATGGAAGATTGCTGTCTCGGGAGAGGCCTGGTGACCTGTCAGAGGTAAGGATTCTTTACTCAGGAAAGCTAACCTGTAGAGTTCCCATTGGCATTACCCTGTTCCTAAAAGTCTGCAGAGGTCAGAAGATCTCCTGTACCCGTCCCTGGAGGTGATAGGGTGACAGAACTGTTCACGCTCCACACCAGCTGCTAGGACTGAGAGAGGACTATCCGGGTGAGCTAAAACCACTCGGGATCTCGAGTGGCGACGAGGTTACTGGTTGTGCCTGGATCTAATCCCTCACACTTATTCCTTCTTTCATCCATCTGTCTCCGTCTACTAAGCAGCAAATAGAAAATAAACTCTGTTGGAGTTAGTGTTTCTGGACATTGGCTTCTTTGGGGGAAGAAATAGAGACTTGACCCCATACTCTGGGGAAGAGAACCAGTGGAAGAAGGTTACTCGCTGCAGGACCCAAAATTTGTGAACACCGCTTAACCTCTTCAAACAGGAGGGTACGGGCATATAGCACGGTGTGCCTTGACTTGCAAGTGAGCCAGGCGAGAAAAAGGTCCGTGTCGTAAACTAGCAACAACAGTGTTTTTGGTTCCTTTGACTCCATTAACTTTTACAAAGAACTACAGTCAATCCTTATAGCATGAATTTATGATTATGCTTTCTTTTTTCTCAAACAAAGTTTTTATTGAGCACAGAAAGTATTTGTACATGGTTCAGACCAAAACAAGTACATAGGATCTGCCAATTCCAACATACTTAACGTCATCATATTATACACAACAGTCTGAAAGAAAAATGGCAACCCACTCTCTACTGCAAACAAATGAATATTTTTTTTTCCCATATATTCAGATGGGGGAAGTAAAAATAGCAGGTACTAGCACAATCGGTCATAAACCAGATCTAATGGTGCTTGTCTGGGAATGTCCAACCATGGGGCCCACAATCTATCCAATTTGCCTCTCTTACCCCTGTGCTGATAGATAAGTTTTTCTAATCGGATGGTGTCACCCACCCACGGATGGTGTAATTTGGGTAATCCATTCCTACCATGTAGGGAGTTCCGTGGAGATGTATCAAATCTCCGTGATCTCTACTGCATCTGGTGCATGTGGCATCCGATCTCACCCCCATGCGAGCTAGTCTAGCTGGCGTATAGTGACCCCTCAGGAGAATATATAGCGGCGACAAGCGCTGAGCCACATTCAAGGAACACTGGGGAATAGCCTGCAGGGCCTCCTCCCACTGCTTCTTGAAAGCACCAACATCCCGTTTCCACTGCAACACCGCCTTAAAGGGGTTGTAATGGTTCATGTTTTTTCACCTTAATGCATCTTATGCATTAGGGTGAAAAAACATCTGACAGTTACAGCCCCACCGTTTTACTTACCTGAGCCCGTTCACCTGCTGCGCTCGCCCCCGACGTCCTTCTCTGCTCAGTCTTTCTGTTGATTGGCTAGACTTTATGGATTGATAGCGCAGCCATTGGCTCGCGCTGCTGTCAATCACATCCAGTGAGACGGCGCACCGGGGGGCAGGGCCGAGTGATGCAGTCTGCAGCTATGGCCGCCGGCTGTATCGCGGGAGCGCGCCCGCTAGATCTAACCCCCATGGGAGAGCGCTCGCATGAAGGGGGTTAGTTGTTGCGGGGGAGAGCCGAGACAGCCGCAGAGGGACCCCAGAAGACCAGGATTGAGGCCACTATGTGCAAAACGAGCTGCAGAGTGGAATGTAAGTATAACATGTTTGTTATATTTAAAAAAAAAAACCTTTACAACCCATTTAAGAGGGGAGTCCCCATGGAAAAGGTTGAGGAGCATAGTATAATTACAGGAGATAAAGCCTTTATAGGTAGTGACTTCAAACATGTAGTTGAAGATAGAGGTGGAATCTAAGGACCATTGGTCCCCACCCCCCTGAGTCCTGACCGCATGCTGAAGCTGCATGTAGTAAAAGTGCATTGTGGCGGGGAGTCGAAAGGCTTCTCTAAGCTCTGAAAATAACCTCAGACTTCCCTCTCGGAAAATGTGTCAGACGGGATATACCAAAATGTAACCACTTGGTGCCATAGGGTAGTTTTGCCAGTTTTGGTAAATAGTTGTTGTTCCATTATTTAGTGAATCCCTGTACCCCTTGCATTGTTCTCACCTTATTCCAATTTTTTTGCATAAGTGCATAGGTAGGGTATAGTCGATTAGACTTACTAAAGTGTAGGGCCTCCAGGCCATCCGCCACACCGACCCCGTTGTAAAGCTGAGCAGTGTGGGAGAGGAGTCAAATAAATTCAGGTGCAGCTCCCGCTGGGGGTGCACTACCCTCGCTATGTGCTGCAACTGTGAGGCTAAGTAGTAGAGCCAGGGATTAGGCAACGCTAGTCCTCCAGCTTCTTTCGGTCGCTGTAGCTGTTCCAGTTTTATTCTAGCTGGTTTAGATTGCCAGAGAAGTGACCTAAAAATTGAGTTTAAAATACAAAACTTTTTCAAAGGAATGACCATTGGGGTGTTGTGTAGCACATAGAGCAACTGTGGCATCATAATCATTTTAATTAGGTTTACACATCCCGCCAGGGATATCTTAAGCCTGCTCCATACTTTAACCTTATCCCGGCAGCGATTGAGCGAAGGGGTCAAATGAAGTCCAATATAGTCTAGCAGGTGGGGGGTTACCTGTATACCCAGATTATCTAAAAGATCCTGAAAGTGGAATGTCCTGAATGGTCAGTACCGAGGGATCGGGCGTCACATCCAGCAACATAATAGAGAACTTAGTCCAGTTTATGACTAAACCGGAGTATTCCCCAAACTCCCTTATCACCTTCATTGTCTCCTGAAGGGAAGTGGGTGCATCACCAAGGAACAGCATTGTATCGTCAGCATACATCATTATTTTTTCATGGAGTTCCCCATACCTAGATCCCTGTTTAGAAGTATTAGAGCAGACCAGAGCAGCCAGAGGCTCAATGGCCAGGGCAAACAGGGGACAGAGGGCAGCCCTGTCTTGTGCCTCGGTATAGTTTAAAAATAGGGGACAACTGGCCTCCCTCTCTGATGTGCGCTACTGGTGTACAATATAGCAGCTGAACCCATGAAATCTATCCCTGAACCCATATTTGCGCATGACTGCCCAGAGATGGTCCCATTCAATGTTATCGAAAGCCTTGTGGGCATCAAGGGACAGTAATGCCCGGTCTCCACCATTATCCGCTGGTGATTTGATATTGAGAAAGAGCCTGCGCAAATTAATGGCCGTTGATTTTTGAGGCATAAATCCGGATTGATCCGAGTGGATAATCGAGGAGATTGTAAACCTCTATGGGTAGACCATCTCCTGGGGCCTTGGAATTGGGAAACGCATCAGTAGCCATCTGTAGTTCCTTTAAAGTTAAGGGAGCATCCAATTGCATCCTAGATGAGGAAGACATGTGGGGAAGTTGTACAGTATCAAGATACTAGTTGAGGGAATCTGTCGTATACTTTTGTTTGGGTTCGTAAAGGGAAGAATAGTAATCTACTAAGGTGGACATTATCTGAGAGGGGGAGTTAGTTACTCGTCCAGCGTCTGTGCGCAGCGCCCCAATAGAAGGGAACACTTGTTGGGCATGGGCAATTTTGGCCAAGAGGCGACCCGTGTGTGCCCCCTCCTCGTAGAAGGCCGACCTGTTAAAAAATCTTTCTCTCTGCCGCTGAAGCGGTCACACGGCCCAGGGCCGCCTGGGCAGCCAACCATGCCTCTCTATTGCTGTCCGTGGGGTCCTCAACAAAAGCTTTCTCGGAGTCTCCTGCCATCCCTTCATGTCCTCCCTCTGAGCAATAGTGTTGCGTTTAATCGCTTGAATCTCCCTAATGAACACTCATCTAAGCATCGCCTTAAAGGCTTCCCAAGTAATATTGGTATTTAGCTCACCTACATGTCTACGCCAGAATTCTATAATTTGTGTCACAATTTGCTCATGTGAGGGGAAGAGATGTAGCCAGAAGGCATTTAACTTCCATGGGGCCTGAGCTAGATCTGAGGGCAAGCGGACCTCCAACTGCACCACCAGTGGGGAATGATCCGACACACTCCGGGGGGCATATGTAACCTCCGAAATATTTTGTTCTGCTGTAAATGAGCATATACACGGGTCTATACGTGACAATGAGGAGTGGCTCTTGGAAAAGCAGGACAATTGCTTCAGCCCCGGTTGTTTTGCTCTCCACGGATCCCTCCAGCCCACCTCATCTATAAAAAATTTTCATGGCAGTACGTTTAGTCCCCCGTCTAGCTGTGACCGGGGGATGTTTATCTAAAACAGGGTCTGTGTACCCATTAAAATCCCCCAGAATATATAGTGGTACCTCCAGGGTATTTGATTTGAAATTCCAACAGTGCTCTAAGCATCAGGTTATCATAAGGCGGTGGTATATAAACAAAAGCAAGAATACATTTTAAGGGAGTATAAACGACACAGTAAGAAAATTTACCTTCCCTCAGCATCTATCACTGAATCAATTTCCTCATAGTCTAGAGAACTGTGCACCAGTACACTCACACAGGGTTAGTACGGTCATTAAATTCCTGGAAAAGTCATGGGATTTTGACATGGCACTTTCCAGGCCTGGAAAAGTTTTGGAAAATGACTGAACCCCACTAAGTTTTGGAAAAGTCATGGAATATTTTAGTCACTACTAGTCGTGCAACGGATCGTAAGCGATCCGTGATCCGAACAGGTCATCCTGTTCGGATCGGCACACGGCGCGATCCGCGGAGCGCTCCGGAGCCTCGGCCATTAGGAAAGGCCGCGGCTTCGGCCTAGCTCCGGAGCCGCGGCCATCTTGGTACACCCGGCGGCAGCCTATTGGCGGCTTAGCGGCACGCTGACGTCAGCAGGATCTCGAGGGACACACCGCACCGTGTATTGCTGTTCTGAGGTCTGTAAGGGGGGGGGGGGTGCCTGCATTACTGGGGGGAGTCTGCCTGCATTACTGGGAGTGTCTGTACTACTGGGGGTTTCTGTACTACTGGGGGTTTCTGTACTACTGGGGGTGTCTGTACTGGGGGTGTCTGTACTGGGGGTGTCTGTACTGGGGGTGTCTGCACTACTGGGGGTGTCTGCACTACTGGGAGGGTCTGCACTGGGATGTCTGCACTGGGGGTGTCTGTACTGGGAGGTCTGCACTGGGGGTGTCTGTACTGTACTTGCGTCCGTGCTACAGTTTGCATTTATTTGTGTGAACTGTGAAGTTAAGTCATGGATTGTGGAAACGTGTCGGGTGATTGTATATAGTGTTTATACCACATTTACCACTGATTAATGCAGAGTTGCAATGCAAGGAAATCATCTAAAAGTAGTTGGATCTGTATGTGCGTTATAATTAATTAATCAAAATTAGTCGTTTAATCGATTAAAAAAAAAAGATTACTCGAACACAAACATTTTAATCAGTAACAGCCCTAATGTATATTAGTAAAAATATGCTGGGTGTGACATGGATTTTCTTCTTATTTAACATGTATACTTAGACATTTCATGAAACATAAGGGCATGAATATTTACGTGAAGTCATGGAAAAGTCATGGAATTTGATTGGTAAAAATGTGTATGAACCCTGCTCACACCTCTGGAGAACGATGTGTGAGTGGAGTGGTATGCTTTCCCCACCCACCGGAATCCCAGACAAATGACAAAGTCAGCAGTAAGATGCGTCTCCTGCAAGGCACAAAAGGCAGGTAGATATTTACGTAGCAAAGAAGACACCATGGTGTGTTTTAGAGGGTCATTAAGTCCCCTAATGTTCCAGGAAATTACTGCTACTGTCTACATCTTAGAAGTGTTTGTCGGTACATTGTAGGATAATGAAAGAAGCATCTTTTCCCTGGCGCTTCAGGCAGCAAGGTTACCAGTCCCACAGACATGTGCCAGTAGTCCAGTGACAGCCCAGACCATGTTACCGGTCTTAGAGGTTACTTCAATGTATTCATAGCAAAACCTTTCTAATGCTCTGAGAAAATAGAACCAAGAATACCGGCTCAACGAGCAAAACGGTGCTCTAAACTGCTGCAGTGCGGCATGACAGGAAAGTAGAAAAGCTTGAGAAGGCCAGGTTCGTGTACAGATCCTGTTTTTCGCCTTCCTCCTGGATCAACTGTGGGTATAGCATAAGGTATATGGGTTTGTATGATGATATTATTTTTTTATTTTTATGGTTGAACTGGATGGACTTGTCTTTTTTCAACCTAACTATGTAACTGTTTAACCTGCATTCCCAAGCTATGAGGTGACCAAAACTATTTTTGATGGATTGGTGACAACAGGTCCCTGGTACTGTCCGCGTGACTGCTAATCGCAGTAATAAGGACATGAGTGAGGTACCATATAGGTAATTCCATTAACAAACAGTTCCGAACTAGCATTTTTTGAACTTTAAATCATTGTATGTTTCCAGTAGCACTCTTATCCAAGGGGGAGAGCTGGGTAAGCCAATGTTGCACACCGTCAATTGCTATTTTGGTAGGGTACTCGATCTTCCTCCGCCATTGGTCTCTGAGCTTGTCTGAGAGCATTCTCATTGGCATCCAGCCACGCTGAAGCATCTGCAGCATTCTCAAATAAGTGGGTTCGCCCCCCAGAGGTGATTCTCATCTTTGCAGGGTACAACATTGCATAAGAGGCCTGCAGCCTCTGCAGGCGCTTTTTCTCTTTCGTTCATTGACAGACATGGCTCCTTTAATGTTGACCTTAGGCGGTCCCACTGGCTATAACCCCTCGCACTGCATCCAGAAGCTCCGTTTTTTTCTGCCTAGTGTAGGAGAAGGACCTTGCTCCCGGTGGGGACCATTGGTCCTGGAGATTTTTTACTTCTTTCTCCTTTTCTTAAACTGAAATCTACTATCAACAGCCGGGCTGGGTGACAGGCTGGATAATATAGATCTTGGTAGTCTCCCCAGCCCGGCCATCGAGCGAGTGCAGACCTTAGCTACGCGCTGGGTCGGCCACGACATACCCCGTCTGCTCCAGGGGTGGCCTGTGAGCTATATGCTCCGGGGCACACATATGACCGGGCTACTGCTGTCCGAGTCACAGTGTGCCGTGGCCGACAGCCACCCCGTACCGCTCGGGTGATGGGTCTGTCTGTGGAATGCGCCCAGCAGTCCTTACAGGAGGGGCAAGTATGGTTCCACCTGTCTCTGCAGGTTGGAGCAGCTGGGCATTCCCCGGGAGGCGACTAGGGGGTCTCTCACTCTCCCTTGCTTCTCTCCCTGTCCTTTTTCCCTCCTCCCCATACTGAGCCGCTGTGTACCTGACCGGGGGGCTCCGTCCTGGCGGGGGGCTGCGCTGGGTGTTGGGGGTCCGCTCCTCCCTTCCCTAAATGGTGGGACATAGTGGGGTGTTCTGGTGGGCACATTGTGATAGGCCACTGCGTGGAGGGTCAGCGTGGCCACGCCATTTTTGTCCTGTATTTTTAGTCGGGAGATTCGGCGGCCATTTTCCTGTAGTTTTAGTCAGGAAGTTCTGCGGCCATTTTCTTGTATTCCCACCTCGTTTTTTGGCCTCTAGCGCTGGATATCCTTCTGGAACTGCACAAATTACACAGAACACCTTGTGAGGGAGAGCGGACAGCAGCACAGCGCAGTACCTGGGTCAGGGTGGTGAGTCCTGTGGGGGGCCCCTCAGTCTGTGGCAGCTAGGAGGGTGGACTTTGTGTACCTTGCCTTTTGGATCCCTAACGGGTGTCAGGCGGGTGTGGGTCAGCATGGCGGCAGAAGCTGGCGCTTCTTTCCCAGACATTCCTGTGGTGGCAACCAATTTCCCTGCACCTGCAGTGCCTATGGACGCTTTGTCGGCGGTCCTGGAGTCCTTTGTTGCCAGGGTGGAAGCGGTGTGCCGGGCGCAAGGGGGGGTAAAAACGCCCCCTCCCCCCACCATCTTCGGGGGAAAGCTCTGATTCAGACTCGGGCCTTGCTGTGGCACACGGCCCCTGTTCTGATGTGTCAGAGGATGCAGACCAGGACCATTCGGACAGTGAGAATGACTCCGTGTCCGGGTCAGCGCAGGAAAAGGCGCTTGTTGGAGCACTTATCACCACAGTGCGGGATACCCTAAAACTGGAGGATACGGCAGGGGGGATCTACTGAGGTGTTGGTCCCTTTTGAGTCCCACAAGCCGGCCTGCACTGCTAGGGTGTTTCCCTACCTAACTTATTTTGATAAGTTTATATGCAAAGAATGGGAATGACCGCAGCAGGCCTTTTCGGTCCCAAGACGCATGACGGTGCGTTACCCCTTTGAGGAGAGTTTCCTGAAAAAAAATTTCCCCCGATTGTGGACCCCCCGGTATCCAGGTTAAATAAGGTAACCACGATTCCGGTGGAGGGGACCCCTGATTTTAAGGACCTTGCAGACAGGAGGGCCGAGGCGGTGGCCTGGTCCATGTTCACGGTAGTGGGGTCAGCATTGCGGCCAGTGTTGGCCACGGCCCTGGTGTCACAGACACTTACCGAATGGGCAAAATTGTTGCACTGTGAGTTGGAAAAGCAACAGGCTTCCCCAGTCTGCGTAGAACTGGCAGACCAGTTGGTGCATGGCCTTAAGTATGTCTGCGATGCGGCCTTAGATACAGCTCCCTTGCTCTCCAGAGCCTCAGTATCTGCTGTGGTGCTACGTCGCCTGATTTGGCTAAAATGTGCGGGTCGATCGTACCTGTGCCGCCGCTGGAAAGGTTTCAGGGATTCTACTCCAATGTGTTTGTAGTCCCAAAGAAGGAAAAGGTCCGTCCAATCCTGGATCTCAAGTCCCTCAACACCTTTGTAAAAGTGATAAGGAAAAAATAAGGTGTGGCGCCAACAGATAATTAAGTGAATGGTCAATGCAGCCACTAGATTAGTGGATACTAACAGATAAAAGTGAAGTGATATAGGGCGCAAAAGACCATGTGTAATATTAATAAAAACACTCATTGCAATCAATCAACAAAGCAAATATATAAAGTCCATATATTAAAAAAAAAATCAAATATGTTGTGTCCAGGCAAATTTCTTCTGTATATCCAGTCACCGTGATTTTTCTAACGTGCAAATAACATTCAATAAAGTGCTTCACCCGAAGTGATAATGGTTGAACTCTCACCAGAAATCTTTGGCCACTAGGTGACCCACAAGCATGTAATACAGGGCGTCTGTGGCCTCCAGGAATCGCATGACAGATTGCATCAGTTAACCATCGATTCTCCCATCCAATCGGCATTAAAATGTGTATGTTGTCAAGCTCTTATCCCCAGCATCTGCAGATATTTGGCTCCGCCGAACAGAGCCACCAAAAGCCAATATAGTGCAGTAACTTTTTAATATTAAAATCAGCACTTACAGTTCATGCATGTATGCCAGATGCAGCAAACAATCATGCGCAGCTTCAGGGAAAGCGTGAGCCAGTCTGTCCCCAATGGATCGCTCTATGGGCAGGCAGTATGTCAGCATGCACCTCAGCTGTGTGCTTCAACAAAATGGAAAATGAGGACTCCTGTACTGTTCTATAGAGCCTTGATTTCAATGCATTTCGTGCTTGTCCCGCACGTCATCAGGAAATGGGCTCAGCACCATTTTACTGGAGCCTATATAGTACTCATTTTAACCTCATTGGATAAGGGACAGGAAAAATTAACATAAGGGAAAAACGGACCTGATCTGCAAAAATCACCAATCGCAGACCTGAAGCACTCTTCCTCTCAAGATGCGCACTTACAACTTTACTTAAAACCACAAAAATAACAATGTGGATAAAATAATAAAATAGATAAAAATATGTTGAGGAGCTCTGGTTGTTTTGGGTGGAGGTTGTTTGCTTGCTGTTCCCACCCCTCATTTTTGGACACTGCTTGGGGACGTCTCCTAAGGTCAAGCTGTGCCTGTCAATGAACGAAAGAGAAAATAGGATTTTTTGTACTCACCGTAAAATCCTTTTCTCTGAAGTTCATTGACGGACACAGCACCCACCCCTCCTATTTATGTTTGTACTGCTTTTTGACGAACTGAGCTGCTGGATGCAGTGTGAGGGGTAATAGCCAGTGGGACCGTGCCCTGGGCGGTACAGTTCAGCTTTGCTGTTTTTACATGTTCTGCCTAGTCCTCTCCTGAAGGTGGCTATATAACCCCTAAGGTCAAGATTAAAGGAGCTGTGTCAGTCAATGAACTTCAGAGAGAAGGATTTTACGGTGAGTACAAAAAAATCCTATTTTTACACCAGAGAACCTTGATCTGCTCCGCTGTACCTCTGCTGAGATATCCGGATAGAAGGAAATTCTTGTTCCATTAAACGGGACGTTTCTGTGTTCTCTTGCCATCTGCAGGTTAATTTCTTTGTCTCTATAGTTCAGCAGTCTTGCTAACAGCGGACGCGGGGGACGGCCCGGTGGTAATGGCCGAGTAGGGACTCTGAGCCCTTTCCACTGCATAGAGATGTGTAAAGGCCTCCTTGCCAAAAATATCAAGGAGCCACTGCTCCACATATTGGGTGGGATCTCGGCCCTCTACCTTCTCAGGTAGTCCTACGATCCGCACATTATCTTTTGAAGGTCTTGGCTGACCTCCTACTTTAAACCCCCAAAGCGAGCTTGAAGGTTAACTGAGGCTGTGCACTTGTTTACAGCCCTGAGGATAGCTGCTAGAGTCGGCTGCTCACCCTCCTCCTCCCCGGCGTCCTTTGTCTCTTCCAGCTCTTCGGTGTAACTGTCTGTCTGTGCCAACATGGCCGCCGCTCCCCGCCCCATCTCACTGTCCTCCATGTCTGCATCTCCATTTCTGCTCCCACATCAGACTGGCCCGGACAGTCTGCTTTTTCTGTCCGTTTCAGCGCATAAAGGCGCATGTCTTTAGGGGGGTCTCCGGTCCTGACTTTAGGGTCCTTGAGGTGTTTACTGACCCCCTCCTTGGTTTTATCTCCCCCATGGGCCTTCTGTGCAGAGGACGGAGCAACGCCATCTTGGAAGCCAGGACGCGGGCCATCTCCTTTGTTTCCCAGGTCATCATTGCCTGTTTACTGCCGATGACGCTATTGGGATATGCAGCAGGTGTTCCCGTGGCTCCTGGGGCAAAGTCAGGTGTTTTCTTCTGCTGGAAACCGGATCAGATCAGGGTAATGTGCGAGAGCTCTGCGCTAAAGCGTCTGCTCACATGCCGTGCTGGCCATGCCCACTTCTCATTCTGCTTTCAGTGGTAGCCTAGCACCAGTCACTGGTCTGAGTATTCTGTAGTCTGCTGGGCTACCACCACTGAATATGCGCTCCATTATGTTGCCGTTCTAACCTAAAGTAACTATACAATCATCCAAATATAACATGGTGAGCCACCAAGGGATTAAGTATATTTCCCAGTTAATTCATAATGGTACCTTTGCCAAATTTAAAAATCCACAAGAAAAAAACACAGCTTACACGAGGGGTGCCCAACCAGTGGCCCAGGGGGCCCTCTGGTGTGGCCCGCAACCTCCTGCTCTGGGATGCAATAGAATACTGTTATTAAAGGTCAGTTTATTACTAAAATCAGTGTATATATGGGCATATCTTTTCTGCAGTGGTTACTGGGCTGCTTTAAAACTGATCCGCAGGTGCAGAGCAGTTTACCTGTGGGTTACCTGCACTGAGCCATAGACGTCTGTTTTTACCTGCACTGAGTTTGGTGAGCTTTTTGAAAGTGCAACAAACCTGCAGAATATAATAGAAGTCTATTGCAAAGTGCAGGAAAGCCAAAGGTATACTGCGTTGCACCCGCAGTGCCGACAAACCGCAGTGCATCACTGTGAAAGCAGCCTTGGGCCCCTTTCACACGGTCAGACAGTCTGACCAATTGGACCCTCCATTCACCTCCTAAGTAGTGGCAGACATAAACCGACTTGTGTCCTACCTCCAATACGATCTGCTAAAAAGTATGGTGGGCTGTGTCCGTGTCCTCTCTGCATATGCAGAGCAGACATGGACATGCCATCAACCCGCTCCGCTCATTGTGGCCCGCGATTGGGTTAAGAGCTGCTTAAGTGGCCCTCGCTCTTCAAAAGGTTGGGCACCCCTGGCTTACACAATTGAATTCTTTAACCCTTTCATGCAGTGGTCATTGAGGACAGCTATTTAAAAGCAGTTTTCTTGTATATGCATGGGTTCTGATTGTATAATTGCATATCATCCATTACAGTGGACGCAAGTGTGTCACCCCATACTCTAACACCCACTGGAAAGCCATTTTAAGTGCAAGAAAAATTTCACAAAACCAAGATGGCTGTCATGGATATGCATTAATGTCTGTCTGCCATCTTACCTTCCTCCTCATGTGTTCATCTAGAGACCAGACCACCTTCACCTGGCTCCCTTTATAATCTCCTCCCAGCCTGACTCCACCCCAGGCCCTATCACAGAACACTATATTAACCTGTGCACTGCAAGCCTGCTTTGCTGATCAACGTGTTTGTTAGGCATTGTGTGTTTGGGTTCCTGCCTGCCGTGTGCTACGTCTGTCTCTCTGTTACGTTATTGGCTTGTCCCCGACTATCCCTGTCTGCTCGTGACCCTTGACCTTCGGCTCGTTCTTCGTTATCCTTGTCTGCTTGTGGCCCCTGACCTTCAGCTTGTTATTCGGTTCTCTCTTATCGTGTGCTGCTGCTTCCCCTCTTTTCCCCTTATCCTACGGGGCGTGAGCTAGGAAACTCCAGGGGCCGCGACCTGGTCCCAGCCTGCAGCGTAACATCCTCACCACTAGAGGCCCTGGAGAAGACCAGCTGGGTCTTAGACTCCGCGCCCTGGGGAATCTTGGCTCTAGCTTCCGTTAGGATCCCGGTTGTGCTCCTCTGGTCCCGCTTTCCACAACCACCCAGTTTCCTATCCGCAGAAGCCAGCCATAGGGTTCACTACCTCGCGGTGCACTCCTGTCCCCCTACGGTGTGCATCTGTCACCTGGCCACAGGTGACCCTGACAATGGCGCACAGAAATTCAGAAAGGCTGAACAGCTTACCTTGGAGGGGATTTTTTTTTATGTTAACGCCTAAAGAAACACACTGTATTGTAATTATATTTTACTAGTGTCCTATCTTAGGCGGAAATTACAATGAATCATCTGTCGACTAAACTGGACATCATGCATCACTGAATATATTTTTTTTTATAAATTGTGTTTTTATTGAAATTTTTCATACATACTGTAACGGCACCCCAAATATGAAAGGGGTTTAACCATTTAACGACCGCTCACTGTATATATATACGTCGGCACAATGGCACCGACAGGCACAATCACGTAGAGTGTACGTGATTGCCTTTGTACAGTTGGGGGGTCCAATCGGACCCCCCTTCTGTACAGTGAGCGGTCGGAATTCATTGGGGAGCGATCCGACATGAGGGGACGGCCGTTCGATTCCGGCCACCCCCCCCCCGCGATCGCTCCCGGCGAATAGAAATGCCCCCTCTGTCTGTGGAATGTACACACAGACAGAGAAAGCAGGAGGAAGTGATGTCATCTCCTGTGCGGCACTCACATATACCGAGCGCCGTACAAGAGAAGACATCAAGGTTAGTGCACAAACACTACACTAACACCAGCACACATAGGCACATAAATCGCCCCCCCAGATCACCCCCCAGTCACAGTGTCACTGATTGCAGTGACCATTTATTTACTGATCACTGCAATCAGTGACATTTGTGACTGTAAAAGTGTCACTACATTTAGTTTTAGGTCCAGTGTAGCCCCCTAACCCCCCCCTAATAAAGGTTTAACCCCTTGATCACCCCCCAGATAACCCTTTCACCCCCTAGCACCGCCGTCGCTAAGCGATCATTTTTCTGATCGCTGTCTTAGCGTCGGTGATGCAGATCGGTACCCAGTAAATTTTTTTAGGTTCGCCGCAGGTTTTTATAGCGTCAGGTACCCCCATAAATTATCTAATAAAGGTTTAACCCCCTTGATCGCCCCCCAGGTAACCCTTTCACCCCCTATCACCACTGTCGCTAAGTGATCATTTTTCTGATCGCTGTCTTAGCGTCGGTGATGCAGATCGGTAGCCAGTAATTTTTTTTAGGTTCGCCGCAGGTTTTTATAGCGTCAGGTACCCCCATATATTATCTAATAAAGGTTTTAACCCCCTAATTGCCCCTAGTTAACCCTTTCACCAGTGATCATCATATATAAGTGTTACGGGTGACGCTGGTTAGTTAGTTTGCTTTTTATAGTGTCAGGGCACCCGCCGTATATAACCCAATAAAGGTTTAACCCCCTGATCGCCCGGCGGGTGATATCAATTAGGTTTTAGCGTCAGAGAGGGTCTGCGTCACACTCCAGGCAGCGTCAGGTTAGTGCCAGTAACGCTAACACCCACGCGTGAAGCATACACCTCCCTTAGTGGTATAGTATCTGAACAGATCAATATCTGATCTGATCAGATCTATACTAGCGTCCCCAGCAGTTTAGGGTTCCCAAAAACGCAGTGTTAGCGGGATCAGCCCAGATACCTGCTAGCACCTGCGTTTTGCCCCTCCGTCCAGCCCAGGCCACCCAAGTGCAGTATCGATCGATCACTGTCACTTACAAAACACAACACACATAACTGCAGCGTTCGCAGAGACAGGCCTGATCCCTGCGACTCCAGTGCTGTAGGAGGTGATTTCACCACCACAGTTAAAAAAAAAAAAAAAAGCAAATATGCCGAAGCATTGGGGCAGCAGGGGCGGAGGAGTGATTTTGCTCCTACGGTCGAAATTCCGACGGAGGTTTGCCCGTGGAAAAGTCCGACCATGTGTGTGCGGCATAACTTTTTTGCGGGAGGATGCCCCCATGCTTCGGCATATATAAATGGTGCATGTATGCCCATCATTAGAAGTGGGTGGATGAAGGGCGGTATTCTAATGGTGGGCATACCCACCGATCAATCTCTTTTTTCGTTCAGCCACCTGGCTGCATGAAAAAAAAGATACAATACATGTCCAACAAGGACCAGCAACGTACTGGTATGTTGCTGGACTTTGAATGGTTATACCAGATTGATGCCTGCGGGTTTAGGTATCATCTTGGTATCATTCTTTTCAGCCAGCGGCCGGCTTTCATGTAAAAGCAATCCTAGTGGCTAATTAGCCTCTGGACTGCTTTTACAAGCAGTGGGAGGGAATGTCCCCCCCCCGGATATAAAAAGCGCCATTGGGAAATTGGGAAAGCATTTTATCACACCGATCTTGGTGTGGTCAGATGCTTTGAGGGCAGAGGAAAGATCTAGGGTCTAGACCCCAGTTTTTTTTAAAAAAAGAGTACCTGTCACTACCTATTGATATCATAGGGGATATTTACATTCCCTGAGATAACAATAAAAATGATAAAAAAAAAAAATAAATATGGAAGGAACAATTTAAAAATAAAAGAAAAAAGCAAAATTAATAAAAAAAAAAAAGCACCCCTGTCCTGCCCTGCTCTTGCCCAATGGCGAACGCAAGCGTCGGTCTGGCGTCATATGTAAACAACAATTGCACCATGTATGTGAGGTATCGCCGCGAAGGTCAGATCGAGGGCAGTAATTTTAGTAGTAGACCTCCTCTGTAAATCTAACGGGGTAACCTGTAAAGGCTTTTAAAGGCTTTTAAAAATGTATGTAGTTTGTCGCCAATGCGCGTTTGTGCGAAATTTTAAAGCATGTCGTGTTTGGTATCTATGTACTCGGCCTAAGATCATCTTTTTTATTTCATCAAACATTTGGGCAATATAGTGTGTTTTAGTGCATTAAAATTTAAAAAAGTGTATTTTTTCCCCAAAAAATGCGTTTGAAAAATCGCTCCGCAAATACTGTGTAGAAAAAAAAAAATGCAACACCCACCATTTTATTCTGTAGGGCCTTTGCTTTAAAAATATATATAATGTTTGGGGGTTCAACATAATTTTCCTGCCAAAAAAATATGTTTTCATGTAAACAAAAAGTGTCAAAAAGGGCTGTCTTCAAGTGGTTAGAAGAGTGGATGTAAGCTTCCTAATGTTGTGTATAAAATGCCAGAACAGTTCAAAACCCCCCCAAATGACCCCATTTTGGAAAGTAGACACCCCAAGCTATATACTGAGAGGCATGTCGAGTCCATGGAATATTTTATATGTTGACACAAGTTGCGGAAAAAAGACAATTTTTTTTTTTTTTTGCACAAAGTTGTCACTAAATTATATATTGCTCAAACATGCCATGGGCATATGTGGAATTACACCCCAAAATACATTCTGTTGCTTCTTCTGAGTACGGGGATACCACATGTGTGAGACTTTTTGGGAGCCTAGCCACGTACGGGACCCCAAAAACCAATCACCGCCTTCAGGCTTTCTAAGGGTGTAAATTTTTGATTTCACTTCTCACTGCCTATCACAGTTTCGGAGGCCATGGAATGCCCAGATGGCACAAACCCCCCCCCCCCAAATGACCCCGTTTTGGAAAGTAGACACCCCAAGCTATTTGCTGAGAGGTATTGTGAGTATTTTGCAGATCTTGCTTTTTGTCACAGTTTTAAAAATTGAAAAAAAAAAAAATTCTTTCTTCATTTTCAAAAACAAATGAGAGCTGTAAAATACTCACCATGCCTCTCAGCAAACAGCTTGGGGTGTCTACTTTCCAAAATGGGGTCATTTGGGGGGGTTTTGTGTTATTTTGGCATTTTATGGCCTTTGAAACTGTGATAGGTAGTGAGGAGTGAAATCAAAAATTTGCGCCCTTAGAAATCCTGAAGGCGGTGCTTGGTTTCCGGGGTCCCGTACGTGGCTAGGCTCCTAAAAAGTCCCACACATGTGGTATCCCCGTACTCAGGAGAAGCAGCAGAATGTATTTTGGGGTGCAATTCCACATATAACCATGGCATGTGTGAGCAATATATCATTTAGTGACAACTTTTTGTAATTTTTTTTTGTCATTATTCAATCACTTGGGACAAAAAAAAAATATTCAATGGGCTCAACATGCCTCTCAGCAATTTCCTTGGGGTGTCTACTTTCCAAAATGGGGTCATTTGGGGGGGGTTTTGTACTGCCCTGCCATTTTAGCACCTCAAGAAATGAGATAGGCAGTCATAAATTTAAAGCTGTGTAAATTCCAGAAAATGTACCCTAGTTTGTAAACGCTATAACTTTTGCGCAAACCAATAAATATACACTTATTGACATTTTTTTTACTAAAGACATGTGGCTGAATACATTTTGGCCTAAATGTATGACTAAAATTGAGTTTATTCGATTTTTCTTATAACAAAAAGTAGAAAATTTCATTTTTTTTTCAAAATTTTCGCTCTTTTTCCATTTATATCGCAAAAAATAAAAATCGTAGAGGCAATCAAATACCATTAAAAGAAACCTCTATTTGTGGGAAGAAAAGGACGCAAATTTCGTTTGGGTACAACATTTCATGTCCGCACAATTTACAGTTAAAGCAGCGCAGTGCAAAATTCTGAATTCACCTCTGGTCCTTTAGCTACCAAATGGTCCGGGGCTTAAGTGGTTAAACGCTGTTTAAATATATTCCCTCTCCTCGACACAAATTCACGATCGATCCTCCAGTCAGACGACCCCTTCCCATAGGAATTAATCCTTCTGGAAGAACGAGACAACATGCTCTGTATCTTTCCAAAAAATAGACTGACTTTATTGAAAAAAACAGTGTAACACTTATACACATCCAATACTGCATTAACCTAAAATGAACAATGGTCCAGCTCCACCCACCACATAACAAGACCCAATACACATTATTTTGACACCTCCTAGACGACAACAGGTTAGCTTTTGTCTCCCAACTATCAAAGACTTAACACAATATTTGCATAACGAACTTTTAAGACACATCTTACAATGAAAGGATCTGTAGCCACTCTGTCTTCTACAACACCTATAATTACAGGCTTAACTCCCATTATCAACAGACTTTACTCAATGACGACCTTCAATACACATCTCTCAATTAACCTGTTAAGTTCAGAATAAAACAATATTGTGGACTAATATTACTATTTCAATTCCAAGCAATCCGAGCCATATTCTTAATGTCCATGGTTTCCTGGCTCACCCTGTGTCCAACGTGACCCTCCTGTCACACATACAAAAACAGGTGTGAAAATATTCAAATTTTGGATAAAACAAATATAACTGAAAAAATGAATCAATACAGTTACAATGCCACCGATATAACAAAAGTCGAGATTTTAACTATAAACGTCAGGGGAAACCAGAGTAAGCAGAAAAGATAAGAAAAAATAAATAATAATATTAAAAAGAAAAAAAAAATTAGGACATAAGGATAACATATAAACAGACAAAAAGCCCAATGAGTGGGCATTTAAAAACCATATATTTTAAATCCTGGATAAGCAAAGTGTTACTCATTGGGTCAGGCGTTGATGAGACCCCCAGGATGCCCAACCAAAGAACGAAGGCATCCCGTAGAAGTCTCACCTAGTAATAATAATAGGGGGGTGTTGGGGGAGGTGAGGAGGGAGGAAGTGGCACCATGGAATCAACAAGGATATAAGCTAACAAACCATTGAAGAAAAATGTTGGGAGGCAAGGTCAAGGAGGTGTCACATCATCGGGGATTAAGGAACTAATACCAGGGTGAAGGTCAGAATGGTCCCATAAATCCCAGATCTTTGAAAATTGCGGGAGTGTCATGTACTATTGCAGTGAGGCGTTCCATTCTACAGATCTGTTCCAATGTTTGTAGGACCTGTGAGAGAGTAGGCGGGGAAGGGGACAGCCACCGCAAGGGTATAGCCCGTTTCGCAGCGAGAAGCATAAAGGTGGCCAATTTTTGGGCATGTTTGGGGATGCCACGAAATGGCAGGCCTAACAAAGTGGACTGGATCTAGTGGGAGGGAAACATTAAACAAATCCTGTATAAACATCTGAATGGACAACCAAAATGGTCGGATCAGGGGACAGTTCCAAAAAATGTGTAAATGAGAGCCAATGTCACCACGGCATCTCCAACACACCTGAGGAGTCTTGGGATCATATCTATGTAAAAGTTTTATACCAAAACATTTTTATTTTGTAAGCCGTCTCCTTTTGTTCCACATATTGTGATGATTTGCAAACAGCCTCCCAAATTTTCTGCCATTGAGGGAGAGGGATTTTTACTAACTGGGACCATTTTAGCATAGAAGAATGGGATGTGTCAGTGATAGAGGTCACGTTATGTAAAAATCTGTAGATGTCAGATGAGGTGGGTCTGGTATGGTCCTTGAGCACATAGGAGTTCAAACGGGGTAGGTTTATCTAGGGCCAGAGTAGATGATTTAGAGGCAAAATAGTGTTTAATCTGAAGGTAGGAGTAGAATAGTTGTTTAGGGATCTGGTATTTTTCCTTTGCAGTTCATTAAAGGGTAAAAGTGTACGAGTGAGGGGATGTACAATGTTTCAAAGTTGGAAAATGCCTGCCTGCGTCCATGGAAGCATTCAAATATATGATAGGCTGTCTGGGATATCAGGATTGAACAGCACATTTAGTAGACACGGGGATGCGAGAGAGAATTGACGGGAACATTTCTTCCATATGGAAATGGAGAATAACATTGGGCCTAGGCGTATGTATCTAAGTTGGCTTATGGAAGAGTCTAGATCTGCCCAGATCATGGCGCAGGGATGTACTGGTCTAGTGACACTCATTTCAATCTCTGTCCATATTCTAGACGCTATTCTGGAGGACCAAGTGATGATTGTTTTGAGATGTGTGGCATAATAATATTTAAGATCTGGGGCTCCCATCCCGCCTCGTTTCTTGGGGGTTAACATTACCCAACTTGCGATCCTGTGTGCTTTATAGTGCCAAATGAAATTAAGAAATGTTTTCTGCGTGGCTTTAAGTTGTGACATAGGAATGGAAATCGGGAGGGTGTCGAATAGGTAAAGGAGTCTTGGCATTATAGACATCATAGACATCTTCAGGACATTGATGCGGCCCAAGAGAAATGGGCTAAACATCCCATTGTCGCAAAAGCCGGTCAATGTCATGAAAGAGCGGGGGGTAATTAGCCTGGTATAGGGGCGAATACGAGGAGGTTAGGTTGACTCCTAGATATTTAAGGGAGTCCGGGCACCAATGGAAGGAGTAGTTTTGTTTGAGAATGGTGAGATCGGAGGGCGGGATGTCTAGTGGTAGAGCTTCTCTTTTATTTGCGTTGATTTTATATCCAGATATAGAGCTAAAGTCCTTCAACAAAGCCATAAGATTAGGGAGAGCGATATGGGGCCTAGTCAGTCAGAAGAACATCGTCTGCAAACAGGGACAGCTTATATTCCTTTTGGCGTAGCAGAACTCCACAAATATCAGGATGGATGCGAATAGCTGCGGCTAGGGGTTCCAGACAAAGAATGAAAAGGAGTGGGGATAGAGGGCAGCCTTGTCTGGTCCCATTACTTAATGAGAAAGATGACGATAAGCAAGAAGCTAATTGAACTTGGGAGGAAGGACAGGAGTATAGGGCGTGTAGGGCTGCTATGAAAGGACCTCCAAATCCATAGTTGGAGAGGGTAGCAAACAAATAAGGCCAGCTAAGCCGGTCAAAGGCTTTTTGTGCATAAAGACTCAAAATGAGGGCTGGACGGGATGTCTTGTTTAATAGATCTATGAGGTCAACTGCACGTCTCGTGTTGTCCCCTGCATGTCTAGCTCAGACAAAGCCAACCTGGTCCTTATGTACAAGTCTGGGAATTATATGGGATAGTCAATTAGCCAGCACTTTCGTAAATATCTTGTAGTCTGAGTTAAGTAATGCAATGGGCCTATAGTTATCAGGGATGGAGGGATCTTTGCCGGGTTTGGGGATCACAGAAATATGGGCATGGAGAAATTGAGGGTGTGGTACAGTTCCTTTAAATAACAAAGCAAATAGAGAAATCATATGGGGGCTCAAAATCGGTAGGAAGGTTTTATAATAAGAATAAGGTAGACCGTCCGGGTCAGGAGACTTCTGGGTGGGAAGATGCTTAACTACCTCTTCCAGCTCTTCGGGTGTAACTGCCTAGTTCAGGGATGTAAGGTGCTCTGGTGAAAGTTTGGGTAGCTGTAGGGATTCAAAGAATAAATAAAATTTTTGTTGTGTAAAACTATAGTTAAGGTCTGTCTGTAGACAATTATATAGTTGGTGATAAAATTCTCCAAAGAGTTTAGACATAGTGAAGGGGCAATAGGTGGGAGTTCCGTCAGTTTGTTTGAGGAAGTCAGGGGAGGATTGAAAGGGGCGAGGTTTCAACGTATTTACTAACATTTTATGGGGTTTATTTGAATATTCGTAGAATTTCTGTTTGGACCATACAAGAGATTTATGAATTTTGCTCATTGTCGGGGATCTAAGTTGGTTTCGTAATGACACCACAGTCCGGAGTCCGGCCACCGTGGGGGAAGATAGCAGAAGCTTCTCTGCCGATTGGAGTTTAGACATGGTAGTCGAATATTGGAATGCTGCATCGCTTTTTAAACGGAAACTTATAGCTATACATTGTCCCCAAAAGACGGCCTTAAGCGCCTCCCACAAAGTGGAGGGCTCCGAGACTGTGCCTGTGTTAAGTTGAAAATATTCCGTCAGTCCGTTAGATAGGCGGTCTCTGGTTTCAGGGGTGAGTAGAAACGTCTCATTGAGTCTCCAATGACAGGTTTTAGGGGAGGCAGAAGAAAGGTGAATGTCAAGATGCACAGAGGAATGATCGGACCATGTTATAGGGTTAATTTCAGAGGAAACCGCAGATGTCAGGAGAGGTGTAGAGATAAAAAAATGATCTAGTCTAGAATAGAGTTTGTGGGAGTGCGAGTAAAACGTATATTGTTTGTGGGTGGGATGTTTAATCCTCCAAATGTCTAGAAGATTTTTAGCTCTTATTAGTTTACGAAATGATTTAGAGAGGCGGTCAGTTTTAGAAGGTGGAGTCGATGGGAACAATGTGCGTCTATCCTTGCCAGGGGACATAGTCACATTGAAATCCCCACCGATCACCATAAAGGGTTGGGAGAATTTGTCTAAAGTATCAAACATAGAGGATAGAAAACTGATCTGACCAGAATTGGGAGCATAAACATTGACAATAGTGAGGGATTGGGCGAGAAATGAGCATTCCAGGATAATAAATCTGCCATGGGGGTCCAGGTGCGAAGACTTAACTCGTAGAGGGCAAGATCAGCTAATCAAAATAACTATGCCCACCTTTCCGGACGGGTCTGAAGCCATAAAGGATGTCGGGAAGTGCTTGCTAGCAAATTTGAGGGATCCCCCAGGGCGGAAATTAGTCTCCTGGACTAGGATTATATCAGCTTTGGAAGATTTAAACTCCTTCAAAGCCAGACATCTTTTTTGAATAGAGTTTAAACTTTTAACATTATACGTCAGGAATTTCATAGCCATAACAACTTAGTCAGAAAAAAGAGCATTAAATACGGTGTACAATAAACAGTGGGGGAAGGATTCCATGGTGTACAGTAAATGCAATACATAGCAAGTATCATAAGAGCATGTAAAACAGTGGGAGCAATGTAACTGGGTGGTAATAATTCTATGAAGATTAACAGCCTCAGGTTAGAAAAAAGGGAACCTGAGGAAAATAAACAAATTGAAAAAACAGAAAAAGGACCAAAAAGAAAAAAAAGTCTCAACGTCATCCAAATAGAAACCTGGAAGGTCGGGTGCCACCACGAAACCCAGGTCTAAGCCGTGGGTCAGAAAAAGGAGCATGGGGACCTCCGAACATAAAGAGGGGAGGTCTCCCACCACTCTCCGGAGCAAAAATTGCCTGGAATCCCCCCCCCAAAAAAACGTAGAACTAACAAACTGTTAAACCAGGGCAGCTTCAAAGTATCACGCCCCCCCCCCCCCCGGGCCAGGGGGTGTGTGAACCCACTAAAGGGTAGTTGACCCCTCAAAAAATACAGAAACTGGGGGTCAAGTAAAATGGTATACATAGCATCAGCCATAGGGAACGGTTTTAAGGTTGGAAATCTGGAGGAATGGCGCTTCTGGGGTGTGAAATTTGACTTGGATGATTTCTGACTCACGGGGGTCCAGATGCGGCTCAGAGCCGTTGGTGGTTTAGGAGTAACTGGAAGAGGCGTAGGATCCTCATCAGGGAGGGGTGGTATACCCAAGTTGCGCAAAAAGGTATCGCTCTCCTGTAGGTCACGTAAGGAGTATTGTATGCCATCCCGAGATGCAGAAAGGCGGAAGGGGAACCCCCAGCGGTATAAGACTTTCTGGGATTGGAGATGTAGGGTTAGAGGGCGAAGGTTTCTCCTTCTAGCTAACGTAATAGGTGAGAGATCACTAAAGATTTGGATCTTGGATCCCTTGAACGCAATTCTGGATCGGTTGCGGGTTGCTAAAGTCAGAGCTTCTTTACTATCATAGTAATGGAACCTGACAACTACATCTCTTGGGTTAGCCCCCCGCTGGAGGTTTAGGGACCAATGATCTGTGAGCTCTGTCCAAACGCCAGTCTATGTCAGGGATATTGGGGGCAACCACGTTGAATAGGCTTAAAAGGAAGGAGCGGAGGTCTTTATCTTCTACAGCTTTCGAAATACAGTTGAATCGCAGGTTTTGCCTACGTTCCCTGTTTTCCAGGTCTTCCTGCTGGGCTTGGAGCTGGGTGACTATTTTTTTTATGGTAGCATTGTCCTCCAGCACCTGTACATATTGCACCATCTCATCAAATTTATATTCTAGGAAGTCGGTGCATTCTCCAAGTTGGCCGATTTCCCCTCTCAATTCTTTGGCTAGCTTTCCCACTTCTTGTGCGATGTTGTGGGTAATTGCCCGGAGCAGAGGTTCCAGTTTAGCATCTAAAACTTCCGCTGTCAGCGGGGGGGGGGAGCTCCCGATGTGGGAGCAGTGTCAAAAAGAGAATCTGTGTTCAGTTCTGGCTGCTCCGGTGCGGTCTGTGTGCCTCCGAGGGCACCTGAAGCCGCTGATGGTGGTTTATTCAGGAAGCGATCCATCGTGGAGGAGTTCTGAGGCTTGTGGGTTGTGGAGCAATTGTGTCTTTGATCCCCAATTTTGCCCATTGGGTGCGCGGCCGTTGCGGGAGGCTAAGGAGGTGACTCACGTGTATATTGGAGCTATAGGTCAGTCAGCGGGAGTCTCGGAGAGGTGGCGAGAGACAGAGCCCCAGTCTCACATGTCCACCATGATCAGAAGCCTCATGTCCAGTATTTTGCTCATTGGGGGTATAAGTAGGAGAACTGGAGTCTCTGAATCTAATTGCAAGGGGGGGGGGGAAATGTCCCTTTAAGAACCTGCTGCAGGTACAGTAGAAAGTGTGTTGCAGGGCTGACAAGCACCTGAGACTTTTGCAATATTAAGCCCTCTCTGTGGGGCCATGCACGTTTACCCAAGTGATGGAGTAGTGTATGGTCTCTACGGAGAACTGTGCCTGGGTGAGGGGGATGGGGTAGGCTCAAAGGGCTTCAGGATGGCATCAGGCCGCTGGTATGGGAGGCTAGCCATTGGGGTCCACAGGCTGGCCTCTGTATGGACAAATGTCAACAGTTTACTCAATCCTCTATAACCTATGAGGAGAGAGATTAGGGGTCAGCGAGGCCGGGATCAGGAACTGGCCGGGAGTCTGGGTGTAGCAAGATGGCCTTTCCTAAAACCGCCGCCGTCCGGAGGAGCGCTGCTCTGTCTAGGGCAGAGCTCTTAGAACTGTCCCTAGCTGATGTCCAGACAGTCCGCCGCTATTAGGAGTGCTGACACAGGGGAAGGAGTGTACCTGGGAAGTGATGATGCGGCTGGCTTCTTAGGCCTCAAGATGGCGTCGGGCCGCGTGTGTGTAGTGCTGGTACACCCGGACTTCAGATGTTATGTCTGCTGCCCTCCCAGTCCTGTGAAGCTGTCACTGGTGTTCACGGATGGGGCAGCCGTTCGTCCCTCTGATTGCGTCACTCGAGCGCGGAGGTCTCGTAGGCCTCAAGATGGCGGCGGGTCCCCGGTGTATGGAGCTGGCCACGGGCCGGGTAGCAGAGCGTACGATCGGCCGGGAACTTCAATTCCGGTTGAGATCAGCTCTGGGGATGCCCTGGGACTTGGATGGGCCTTTTGGTGGCCAAGAATGTAATCGCTGGATCAGGATGGCAGTGGATCTCAGCAGGGTAAGCGGAGCTCCACAGCAACACGTCTTTCCCTATTCGCATCCGGACACGCCTCCATCACTGAATATATTTCAGCTACAGTTCATACGATTAGAGACATGTTTTTTTGTTTTTTTTTAATACAGGTGTAGTAACTTTTGTTGCCTGTAAATTAATGTATTTATGCTATCAGAATGCAATTTGCAGTTTTTGTAACAAAAACATAATTTTGTGCAGCTGAGTTCAATTATGTGGATAAGGCCTCATGCACACTGGATGTTTTGCTAGCTCTCGTAGACGCCTTTCCTCCTGGCAGCAGCATTTTGGCTTAAAATGCTTGACACTTGTAAACACGTGTAACGTGTTTAGGCGCATCAAGTGTTTTGGGCAATAATTTAATTGGTCAGAATAAGAATTTATGTCACTAGATACAGCGGATCGACGAGGTGCTGCTGGAGTGGGAACATGTTACGTGTTCTACCCTAAAAAGGGCTGGAAGATTTAAAATGTTCCCAAAGGTGACCTTATCCTTTAAAACTGAGCATTGGCTTTTTTCACATTCTTAACAAAATGGTTAATTGTACACTTGGGAGATGCCCTTTTGCAGCTCTTTTTTGTTTACATTATTTTTCTTTTGTCTCCAGAACAAACGGCTGGGAGCTTTGAACAAGTTCAAGGCAAAATCTCGTTCAGTTCTCCTTGCCACTGATGTTGCAAGTCGTGGACTTGATATTCCACATGTGGATGTTGTGGTAAATTTTGATATTCCGACCCACTCTAAGGTGAGTTTAAGGCTCAGGCAATCCAGCCCTCATCTGGAAAGGAAATTTTATGATATACTGTTTATTAGTGGCTAATTTAATTGCAATGGTAAATTGTAAATACAATATGTATTTGGAATAGTGGGATTCTGTAATCTTCACATCTGACCCTTTATTGGTCAAATCTTAAATTTTTGCTTATGTGGTCTTAAATGATACTGAAATTTTTGGGATGTGTGATTTCAAACTGTTATATAGCACACATATCCCTTTTTCCTGCTTACCTTCACTTGCAGGACAGGACACACCATGCCACATGCCCAATATCTTCCATTTGTAGAGGGTGAGTGGTGTTGACAATGTTTTTGGGTCCTGCAGCAAGTTACCTCCTTCCGTTAGACTTTTCCCTACATTCTAGGGACAAGAACCATCTTCTCTCCTAAAGAAGGCCAATGTCCTGACAATATCCACTCCAACAAAAGAGTTTATTTTCCTTTGTTTGCAATCAACAGGGAACATTGAAGAGAGAAAATAACTTGAATAGAGAGGTAGGTTCAGGCACACAACATCTATCTATATTCCTCGCCACTCAAGCCTGAGTGGGCCTTGCTCACCCGGATAGTCCCCCCTCACGGCTCTAGCAGCCGGAGTGAAACACGAACAATTACTTTGGATCCGTCCCCTCCAAGGACAGGTTCAGGGGATCCTCTGCCACAGAATCCTTTAGTTCCTGAATCCAGAACTCTTTAGCGCCTAACTTTTAGAGACCATAAGTGCCAATGGGGCACATTACAGGAGCTATTTTGGGACTTACGGAATCCTTCCCTCTGATAGGCAACCAGGCCTCTCCCGGAACAGTGACTTACTTCACCGGTCCTTCCAGACAGGTCATTCCCTGGTTTCCTCTCTTTCAGAGTGGGCCACCCTCCCACGGGTACCCTGGGATTCCAATGGTCTGATTGTAGACCCAGTTGAAGGTACTGGGCCTACCTGGAACGCTGTAGCCTCAGGCTAAAGGTGCCTAAGACTTCTCGATCAACACGCACCCATGGCCAGCAGGGCCAAAGGCGCGACTCCACCACCAGGGGCCCCCCTGGAATTCTCCTCCCCCCAATGGCGTCTGCCCCTTATGTACCCCCTCCCGGCATGCACAGCAGGCCAACCACGCCCTCCGCACGCCACAATGCCACCTGTGGTTCAAACCGAGATCTGGGCAACAGCGCCACCTACAGGTCAAGGGGAACTATACACCCAGGCAGCACCAGGGCAGAGTCCAATTTAAAGAATCAGAAGGCCTGAGCCAAATTATAGCTTAGGCCACCCTCTAAATTTTAAGCATAGCGACCCCAAATTTGGGGGTCTGCTACAGTTACATAGTTACATAGTTGGTAAGGTTGAATAAAGACAATAGTCCATCCATCCAGTCCAACCTGTGTGTGTATGTTCGTGTAGATAATTATTTCCCATATCCCTGTATATTGTGTTTGATAAGATGCACGTCCAAGAGTCTTTTGAAACTATCAATACTTCCGGTTGACAACACTGGTTGTGGAAGATTTCCACATCCTTAAGTGCATTGACTGTGAAAAAAAACCCTTGAGGTTAAAGCGCTTCTCTTTCAATCTCATTGTGTGGCCCTGTGTCCTCTTTACAGGCTGAATAGTTTCCTACCTACACAGGGATTACCATTGAGATATTTGTATATTGCTATCATATCTCCTTCAAGCGTCTCTTTTCCAGGGAGAATAAATTTAGCGCTTGTAGTCATTCCTCATATTTAACCACTTAACGACCGCTCACTGTATATATACGTCGGCAGAATGGCACCGACAGGCACAATCACGTAGAGCATACGTGATTGCCTTTGTATAGTTGGGGGGTCCAATCGGACCCCCCTTCTGTACAGTGAGCGGTGGCTAAGTGTCCGGGAGCGTTCCGGGATGAGGGGGCAGCCATTCGTTTCTGGCCACCCCCTCGCGATCGCTCCCGGCGAATGGAAATGCCCCCTCTGTCTGTGTCAGACAGAGGGAGCAGGAGGAAGTGATGTCATCTCTGGTGCGGCGCTCACATATACCGAGCGCCGTACAAGAGAAGACATCAGGTCAGTGCACACAACACTACACTGACACCAGGACACATAGGGACATAAATCGCCACCCCAGATCACCCCCCAGATCACCCCCCCAGTCACAGTGTCACTGATTGCAGTGACCATTTATTTAGTGATCACTGCAATCAGTGACATTTGTGACTGTAAAAGTGTCACCAAAGTTTAGTCTTAGGTCCAGTGTAGCCCCCTAACCCCCCTAATAAAGGTTTAACCCCCTGATCACCCCCCAGATAACCCTTTCACCGCCTATCACCACTGTCGCTTAGCGATCATTTTTCTGATCGCTGTCTTAGCGTCAGTGATGCCGATCGGCAGCCAGTAATTTTTTTTAGGTTTGCCGCAGGTTTTTATAGCGTCAGGTACCCCAATATATTATCTAATAAAGGTTTAACCCCCTTGATCGCCCCCCAGGTAACCCTTTCACCCCCATCACCGCTGTCGCTAAGCAATCGGTTTTCTAAACGCTGTCTTAGTGTCAGTGATGCAGATCGGTAGCTGGTAATTTTTTTTAGGTTCGCCGCAGGTTTTTATAGCGTTAGGTACCCCCATATATTATCTAAAGGTTTTAACCCCCTGATTGCCCCTAGTTAACCCTTTCACCAGTGATCACCATATAAGTGTTACGGGTGACGCTGGTTAGTTAGTTTGCTTTTTATAGTGTCAGGGCACCCGCCGTGTATATAACCCAATAAAGGTTTAACCCCCTGATCGCCCGGCGGGTGATATCAATTAGGTTTTAGCGTCAGAGAGGGTCTGAGTCACACCCCAGGCAGCGTCAGGTTAGTGCCAGTAACGCTAGCACCCACGCCTGAAGCATACACCCCCCTTAGTGGTATAGTATCTGAACAGATCAATATCTGATCTGATCAGATCTATACTAGCGTCCCCAGCAGTTTAGGGTTCCCAAAAACGCAGTGTTAGCGGGATCAGCCCAGATACCTGCTGGCACCTGCGTTTTGCCCCTCCATCCAGCCCAGGCCACCCAAGTGCAGTATCGATCGATCACTGTCACTTACAAAACAAAAACACACATAACTGCAGCGTTCGCAGAGACAGGCCTGATCCCTGCGACTCCAGTGCTGTAGGAGGTGATTTCACCACCACAGTTAAAAAAAAAAAGCAAATATGCCGAAGCATTGGGGCAGCAGGGGCGGAGGAGCGATTTTGCTCCTAATGCCGCGTACATACGGTCGAAATTCCGACGGAGGCTTGCCCGTGGAAAAGTCCGACCATGTGTGTGCGGCATAACTTTTTTGCGGGAGGATGCCCCCATGCTTCGGCATATATAAATGGTGCGTGTATGCCCATCATTGGAAGTGGGTGGATGAAGGGCGGTATTCTAATGGTGGGCATACCCACCGATCAATCTTTTTTCGTTCAACCAACTGGCTGCATGAAATAAAAAGATTACAATACATGTCCAACAAGGACCAGCAACGTACTGGTATGTTGCTGGACTTTGAATGTTTATACCAGAATGATGCCTGCGGGTTTAGGTATCATCTTGGTATCATTCTTTTCAGCCAGCGGCCAGCTTTCATGTAAAAGCAATCCTAGTGGCTAATTAGCCTCTGGACTGCTTTTACAAGCAGTGGGAGGGAATGTCCCCCCCCCCGGATATAAAAAGCGCCATTGGGAAATTGGGAAAGCATTTTATCACACCGATCTTGGTGTGGTCAGATGCTTTGAGGGCAGAGGAAAGATCTAGGGTCCAATAGACCCCAGTTTTTTCAAAAAAGAGTGCCTGTCATTACCTATTGCTATCATAGGGGATATTTACATTCCCTGAGATAACAATAAAAATAATAAAAAAAAAAAATACTTGGAAGGAACAATTTAAAAATAAAATAAAAAAGCAAAATTAATAATAAAAAAAAAAAGAAAAAAAAAAAAAGCACCCCTGTCCTGCCCTGCTCTTGCCCAATGGCGAACGCAAGCGTCGGTCTGGCGTCATATGTAAACAGCAATTGCACCATGCATGTGAGGTATCACCGCGAAGGTCAGATCGAGGGCAATCATTTTAGCAGTAGACCTCCTCTGTAAATCTACTGGGGTAACCTGTAAAGGCTTTTAAAGGCTTTTAAAAATGTATGTAGTTTGTCGCCAATGCGCGTTTGTGCGAAATTTTAAAGCATGTCGTGTTTGGTATCTATGTACTCGGCCTAAGATCATCTTTTTTATTTCATCAAACATTTGGGCAATATAGTGTGTTTTAGTGCATTAAAATTAAAAAAAGTGTATTTTTTAACCCAAAAAAATGCGTTTGAAAAATCGCTGCGCAAATACTGTGTAGAAAAAAAAAATGCAACACCCACCATTTTAATCTGTAGGGCCTTTGCTTTAAAAATATATATGTTTGGGGGTTCAACATAATTTTCTTGTAAACAAAAAGTGTCAAAAAGGGCTTTGTCTTCAAGTGGTTAGAAGAGTGGATGTAAGCTTCCTAATGTTGTGTATAAAATGCCAGAACAGTTCAAAACCCCCCCAAATGACCCCATTTTGGAAAGTAGACACCCCAAGCTATATACTGAGAGGCATGTCGAGTCCATGGAATATTTTATATGTTGACACAAGTTGTGGAAAAACGACAATCTTTTTTTTTTTTTTTTGCACAAAGTTGTCACTAAATGATATATTGCTCAAACATGCCATGGGCATATGTGGAATTACACCCCAAAATACATTCTGTTGCTTCTCCTGAGTACGGGGATACCACATGTGTGAGACTTTTTGGGAGCCTAGCCACGTACAGGACCCCAAAAACCAAGCACCGCCTTCAGGCTTTCTAAGGGTGTAAATTTTTGATTTCACTTCTCACTGCCTATCGCAGTTTCGGAGGCCATGGAATGCCCAGATAGCACAAAACCCCCCCAAATGACCCCATTTTGGAAAGTAGACACCCCAAGCTATTTGCTGAGAGGTATTGTGAGTATTTTGCAGATCTCGCTTTTTGTCACCAAGTTTTGAAAATTGAAAAAAAAAAAATATATATATATATATTTTCTTTCTTCATTTTCAAAAACAAATGAGAGCTGTAAAATACTCGCCATTCCTCTCAGCAAATAGCTTGGGGTGTCTATATTCCAAAATGGGGTCATTTGGGGGGGGTTTTGTGCGATTTTGGCATTTTATGGCCTTCGAAACTGTGATAGGTAGTGAGGAGTGAAATCAAAAATTTGCGCCCTTAGAAATCCTGAAGGCGGTGCTTGGTTTCCGGGGTCCCGTACGCGGCTAGGCTCCCAAAAAGTCCCACACATGTGGTATCCCCGTACTCAGGAGAAGCAGTAAAATGTATTTTGGGGTGAAATTCCACATATAACCATGGCATGTGTGAGCAATATATCATTTAGTGACAACTTTTTGTAATTTTTTTTTTTTTAGTCATTATTTAATCACTTGGGACAAAAAAATAAAAAATTCAATGGGCTCAACATGCCTCTCAGCAATTTCTTTGGGGTGTCTACTTTCCAAAATGGGGTCATTTGGGGGGGGGGGGGGTTTGTACTGCCCTGTCATTTTAGCACCTCAAGAAATGAGATAGGCAGTCATAAATTTAAAGCTGTGTAAATTTCAGAAAATGTACCCTAGTTTGTAAACTCTATAACTTTTGCGCAAACCAATAAATATACGCTTATTGACATTTTTTTTACTAAAAACATGTGGCTGAATACATTTTGGCCTAAATGTATGACTACAATTGAGTTTATTCGATTTTTCTTATAACAAAAAGTCGAAAATATAATTTTTTTTCAAAATTTTTGCTCTTTTTCCGTTTATATCGCAAAAAATAAAAATCGCAGAGGCATTCAAATACCATTAAAAGAAAGCTCTATTTGTGGGAAGAAAAGGACGCAAATTTCGTTTGGGTACAACATTGCATGTCCGCACAATTTACAGTTAAAGCAGCGCAGTGCAAAATTCTGAATTCACCTCTGGTCCTTTAGCTACCAAATGGTCCGGGGCTTAAGTGGTTAAAGTCCTCCAGCCCCCTTATTAATTTTGTTGCCCTTCCCTGAACTCTCTCCAGCACATTCTTTGAGGATTGGTGATCAGAAACAGTGTGGGATGCAGCCTAATGCTGATGAGCAGGAATCAAGACAGCTTACCCTTTGAAGGGAGGAGATGACATCCAGAGCCACAATGCATGTAACATTGGGATGTAAAATCCTGATATTCCATCAGAGATCATATGCGCCTTTAGCCAAAAAATTGTTCTGTTTTAGTTACAGAAGTTGCAGTGCAGTGTACATATGCAGCATGACTGAGAGATCTGGGTACAGTAGGGGAAAAAAATGTCCAGTTGTTCATTGTGCAGTGCAAAGAAATGAGTCCAATGCAGAGCAAGGATGGAGGTTCAGTTATCCAGGGAAGATTTGGAGGTGAGTCAGCAGCAATCTGGGGCAGATTGTAAGACAGGAAGCATTCACTTATCGAGAACCAATCCTAGAGAACAAAGATCAGAGAACTCAATCCAGGGAATTTAAAAATCCGATAAATTTATCCTAGTAGTCAGTTTGAATTTCAGGAATTTAAGTCAGAATTTAACCCCTTCCTTACCGAATCATTGTAAAATGACGTTGGCAGGAACCCTCCCTCCGAGTGGATGTCATATGACGTCCTGGGCTTCCCGGACGGCTAGGGGGCACACGCGCGCCGCATCCCTCGGGACCCGGTGCGTGTGCCCGGCGGCCGCGATGGCCACCGGGCACCTGCAATCATAGAAGGACCGTGGATCTGTGTGTGTAAAAACACAGATCCACGTCCTGTCAGAGGAGAGGAGCCCGATGTGTGTTCCAGTACAGAGGAACACACATCGGTCTCCTCCCCTTGTGAGTCCCCTCCTCCTGCCGTTAGCATCACTCCCTAGGGAACATATTTAACACCTTGATCGCCCCCTATGGTTAACCCCTTCCCTGCCAGTCACATTTACACAGTAATCAGTGCAGTTTTATAGCACTAAAAGCTGTATAAATGTGAATGGTGTCAAAAGTGACTGATATGTCTGTCGCAATGTCACGGTCACAATAACAATCGCAGATCGCCGCCATTACTAGTAAAAAAATTAAAAATGCCATAAATCTATCCCCTCTTTTGTAGATTGCTATAAATTTTGCGCAAATCAATCAATATACGCTTATTGCAATTGTTTTTTATTTTTATTTTTTACCAAAAATATGTAGAATACGTATCGGCCTAAACTGAGGGAAAAAAAAGGGATTTTTATAACTGCTTACCTGTAAAATCCTTTTCTTGGAGTACATCACGGGACACAGAGCGACTTAGTCATTACTAATGGGTTATATAGTTTACCTTCAGGTGCTGGCACTGGCAACTTCCAAACCGGAAGTACCCTCCCCTATATAAGCCCCTCCCATCCGGGAGCACCTCAGTTTTGTAGCAAAGCAATAAGTGTCCCAAAAAGAGGGGTGGGAGCTCTGTGTCCCGTGATGTACTCCAAGAAAAGGATTTTACAGGTAAGCTGTTATAAAAATCCCTTTTTCTTTTTCGTACATCACGGGACACAGAGCGACTTAGTCATTACTAATGGGACGTCCCAAAGCAATGCCCAATGAGGGGAGGGATACACTATACATAAGCTGGGCGCCATCAGGCATGAGGCTCTTTTGCAGCCTGCAACACACTGCGCCCAAAGGCGACATCCTCCTGACTTCTGACGTCTACCTGGTAGAATCTAGTAAACGTGTGTACTAAGGACCATGTTGTGGCCTTACAGACTTGAGCCAGGGAGGCCTGGTGATGCACTGCCCATGAAGTTCCAACTGCTCTTGTGGAGTGCGACCTAACTTTGAACGGAGGCGGTCTCCTTCTCAAGCCATAGGCTTGCATTATGACCTGTCGAATCCACTTGGCTAAAGTAGATTTTTGATGCTGCCTGACCCTTTCTGGGGCCTTCCGGCAGAACAAACAAAGTATCCGTTCTACGAATCTGAGCAGTGGCTTTAAGATAAGCTTTAACTGCTCTTACTACATCCAAAGAATGCAATAACTTTTCCTCTACCGAACTAGGTTTGGGGAAAAAGGAAGGAAGAACCACATCTTGGTTCAAATGGAACCTCGATACCACCTTAGGAAGAAGGCTGGATGAGGACGTAATACTACTCTGTCCTTATGGACAACCAAATATGGCTCCTTACAGGACAAGGCGGCTAATTCCGATACTCTTTTAGCCAAACAAATGGCTACTAAGAAAATCAATTTCCTGGTGAAAAGAACCAAGGAAATGTGCCGCAATGGTTCAAATGGTTGTTTCTGTAGAACCGACAGAACCAGGTTTAAGTCCCATGGACATATGGGAATACTAACCGGAGGGCTAATACGCATCGCTCCTTGTATGAAAGCTTTGACTAATGAATGCAAAGCCAAGGGCCTTTGAAAAAATATTGACAAGGCCGTCTGACCCTTGATAGTACTCAAGGCAAGCTTCCTATGTACAGCCCACTGTAGGAAGTCCAGAATCCTACCTGTTACGTACTTACGTGGATGCCATTTCTTGGCCTCACACCACGTGATGTACGCCTTCTAGATCCTATAATAGATCTGCCTGGATACCGGCTTCCTGGCATTGATCATGGTAGATACCACAGGATTAGAGAGCCCTCTCTTTTTTAGAATGTGGGCTTCAATAGCCAGGCCGTCAAACCTAGGGCTGGTAAGGAAGGGTGGTATATCGGTCCTTGCGAAAGCAGGTCCGGACGATGTGGGAGGGTCCAAGGACTTCCCACTGACATTTTTACAATCTCCGCGTACCATGCCCTTCGGGGCCACGCTGGAGCCACCAGAATCACTGGTTTCTTTTCTACCCTGATTCTGCGGATTAATCGCGGTGGGAATGCATATATCAGCTTGAACTGATCCCAAGGGAACACTAGGGCATCCGAACCGCAAGCTAGGGGATCCTTTTGTGCGAGACACAAATCTGATGCTAGCAGATCTACATCCGGTGTTCCCCACCGCTGGCATATTGCCTGGAAAACCTCGGGGTGAAGAGACCATTCCCCCGGGCATAATTGCTGGCGACTTAAAAAGTCCGCTCTCCAATTTTCCACTCCTGGGATGAAAACCGCGGATATGGCTGTGACATACCTTTCTGCCCATTCCAGGATGCAATTCGCTTCCCTCTGGGCTGCACGACTCCTGGTGCCACCCTGGTGATTGATATATGCCACTGCTGTGGCATTGTCTGATTGAATTCTGACAGGTGACCCTTGGAGTTTGGATGTCCATGCTACTAGGGCATACCGGGCTGCTCGTATCTCTAAGAGATTGATGGGCAGGGCCTTCTCTGCTTCTGACCACTTGCCCTGGAGAGACCATTGCTCCAGTACTGCCCCCCAGCCTATGAGGCTGGCATCTGTAGTGACCACCTTCCAAGAAACCGGACTGAAGGGTTTCCCTTTTTCCAGATTCTGGGGCACCAACCACCAATGGAGGCTCTTGCGAACGGAAGGGGACAGGGACATTGGCAAGTCTAAAGCCTGAACTTTTTTGTTCCAGGCTGACAGTATGGCCCTCTGCAAGTAACTTGAATGGAATTGACCGTAGGGTACTGCTTCGAATGAAGCCACCATTTTTCCCAGCAGCCTTATACACAGGCGTATGGATGGTTTTCTTTTTTGTACCCACTAAGTGGGTCAAATCTTTCAAAGACGACACCTTCTCTGGAGGTAAGAAAATCTTTCTCTGATTTGAATCCAGTCTTAGCCCCCAAGTATTCCAGACTTTTGACTGGTTTTAGGGCTGACTTGTCTCGGTTGATAATGCAACCGTGAGATTCCAGATACTTGATTATCTTGTGAACGACCACTTCTAGTTTTTTTCACTGAGTGGTCTATCAGCAACAAGTCGTCTAGATATGCCATTATCGTTACACCTTGTGTTCCTAGTTTGGCCAATCGTAGGGCCAGAATTTTTGTGAACACTCGTGGTGCTGTGGCCAGACCGAAAGGTAAGGCTCTGAACTGAAAATGGCGCCCTTCTACTGCAAAGCGTAGAAATTTCTGGTGGGCCGAACAGATGGGAATATGCAAATAAGCATCCCTTATGTCGATCGAGGCTAACCATTCCTGCCCTTGTAGGGCGGTGGCCACCGATCAGATCGACTCCATCCGAAAAAGTCCTGATATGTAGGAACTTGTTTAGCCCTTTTATATTTAATATGGGCCTCATGTCCCCATTTGGTTTGGGGACTGTGACAAGGTTCGAGTAAAACCCGAACCCACTTTCTTCCAAGGGAACCTTCATGATTACCCTTGGAGCAATAGTTGCTCTAGTGCCAGAAGGAGGGATCCACTCTTCTGGGGATCGCTTGGCACGTTTGACCTTATAAAATGGGCAGGAGGAATGTCTTTTAGCTCCAGCCTGTATCCCAGACTTACTGCGGAGATCACCCATCTGTCTCTGATGGTGTCCCGCCAGGTCTCTGTGAACAACTGAAGTCTTCCCCTCACCCGATTGAGTGGGGGCAACCCTTCATGACTTGGGGGGAGGTTTTGTACCTCTCTTGACCCAGGGTTTCTTGTTACCCTGTGATTGTCCCTGATTTCTGCCCCCTGGATTTGACCGCGGAGGCCGTCGGAACTGTTTCACAGCCGATGTGCCAGGGACTGGAGCAGTAGGCCTCTTAAAAGAAGGACTTCTACCCTTGTTCTTAACCGGCAAGAGTGTACTTTTACCGGCAGAAGTTTTCTGGATATATTTGTCCAGATCATCTCCAGATAAGCGTTCTCCATGAAATGGGAAGCTAATCAGCAATTTCTTACAGGGAGCTTCAGCAGACCAGTTTTTGAGCCATAGAAGTCTACGCATATGTCTACAGACAGCGTAAAGCGGGATGCCTGTTGGATTGTATCCTTTATGGCGTCCACCGCAACACAAGGCTCTAGGTAGGTCAGCTAGGGCAAGAGCCTGCTGATCTGGTAAGTCCCTTAAGACTTGTTTCAACTGATCTTTCATTGCTTGGCAGACTCCAATCGCTGCTACTGCAGGTTGTGTCACCATGCTTGCTGTAGAGAAAGCAGATTTTAGTAAAGACTCCAATTTTTTATCTATTGGGTCTTTGAACATTGGAACATTACCTACTGGACATGTCAGTGATTTATTTACACAAGAGATGGCTGTGTCCACTGTAGGGACCCTCCATTTTTTTTTTTATGAACTTATCCTCCATGGGATAGATCACTGGAAATCTCTTGGGGGGAGTAAATATTTTACAGGATGCTCCCAATCCTGGTAAATAAGCCCTTCCAATAAAGGGTGGATTGGGAAGGAACAGACAGTCTGGGGAGCTTTCAGCGACCCCAGCGAGGAGACAGTAGTGGTTGATGGTTCCGCCAGAGGCATTTAAAATGCTGCTCGGACCATGTTAGTCAGAGACTGAACCCATAATCTTTCAGCCTGAGATGCTGAGAAAGGTTCTTCCACTGTTGATTCCTCTATAACTTTATCAACCTCACCTGATCCCCTTCAGGTAGGTCGATCTCTGGGACTGTTCCTCCACTAACGGGCACTCTGCAGGAGGAGACGGAGATCGGACGCGCTTTTCCTGTGACAGGGAAGCAGCGATCAATGCTGTTAATCTCTCTTCCAATCCTCCCAGAGTTGAGGATAAAACCTCCTCTGTTATATATACAGGAGCAGGTGGACTGGGGACAGCCGCAGTACCAGGTACTCCTGCGGGGTTCCTACGGCTACTGACCTCTGAAATTTCAGGGGAGATTGGCGCAGTACAGCATGCCCAAAATCCTCAGAGCCCGACGGAGACCCCTTTCGCTTCTTGGAAGATTTATTTCCAGAGCGTCTGGACGACATATCCTATAAGCACAAAGCTGAGGTTTTTCCCGTCGTCATACACCAATTTTGCTGGTAATAGTCTAACACAGTTGCTGCTATATACCAGCTGGTGTCCACTAAAGTGTCTTTCTATGGGGATGCCTGCATCAACCGCCTCTGTGTGCCACCGTTTTGTTGCTAGCTCTGCTTGCATCCAGCTGACACTTGTACTGTGTCTTTTACACATGCTGGGATGCCTGCACATGCGCAGAAGCGCCGCGGCGCGCATCGAGCGTCATCCACCCGCCCCACCCCTTTTTTTTCATAGGAGGCGCGTGCACGCGCCCGTGCGCCCGTGCGCCATTGGCGCCCTTTTCGAAACCAAGCAGGGACTAGGAGCCAGGGCCCTTTTTGCCGGAGGGCCTGTGCGGTGGATGAGCGCAGCAACAGGGCAGAGGAAGTGGATTCCCACAGAGAACTTACCAACTGCCTGGATATTTTGACTTGAGAAAACCAAAGATCCACATGACAAGAAAAAATGGACCACAGTGGCCTCTAGTGATTTAACACAGGTACCGCGGTCCTTTTTTTTTTTTTTTTTCTTGACTACTATTAAAATTTTACATTTTCCAGTAGTTACAGGCATACACAGATATTAGCGGGAATACCATTAGGTAACAGACAGAAAGACAAATTAGGCTTGGGGGTCCCCCAATAGAACCAAGTTCCTGGGGGCCCCCACTTACCTGTTCCCCGCCGCAGGACTTTGTTTGGTCCACAGAAGCCCAAACTTCACCTATCACGGCAGGCATTGTAATTAAACCTTCAGGGACCGGGTTCCCAAGGATTCCACTCCCCTGGACCTGTATAGCACCCTGCACAGAAAACATCTTGGTCGTGGGTATGACCAGAGCTCTGGATCCCAGGGTCCAGCCCTCCTAAGAGAGGCATTACAGGCAAAACCTTGCTCTTCTGTTGCAAGGCCCGGGTACCGACCGTTTAGCTATGAAGCTTTTTTGGTGGGATCCGGAACAGCTTACTAAGGCCCGTAAAAGAACCTGTACGCAAGCCCAGGAAAACACATGTTACTCTTTGGCCAACACCTTAGACACTGGCAAAAAACTGAGGTGCTCCCGGATGGGAGGGGCTTATATAGGGGAGGGTACTTCCAGTTTGGAAGTTGCCAGTGCCAGCACCTGAAGGTAAACTATATAACCCATTAGTAATGACTAAGTCGCTCTGTGTCCCGTGATGTACGAAAAAGAAATGTTTTTTTGTTTTTTTTTTAATTTATATTTATTAAATCAAAGTTAAAAAATATTGTGTTTTTTAAAAAAAAACATTGTCGCTCTTTTGTTTATAGCGCAAAAAATAAAAACCGCAGAGGTGATCAAATACCACCAAACTAAAGCTCTATTTGTGGGAAAACAAAGATTTCATTTGGGTACTTTGTTGCATGACCGCGCAATTGTCATTAAAAGTGCGACAGCGCTGAAAATTAAAAATTAGTCTGGGCAGGAAGGGGGTGCAAATGCCTTGTATTGAAGTGGTTAAAGTCAAAAAGTTGAAAAAATTCTAAAATTGTAATTGGTGTGAGGAGCAGCAGTCAAATGCGCCAGCGTTCCCTTCACAACCAGGAGGAGAGCTGGGAGAGCTCCTTTGATCTCAGAAGTCCATTGTTGACTGTTCTGGGTAACAAGGGTCGTTAACATTGTAACTGGCCTTAATTTTTGTTTTCAGTAGAATGCAAGTAGTGTAGTTTTATGTTTAGATAGATAGAAAATCTTTGATCAGCGAATCAGAAACCCCTTCCAGCTTTACTACACACTACTAGTTTTTTTGTTTTGTTTTTTCAACCCAGCAGAGTTGAAAGAAAAAAAAAAACTGACAGCTCAGGCGTAGCTGCAGTACCAACTATGTGATGTTGGTACAGTGATCTCCCCTGCTGTGTGCTGACAGGACTGCCCCCCCCCCCACCACCAGAACACTTCAGTCAGTGCTCTCAGCCATCGGCTAAAGATGCTTATCGGGAGCCAATCAGCAGACCTTTTTTGTCATGTTTTCGGCTTCTGTCAGACTGGCTGCGTTACTCACGGGCCAAATGGCGGCTAGTTTCTATTGAGCTAAAAAGGTGGGGTACCCACCTTCTAGTATGTGGACTATGCTACCCACCTTCTAGTATGTGGAGTATGCTGCTGGCCAAATTGTACTTTTAAAGAAAAAGGAAAAACTCCCAGTGGCTTATGCGCAGCTTGAATGATGTATTGACTCATGATAAAAGTATTAGATAATTTTATTATACATGGATATCGAATTAACAAATTCATTAGAAAAGTACAAGTAAAAAAGAGGGATTGGGGAATGGATCCAATTACATAAAAGGGAACAAAAATAAGAGCTCCGGTGTACAAATTATAACGGTATTAGTCATGTGTCACAATAACCATATACAGGTCACCACTATGGGTTGGCATGTATATGGATCCCCGACACGTTTTGACCTTTAATAATGTGATGATTTTCCTCAGAGGGTATCATGTAGACATCTTGCGTTAAATACCATATGTGCTAAACCAGAGTATATAAAAACATGGTGGATTATTTCTCCATGAGGGCCAACCAGCAAGAAGAAGCGAAGAACCCAGGATCTGCCTTATTATAGGCTATTTTCAAAAGTGTTTAGGTGTGTATCATTTCCCTGCTACTTAGTTGCAGTCTCCTAACAGTGCATTATCATCAAGGATCTGGTCTGTAAGAAAATTCAGTCCAAATGTCTATCCTTTTATTGGGGATCACTGAAAGATGTCCTGTTTAGCTGCATGGGTCCTGTCTATGTTGCAGTCTGCTTGTCCAAATGGAAATGTTCAGTGTGAATTTTTCTAAAAAGATCCTGGGTTCTTCGCTTCTTCTTGCTGGTTGGTCCTCATGGAGAAATTATCCACCATGTTTTTTATATTCTTGTTTAGCACATATGGTATTTCATGCAAGATGTCTACATGATACCCCCTGAGGAAGATCATCACATTATTAAAGATTGAAACACGTCGGGAATCCATATACATGCCAACCCATAGTGGTGATCTGTATTTGGTTACTGTGTTACTGTGACACTTGACTGTAATACTGTTAAAATTTGTACACCAGAGCTCTTATTGTTCCCTTCTATGTAATTGGATCCATTCCCCAATCCCTCTTTTTTACTTGTACTTTTCTAATGAATTTGTAAATTCGATATCCATGTATAATAAAATTATCTAATACTTTTATCATGAGTCAATACAAAATTCAAGCTGCGCATAAGCCCCTGGGTGTTTATTTCTTTTAACGTTTTTCTATTGAGCTGGCCGATGCCGTCCGATATTTGGCCCGTGTGTACTGGGCTTTACTGGTAGTAATCTGTATAGGAAGGGAATTTTAGCTGTTAAGAGGGATCATGATCTAGGCAGTAGTATGGAAGCACAGGTCTAGAAGACGGCATACATTATTGAATGCATGGAAGCAACCTAGGTGCATAATACGGAGTGGATATATACTGTATGTTGGATGGGTGGTGTGCCATACTTGTCATTATAGAATTTTTTTTATAAATTCTTTTTATTGCAATTTTTAAAAAAAGAACACAAGCAAAATAAAAAAAAAAGAGCAAAAAACATGAGGAGCTCATCTAATATGACAGGCTTTACAGTGTGTTAGCCATGATTACTCTTTGTCTGACTAAACACTAAATGATAGTCAGTTATGATGTAATATTATTTTGTTCATTAGTAGTAGTATCAGACTCCAGCCATATGTCCCATACTTTGTTAAATTTCTTTTGACAGCCCCAATGCAAATAAGTTTCCTTGTATAGGGGATTGGCCGCATTGTCAAGTGACTACCACATATTCAGAGAAGATGCAGAAAAAACTTTCCACTTGCGTAGGATGCTCTTCCGAGTATAAAACAGGAGTAGGCCAAGTAATGTACAAACAGCTCTGGAGAGGGCCAGAGCACTCACCAGTCCCAGAATACACACATCAACCTTCTGAGATATAGGGATAGTAGTTAGGCCAGTAATGAATGCAAGTACAAGGACCAAGTATGTTGAATGGCACTTCTGATCATTGTAATATTTACAAATACTCTGCTGGATTGTTTCACCTGTACTAGAATCCAAAAATGTTCTCTCTGGAGAACCTAGTTGCTTATTTTAGTTGCCAGGACCAGGATGGGGCAGTTGGGGTGCCTATAGTCAATATCAGGTCAATGGGGGCTTGACCAGAGAATGTGATATTTCCTATACCAGGTTGAGTGACAACTGTGTGAGATATTTAATCATGAAATTCATAAACAGATTAGAAAATGTCTGAATCCTATTCAACTGGTTTATGTATGGAGACTATACCCCTTGTTAACCAAAGAACAACTACTACTACTCTTCCACACAACAATAGGATTTGTTGTACTCACCGTAAAATCCTTTTCTCTTTTCGTCCATGGACGGACACAGCCTTCTCAATTCTTGACATATGGGTTATGTTCCTGTTCATAGGAGAGGACTAGGCAGAACATGTTAAATATTTAAACACATGTTATATTAATCAGAGTTGAACCGCCCCGCCCAGGGGGATGTCCCTCCAGACATAACCCTCCGCCCTGCAGTCAGCAGCTCAGTTTTTTTCTGCTAAGTAGAGGAGGACATGGCTCCCTTTTGGGCCCAGAGTCCTGAAGATTTTTTTTTTTTCTGATATCTTCTATCAACTGCCGGCTGGTCGACAGGCTGGATATTATAGATCCTTTTAGTCTTCCCAGTTCCGGCCATCGAGAGTGCCAGTCCTTAGCTTCGTGCTGGTTCTGCCACGACGTACCCCATGGCTCCAGGGGTGGCCGGTGAGCACATGCTCCGGGGTCCACATATGACTGAGCTGCTTGTTGTCTCACTCACAGTGGACCGGGCCGACAGCTACTCCAACTCGGTTGTTGGTCTGTCAGGGACGCACCAGCTGGTCCTTGCATGGACGGGTAAGTACTATTCCTCCTGCCTCGACAGGTGGGAACAGCTGGGCGTTTCAGGGAATTAGGGTTCTCCTGTCCTCCCTTTCCCTGCTCTCTATCACAATTCTCTTTCTGCTCTAGCAGGGCTCGCTGCGACCGGGGCGTACCTGTGGGGGGGACTCCGGGTCCCAGTAGGGGACTGTGGGGTGTCGGGCATTTTTTCTGTGAGGGGTGCTCTGCCCTGGGGAAGTCCCTGTCTCGGCCTTCTCATCCACATCGCGGTGTTCGGGTGCCATTTTGGCGGCGCCAACGCCATTTTCTTGTATGCCTGCTGTTTCTGTTTTCGATGTATTTCCTCATTGGCGGCCATCTTGCCATCGCCGCGCTGTGGCGCAGGTGGTTATTGCGGGCGGCCATTTTCTTGTGGTCACGCCCTTTTCTTTCTGAGGCGTCTGGCAGCCATTTTGGAGTGGGTTTTGGCCTCTAGTGCTGGCTTTCTGAACGGCGCGCAGCGCAATTTTCCTCAGTTTTCCCTCACACACGCTGTGTACAGATGGAAGGTGGGCAGCGGTGCTGAGCGGTCTGTTGCTGGGTGGTGAGTCCCCTGGGTAACCCCCCCCCCGGTCAGTGCAGCAAGGAGGGTGGACACTTCGGTTTTCCCTGAGAGCTGTCAGTGGTGTATCATGGAGTCAGTGTCTGGCCCTTCTTCCCCAAACATGCCAGAGGCGACAGCAGGTGCCCCATGCGCCTGTGGTTACCATGGACACTTTGTCGGCAGTCCTGTAATCATTTTTTGCCAGGGTGGAAGCGGCGTGCGAGCGTAAAAGGGGTAAAAAGCGCCCCCTCCCCCGCCATCTCCAGGGGAATGCTCTGACTCACACCCGGGCCTAGCTGCGGAACAGGCCCCCGGTTCTGGGTTGTCAGAGGATACGGACCAGGACCTTCCTTGTGAGGAAGACCCCTCGTCCGGGTCAGCGCAAGACAGGGCACTTGTTGGTGCGCTTATCAATGCTGTAAGGGACTCCCTTAAGCTGGAAGGTGTAGCTGAGGCGTCCACGGAGGGGTCAGTTTCTTTTGGGTCGCATAAATCGACCCGCTCTGTAAAGGTAGTTCCCTATGTGTCCTTCTTTGATAAATTCATAGATAAGGAATAGGAAAGCCGCATTAGTCCTTTGTGGTCCCTCAGCGCCTGGCGGTCAGGTATCCTTTTGAGGATAGCCTTTTGAAAAAATGGTCTTCTCTAGCTGTTGACCCTCCGGTCGCTCGGTTAAGTAAAGTAAACTCTCTCCCTGTAGAGGGGACCCCTGCATTTAAGGACCATACTGATAGGAGGTCAGAGGCGCTCAGCAGGTCCATGTTCACCTTACTGGTGTCTGCGTTGTGGCCTATTTTGGCTGCTACCGTGGTGTCTCAGACACTGAATGGGCAAAGATTTTGCACCAGACTGTGGAGGAACATCAGCTCTCTTCGGAGTGTGTAAGACTGGCTGACCAGTTGGTGCAGGGCCTTGTGTATGTCTGTGATGCCACTCTGAATGCGGCCCCCTTAATCTCCAGGGTCTCTGTATCTGTGGTGGTAATGCGCCGCCTGATTTGGCTGAAATGCTGGTCCGATGACCAGGCTTCCAAGAAAGCCTTGGCAGATTTTTCCTTCAAAGTTGCGAGGCTTTTTGGTACCTCACTGGATGACATTATTAAGGATGTCACTGGAGGTGGGAGCACTCTTCTCCCTCAGTCCACTAAGGGGAAGGAGCCGCGCTGTAAGCCGGGCCCTTCCTTTCCCACGCAGAAGCGATTTTTTTCGTCAGTCAGGGTCCGCGGGTAGATCATCCCAGGCTGACAAAGGTCCAGCTGGGGGACAGAAGCGTCCCTGGGTACGTAAGCCAGCAAACAAGCCTGCCACTGCAGGAAGTTTTGCCCCCGCCCGACTCATGGGTGGGGGGACAGCTTTGCAGGTTCACAGCGCGGTGGACCTCCCTGCTCTCCTACCAGTGGGTCTGTGAGGTGGTCACTTCGGGGTACAAGATCGAGTTTCATTCCTGTCTACCGAACAGTTTCTTTCCCTTGAATCTCCCTCTCCTTCCGGCTCGTCGGTCTGCCCTATTGGGGGCAGTGCAAAATTTTACCTGTACAACTGGAAGAGAGGTTTCAGAGTTTTTATTCAAATCTGTTGGTGGTCCCAAAGAAGGATGGAGTCCGTCCGATATTGGACCTCAAAGCCTTAAATATCTTTGTAAAGGTTTGGAAGTTCCGCATGGAATCAATTCGTTCAGTGGTTGCTGCGCTCCATCCGGGGGACTTTCTGGCATCCCTGGACATCAAGGACGCATACTTGCATGCAGTGGCGGCTGGTGCTCAAATTTTTGGGGGGTGCGCAAACAAACTGAAAAAAAAAAAAATCAATTGCCGCCACTGTGCCCAAACGCCACTAGTTTGTCCCCAAATGCAGCCAGTTCCCCCCCATATGCAGCCAGTTTCTCCCCCATAATGCAGCCAGTTTCTCCCCCATAATGCAGCCAGTTTCTCCCCCATAATGCAGCCAGTTTCTCCCCCATAATGCAGCCAGTTTCTCCCCCATAATGCAGCCAGTTTCTCCCCCATAATGCAGCCAGTTTCTCCCCCATAATGCAGCCAGTTTCTCCCCCATAATGCAGCCAGTTTCTCCCCCATAATGCAGCCAGTTTCTCCCCCATAATGCAGCCAGTTTCTCCCCCATAATGCAGCCAGTTTCTCCCCCATATGCAGCCAGTTTCTCCCCCATATGCAGCCAGTTTCTCCCCCATATGCAGCCAGTTTCTCCCCCATATGCAGCCAGTTTCTCCCCCATATGCAGCCAGTTTCTCCCCCATATGCAGCCAGTTTCTCCCCCATATGCAGCCAGTTTCTCCCCCATATGCAGCCAGTTTCTCCCCCATAATGCAGCCAGTTTCTCCCCCATAATGCAGCCAGTTTCTCCCCCATAATGCAGCCAGTTTCTCCCCCATAATGCAGCCAGTTTCTCCCCCATAATGCAGCCAGTTTCTCCCCCATAATGCAGCCAGTTTCTCCCCCATAATGCAGCCAGTTTCTCCCCCATAATGCAGCCAGTTTCTCCCCCATAATGCAGCCAGTTTCTCCCCCATAATGCAGCCAGTTTCTCCCCCATAATGCAGCCAGTTTCTCCCCCATAATGCAGCCAGTTTCTCCCCCATAATGCAGCCAGTTTCTCCCCCATAATGCAGCCAGTTTCTCCCCCATAATGCAGCCAGTTTCTCCCCCATAATGCAGCCAGTTTCTCCCCCATAATGCAGCCAGTTTCTCCCCCATATGCAGCCAGTTTCTCCCCCATATGCAGCCAGTTTCTCCCCCATATGCAGCCAGTTTCTCCCCCATATGCAGCCAGTTTCTCCCCCATATGCAGCCAGTTTCTCCCCCATATGCAGCCAGTTTCTCCCCCATATGCAGCCAGTTTCTCCCCCATAATGCAGCCAGTTTCTCCCCCATAATGCAGCCAGTTTCTCCCCCATAATGCAGCCAGTTTGTCCCCCATAATGCAGCCAGTTTGTCCCCCCAGCCCTGCACTTACCTTCCTCGAGTCAGCGCCGTCCTTCTTCCATCCTCGATGTCTTCTCCCGCCCTCGATGTCACTTCAGCCAATCAGGTTACCGGTAACCAGACCCGGTGAACCTGATTGGCCAGGGAACGCACACCTGTGCGTCCTCTCATTAGGTATTTAGAAACCGATTACAGCCCTTAGGCTGTAGTCGATCAGAGCCTGTTGGCTCTGATAGGCACTTCTAAAGGCCAATCAGATGCTGTGACTCAGATGGCCGGCGCTCAAGGGGCCGGCCATCTGAATAGTGGGCGGCAGCAATACATAGGTTCATGCAATGCATGAACCTATGTATTGTTGTGGTGAGTGACGGCCGGGCGCAGAAGCGAGCGTTAGCGGCGCTTCTGCGCCCACTATGGTCGCGCCGCCATGTGTAAAAAAAAGACATAAAAAAAAAACTCTTAAAGGGCCCGTTTTTGTTTTTTTTTGGGTGACCACAGGAGGGGGGGGGGGGGGCGGCGCACGGGCGCCCCCTATGGACGGGCCGCCACTGCTTGCATGTCCCAATCTGCACAAGACACCAGAGGTTTCTGCGCTTTGCAATCGGCGAAGACTACTATCAGTTTGTGGCTCTTCCCTTTGGCCTAGCGTCTGCACTGAGGGTTTTCACCAAGGTACTCGACCCGGTTCTAGCTTTGCTGAGACAGCGAGGCATTGCTATCGTGGGCTACTTAGATGATCTTCTGAGAGCAGCTTCTGGCTCAGAATTAGAGGAAGATGTGGCTATAGTCAGTCAGACCCTTCGAGAATTAAGTTGGGTGTTCAACATTCCAAAGTCAGTCCTGACACCGACTCAGCGTTTGGAGTACCTAGTGTTGATTCTGGACTCCAAGGAGGCCAGAGTCTTCCTTCCTTTGGAAAAATTGCAGACTCTCCAATCTGCGGTGAGGTTGTTGACAGAGTTCTGGGTCTCAGGGTAGCCTTTGAGGCAGTACTGTATGCCCAATTCCACACTCAAGTCTTGCAGAAGGAGATCCTGTCCAAATGGAACAAATCTCCATTGTCTCTGGATCGTCCGATTCAGGTCAGTCGCCTGGTCAGGGCTTCTCTGAGTTGGTGGCTGAGATCCCCGGCTCTTCAGTCCGGGAAATCGTTCCTTCCCTTCCATTGGACTGTGATTACGACGGACGCCAGCCTCACAGGTTGGGGGGGGGGGAGTCTGGGGAGTCCAGTCGGCCCAGGGTCACTGGACTCCGGACGAATCTCGTCTGCCGATCAATGTCCTGGAACTTCGGACGATCAGTCTCTCTCCTCTTGATCGAGTAGACTACAAGGACGCCCGATCAGGATTCAGTTAGACAACGCCACGGCGGTGGCTTATGTCAACCATCGGGGGGGAACAAGGAGCACGGCTGCAGCGTCCGAGTTCGCTTACATACTGTCAGCCGTCTACATTCCGGGCGTAGAAAACTGGCAGGCGGACTATCTGAGTTGCCACATGCTAGACCAGGGGTAATGGTCATTGCATCCGGAGGTGTTTCAACTCCTTTGCCGGAGGTGGGGCATGCCGGACGTGGACCTCCTGGTCTCTCGACTCAATCACAAGGTGTCGAGAATCGTGGCCAGGTCCAGAGATCCCTGGGCAGATGCGTTGGTTGCCCCGTGGGGTCAGTATCGACTAATTTATGCCTATCCCCCTCTGAAGTTGCTTCCTCGTCTGCTCCGCAGAGTGGAGACCGAGGGCATCCGGTGATCCTAATCGCTCCAGATTGGCCCTGGCATCCTTGGTACGCCGACCTTGTTCGCCTGGTGGCGGACGTACCCTGGCGACTGCTAATGCGGTAGGACCTTCTGTTTCAAGGTCCCATACTTCATCCTGCTTTATAGTCGCTGGCTTTACAGGCATGGCGATTGAAAGCCAGGTACTAAGTGACCAAGGTCTTTCGGGTTCGGTCATTTCAACCATGCTGAGGGCATGGAAATCTTCTTCCAGGAAGGTCTACCATCGTGCTTGGAAGGCCTACATCTCTGTGTGAAGAGATGGAGTGGCATCCACGGACGTATTCGGTTTCCAGGGTCCTACTGTTTTTACCACGTGGAGTGGATCAGAAACTTGCCTTAAGCACCATTAAGGGTCAGATTTCAGCCTTGGCTGTTTTTCTTTCAACGGCCTTTGGCGACCCATTCCCTGGTGGGTACTTTTGTGCAGGGGGTTCGACATGTGCTTCCCCCAATTAGACCACCTCTTCCTCCATGGAATTTGAATCTGGTGCTCTCGGTTTTTCAGGAACCTCCTTTTTGAGAACATCAGAGAGATTCCTCTCTTGACACTATCTCAGAAGGTGGCCTTTCTAGTGGCCATTACGTCTGTCAGAAGGGTTTCTGACTTGGCGGCTTTGTCTTGCAAGTCACCATACTTGGTCCTCCCATGAGGATAAAGCGGTGCTACGCCCGCAGCTTTCCTTCCTTCCGAAGGTGGTTTTGGCCTTTCACCTAAATGAGGACATTGTGCTACTGTCTTTGTGTCCTCGGCCGTCGTATCCCAGAGAGACTGCACTCAATACTTTAGACGTGGTACGTGCCTTGCGGGTGTACTTGTCTGTTACGGCTCAGTTTCGGAGGTCTGACTCACTGTGTCAATGTCTGGTCCACAAAAGGTATCCCGTGAACACGTCTGTTGATGACTAAACGCGTAGGGAGGAGCCACGTTCTGATGTCATCGCGCCCACGCTACCCGGAGACATACGGGCTGCATTATCTAGTGCCGGCCAGCCAACCATACGTTCGTTTTTATCCACTTAATTGTAAGTGTGCATCTATATAATTCTAATAAATGTGTAAAAGGTTTTACACTATAGTCCATTCCTTCTTTTTATCTACAGGGACCTTGGTTTCTGCTACTGCGAGCTGTTGACCTCCTGGTTGAGACGCCATCGTACTAGACGTTGCAAGCCCCATACCCTTGGCTGGGGAATAGCCACAGGCGTTCTTTGATCCCCTGTGATAAGGGGCCATCCCTTGCGGTAAGAGGCAGTTATTTCATTAGTGGAGGCTGTCCTATCCGACACTCGCTCTTGGGGTTTACCTTGGTTTTGAATTCAGCTGTCACGGTGGAGGATCATCATTACCTATTTACTCATTTGCATCATTACCTATTTACCCATTTGCATGAACTTTGGTTTATCAAATCCCTTTGTCCATGGACATTTTCGAGTGTTTATAGAGTTGATTTATTCACATTTTCATTTTCAGTTTAGTGATTTTTTCAAATTTTTCAGATCTACATCATAGTTTACCGGTCACCTTTTTTTGGTGTTTATTCACTGTGTGAGCCGTTGTGCCTTTTGATCTCTAGTACACTCAATTCTATTGGATCTTATAGGTTTATTATATTAATCTGTCATTTTGCCCAGGTTCACACTGGGGCTGCGGGAGTGAAGCCGTTACTAGTTCAGCTAAACTCGCACGATTTCACTCCTGCCTGTCAGTCCCGATATCAGCTCGATTACAGAGACATCTGACACAGATGTCAATGTAAATCGCGGCTGAAATCGCAAAAAGTAGTACAGAAACTACTTTTTGAAATCGGTGCAGCGCCGCAGGTGCGGTGTCGCACCGATTAGGACGGTGCCATTGCCCGCAATTTGCGGCAAATTTCGCCGATTTGACATGTCAAATCACACCAGTGTGAACCAGGGCTTTAGGTGTCACGTTCACTTTAGCACAACCTTTTTTATCCTTTGGTCCACGAAAGGGCCTGGCGGTCTCGTCGGCCACCATTTCTCGTGGATCAGGCAGACCGTCATACAGGCCTATGCCCTTAAGGGGCGGGCGCCCCCCTTTCCGGTCACGGCACATTCAACCAGGGCACTTGGTGCTTCCTGGGCTTTCCGACATAAAGCGTCTGTCTCACAGGTGTGCAAGGCGGCGACTTGGTCGTCCGTGCACACTTTCTCAAAATTTTACAAGGTTGATGTGAGTGCATCTTCAGATGCTTCCTTCGGCCGCAAGGTTTGGCAGGCGGCTGTTTAGGGTTGAAACTCCTCCATTGAGGAGCTTTGCTTGTTTGGGGTGAAGTTATTAGTTTTTTGATGCTGTTCCCACCCCTCGTTTTTTTGACACTGCTTGGGGACGTCCCATATGTCAAGAATTGAGAAGGCTGTGTCCGTCCATGGACAAAAAGAGAAAATAGGATTTTTTGTACTCACCATAAAATCCTTTTCTCTGTTGTCCATGGACGGACACAGCACCCACCCCTCCTTTTTAGGTTTGTACTGCTTGTTACGAACTGAGCTGCTGACTGCAGGGCGGAGGGTCTGCCCCCTGGGCGGGGCTGTTCAACTCTGATTAATATAATGTGTTTAAACATTTAATATGTTCTGCCTAGTCCTCTCCTATGAACAGGAACATAACCCATATGTCAAGAATTGAGAATGCTGTGTCCGTCCATGGACGACAGAGAAAAGGATTTTACGGTGAGTACAACAAATCCTATTGTTGTGTGGAAGAGTAGTAGTAGTTGTTCTTTAACAAGGGGTATAGTCTCCATACATAAACCAGTTGAATAGGATTCAGACATTTTCTAATCTGTTTATGAACAACAAAAGAGTTGGGAATGGGGCTTTGGAGGAGTCCAGAGATGGGTCAAGCACGGAATTGAAGACAAATTATTTAGGATCAATTCCAGGAAACCTACAGTCGGGCAAAAAAGTATTTAGTCGGCCACCAATTGTTCATGTTCTCCCACTTAAAAAGATGAGAGGCCTGTAATTGTCATCATAGGTATACTTCAACTATGAGAGACAAAATGTGGAAACAAATCCAGACATTGTCTGATTTGGAAAGAATTTATTTGCAAATTATAGTGGAAAATAAGTATTTGGTCAATATCAAAAGTTCATCTCAATACTGTTGTTATATATCCTTTGTTGGCAATGACAGAGGTCAAACGTTTTCTGTAAGTCTTCACAAGGTTGTCACACACTGTTGCTGGTATGTTGGCCCATTCCTCCATGCAGATCTCCTCTAGAGCAGTGATGTTTTGGGGCTGTCGCTAGGCAACACGGACTTTCAACTCCCTCCAAAGGTTTTCTATGGGGTTGAGATCTGGAGACTGGCTAGGCCAATCCAGAACCTTGAAATGCTTATTACGAAGCCACTCCTTTGTTGCCCGGGAGGTGTGTTTGGGATCATTGTCATGCTGAAAGACCCAGTCACGTTTCATTTCAATTCCCTTGCTGATGGGAGGAGGTTTGCACTCAAAATCTCAAGATACATGGCCCCATTCATTCTTTCATGTACACGGATCAGTCGTCCTGTTCCCTTTGCAGAGAAACAGCCCCAAAGCATGATGTTGCCACCCCCATGCTTCACAGTAGGTATGGTGTTCTTTGGTTGCAACTCGGCATTCTCTCTCCTCCAAACACGACGAGTTGTGTTTCTACCAAACAGTTCTACTTTGGTTTCATCTGACCATATGACATTCTCCCAATCCCCTTCTGGATCATCCAAATGCTCTCTAGTAAACCTCAGACGGGCCCGGACGTGTACTGGCTTAAGCAGGGGGACACGTCTGGCACTGCAGGATCTGAGTCCCTGGTGGCCTAGTGTGTTACTGATGGTAGCCTTTGTTACATTGGTCCCAGCTCTCTGCAGGTCATTCGCTAGGTCCCCCCGTGTGGTTCTGGGATTTTTGCTCACCGTTCTTGTGATAATTTTGACCCTACGTGGTGAGATCTTGCATGGAGCCCCAGATTGAGGGAGATTATCAATGGTCTTGTATGTCTTCCATTTTCTAATTATTGCTCCCACAGTTGATTTCTTCACACCAGAGAAAAAATTGAGGAAAGAGTGGGTCCTCTGTTCACTAGTTACATAAACACTTGTGCTCGTTGGGGATCAAGCGCATAGTGTAGCATTAAATGGCGGACTCACCAATGAAGGTGCGGTCTTTGTGGCCAAGCAAAGGATATATAGAAAAGGCCCACCATGGAGAGAGAAAAAGAAAGAAACCCTCCCCCAGGATAAAGGAGCCACAGGTGGACCACGCCGCTTACATGAAATGCTTTTAATAGTACAAAATATGAATTATTACAAAATATAAATGATGCTCAAAAAATCTTTCACCAACACCGACAATAAATAAAAAATAACGTTATTAAAACAGCCAGCTGAAAAGGAATGCATGTATGCAGATAATGCTAGCAGGATGGCCACCTGGGAAGAATTCCAGGAATCTACCCTGTATGCAGTATGGTCAGCCAGTGGGGCTTGACCGGTTCCAAAGAAACATATACAATGCAATAATGTGGCTATGCGACCAAACAAGGGACTATGAAAATGGTGACACCTGCAATAAGTTGAAAGAGGAACACTTCAGCCAGTTAGGAAGTGTATAGGACAGTCATTGGGGCAGGTGTAGCACAAGTTCTGAATCACATGAAAAGCAGCACAAAAGCAAGCAAAAAAGCAAAGCATTTATGAGGCAGCAGGATAGCAGCAAATGGAGCAAGTCCAAACAGTATAGCAAGCAGCCGAGTTCACTAGGGACCCAGCCAATAATCACAGGTAGATAGCATAAGCTTAATGTTTATTGCTTGGACCAGAGGTCCGCTCACCCAGCCTGGTAGTTGGAAGGGATAGGTCCTATGCTTCAGAGGTTCTCCTCTCCATAGTAATAGGAAATGTACAGGACAGGCAGTATAGCCATGAATACCGTGTAGACCCTATACAGGGATTGCGGCTCCTGTTTTCCTTCTTGAGGAGGGGTATAGGTACCCTCAGGAAGTTCTCCAGGCTGGGATTGGTCAGGAACTTGGTCCGTGATATAGGCCGGGTTGTCAGGTCACCTACGGCCAGGTGACAGATGCACACCGTAGGGGGACAAGAGTGCACCGCAAGGTAGTGAACCCTATGGCTGACTGCTGTGGATAGGAAACTGGGTGGTTGTGGAAAGCGGGACCAGAGGAGCACAACCGGGATCCTATAGGAAGCTAGAGCCAAGATTCCCCAGGGCGCGGAGTCTAAGACCCAGCAAGTCTTCTCCAGAGCCTCTAGTGGTGAGGATGTTATGCTGCAGGCTGGGTCCAGGTCGCGGCCCTTAGAGTCTCCTAGCTCACGCCCCGTAGGATAAGGGGACAAGAGGGGAAGCATCAGCACAAGATATAAGAGTAACGAATAACAAGCTGAAGGTCAAGGGCCACAAGCAGACAAGGATAACGAAAGACAAGCCGAAGGTCAAGGGTCACGAGCAGACAGGGATAGTCGGGGACAAGCCAATAACGTAGCAGAGAGACAGACGTAGCACACGGCAGGCAGGAACCCAAACACACAATGCCTAACAAACACGTTGATCAGCAAAGCAGGCTTGCAGTGCACAGGTTAATATAGTGTTCTGTGATAGGGCCTGGGGTGGAGTCAGGCTGGAAGGAGATTATAAAGGAAGCCAGGTGAAAGGGTTCTGGCCTCTAAGATGAACACATGGGAAGGAAGGTAAGCTGACAGACAAACACTACTGCATATCCATGACACGGGTATAGGGCTGAAATGTCCGCTGTTTTCCCGCTGCTGCAGCCGTGCGAATCGGCGTATCAGAGAGCTGTTTGTAAAGGTAGTGATTCAGTTCAGTCCGTTCGGAGCGCAGAGCGCATGCGTCCGTTCAGCGTGGCTGTGAGGTGACGATGGGACGTCACTACAACATGTGACCCGACATGTTTCAGCCAATGGAAGTGGCTTTCATCAAGGGATGGGGAGGGGCATGGAACAGGCGCTTAAATACAGGTTCAAATCAGCCTATAAGTGGTGGCAACATTGCACTGCTGAAAAACATCACTAGATGCCACTCCCAAATAGATTGTAGTGAATACCCCATTCACCAGTCGCAGATAATGGCCATAGACAGAGACTTGAAAAATAGTAATAGCAAAGTGATAATACTTATGTTTATATAAAAAATAATAATGATTTTAAAAAAATAAAAAATAATCAATGCTAAATATAGCAAGGATGTCACCGGCATGGGTCAATACTCTCTATAGACACATATCACGTTATACTGTCGACAGCGATCACAGACCATATGCTGTGGTCCATTAGATATATTAAATGTCTCAGTATTGTTCATTTCTTTAGTGATTGACAACTAAAGCTGGTTAGCGCCTTGCATAAAGAAACGCCAGTGTGAACTGATTGAAGCAATAGTGAAGTATATCACACGTGGATAGGTGGGAACAGGTGTGCAAAATAATTATAGATACACACACAATATCCCAGATATCAAAGTGCATGAGGTCTTAACCTAGTAAAGGTTACACTTAAACCGCCCCCAGGAAAGGGTTTGTCAGCACATGCACACCCATTAGGTGTGTATATGCGTGATTGGGTACATAGTCCCCCATTTTCACACATACGCATATACATATTGCTCATGTACAGACATGCATATCTTCACATCGAACATGCACAGTAGGGCATACGAGAATATAGAAATGTATATCTGCTGGGACATTTAGAGCCAGGCCCGAGGAAACCAAGGATAAACAGAATTAAGTGAATGAATAATTGTAATATTGATAAAAAAATATATAGAAAAAAATAGTAAGAGGACATATCCAATATGGGAATGTTTACAGAGATGTGGATTATCTAGTTAGAAAAGGCTGGAAGCTACATTCTACGTTTAAGCCGGACGGGGCCATGGTACCAAGTCTAAAGAACCACATTTTTTCTCTCTGAAGGAGAACTGTGTCAAAGTCCCCCCTTCTAGCTGACAGATCCAGGGTGTATATTCCGTTTACCCTCAGGCCTGACACCTTGCTATCATGAAAGTCAGCAAAGTGCAGAACTATTGGGGACATGTTCTCTCTGGACTTGCTTTTTAAAGTTTGAAATTGGCCTTCATCTTTTTCACATTTTGCTGAACCTTTTATACTACGAAGATGTTCACCAATGCGGATGAGTTGAACCTGTCCTGTTAATCCGCTGTATGGTCTTGGCCACCGTGCTGCAGCTCAGTTTCAGGGTCTTGGCAATTATCTTATAGCCTAGGCTATTTTTAAGTAGAGTGTGACAGGCGTCACTTTTGGGCGCAGGGTGACCAAGAAAATTATGAACCCTGAGAATACGATTGGATTACTTCAAATGGGACAGTAATATTCATTAACAATATCTTTCAAGAAATATGAAGGTGTTATCCCCTGTGTGCTGTGAGGTCTATGCCCAGGAAGTGTAACTCCTAATATGGGCATTCCAGGATATACAGTATGTAAAGACTGACTGACTGATTCATACTGTTAGGAGAGGCTGATGTGTTCAACTCCAGCCACCTGTCTGTCTGTTATAATGTAAATGAGTCTAAGGATCTTTCATTGTGGTTTGTGCTAATTGACCCTGTAATTGTATGAAGGAGACAGCCAGGCTAGGAAACTCAAAGGTCATGTCTCTGAGTCATCTTGGCTTCTTAAAGGGATTAGTTAATTAGCTCTTGTTAATTATGTCTGGTCACAGGTGTATTTTCGGAGTAATATGAGCAGGATATGTATGCACCTCCTCTTTTACTATGTGTATATATAAGCTTGTAGTTTTTCAATAAAGATTGTGATTCCTGCTTGGACCTCAAGACAGAGCTTTGTCTCGTATTTGGGGGAGAATTATTCGTATGGGTATCATGTTCGCCTGACTGGAGTGCTGGTAGCTGCCTTGGTGTAAGGAAAGAGAATGTCATAAACGACTTTAACCCCTTTCATACTCTGGGTGTCGTTACATAAAGCAACAATTCTTTTTTTCAGATCCTCAGTTCTTTGCCATGAGGTGTCATGTTGAACTTCCAGTGACCAGTAGGAGAGAGTGAGAGCGATAACACAAATTTAACACATCTGCTCCCTATCCACACCTGAGACCTTGTAACGATAATGAGTCGCATGACACCGGGGAGGGAAAATGGCTAATTGGACTCAATTTGGACATTTTCACTTAGGGGTGTACTCTGGTTGCCACCGGTTTAGACATTAATGGCTGTGTTGAGTTATTTTGAGGGGACAGCAAATTTACACTGTTATACAAGCTGTACACTCAATACTTTACATTGTAAAGTGTAATTTTTTCAGTGTTGTCACATGCACATGAAAAGATAGAATAAAATATTTATAAAATTTGAGGGGTGTACTCACTTTTGGGAGATACTGTATATATAAATGACTGCCAAGTCCATATCGTGATTGAAGTAAAAAATATATTCAGTGGAACAAACAGCAACAACCGCCACAATGAATGAATTGGCCGCTCACCTCAGGGAATAACGTTTCGGCGCACAGACAGCTTATTTAAGCTGTGTATGCCAAGCATGCAGTGCTTCCAGAAGGCAGCTGTAGGATACAGAGCAGGCTCTAATGCCGACGCTTGCAGCGGTTCATTTCGCATTACCCGGGTCACGTGAGTCACCAAGTGTTGCTTGGCAGGCTAAGGTGCTTAGCAGGATTGTTACATAGGGGCTTGGTGAGCCCTATTAAAGGGTCTCCCTTTGGAGGTGTGTTAAATCTACACCCAAGTACTCCCTTTTTGTGGCTAGTAAATGTCTTCAAAAAAGAGGAGCGGGACTAACACTACAGGGAAGGGCACACCTATGTCGTCATTAGTTCCTGATGAACCTAGTCGTATCCTAGTGTTGTATCCCCTGAAAGACCAGAGGCTTCTGGGCAATCAGAGCCGCTGCACCTATCTGGTATGGTGCCTACAGTCAATGCTGCTGCCTCACCCTTTACTACTAAGAATGAACTGTCCCCAGCCCTAGCCGGCTTAGAGCACAGGATTGCTGTCATGATTGCAACCATCCCACAGGGTGGCAAGAGGCATGACAGATCCCCCTCCCCGGAGCCTCCATGTCTGGAGCAGGAATGGGTTAAGGATGGGGAAGAGCTTAAAGCTCAGGATTCTGTGGATGGCCTGGCAGATGGGTCTGCTTCCGAGCAATCTGGACAAGAAGATATCCAGCTGGTATCTGCCTCAATCACAGAGGCTCTTGATCCTGACTCTTACTGAAATGGTTCGCTCTGCCTTTAAGTTGCCTTAAACAGAGGTCACTGAGCCTCCCTGGTCCTCTTTGGGATCCCTGAGGACTCTTCAGGCCACACAGGCTTTCCCCCTACACCCCCTGTTGGAAGAGGTGGTGTATGCTGATTGGGAACATCCTGACAGGATTTTTGTTAATCCCAAGTTTTCCCTTTCATATCCCATGGATGGAAAATTCACTAAGAAATTAAGCATGCCAGCCATAGATGCAGCAGTCTCTTCCTTAAACAAGAACTTAACTTGTCCCGTGGATAATGCACGGGGCTTGAAACACCCTGTTAATAAGAAATTGGACTCATTATTAAAAGCTTCTTTTTCTTTGGCCAGTTCAGCTATAAAGCCAGCTGTTGCAGCAATTGATATCTACCAGTCCGTAAAGGATCAGATCAGACAGCCTGACAGTCCCAACCAGGAGGATGATCAGCCTGAAAATAAAGCAGATATTCCTTTTAAGTGCTGTGTTTTGCTACTGACCCCTTAAAGGATTCAATACAGCAGGGTTCTCATTTGGCTCTCATGTCTGTACACATGCGCAGACTTTTGTGGCTTAAGAACTGGTCAGCCGAGCTTCCTTGTAAGAAGTGGCAGGTTTCCCCTTTCATGGGTAACGTTTATTTGGCGATCATTTGGACATAAAGAAAAGCACCAAACGTCCCTCGTTTAAAACCTCAGGGACTGCTTTCTCAAATATCTCAGCACCAGGGCGGTTCCGCCGTCAACAGAGCACTAGAGCCAGAGGCAAGTCTCAAGGCCGGGGCCAGAAAAGGCCCTGGGTCCAAAACTCTTCTAAGACCAGCACCAAACCCTCCTTTTAAGGAGACTCCCCCAATCTATTGGGTGGGGGGAAGTCTGCTGCACTTTGTGGACATTTGGAGAAACAATAATTCAGGACGAGTGGGTCACCTCAACTATATCCCGCGGTTGCAAGCTGGAGTTACCCCTCAGAGGTTTTTAAGATCTAGTATTCTTTCGGATCCTCCAAAGAGAAACTTATCAGGCACTATATCATTTAGTGCATCAAGGATTGATTGTAGAGGTTTCTGTACCCGAAAGGGGCACAGGGTTTTACTCGAACCTTTTTACAGTTCAAAAAAACAAACAGGGAAACAAGGCCCATCTTGGACCTAAGATCCCTGATCCAATATCTACTGATCAAGTCCTTTCGGATGGAGTCTGTCCGCTCAGTAGTATCCTCACTCCAGATGGGAGACTTTCTAGCGTCCATCGATATAAAGGACACGTATCTACACGTACCCATCTTTCAACCTCAGACGTTCCTGCTGTTTGCAGTAGAGGAGCGTCACTTTGTTTTGCTTGCGTCTATCTAGCAAGGTTACTCTGTGGTATAACAAGGAAGCTGAGACTTCTGCAGTGTGTAAATGTGCTTTTACTATACAAAGATGCTGTACATACAAAACTATTACAATCTTAGGAATACAATACAAGACTGACAAATATCTATAACAAGCAAAATCCCTAGAGAATAGAACAGCCTAGGGTCTATAACTACAAATACATTTAAGTTACTTATCTTCTGTTACGGTATGTTCGTGATCTCCATTGGCAATGACTCTTCTTGGAGACCAGGTTCTGTTGTTCTATCATGAGTGGCTTCTTCTGATCTTACAGCAACATGATGTGTGTGTCCTAGCTTATGCCTGAACCCCCCTTTTATGTGTCAGTTCCATTCCATGTCGCTACAACAGGATATCTTGTTGGCTTGGAACAGGAGAGGAAAAGCCCTGGATTATCCAATGTCCTTATCTCCTCGGGCACGCATAACCCTTCGTTGGTGGTTACAGGATCAGAACCTGCAAAAGGGAAGATCCTTCCTCCCGGTAACTTGGAGAGTACCGAATACAGATGCCAGTCTCTCAGGCTGGAAAGGACCCTAGAGGGGCTTACAGCTCAAGGGAAATGGTCAAGGACAGAACAGATCCTGCCCATCAACATCCTGGAATTACAAGCAGTACGTCTGGCCCTATGGTCCTGGACGATGAAGCTTCAGGACTACTCTATCAGGGTTCAGTCCGACAATGCCACTGCAGTGGCATATATAAACCACCAAGGTGGTACCAGGAGTAATTCAGCTCTAAAGGAGATGAACCACATACTAGCCTGGGCAGAGGGACATGTGCCAATTATATCGTTGGTCCATATCCCTGGAATAGAGAACGAAGGCAGATTATCTCAGCCGCCAGCAGATCTGCCCGGGGGAATGGTCCCTACACCCAGGGGTGTTCCAGGAAATTTGCTAACGTTGGAGATGGCCAGAGGTTGACCTACTGGCATCCCAGTTCAACAACAAGCTACAGCAGTTTGTGTCCCAAACAAGGGATCCTTTGGCAATCGGAGCAGATTCTCTGATAATTCCATGGAGCCAATATTACCTGGTTTATGCTTTCCCTCCGATCCCTCTCCTTCCACATTTGTTGCGCAGGATTCGGAAAGAAAGACTTTGTCATTCTGATGGCACCAGCCTGGCCCGGAAGGCCCTGGTTCCTGGAGATTGTGAGATTAACAATGGACGGGCCATGGACGCTTCCACAGCGCCCCGATCTATTGTCTCAAGGTTTTATATTCCATCACAATTTACATTCTCTAAATTTGACGGCATGGCTATTGAAGCCAGGGTTTTAAAGGACCGTGGTGTCTACCCTTGTGAATGCTAGAAAAGCTGTCACTAGGAAGATCTATCATAAGGTCTGGAAGAATTATATTGCTTGGTGTGAAGCCAAAAAATGTCATCCTCGGAAATACGTGATTGGGAGAATTCTCTTTTCTACCGTCGGCTGTAGAAATCAAATTGGCTTTGAGTACAATCAGAGGTCAAGTTTCGGCCCTATCAGTATTCTTCCTTAAGGCCTTTAGCCTTCCATTCACTGATTTGAACTTTTATGCAAGGGGCAACTCTTGCTAACCCCCATTAGGCCACCTATGTGTCCTTGGGACTCGAACTTGGTGCTGTCTGTGTTACAGAAACAACCATTTGAACCTATTTAGGAAATTTCATTAGACTTGCTGTCACGCATGCTAGCCTTCCTGATGGCTGTCACCTCGGCTAGGAGGGTGTTGGAGTTGGTGGCCCTGTCATGCAGGGAATCATATTTAATCCTTCACCACGATAGGGTCATGTTCCATCCTTTTTGCCAAAGGTGGTGTCGGCCTTTCATTTAAAGCAGGACATTATTTTGCCTTTTTTTTTTTTCTCTAAGCCTCGTTCAGCAGAAGAGAGACAACTGCACTCCTTGGATGTTGTCCGGGCAGTCAAGGTTTATTTGTCTAGATCTGCGAAGATCCGAGGACTCCTTTTCTTTATTGTACATCACGCGACACAGAGCAGCCATAGTAATTACTATGTGGGTTATACACCACCGATAGGTGAATGAACACTGGTACTCTCAAGACAGGAAGTCCCCACCCCCCATAATTATAACCCCTCCCATACAGGGAGTACCTCAGTTTTTTCGCCAGTGTCTAAGGTGTTGGTCACGGTTAATGAAGTGCTAAAACTAAGCTCCGCAAAGAGGTCCTTGACAGGATCAAGGGGCTATGCAGTCAGATCCGTTCAAAGTGCCAAAAAGGGCAAAATGGATGGTACCCGAGCTTCGAGGAAGAACGAGGTTTCCTGTCTGTAATGCTCCTCTTTTGAGGGCTGGACCCTGGGATCCAGCACCTTGGTCAGATATACTAAACCAAAGGTTACTCTGGCAGGGTGCTGTACAGGTCCAAGGGAGAAGACCCAATATACAAGGGGGACCCAGTCCTTGAAGGTCCGTCATGACATGGCCCGTCGGGATGGGTGAAGATTGGGTCTGTCTGTGATTTCCAGCAGTATCCTGCGGCACAAATGGTAAGTTAAGATCCTAAGGAGCTTATATGGCTCACTTATGGACTTATTTTTGAGTAGACAATGTCTTGCCTGTTTTTCACCACCTAGAGGGTGTAAAAGTGTAACATACCTGAGTGTTTAACATTACCATGCTTCCCCAGTATTGTGCGCAGTGTCAGCAACACTCTTGTGGAACAGCCTTGCTCCTTGCTCTGTCACAGCCACCAGAAGGGGTGTGGGGGATCTCCCACCTCCGGGCGCTCAGGCATCCCCCTGCTAGGAACCCCCCCCCCCCAGTTATCCCGATTGCGGGGCTGTGGTCTACGCGCGCGGGGGAATTAGTCCTTTTAGAAAAAGGAGGCATCCCTATGACGCGGGGCATGCCTTAGCGCGGCCGGAGTGCACAAAGACCCGGCGTGCACGTAATGCGTGGCGCAGCTGTAAGGCTTACTGCCTTTTATAATGTTTCACTCTGGAAAGAGTCTGGTGGCTGGCGGAAGGGAAGCGGAGCATATGTGTGGGCATGTAAGCTGTATGGGTGTTGGATACAGGCATTCTTAAGGCACATCTACTCAGCATCAGGTTGAGCAATTATAGCGGCATAGTACTCATTGCTGGACTCTAGTCAGCAGTGGCTGCATTGTGTTAGTATCTCTGCTTTTTTGTGCTTAAGACTGTCTTCCCGAAGGAGAGGTGGGAATACAGCAGGGGGGAGCGCAAGGGCGCCGCGGTCTGAGTCTGAGGTTCCTAGTCACGCTTCCACAGTACCATCCTCCCTTGAAAGACCTGAAGCAACTGGCCAGTCTGAGCCATCTAGACTCTCAGGTGTTGCAGCTGCTTCAAACATTTCAGCCTCTGCATATGTCACTTAGGACGATTTGGCTTCAGCATTAGCTGGTTTGGAAGGGAAGATGGCTGATATGCTAGCATCTTCCTTCCAGGCTGGGAGAAAACTCGACAGGTCCGTTTTTCCTGCCCCTGACTTTCCAGTATTGGAACAGGAGTGGGCAGGAGAAATTAAATTACCTTTTGAGGGATCCGGAAAAAGGGAATGCGGATGTCTCCTGCTCTGAGGATTCAGTCTCAGAAGAACCTTTTTCAGCCTTGCAATCCCAAAGATTGCTGGTTCAATCCCTTCTGGAATTGGTCTGTTCTGGATATAAGTTGCCCCCAGCAGAGGAGGCTGAAGCCCCCTTTCCTCTTTGGGTTCTCTAAGGCCTCCACAGGGTCCACATTTGCTGGAGCAGCTAATATATGCTGACTGGGATCACCCGGATTAGCATTTTCTTCCTCCTAAAAGGTTTTTTCTTCTTTACCCTGTGGAAAAAAAGTTCACTAGAAAGTGGAGTTTGCCAGCAGTAGATGCTGCTATCTCCTCTGTGAATAGGAGTTTAACTTGTCCAGTGGACAATGTCCAGGTGTTTAAGGATCCAGCTGATAAACTGGAATCTTTACTTAGGGCCTCATTTGCTGTAGTGGGTGCAGTAGCAGCAATAGGCATTTGTCAATCCCTAATGGACAAAGTTAAGCAGGTTATCAAAGGGGTACCTGCTCGAGGAGTAGAGGTCCAGGATTTAGCTGAGCTACCAAAGGCCTTATGTTTTGCGGTTGATGCTATGAAAGATTCATTTTTTTTTATTTATAACAGGGATAAGGCCCACACGGGCCGACACAGTACAAAGAATACATATAAGGCAATAACACAATTACAGTGCATAATGAATACGATTATGTTAAAAAGGACAACATTTCCAACAACGAAATACTGTATAATGGGCTACATTAATACATCATGACAGTGAGGTGGCTCGTATGCCCTTGATGGTTGTCCATGCGTTACTGCTTTAAGGAACATGAGGTGATAACAGGAAAAAACCTCCTACCCAAGGGAGGTTGTGTATACGTCTATTTCCAGGAGGATGCTGTGCCCCTGCGCCCAGTACCCTCATTTTCTCCTTTTTAACAATAAAAGAAAGACCCCCATTTCTGGAGGTATAGAGAATTATAGAAATAAATAAATAAATCGAAAATAGAAAGAAAATACGGTCAGAGTTCAAGGGATAAGAAAAAAAAAAAAAGATGTCGGGGGGGCGCTTCTATCTTGAAACTCTGGTCGTCTTTTTTTAGCAGTGGCAAAGAACGGGGAAGAGCAGGTTGAGGAGTGCATGTTCATACATCTGCAACTGGTTCTCTCAATGCTTGACCCTCAGCCAACTATATGATAGCTTTTCCAGTAGAACTGTCTAGGAGCAGTTCTGGGCAGCCTTCAACAAGGGGCAAATGGGGGAAAGGCAAGGCCTCCATAAAACAACAATGCCCCCTTTCTGGCTCCAGGAGGCCCGCTCAATTTTACGGGGTGACAGTGTTCTGCTCAGGGGGGGGGGAGACAAGGCGGAAAGGTGGACGTTGCCGGACAGAGGAGGTTCAGGTGGATGGTCAATGTTAGTCGGCGAGTTGCCGCAATATCCCCTCCATCACCTGGCTAAAAACGTAGGGAAGAGGGCAAACAGGGCAGTTCAGTACCCCCAGGAGGATGGCGGCCCACAGAAGATTCACAACAGGTGTGGGGTAGTACAGTCAGCCAACGTGCAACAAAAGTAAAGGTAGTCAGCGAGGGGATGGTTATGACTCACATGACCCGGCGTTGGATTAAGCCCGGCGGCATCCTCTGAGAGCGGGCCGGCTGGTTAAATCTGCCTGCACCAGGCCCCTTGCGGCCGGTCAGCCTCGGGATCTTCATTAGCCAATTCGGGACATGGATCGGCTCCGTTCCAAGGAATCAAAAGAAGTCCAGTAGGTCCGAGGGTGATCTCAGGGTGAAGGAGGTCTGCTCCATGCAGAAGATGACCGCTAAGGGGTATCCCCAGTGGTAGGTGCAGCCGTGTCTCCTCGTGGCCTCCAGGATCGGCCTCCGCATCGCCCGGCGCTGCAGCGTAGCTCTAGACGGGTCAAGGAGGATCTGAATGTGTGCCCCGTCTAAATCCTTGTGACCCAGGTCCTAGGCCTTCCTCAGGATGGTCTCCTTCAGTGTGTAGCGGTGCAGGCGGCACAGCACGTCATGCGGCCTGGCGGGATCTGTGGATTTGGGGCCTAGGGTGCGGTGGACCCAATCCATCTCCAGCGTGGGGTGAGGGGACTCCAGGAGTCTCTGAAAGATAGCCGTGACCGTCTCCGGTAGGTCCTCAGGTCCTGTGGCCTCCGGGATTCCTCGCCGGGATTTCTTCTAAATGCAGTTGCATCTCCTGGGCCTCCATAGTGTGCGTCTCCTGTGCTCATTCCGGGGCTTGTACCTGTGACGACAGCGAGGTGACCAGGGTCTCTCCGGAGGTGACCCGGTCTGATACTGTGTGTAGCTCCGTCCGCACCTCCTGTATATCTCTGTTATGTGTCTCTTCGAACCTTAGGATCAGGACCTGCAGCATGGCGCGGAAGTCTGCATCCAGCTGGCTCTGGCTCTGGGTAAGTTCTGCCATCCTTGACCGAAAGGCAGCCGGTGTCCCCGCGAGGGGGTCTGGGTCCGGTGGAGATGCCAGGCCGGGCGTTTGTGCTGTGGCGGCGGTCTGTGCCATGCGGGAACCACGAGGGTGCCATGCGGGAACCACGAGGTGCTGCTACAATGGTGCCCGGAGATGGCCGCAGCGGGTCCCCAAAGTAGCGGTATATGCTGGCTTGAGAGGTATGATGGCGGGTCCCTCTGGTCATAAAGAAAAAGAAAGGGGATTTTGCGCTAAAGACAATATATATCACACATGAAACACCACTGTGTCACATATTATCACTTAATAAAAATAGAAATAAAAATCCAATATATAAATGGTGATGTAAATAGTGCAGAATAATACGTGCTAATAATACAACCCACCAAAAACATAAAGTGCAAGTGCATAAATGGACTATCCAAAATGTGCCAAAAAAGTTCAATATTGCAATGAATGCTGTTCAATAAATGTCCAAAAAAGGTTTTAAATCTATGGGATAATATTCCGAAATTCAGGATGGCAAATTGCATGAATGATGAACAGGTTTGGAGTATTAAACCTGTAGTGAAATCCTACACCTGTCTCCCAATGCTCTCACCTCATTAATATGGGTCACTGGCATAGAGTATGTTCACTGACATGGACTGTGGTCTTATCTCTCCTTTATATCTTCTCCACTCCTTTGTAATCGTATGGTTGTATCCTCCACCAATCACGTTCTCTATGGATAGATATAGTAAAGGAAGGAGGAGGGGGGAACCAAGCTCCGACCTCCTCTGGTGCCAGTTCCAGCAATGTCTCCTCTCTACTTCCTTTCGACTCGCCTCTCACCCAGAACCCTCTGGTCACCGATTTTGTCCTGTACCAGCTAGGGGTGTTCATACCGTGCCCACATGAGAGGAAGGTAGGTTGGTGGCCGTGGTAAGTCGGGTTAGGCCGGGAGCTCCTTCAGTGCACGTCTTTTTCTCGGTCATTGCTAAGCCACGCCACCTGCTATCAAAGATTCTATTTATCAGGTATCACGCCTTGCTCTCTTGTTAGTACATATGCATAGAATTCTGTGGCTAAGGCATTGGTCAGCCATGTAAAAGGCTATTGGCTGGTTTTCCCTTTCATGGGAAACGGTTGTTTGGGGAAGATTTGGATACGTGGTAAGAGTACCCTTCTACCATTCAAACGTGCTTCCTCTCCGGTGCCAGGGGCGACAGCTTTCAGGCAGTTGCGACGCCTCTGCCGTCGGGGTCAAGCACAAGGCCAGAAGAAGCCCTGGGGAGAGAAGCCTACAAAGCAGAGTCCCAAGGCCTCCTTATGAAGGGGCGCCCCCGCTCGATCGAGTGGGGGGAAGACTTCTGTTTGTTTTCAGGGACTTCGCAAGAAGAGATCCAAGACAGATGGGTCATCTCTGTGGTAGCCCTAGGCTACAAATTAGTTTCAGAAGTTTCCACTGGTTCGTTTTCTAAGTTTGAACGTCCCCAAAGACCCAGTGAAAAGAAGGTCTTTATTTCTGGTGCTAGACTGATTGATGTCTCAGGGTGTAATCATAGAGACCCCCTCAGAAGAACAGGGCATGGGTTTTTATTCAAATCTCTTCACGGTACCAAAAACTAATGCAGATATCAGACCCATTTTAGATCTCAAAGATCTGAATCGGTTCCTAAACATCCACTCCTTTTGCTTGGAATCAAACTGGTCAGTTGTATTCACCTTGCGAGGAGGAGAATTTCTAGCGTCAATAGACATCAAAGATGCATATCTGCATGTGCCAATTTTTCCCGCTCACCAGAAGTTTCTGCGTTTTGCGGTAGAACACCGCAACTTTCAGTTTGTGGCCTTGCCCTTCAGGTTAGCCACCGCGCCCTGGGTGTTTACAAAGGTTCTGGCCCCGCCTTTGGCGGGACTAAGAGTCCAGGGTATAGCAGTAATGGCATACCTGGACAACCTGTTGCTGGTAGATCAGTCGGTCGCACAGTTAAACCAGAATGTGTCCAGCACGGTCAAGTATCTGGAACACCTGGGTTGGCTTCTCAACCTAGAGAAATCATCCTGTGGACCAGTGAGGAGGCTGGAGTATTTAAGTCTGGTTATTGACGCAGCCAAAAGAAAGGCGTTTTTGCCTCAGACAAAAGTCAACATATAAGAGAGCTGGTCAGGGCAAGGAAGGATCCTTCCATTCGCCTTTGCATGAGGTTGCTAGGGAAGATGGTGGCTTCATTCGAAGCAGTTCCCTATGCCCAGTTTCATTCAAGACTGTTGCAGTACAGTAAATTGTGTCTGCTTGGAACAAAAAGACCCAAGCCTTGGATTACCCAATGTATCTGGCCCCAAGGGTGAGCCAGAGTCTCAGTTGGTGGTTGATAACCAAAATTTTTCAGAAGGGAAAATCCTTTATACCGGTTACCTGGAAGGTTGTAACAACGGATGCCAGCCTCTTGGGCTGGGATGCAGTCCTGAAAGAGACCACTGTCCAAGGGAAGTGGTCAGAGTCCGAGAAGATCTTGTCCATCAACATCCTAGAGATTCGGGCTGCACGTCTGGCTCTAATGGTCTAGACGTTCAGGTTGTCACGTCAGCATACAATCCGACAATGCTACAGCAGTGGCCTATATCAATCACCAAGGGGGTACCAGAAGTCGTGCAGCCCAGAAGGGGGTGAATCATATTCTGGCCTAGGCAGAGGAGCATGTAGCTTGCCTATCTGCAGTCTTCTTTCCAGGGGTGGAAAATTGGCAGGCGGATTTCTTGAGCCGTCAACCACCAATTCCCGAGAGAAGGGTCTCTACATCCCGAAATTTTTCTGGCCATATGCCAAAAATGGGGTACCCCGGACATAGATCTATTGGCATCCAGGTTCAACAAGACGTTGGACAGCTTTGTGCCAAGAACAAGGGATCCACTCGCTTACGGGACGGATGCATTAGTGACCCAGTGAGATCAGTTGTCACTGACCTATGCGTACCCCCCAGTTCAGCTGCTACTGCTGCTTCTTCGCAGTATCAAAGAGGAAAGGAAGCCAGTAATTCTAGTAGCCCCGGCATGGCCCAGAAGATCCTGGTATGCAGAGATCGTAAGGATGACAGTAGGGGATTCATGGACTCTTCCATATCGTTCGGACCTGCTTTCACAAGGGCCGGTATTCCATTCTGCCTTACAATCGCTAAATTTAATGGTTTGGCTATTGAAGCCCACGTTCTAACGAATCGGGGGCTTTCAGGTTAAGTGGTAACTACCCTGATTAATGCAAGGAAGCTGGTCTCTAGGACCATTTATTATAGGGTCTGGAGGGCCTGTTTCCTGGTGTGAAGCCAAAAGATGGCACCCTCGTAAGTATGTTTTAAGTAGAATTCTTGCCTTTCTACAGTTGGGGGCAGAAATTAAGCTGGCCTTGAGTACTATCAAGGGTCCGGTCTCTGCCTTGTCAGTGTTTTTTCAAAGTCCGCTTGCTTCGCATTCTTTGGTCCGGGCCTTTTATGCAAGGGGTAACATGTATAGCTCCCCCGGTTAGGCAATATAATCAGGCCTTTATGATGTAAAAATACAGTCATAAAATTCAGCAAAAGTTGATATCATAATACATTTATTGATGAGGGAATTGATCACTAAAACATATGTGACGAACAGTAAAATTCATAGCAGACAATAAGTATGTATAATTTAAACATGTATGATGTACAGTATACATAATTCACATGATAAATACAAACAGAGAACATAATTAGCTGAGGTTATTGGAGCAAGCGTGGCTTGGCATCCCTGGATGAACACACTATGCATTTCATGGCCTTTTACCAATCGTCAGGAGTTGGATGCGTGTGTATTACTATGGAATAATGAGATATGAGGTCATTTTAATGGTTATCTAGGTGTTTAGCCCTGAGGATGAAAGATAAGGATGGTTACTTTATTACTTACGTAGTGGCCCATGGATGGAGATCAGCTCCAGGGGTGGGATTGAACAAGGGTCTGGTGAGAGTAGTCTCACCCGGGACTGAGACGGGGAATAGCCAGATGATATCCAGGGAAGACACACAGTCGCAGGCGCTTGTCGCTGCTCACTGGGTATGTATATATGATGCATGCTAGATGCAGGGTTCGCTTTGAATGGAATCTGTGACAAAAGGGTGAAAAAAGGGAGTTAAAAAAGGAATGCAAAAAGAAGGTGAAGAGAAGAGGGAGAAAGATGTGAAAGGATGAAGGGGTGAAAGTAGGTGAATCTATGTATGAATGAATAACTGTGAAGTGGTCTGTGGACGAGTATAAATGAATACAATTATATGCACACCTACAAATAGGTGTGAGTGCTGGAAGTATCCTGTTAATGAATGATCGGACATGATAAGTAAGAATCTGTTTGGTGAGAAACGAGCATGGTGAATGTGAAAAAATAAATAAAAAAATGAATGAATATGAAGTGGGTGTGTGTACCTATAAACGTATTTATATGTGTGTGTATATGTATTGGAGTCTATGGGGCTGATTTACGAACCGTTTGCGCCATGAGTATCGGCGCATCGGCAGTTTTGGTATTTACAAAACATTTGCGCCGGTAACGCAGCGCTATTCCCCATTTTCTATAGTGTTCTTGGCGCACGGGAGGAGGCGCTCAGTGCGCCACTATGGACCTGGCGCACGGCATCTTCAAATCAAAATATAAAAAAGCTGGAAGTGCCAATATAATGGTGTGGTGTGGGGTGATGTGAGGAAGTATAGTGACAACTGCCCAAGTAACAAATATGCTCAAAATAGAATGAGAAAGTAACTTTTTCTGAACCAGCCTGCTGCGCCTGCAATTACGTTTATAACTGCAAGAGGTCTATTTGTGCACTGCGCATGCTCACTCTGCATTTACGCTCGTTCAAATGCGCCGGTACACTGCGCCGGCAAAGTCTTAGTAAATGTCAAGTCACGTAAATGCATTTGCATAAGTTGAACAGGCGCTCCTCTAAACTTGCCATTGTATAACAGTCCCTGCACAAAATGACATTTCTAAAGGAAAAATAAAGTCATTTAAAAGCACTCGCAGCTGTAATGAATTGCCGGTTCCCGTCAATACAGAGAAAAGTCATTGAAAGTCTTTGAAAAAAAAGAAATGCGTGAGGGTCCCCCAAAATTCAATTACCAGGCCCTTCAGGTCTGGTATGGATATTAAGGGGAACACCTCGCCAAATTTAAAAAAAAACATGGCGGGGTCCCCCTCAAAATCCGTACCAGGCCCTTCAGGTCTGGTATGGATTTTAAGGGGACCCCCGCTCCAAACGTAAAAAAAAATCTACACCAGACCCTTATCTGAACATGCAACCTGGCAGGCCGCAGGAAAAGAGGGGGGACGAGAGAGCGCCCCCCCTCCTGAACCGTACCAGGCCACATTCCCTCAACATGGGGAGGATGCTTTGGGGGTCTGTGACACCTCAAAGCACCATGTCCCCATGTTGATGGGGGGAAAAGGGCCTCATCCCCACAACCTTTGCCGGTGGTTGTGGGGGTCTGCGGGCAGGGGGGTTATAGGAATCTGGAAGCCCCCTTTACCAAAGGGGACCCCCAGATCCCACCCGCCCCCCCTGTGTGAAATGGTAATGGGGTTTCAAATGTACCCCTACCATTTTACAAAAAAGTGTCAAAAATGTTAAAAATTACAATAACCGGTTTTTGACAATTCCTTTTATTAATGTCTTCTCCTTTCCCCGCTTCTTCTTCCATCTTCTTATCTCCATTTGGGTTTCTTCCTCCATCTTGTTCTTCCTCCATCTTGTTCTTCCTCTTCATCTTCCTCCTTCCATCGGTGTTCCCGTCTGGGGGTCCCCTTTGTTAAAGGGGGCTTACAGATTCTGATAAGCCCCCCGCCCGCAGACCCCCCACAACCACCGGGCAAGGGTTGTGGGGATGAGGCCCTTGTCCCCATTAACATGGGGACATGGTGCTTTGGGGTCCAGACAATGGAAAACATGCACTACTTTTACAGGCATACTATAGACACCCCCCAGGTATGATATTTAGTGTAAGTTCACACCAGATGCAGTGCGTTTTTTTTTTTTTTATGCATGAAAAATGCAAAGAAAGTTGATCACATTACTGCCAATGGCATAGTTCACACCACTGCAGTCCTTTCCAGTGTGTTTCAGAAAGGAAAAAAAAAATTGGTCATACTGCATTTTTTATGTACTGAACTGTACTGGACCGCAGTAAAACGCATCAAAAACTAACGAACGCACCTAAATGCACCAAAGATGCACTGCAACACACTTGTCCTTATTAGGAAAAAAAAATTAAAATTTAAAATTATTAGGGCCAGTTCACACCAGACGCAGTTCCGTTCAGTTCCATGTGCTTTTTTTTCTACACAAAATGCATGCACAGTATTTTCCATGTATTCCAATGGCTCTAGTTTGCTCTAGTTTACACCATGCAGTCAGTTTCCGGCCAGTTTCTGCACCGGAAAATGACTGTATGGTGTGAACTAGAGCCAACAAGAGCCATTGGAATACATGGAAAACACTGTGCATGCATTTTTAGTGCAGAAAAAATGCGCACGAAACTGAACGGAACTGCGTCTGGTGTGAACTGGCCCTTAAGGTTAAGTGAAAAGAGGGGGGAAAAAAGCACTGGACTGCATCAAAAACGCACCTGGAGCGCGGATGCGTTCCAGTGCATTTTTGGTACGTTTTTGATGCAGTCCAGTGCTTTTTTTTTCACCCATCTTTTTTATTAACCATAGATAAGGACAAGTGTGTTCCAGTGCATTTAGGTGTGTTCCAGTGCGTTTTTTGATGAGTTTTGCAGCGTTCCAGTGCAGGTAAAATGCAGCATGTTCTACTTTTTTTTGTGGAACTGGAACGCACTGGAACAAACACTGCCATTTAGAACCATATAACCAACTTTCAATGCATTTTTGATGCATAAAAAACGCAATGGACTGCATGTGGTGTGAAATGGCCCTTAAGCAATTTGGCATATTTAAAGGCAATTCTCCTTGTATTGTTTTTGGTGTTGTCCAAATTGGTGACATTGATATATGTCCCTTAGGGTGGGACATGGGCCCCCATACCCATTTTAAGGCCAATAACTAAAAGATAAGCCAGCCAAGTGGGGACTAGCATAATTAACAAGTCAGTTCCCATAGACTGCAATGGTATTTGTTGTATAACGTTTGCCCATGTTAGGCTCTTTGTTTGCCCCCCTGGACCAATGTGGATGTGTTTGTCCCATCTCTAATTTTGTAGCATGCTGGATGATGTGCTTCATTTTGGACAGGGGGAGGGGGGCTTATTTTCTGCTAGCTGCATTTGTGTTAGTCTGAGCATGCTCAGGGACTTTTTTGCTGATTTTTGTGTGTGAACAGCACCTGGATGTTTCTGGGCATGCTCAGAGAGCGTATTTTTTGGGTTAGTAATTGAAGGACATCCTTAACAGGTGTACCCACTTTGAAGTTCAGTCTCTACATTGGGTGAACTTGCATTTTGGGTGTTTCATGGACTGTGCATGTGTTTTTCAATTGCCTCATTAGCACGCAAACCTAGGTTATATAAAGCTTGCAGATAGCATTCTCTCCCTTGCCCTGAAAAGAGGCAAGATTGTGTGTGTGTGGCCGGCCGGCAAAAAATACATTTTGGTGCCCTTATCGAGTTTGTAACACATGCATTTAATTTGTTATGTCTTTGCAAAACAGATGTTTGTTTTACTTTTGTTGATTGTATTTTTTTGTGTGGGGAATATGTTCCCCTGAAATATTTTTGATGTTGTTAATGTGTGTCGTTCACTTTGATTTAATTGTCTGTGCTGCATTATTTTGCTAAGTCTTTCTCAAGATGTTGTGACTAATGTTTCAAATTGATCTTCATGTTTTTTTTGTTTTTTTTTTGCTTCCCTTTCTTTTTTTCCAAGTCCTGTTTTGTTGACCAATAAAATTTGATGCAAAGTTTGATGTTTGTTTTTTGTTTTCTATGCAACAAATGTGACAGCTGCAGCTTAACTATGCTGATTGGCATGTCAAAACAAAACGGGTGTGATTTGTCTAACCTGGTGCCTTCATGGTAGCATATGCATGGATTGTGTGCTGCCATGGATAGTCACCAGGAAATCAAAAATACAGAGCGGTAAGTATTCAATTTTCCTTTTTACTGCAGTGGTTCTCAGCCTCAATCCTAAAGTACCCCCAACAGGACATGTTTTGTGAATTTATCTTATCGAGAATTGCTGTCCAAAATACTAAACCATTGACTGTGATTTAAAGCACATGTGCAATATGAAGGAAAACCTGCAAACATGGCCTGTTGGGGGTATTTGAGAAGCACTGATTTTTAGAGCACTGCACTTAAAAATAGCAATACTATTCTAATTGTGGGCATTTTGAGTGAAACCAAGTAAGTGTTAAAACCCCTGCTTGTTTTTTTAGGTTGGGCTTTGTGTCCCTTTTAGTAAAATTGGCTTCACTTCCTGTCACACAGTTAAACAGGAAGTAAAGGTAAAACCCTACCAATGTCTTTTCTTGGGGAGACACAGATCAATCTAACTAGTGTCCCCATTAAGCAAATTGCACTCTAGCACTTTGTTGTGTACACCCCAAATCATCTAGCAATGCCACCTCTCAGTGCCCACCCTTGCCGCCTTATCGGTGCCCATCAGTGCAGTCTCATCAGTGTACAGTGGTTACCGCAAGTATTCAGACCCCCTTACATTTTTCACTCTTTGTTATATTGCAGCCAATTGCTAAAATCATTTAACCACTTGCTTACTGGGCACATATACCCCCTTCCTGCCCAGACGAAATTTCAGCTTTCGGCACTGTCACGCTTTGAATAACAATTGCGCGGTCGTGCGATGCGGCTCCCAAACAAAATTGGCGTCCTTTTTTTCCCACAAATAGAGCTTTCTTTTGGTGGTATTTGATCACCTCTGTGGTTTTAATTGTTTGCGCTATAAACAAAGAAAGCGTGACAATTTTGAAAAAAACACAATATTTTTTCATTTTTGCTATAATAAATATCCCAATTTAAAAAAAAATTACAATTTTTCCTCAGTTTAGGCCGATACATATTCTTCTACATATTTTTGGTTAAAAAAAACCGCAATCGGCGTTTATTGATTGGTTTGCGCAAAAGTTATTGCGTTTACAAAATAGGGGGTAGTTTTATGGCATTTTTATAATTTTTGTTTTTTTTACTAGTAATGGCGGCGATCAGTGATTTTTTTTGTGACTGCGACATTATGGCGGACACTTTTGACACTATTTTGGGACCATTCACATTTATGCAGCGAACAGTGCTATAAATATGCACTGATTACTGTATAAATGTGACTGGCAGGGAAGGGGTTAACACTAGGGGGCGAGGAAGGGGTTAAATGTATGCCCTGGGAGTGATTACTACTGTGGGGGGAGGGGACTGACTGGGCGAGGTGACCGATCTGTGTCCCTATGTACAAGGGAGACAGCATTGGTCTCCTCTCCCTGACAGGACGTGGATCTCTGTGTTTACACACAGAGATCCACGTCCTTGTCTGTGTACCGGCCGATCGCGGGTACCTGGCGGACATCGCGGCCGCCAGGCACGCGCATCGGCATTACAGTGACGTGCCGGGCAAGACGGCCTCCCGGCATTTAGGAGCCACCTTGCGGCCGTACATAGTCGTACGGCGGGTGCGAGGTGGTTAAGTTAATCTTTTTCCTCATTAAATGTACACACAGCACCCATATTCACAGAAAAACACAGAATTGTTGAAATTTTTGCAGATTTATTAAAAAAAAAAACTGAAATATCACATGGTCCTAAGTATTCAGACCCTTATCTCAGTATTTAGTAGAAGCACCCTTTTAATCTAATACAGCCATGAGTCTTTTTGGGAAAGATGCAACAAGTTTTTCACACCTGGATTTGTGCATACTCTGCCATTCCTCCTTGCAGATCCTCTCCAGTTCTGTCAGGTTGGATGATAAATGTTGGTGGACAGCCATTTTTAGGTCTCTCCAGAGATGCTCAATTGGGTTTAAGTCAGGGCTCTGGCTGGGCCATTCAAGAACAGTCACGGAGTTGTTGTGAAGCCACTCCTTCGTTATTTTAGCTGTGTTCTTAGGGTCATTGTCTTGTTGGAAGGTAAACCTTCGGCCCAGTCTGAGGTCCTGAGCACTCTGGAGAAGGTTTTTGTCCAGGATATCCCTGTACTTGGCCGCATTCATCTTTCCCTCTATTGCAACCAGTCGTCCTGTCCCTTCAGCTGAAAAACACCCCCACAGCATGATGCTGCCACCACCATGCTTCACTGTTGGGACTGTATTGGACAGGTGATGAGCAGTGCTTGGTTTTCTCCACACATACCGCTTAGAATTAAGGCCAAAAAGTTCCATCTTGGTCTCATCAGACCAGAGAATCTTATTTCTCACCATCTTGGAGTCTTTCAGGTGTTTTCTTTCTCGTACATCACGGGACACAGAGCGACATAGTCATTACTAATGGGTTATATAGATACCTTCAGGTGCTGGCACTGGCAACTTCCAAAACCGGAAGTACCCTCCCCTATATAAGCCCCTCCCATCCGGGAGCACCTCAGTTTTTTGCCAGTGTCTAAGGTGTTGGCCAAGAAGAAACATGTGTTTTCACTGAGCTTGCGTACAGGTTCTTTTGGGCCTCAGTAAGCTATTCCGGATCCGACCAAAAAAGCTTCCTAGCTAAACGGTCGGTACCCGGGCCTTGCAGAGAAGAGCAAGGTTTTGCCTGTAATGCTTCTCTTAGGAGAGCTGGACCCTGGGATCCAGAGCTCTGGTCATACCCACGACCAAGATGTTTTCTGTGCAGGGTGCTATACAGGTCCAGGGGAGTGGAATCCTTGGGAACCCGGTCCCTGAAGGTTTGATTACAATGCCTGCCGTGATAGGTGAAGTTTGGGCTTCTGTGGACCAAACAGAGTCCTGCGGTGAGGAAAAGGTAAGTGGGGGCCCTCGGGAACTTGGTTCTATTGAGGGACCCCCAAGCCTATTTTGTCTTTCTGCCTGTTACCTAAGGTATTCCCGCTAATATTCTGTGTATGCCTGTTACTACTGAGAAAATGTAAAAATTTTAATAGTAGGCAAGAAAAAAAAAAAAAATGTAAGACCGCGGTACCTGTGTTAGACACTAGAGGCCGCTATGGTTCTTTTTCTTGTAATGTGGATTTTTTTCGTCCAGAATCAAATCCAGGCAGTTGGTATGTTCTCTCCTGGGAAGCTGTCTCCTCTGCCCTGTTGCTGCGCTCATCCATCCCCGGGCCCTGCGGCAAAGGGACCCTGGCTCCCATCTAGCTCCTTGTTGTTTTCAAAAAAGGCGCCGAAGGCGCACGTGCCCGCGCATGTGCGCGTGCACGCGCCTCTATTCATAGAGGCAATCTGGAAAAAGGGGCGGAGCGGGTGGATGACGCTCAGGTGTGCGCCGCGGCGCTACTGCGCATGTGCGGGCGTCCAGCGTGTTTTAAAGCACATTATAGCTGGCTATTGAAGTGCACAGACAGAGCTAGCAACAGTATAAAGGCACACAGAGGCGGTTGATGCAGGCATCCCCTAGAAAGGCACTTTAGTAGACACCAACTGTGATATAGCAGCAATTGTGCTAGACTATTCTCAGTAAAAGTGGTGTATTACGGCTGGAATACCTCAGCTTTAGGCTTAGGAATATGCCGTCCAGAAGCTCCGGAACTGAATCTTCCAGGAAGCGAAGGGGGTCTCATCTCGGGCTCTGAGGATCTTGGGCATGCTTCTGCTGCACCAGTCTCCCCTGAAGTTCAGAGGTAAGTGACCGTAGAGACCCCGCAGGGGTACTTGGTACTGTGGCTGTCCTCAGTTCACCTGCTCCTGTGTATGTAACAGAGGAGGTTTTTTCCTCAGCTCTGGGAGGATTAGAGAGAGATTGTCAACATTGATCGCTGCCTTCCTGTCAGGGAAAGCACGCCCCATCTCCGTCTCCTCCTTCAGAGTGCCTGTTAGCAGAGCAACAGTCCCATACAGGGATCGACCTGCCTGAAGGGGATCAGGATGAGGTTGATTCTGTTATAGAGGAATCAACAGTGGGGGAACCTTTTCTCAGCAACTCAAGCTGAAAGATTATGGGTTCAGTCTCTGACTAACATGGTCCGATCAGCATTAAAAATGCACCTTGCGGAACCATCAACCACTACTGTATCCTCGTTGGGGTCGCTAGAAGCCCCCAGACTGTCTGTTCTTTTCCACTTCACCCTTTACTGAAAGGGCTTATTTACCAGGATTGGGAACGTCCTGAGAAAATATTTATTCCCCCAAGAGATTTCCGGTGGTCTATCCCATGGAGGATAAGTTCATCAAAAAAAATGGAAGGTCCCTTCAGTGGACGCAGCCATCTCTTGTATGTATAAATCACTGACATGTTCAGTGGATAATGTCCAAATGTTCAAGAACCCAATAGATAAAAGATTGGAGTCCTTATGAAAGTCTGCTTCTTTCTACAGCAAGCTTGGTGACACAACCAGCAGTAGCAGCTATTGGGGTCTGCTAAGCAGTGAAGGATCAGTTGAAACAGGTCTTGAGGGACTTGACAGATCAGCAGGTCTTGCCCTAGCTGATCTACCTAGAGCCTTAGGCTTTGCGGTTGACGCCATAAAGGATTCAGTCCATCAGGCCTCCCGCCTTACGCTGTCTATAGTACATATGCGTAGGCTTCTATGGCTCAAAAACTGGTCTGCTGAAGCTCCCTGTAAAGAATGGCTGGTTAGCGTCCCATTTCAGGGTGAACGCTTATTCAGGGAAAACCTGGACAAATATATCCAGAAAATTTCCAGCGGTAAAAATACGCTCTTGCCGGTTAAAAACAGAGTTAGAGGTCCCTCTTTAAGAGGCCTGCTTCTCCAGTCCCTGGGGCATCGGCTGTGTAACAGTTCCGACGGCCTCCTCGGTCAATTCCCGGGGGTAAAAAACAGGGACAATAGCAGGGTAATGAGAAACCCTGGGTCAGGGGAGGTACAAAACCTCCCCCAAAGTTAAATTCATTGAAGGGTTGCCCCCACTCAGTCAGGTGGGGGGAGGACTCCAGTTGTTCGCAAGAGACCTGGCGGGACACGATCAAAACAGATAGGTGCTCTCCGCAGTATGTTTGGGATACAGTTTGGAGTTAAGACTCTCCTCCTTCCCATTTTTTGAGGTCAAACGTGCCAAGGGATCCCCGGAAGAGAGAGTCCCTCCTGTTGGCACTAGAACAACTATTGCTCCAAGGAGTAATTATGGAGGTTCCCCTGGAAGAATGAGGGTTCGGGTTTTACTCAAACCTCTTTACAGTCCCGAAGCAAACGCGGACGGGAGGCCCATATTAATTCTAAAAGGGCTATACAAATTCCTGTATATCAGGACTTTCCGATGGAGTCGATCCGATCGGTGGCCACTGCCCTACAAGGGGAGGATTGGTTAGCCGCGATCGACATCAAAGATGCTTATTTGCACATTCCCATCTTTCCAGTCCACCAAAAATTTCTACGCTTTGCAGTAGAAGGGCGCCATTTTCAGTTCAGAGCCTTACCCTTCGGTTTGGCCACAGCACCACGAGTGTTTACAAAAATTCTGGCCCTTTATTGGCCAATCTAAGAACACAAGGTGTAATGATAATGGCATATCTAGATGACTTGTTGCTGATAGACCACTCAGTGAAAAAACTAGACGTGGTCGTTCACAAGACAATCAAGTATCTGGAATCTCACGGTTGGATTATCAACCGAGACAAGTCAGCCCTAAAAACCAGTCAAAAGTCTGGAATACTTGGGGCTAAGGTTGGATTCAGGCCAGAGAAAAATATTCTTGCCTCAAGGAAAGGTGTTGTCTTTGAAAGATTTGATCCACTTAGTGGGTACAAAAAAGACAGCTGTCCATACGCCTGTGCATGAGGCTGCTGGGAAAAATGGTGGCATCATTCGAAGCAGTACCCTACGGTCAATTCCATTCAAGGAATTTGCAAGGGGCCATACTGTCAGCCTGGAACAAAAAAGTTCAGGCCCTAGACTTACAATGTCCTTGTCCCCTTCCGTTCGCAAGAGCCTCCGTTGGTGGTTGGTTCCCCAAAATCTGGATAAAGGGAAATCCTTCAGTCCGATTTCTTGGAAGGTGGTCACTACAGATGCCAGCCTTATAGGCTGGGGAGCAGTACTGGAGCAATGGTCTCTCCAGGGCAGATGGTCGGATGCAGAAAAGGCCCTGCCCATCAATCTCTTAGAGATACGAGCAGCCCGGTATGCCCTAGTAGCATGGACATCCAAACTCCAAGGGTCCCCTGTCAGAATTCAATCAGACAATGCCACAGCAGTGGCATATATCAATCATCAGGGGGGCACCAGGAGTCGTGCAGCCCAGAGGGAAGTAAATTACATCCTGAAATGGGCAGAAAGATATGTCCCAGCCATATCTGCGGTATTTATTCCAGGAGTGGAGAATTGGAAGGCGGACTTTCTAAGTCGCCAGCAATTATGCCCAGAGGAATGGTCCCTTCACCCCGAGGTTTTCTGGACAATATGTCAGCGGTGGGGAACATCGGATGTAGATCTTCTAGCATCCAGATTCAACGCAAAGGTGGACAGGTTTGTCTCTCGGACAAGGGATCCCCTAGCTTGCGGCTCGGATGCCCTAGTGTTCCCTTGGGATCAGTTCAAGCTGATATATGCATTCACACCGCCACAATGGTTACCTCGATTACTCCGCAGAATCAGGGTAGAAAAGAAACCAGTGATTCTGGTGGCTCCAGCGTGGCCCCGAAGAGCGTGGTACGTGGAGATTGTAAAATGTCAGTGGGGAGTCCTTGGTCTCTCCCACGTCGTCCGGACCTGCTTTCGCAAGGACCGATATACCACCCTTCCTTACCAGCCCTAGGTTTGACGGCCTGGCTATTGAAGCCCACATTCTAAAAAAGAGAGGGCTCTCTAATCCTGTGGTATCTACCATGATCAATGCCAGGAAGCCGGTATCCAGGCAGATCTACTATAGAATCTGGAAGGCGTACATCGCGTGGTGTGAGGCCAAGAAATGGCATCCACATAAGTACGTAATAGGTAGGAGTCTGGACTTCCTACAGTGGGCTGTAGATAGGAAGCTTGCCTTGAGTACTATCAAAGGTCAGTTTTCGGCCTTGTCAATATTTTTTCAAAGGCCCTTGGCTTCGCATTCACTAGTCAAAGCCTTTAGATAAGGAGTGATGCGTATTAGTCCTCCGGTTAATATTCCCATATGTCCATGGGATCTAAACCTGGTTCTGTCGGTTCTACAGAAACAACCATTTGAACCATTACAGCATAGTTCCTTGGTTCTTCTCACCAGGAAATTGTTTTTTCTAGTAGCCATTTGTTCGGCTAAAAGAGTGTCGGAATTAGCAGCTATGTCCTGTAAAGAGCCATATCTGGTTATCCATAAGGACAGAGTAGTGTTACGTCCTCATCCAGCCTTTCTTCCTAAGGTGGTATCAAGGTTTTCATTTGAACCAAGATGTGGTTCTTCCTTCTTTTTTCCCCAAACCTAGTTCGGTAGAGGAAAAGGTATTGCATTCTTTGGATGTAGTAAGAGCAGTTAAAGCTTATTTAAAAGCCACTGCTCAGATTCGCAGAACGGATACTTTGTTTATTCTGCCGGAAGGCCCCAGAAAGGGTCAGGCAGCGTCAAAATCTACTTTAGCCAAGTGGATTCAACAGGTCATTATGCAAGCCTATGGCTTAAGAAGGAGACCGCCTCCGTTCAAAGTTAGAGCGCACTCCACGAGAGCAGTTGGAACTTCATGGGCAGCGCATCACCAGGCCTCCCTGGCTCAAATCTGTAAGGCCGCAACATGGTCTTCAGTACACACGTTTACTAGGTTCTACCAGGTGGACGTTAGAAGTCAGGAGGATGTCGCCTTTGGGCGCAGTGTGTTGCAGGCCGCAAAAGATCCTCATGTCTGATAGCGCTCAGCTTATGTATGGTGTATCCCCCCCCTCGTTGGGCATTGCTTTAGGACACCCTATTAGTAATGACTATGTCGCTCTGTGTCCCGTGATGTACGAGAAAGAAAATAGGATTTTTATAACAGCTTACCTGTAAAATCCTTTTCTTGGAGTACATCACGGGACACAGAGCTCCCACCCCTCTTTTGGGGACACTTATTGCTTTGCTACAAAACTGAGGTGCTCCCGGATGGGAGGGGCTTATATAGGGGAGGGTACTTCCGGTTTTGGAAGTTGCCAGTGCCAGCACCTGAAGGTATCTATATAACCCATTAGTAATGACTATGTCGCTCTGTGTCCCGTGATGTACTCCAAGAAAAGGATTTTACAGGTAAGCTGTTATAAAAATCCTATTTTTTTAGCAAACTGCATGCAGGCTTTCATGTGTCTTGCACTGAGGAGAGGCTTCCGTCGGGCCACTCTGCCATAAAGCCCCAACTGGTGGAGGGCTGCAGTGATGGTTGACTTTCTACAACTTTCTTCCATCTCCCGACTGCAACTCTGGAGCTCAGCCACACAGTGATCTTTGGGTTCTTCTTTACCTCTCTCACCAAGGCTCTTCTCCCCCGATAGCTCAGTTTGGCCGGACGGCCAGCTCTAGGAAGGGTTCTGGTCGTCCCAAACGTCTTCCATTTAAGGATTATGGAGGCCACTGTGCTCTTAGCAACCGTAAATGCAGCAGAATTTTTTTTGGAACCTTGGCCAGATCTGTGCCTTGCCACAATTCTGTCTGAGCTCTTCAGGCAGTTCCTTTGACCTCATGATTCTCATTTGCTCTGACATGCACTGTGAGCTGTAAGGTCTTATATAGACAGGTGTGTGGCTTTCCTAATCAAGTCCAATCAGTATAATCAAACACAGCTGGGCTCAAATGAAGGTGTAGAACCATCTCAAGTATGATCAGAAGAAGTGGACAGCACCTGAGTTAAATATGAGTGTCACAGCAAAGGGTCTAAATACTTAGGACCATGTGATATTTCAGTTTTTCTTTTTTAATAAATATGCAAAAATTTCAACAATTCTGTGTTTTTCTGTCAATATGGGGTGCTGTGTGTACATTAATGAAGAAAAAAAATTAACTTAAATGATTTTAGCAAATGGCTGCAATATAAAAGAGTGAACAATTTAAGGGGGTCTGAATACTTTCCGTACCCACTGTACATCAATGAAGGAGACAAATTACCTTTACTCTTTCGTTCATGGACCGACACAGCTTCTCTATTGACAAATTGGGTATTATCCATTAATTAGGAGTGACTAGGCAGAAAACTTGTAAAAAGTGTTGCATCACACCTTCTACAGTACCGCCCAGGGGGCGGACCCTCTGGGTATATCCCCTCAGTCTGCATCTCGCAGATCAGTTTTTTTCTGTCTAGCAAGGAGTAGGACATGGCTCCCTTCGGGTCCGTTGGTCCGGGGGAAAAAGATATTTTGCTACATTTTTTGTTTCCTGCGATCAACTACCAACTGGGTGACAGGCTGGATCCTCAATCCGTGTAGTCTCCCCAGTTTCGGCCATCGAGCGTGTGCCGACCCTAGCTACGCGCTTGGTTTTCCACGACATGCCTGTCGCTCCACGGGTGGCCGGTGAGCCTACGCTCCCAGGGCTTGCATCAGACCCATCAGCTTCGGCTGACCTTACGGCCGAGTTGCAGCAGCCTGGCCGGTGAGCTTACGCTCCAAGGCTTGCATCGGACCGCTCAGCTTCGGCTGACCTCACGGCCGAGTCGCAGCAGCCTGTTCGGTGAGCGTCGCGCTCCAGGGCATACATATGATCGTCCCCTTGGGTCCAATCACAGTATGCCTGGCCAACAGTCACCTTCCGTGTGCGGACGATGATCTGTTTTGAATGTCTTCCAGCATGATACATGCAGGATAGGTTAGTAAACTCCCCTGCCTCGGCTGGGTGATTTGGCTGGACATTACTGGAGAGACCAAGTGGTTGTGGCCCCTTTCTTCCCTCTCTCCTTGCCCTTCCCTCCTCCCCGGGCTTCTAGCTAAGGTTTCTGGGTGCTGGGGGTCACCTAGGGGGTTCCACTGGAGCGGGGCTGGCTGTAACTAACATTTAAAAAATGTCATTTCTGCTTACCTGTGTGTGTGTGTGTGTGTGTGTGTGTGTGTGCTTCTTCCCCCTCCATGCTGTCGGCGGCCATTTTGAAGTGGTCCATTCCTGTTTCGGCCTCTAGTGACTACCCGGTGGTTATTTTCCTGTAGTTTCGTGTCTATAGTTGTATATCGGCGCCATTTTTCTTGTAGTTCACACCCACTGGCCTCTATCGACTGATCGGCGGCCATGTTTGTTATGATTCAAGCTGTTTGTATATACCGCCGTACGGCGGCCATCTTTTTGTGTTCTACGGCTGCTTTGGCCTCTATCTTCGGCTCGGCAGCCATTTTCTTAGAGCCAGCCGTTTGGCGGCCATTTTGCGAGAGTCTCGGGCCTCTAGGGTGCATTACACTGGCGCGAGAATTTCACACAGGAAGCGCTGATAAAAGAAGCAGACTGACACAGCAGCGGTGGGACAGCATCACAGGCGCAGCACACGGCAGCATAGCGGTACCGATCCAAGGGTGGTGAGTCCTCTGGGTGACCCAGCATCTCTGCAGCACAGGAGGGTGGCCTGTTGATATCTTGCCTGGAGCCCTGTGGGTGTCAGCGCGTGGTCAGCATGGCATCTGAGCCAGATGTCTTCTACCCTTCTACACAAGATTTAGCAGCTGGTGCCCCTGAGGTGTCTATGAACGCTATGACGGCAATCCTAGAGGCGTTTGCTGCCAGGGTGGAAGCAGCACACGGGAATACAGGGGGTAGTAAACGCCCCCGTTCCCTGCAATCTTCTGGGGATATTTCTGAGGCAGAACCAGGTCCAGCTACTGCTCATGGCCCAGTTTCTGACATATCAGAGACTGCAGACCGTGACCGATCGGACAGTGAGGATGACTCCAAGTCCAGATCAGTATGCGAGACGGCTTTGGTATCTGACCTTATTACTGCAGTGCGGGACACGCTAAAGTTGGAAAATACTGCAGAAGTAGCAGAGACTCGGGTCCACTTTAGGTTTCGTAAACCTGCCCGCACTGCTAAGGTGTTCCCTTGTGTGTCTTGTTTTGATAAACTCTTATACAAGGAATGTGAGAACCCACTGAGGGTCTTTACAGCCCCAAAGAGGTTTGAGGTACGGTACCCCTTTGAGGAGAGTTTTCTGAAGAAATTGACCTTTACCCCTATAGTGGACCCTCCGGTGTCCAGACTTAATAGAGCTACCACAATTCCAGTAGCAGGGGCTCCTGTTTTCAAGGACCCTGTGGATAAGAAGGCTGAAGCACTCGCTCGCTACCTATACTCAGTGGTAGGCTCGGCAGTACACCCGGCATTGGCAGGGGCCCTAGTGTCTAAGACACTTACTGAATGGGCAGGATTGCTACTCCAGGGGTTAAAGGAGCGAGATGCTCCTCCTGATGAGTTAACTTTGGCCGACCAGTTGGTCCAGGGCCTTAGGTTTGTCTGCGAGTCAGACATGGATACTATTCCCCTGCTGTCAAAAGCTTTGGTTTATGCAGTAGCAATACGCCGCCTGATCTGGCTAAAGGGCTGGTCTGCGGACCAGACCTCCAAGAGAGCCCTGTTGGATCTGCCTTTTAAGGGTGACAGACTTTTTGGGTCCTCTCTGGATGACATCAAGGATGCCACAGGAGGTAAAAGCACTTTGCTTACTCAAACTAGCAAGGGTAGGGGCCACGCCAAGGGCAAGGGCCCTCCTTTACTGCACGTAAGCGGTTTTTTCGTCCCCCTAGGGCGACAGGGAAAAGACCCCAGGCCGACAAGGCGCCTGCCCAAGGACAAAAGCGTCCTTGGTCCCGCAAACCCAACAAGCCTGTGACAAATCTGCATCCGCATGAAGGTCCACCCCCACCCAGCTCTCGGGTGGGGGGACGTCTTCGCAAATTCGCGACTCAGTGGACAGCTCTAGTTTCCGACAGGTGGGTTTGCGAAGTAATCTCCTCAGGCTACAAGATAGAATTCCTCTCTTGTCCACCGGACATTTTAATCACCTCCAATCTCCAGCTACTACCGACCCGTCGGGAGGCCCTGTATGGGGCGGTCCAGGGTCTGCTGGAACGCGGGGTAGTTGTTCCAGAACAGGGACGGGGTCAGGGTTTTTACTCAAATCTGTTTATTGTGCCGAAGAAGGATGGGGTTCGTCCAATCTTGGATCTCAGGGCCCTCAATTGCTTTGTGAAGGTACAAAGATTTCGGATGGAGTCAGTTCGATTTGTAGTCAAGGCTCTCCATCCGGGAGACTTTCTGGCCTCCTTGGACATCAAGGACGCATACCTGCATGTCCTCATATACTCCAGACACCAGAGGTTTCTGCGATTTGCAATCGGGAAGAACCACTATCAGTTTGTGGCCCTCCCGTTTGGCTTTGCTTCAGCACCAGGACATTCCCCAAGGTGCTCGCTCCGATTCTGGCACTTCTAAGACAGCGGGGTATCGCTATTGTGGGCTACTTGGACGACCTATCTTCTGAAGGCCCCTTCAAGCTCAGAATTAGAGGTAAGCGTGTCCATTACTTGTCAGACTCTTCGAGACTGTGGTTTAATACTAAACACGCAAAAGTCAGTATTGGTGCCCACTAAACGCCTAGTGTACCTGGGGTTAATTCTGGATTCCTCAGAGGCAAAGGTATTCCTCCCTGTGGAGAAGTTGCAGACCTCTCCGGCTGCAGTACGGCAGCTGACTTCCAGGAATTGGTCGTCACTCCGTTTTTACATGCGAGTGTTAGGCCTCATGGTAGCCTCCTTCGAGGCGGTCCTATATGCTCAATAAATATCGTGATGGTGACTGCGCTGTGGTGACTAAATACTGTAAATAAATTAGAGTTATCAAAGGAATGGGAGTGTGATGGGGAAGGGAAAAATGAGGGGATGGGTGAATCATAGGCTACAATGTAGCTAAATAGCAATGTTGTGCAATGTGCACAGTGACACAAATGGACTTACAAGTGTAATGTGTAAAAAACTAATAAACAAATGAAGACATATAAACAAATTCTCAACACTCCAATATTGCAAACATGATGGAGATTGGGAAAAAAATTCCTGGGGTATGCTGATAATAAACGACCAATAAAAATAGAACACACAAAGTGCATCTGCAAACTTAAACCAATGAGAAACAAAAATGTCAAAAGAACCTCAAAACAAACTCCCAAATAGGTATGATGAATATGCATAAAGTCATATATAGAAAAATAGAAAAAATATAGTCCCATCACCAAGAGTGTGCTTGGAAGTTTTCCTGTAATGTCCACCCAGTGATCAGTAAGTCACAAAACGCTTACCTCCCTCCTAAGAGGGGGAGCAGTATATGATGGATCTTAATGATGAGGGATGGTGGAGCGTCCTTGTAGTGCAGTCTTTATTTCACAGTTTCTTTATAGCTCATTGGAATGCATATGAAAAGATATAAAGCAGAGGGACATCAATAGCACAACTTTGTGGGTGCGGCAAAGTGAATCGCTGAAGAATAAATATTCGCACACTCACTTGAATGATAGTGAGCGTGGACCTCAATCCAAACGAGCACCGCGCTCGTACCAATGGAACACTGGATTGGCGTCTTAATGCAAACAGTGCAGTGCGATCCTCAGATGTCCGCAGCAGCAATCACAAAGTTGTAGCAATAAAAAAGAAGGGAAATATAGTGTGGGTCTGTAAACCCCTAGGGGTATTTATTCATACGCAAATAAAACTCACATTTAAAAGTGGTATAACGGGTCTGGTATCCTTACGAGCGGCGAGCTCGTCTCCTCTCGGTTCTGCTGGCGGTGTGTCTCACACACCGCCAGCAGAACCGAGAGGAGACGAGCTCGCCGCTCGTAAGGATACCAGACCCGTTATACCACTTTTAAATGTGAGTTTTATTTGCGTATGAATAAATACCCCTAGGGGTTTACAGACCCACACTATATTTCCCTTCTTTTTTATTGCTACAACTTTGTGATTGCTGCTGCGGACATCTGAGGATCGCACTGCACTGTTTGCATTAAGACGCCAATCCAGTGTTCCATTGGTACGAGCGCGGTGCTCGTTTGGATTGAGGTCCACGCTCACTATCATTCAAGTGAGTGTGCGAATATTTATTCTTCAGCGATTCACTTTGCCGCACCCACAAAGTTGTGCTATTGATGTCCCTCTGCTTTATATCTTTTCATATGCATTCCAATGAGCTATAAAGAAACTGTGAAATAAAGACTGCACTACAAGGACGCTCCACCATCCCTCATCATTAAGATCCATCATATACTGCTCCCCCTCTTAGGAGGGAGGTAAGCGTTTTGTGACTTACTGATCACTGGGTGGACATTACAGGAAAACTTCCAAGCACACCCTTGGTGATGGGACTATATTTTTTCTATTTTTCTATATATGACTTTATGCATATTCATCATACCTATTTGGGAGTTTGTTTTGAGGTTCTTTTGACATTTTTGTTTCTCATTGGTTTAAGTTTGCAGATGCACTTTGTGTGTTCTATTTTTATTGGTCGTTTATTATCAGCATACCCCAGGAATTTTTTTCCCAATCTCCATCATGTTTGCAATATTGGAGTGTTGAGAATTTGTTTATATGTCTTCATTTGTTTATTAGTTTTTTACACATTACACTTGTAAGTCCATTTGTGTCACTGTGCACATTGCACAACATTGCTATTTAGCTACATTGTAGCCTATGATTCACCCATACCCTCATTTTTCCCTTCCCTTCCCCATCACACTCCCATTCCTTTGATAACTCTAATTTATTTACAGTATTTAGTCACCACAGCGCAGTCACCATCACGATATTTATTGTTTCACTGTTGACTTGGACCAGACTTCCCGGTGATTGCTGCAGTACTCTATTCCCTTCCCATTTCCTTGCACCACCCTACACTTATTTTCACTACTCAGCTAGCGCGAGGGTTCTCTTGTTTTTACATTCTACCCTATATGCTCAATACCACACTCAAGTGTTACAGAAGGAAGTTCTGTCCAGATGAAACGGATGTCCATCAGCTCTGGATTATCAAATCTGAGTGAGCTACCTAGTCAGGAGATCCCTGGTATGGTGGCTGACCGCACCGGCTCTTCTGGCCGGGATGTAATTTCTTTTGGTTTACTGGATAGTGATCACGACGGACGCCAGCCTTACAGGTTGGGAGGGAGTCTGGGTTGTTCAGTCGGCACAAGGTCACTGGACCCCAGAGGAATCCCGCCTGCCGATCAATGTCCTGGAGATCCGGGCGATCAGGCTGTGCCTCTTCAGATGGTCTCAGAGGCTGCAAGGGTGGCCAGTCAGGATCCAGTCAGACAATGCCACAGCAGTGGCATATGTCAATCATCAAGGAGGAACAAGAAGCTCAGCTGCAGCATCGGAGGTCGCTCGCATCCTGAAGTGGGCAGAGAGGAGCGTACCGGCACTGTCGGCCGTGTACATTCCGGGTGTGGAAAACTGGCAGGCGGACTACCTGAGCCGCCAGATGCTGGACCAGAGGTCCTTACATCCAGAGGTGTTCCAACTCCTCTGCCAAAGATGTGGGCACACCAGACGTAGATCTAATGGCTTCCCGACTCAATCGTAAGGTATCAAGGTTTGTGGCCCGGTCAAGAGACCCATGGGCAGACGCAACAAACGCGTTGGTGGCATCGTGGGGTCAGGCTAATCTATGCCTTCCCTCCCTTAAGGCTGTTTCCTCTTCTGCTCCGCAGAGTGGAGGCAGAGGGAATTCCAATGATCCTAATCGCTCCAGATTGGCTTCAGCGTCCTTGGTACGCCGATCTAGTACGTCTGGTAGCAGACGTCCCCTGGCGCCTACCACTACGGAAGGACCTGCTATCGCAAGGTCCCATACTCCATCCTGCTTTACGGTCCCTGGCTTTAACGGCATGGCTGTTGAGAACCAGGTACTGAGAGACCGGGGCCTATCAGATTCAGTAATCTCTACTATGAGAAGTGCTCGGAAACTGTCCTCTAGGAAGGTTTATCACTGCACTTGGAAGGCCTACATCTCCATGTGTGAGGAAATGAAATGGCATCCGTGTACTTAATTGGTTTCCAGAATCCTGCTGTTTTTACAGCATGGGGTGGACCAAAGGCTTGCCCTAAGTACGATTAAGGGACAGATATCTGCCCTGGCTGTCTTTTTTTCAGCGACCCCTGGCGACTCACTCTCTCGTGAGTACATTTGTACAGGGGGTTCGACATGTGGCTCCTCCGGTCCATCCCCCGCTACCTCCGTGGGACTTGAACCTGGTCCTCTCGGTGCTTCAGAAGGCACCGTTTGAGAATATTAGAGAGATTTCCCTGTTGACACTTTCTCAGAAGGTGGTCTTTTTGGTGGCTGTTACGTCGGTTAGACGAGTCTCTGATCTGGCAGCCTTGTCCTGCAAGGCTCCCTATTTGATTTTCCACAAGGATAAGGTGGTGCTGCGGCCGCAGCCTTCCTTTCTTCCGAAAGTCGTTTCGGCTTTTCATCTCAACAAAGACATTGTACTTCCATCCTTGTGTCCTTATCCGTAGAATCCTAAAGAGTCGGCGTTGCATTCCTTGGACGTTGTCCGAGCTTTGAGAGTATACCTATCTGCTACTTCCCTGTTCCGGAAGTCAGACTCACTGTTTTTTTCGGTGGCTGGTCCCAAGAAGGGCCAAGCAGTCTCGTCGGCCACCAACTCTAGGTGGATCCGACAGATAGTAATCCAGGCTTACGCCTTAAAGGGTCAAGCTCCCCCCTTTCCGGTCACGGCGCATTCGACCAGGGCAATAGGTGCCTCTTGGGCTTTCCGACATCAAGCGTCTGTTTCCCAATTATGTAAAGCGGCGACTTGGTCGTCCACTCACACTTTGACAAAATTCTTCAAAGTTGATGTAGGCGCATCTTCGGACGCCTCTTTCGGCCGCAAAGTTTTGCAGGCGGCTGTTTAGAGTTGCAAATCCTCCGTTGGAGTGCTATTTTTGTGTTTAGGGCGAAGCTTATTTTCATGCTGTTACCACCCCTCGTTTTTTTCTCTGACACTGCCTTGGGACGTCCCACTTTGTCAATAGAGAAGCTGTGTCGGTCCATGAACGAAAGAGTAAATAGGATTTTTTTACTCACCGTAAAATCCTTTTCTCTGAGTTCATGGACCGACACAGCACCCACCCCTCCTTTTTAAGTTTGTACTGCTTTTGACGAATTGATCTGCGAGATGCAGACTGAGGGGATATACCCAGAGGGTCCGCCCCCTGGGCGGTATTGTAGAATGTGTGATGCAACACTTTTTACAAGTTTTCCGCCTAGTCACTCCTAATTAACGGATAATGCCCACTTTGTCAATAGAGAAGCTGTGTCGGTCCATGAACTCAGAGAAAAGGATTTTACGGTGAGTAAAAAATAAAATTTTTTACAAAATTTCGAACTAAATATTAAAATAGCCTATTTTTTTTTTTTTATTCGGTCGTTTGTATTTATAGAAAAAACAAACGCAGAGGTGATCAAATAGCACCAAAAGAAAGCTCTATTTGTGTGAAAAAAATGATTTAAAATTACATTTTGGTTAGTGTTGTATGACCGCGCAATTGTCATTCAAAGTGCATCAGCGCTGAAAGTTGAAAATTGGTCTGGGCAGGAAGGGGGTTTAAGTGCCCAGTAAGCAAGTGGTTAATATAAGGCTACATGCACAAGGACGTTTTTTGCAGCTTAAAAACGCCTCTCCATGTTAGCCTATGGCCTCATGCCCACCATGGCGTCTTTGAGCTGTAAATGGCATAGCCGTGTTTAGGCCCCATGTACATGGGACGCTGGTGCGAAGTCTTCTGAACTAAGGTTGAAACCGGCGTTTATAAACGCGCGTTTTGCCGCGTTGAGCAGCGTCTTCGTCTATAAACGTTTAGTTAGGAAACATCGTAAGGACCCTCCCTAAGCTCAAAAGACAGTATCATTAACCATTTCAGCCAGTTTGTGAGACCAGAGTGAATAGCAGCAGCTGAGAGAGCAGCAGTGTACTTGTATTTAGCGTGTCACTTGACACATCACTTGCCACAAGTTGTGGATTGTCCACTTGCCACATCACCTGCCACAAGTTGTGTATTGTCCACAATGCAATGCAAGCAATAACTTTTTTTTAAAATATATTTTAATGGTTTTTCATCATTTGCCATCATTTTTGAGTTTTTCAATGTAAAAAATAGGTCACCTTTAAAAACGCTTATAAACTAAAACGCGGCTAAACGCGGGTACCGCGTTTGGTGTCTGAAACATGGAAATCTTTGGCGTCTGAACGCATTTTTTTTGCTTTCTGAAAAACGAGGTTAAATGCAACTGGGCCAGTTCACACCTTGGAAACGCAGTCCGGATGCGTTCCAGGTGCTTTTCTGCATGCGCGTTTTTGATGCAGTCCAGTGCTTTTCTCCCCCCCCCCTTTTTTCTTAGGCTTCATGCCCACAGACGTTTTAAAAAATGGGCTGTAAAGCTAGTAAAGACGCCAGGAAAAAAGCGGCGTTTTTAACGCCATTTTTTTCCGCGTTTTGCATTGAATTCAATGCACGTTTCCCCGCGCTAGCATTCAGATGCGTTTTTCTCTCTATTCAAAATTAATTGTTCCCTATGGGAGCCCATTGATTTGAATAGAGGTCGCACCAGAAGTCGGAGCAAGATGATTCCGACTTGTGAAGCGACTCGTGTGCAGGGAACCTTGAAGGGGAACCCCGCGAAATTTTACAAAAAATTTGCGTGAGGTTTCCCACAGGACGATATCAGACCCTTCGGTCTTGTATGGATCTTGAGGGGAAGCCCCCACACCAAAAAAAAATGGCGTGGCGTTCCCCAGGGTGGGCCTGTTTTAAAGAGGAAATATTTGTTTCTTTATAATGCCGTGTGTGCGGAGCGCAACGACTTATGTAGGAATGGGGCATGGTCACCGGGAGATGCCACCCAGTGACCCCGCCCCCGTATGACGTCAGTCCCATCATTCCCCGGGACTGTCACGTCATACGTGGGCGGGGTCATCGAGTGGCATCACCCGATGACCACGCCCCATGCCTATGTAAGTTGAGCTCCGCGCACACGGCATTATAGCGGCAGAGAACGGCGAGTCAACATCGGGCGGAGAGAAGAGGGAAGAAGACGACGATGAAGACCGGGCCCCCGCTAGCAAGAGAGCTGGAAGAAGATAGCGGAAGCACCCGGCAGAAGGCAGAAAGAACCGGAGAGCGGGGTAGAAGAACCAGAGAGCGCGGAGACGACACCGGAGAGCAGAAGAATTGACCCCTGGAGCTGCCCAATTACTTTAAAAACCTGTGTAGTGTTTTTATTGACTTTTTTTGCCACCAGGTGAATGGGTAGGGGTACGATGCACCCCATACTCATTCACATAGGGTGGGGGGGCCAGGATCTGGGGGTCCCCTTATTAAAGGGGTCTCCCGAATTCCGATAAGCCCCCCGCCCGCAGACCCCAACAACCAACGGCCAGGGTTGTCGGGAAGAGGCCCTTATCCCTATCAACATGGGGGCAGGGTGCTTTGGGGTGGGGGAGCCGCAGGGCGCCCCCTGCCCCAAAGCACCCACCCATGTTGAGGGCATGCAGCCTGGTACGGTTCAGGAGGGGCGCTCGCTTGTCCCCACCCCCTTTACTGACCGGCCAGGCTGCATGCTCGGATCAGGGTCTGGTATGGATTTTGGAGGTACCCATACGCCGTTTTTTCGGCGTAGGAGGTTCCCCTTGAAACCCATACCAGACCTAAGGGCCTGGTATGCTTTTTGAGGGGAACCCATGCCGTGTTTGTTTTTTTTATTTGGCGTAGTGTTCCCCCTCATGATCCATACCAAACACAGGGGACAGCGAGCGCGAGGTGTGCAGTACCCTGTCGCAGAGAATCAGTGCGATGGGATCGCGCTGGAAACATTCTCGCGGGCAGGAACTGGCAACGAAGCCTGTCCTGGAGGCTACTTCAAGTCACCTCCAGAACACAACTTGAGCGTGTGGTGTCCAAGTTGCCTCACAAAGTCGCGCTGCCCCTGTGTGAACCGGCGCACGAGTCGTCCTGCAAGTCGGATCATCTTGATCCGACTTCTGGTGCGACTTCTATTGAAATCAATGGGCTCCCATAGGGAACCATTGATTTTTGAATAGAGACAGAAACGCCGCTGATATTTTTATTTACTATCACATTGCGCCGCCGGTTCACGCACCCAATTAATGATTTATCCGGCGCACCAATTAGGGTATGAACCGGCGCAGCGCAGTGTTAGTAAATCCCTTTGTGTTAAATCGTGTATATATAGGTGAGAGTGAGTGTACGTGTCTGAGAGAAAAATAAAGAAAAGAGAAAGTGGATGGCATTTTCAAATACCTGCATGGATAGTTTGAATATGGAAGGTCTGCTTCTCAAACGAGATCAAGGCAGAGTGAGGTGTCGGTCTGCTCCTGGCTGGGGAATCCCTGGCTCTGAGTGTGTGTATCCTCGCCTGCGTCATATTTAACTCTTAATTGGCGAGTGGGAAGGTCGGCAAGGCTCCACAGGTGCTCGTTGAACACACTAATGGATACCTGTCGCCCTCTGCCAAAACGAGAGATGCAAATAGTACGTATCCATCCAATCAGGCGTTAGAAACGCCAGGGACAGGGCGCACTCATATGACGCTGATGTGCTGAGATCAGGCTCCGCCCCTCCAGCTGCATCTGGACGGGAGAGAGAGCTGGGCGCATCGCAGCCCCGGGGAAGCGATACCAAGATGCACCAGTCCCTCCACCCGGGAGCTGGATGGGAAGCAAGGTGGCATGAAAACTGTGCACAAGAAATAAAGCCATACACTGTGTGGGGGCTCTCTAGAGTAGCCATTAAAACAAGATTATATGCTGATTTTAAATGATAATGGTTTAAGATAGTGGAACGTAAACGATCAAATTATATTTTAATAAGGAAGTATGAATGCATTTTCTAGGCGCAAGTTGGATTGATTAATGGGTTAATAAAACCACTTGGGAAAAATAATAAAGTACAAGGTGGGGCAGGTCAGGGGGGAAAAAAAGTGTGTCTTCTACACATATATAACTTTTGGATCAGGGGTGTGACCTGTCCCATCCTGAAACTACAGACAAGCCTCCATCCCTAAAGCCTTTCATTCCCAACACATTACCCAGTCCATATCAGTATAGATATCCAGCATGAGATTTTGCCCCGTTGAGATCTGATGTGTTTTCAAAGTGTTCCTTTCATTTTTTTGAGCAGTGTATATGGAAACCAAAAAAAGGGGGTTAGATTGGGACTTTGAGTGAGTCCTGTGGGTGTTTGTAATATGTTTGTAGCATGAAGATAACCTGAGTGTCACAAGCCCCTAGGGGTGATTCATGGTAGTGATATAAGTATACATAATTGAGCAATATAATCAGGCATTTATGATGTAAAAACACAGTCATAAAATTCAACAAAAGTTGATATGGGAATTGATCACTAATATCACTACCATGAATCACCCCTAGTGGCTTGTGAAACTCAGGTTATCTTCATGCTACAACCATATTATTACAAACACCTACAGGCCTCGCTCAAAGTCCCAATCCAACCCCCTTTTTTTGGTTTCCATATACACTGCTCAAAAAAATGAAAGGAACACTTTGAAAACACCTCAGATCTCAACGGGGCAAAATCTCATGCTGGATATCTATACTGATATGGACTGGGTAATGTGTTGGGAATGAAAGGATGGCACATCATTTGATGGAAATGAAAATTATCCACCTACAGAGGGCTGAATTCAAAGACACCCCGAAAATCAAAGTGAAAAAATTATGCAGCAAGCTAGTCCATTTTGCAGAAATTTCATTGCAACAACTCAAAATGGTCCTCAGTAGTTTGTATGGCCCTCAAGTGCTTGTATGCATGCCTGACAACATCAGGGCATGCTCCTAATGAGACGGATGGTGTCCTGGGGTATTTCCTCCCAGATCTGGACCAGAGCATCACTGAGCTCCTGAACAGACTGAGGTGCAACCTGGCGGCACCGGATGGACCGAAACATAATATCCCAGAGGTGTGCTTTTGGATTTAGGTCAGGTGAGCGTAGGGGCCATTCAATGGTATCAATTTTTTCATCCTCCAGGAACAGGCTGCATGCTCTCGCCACATGAGGCCGGGCATTGTCGTGAACCAGGAGGAACCCAGGACCCACTGCACCAGTGTAGGGTCTGACAATGGATCCAAGGATTTCATCCTGATACCTAATGGCAGTCAGGGTTCCGTTGTGTAGCCTGTAGAGGTCTATGCGCGTCTCCATGGATATGCCTCCCCAGACCATCACTAACCCACCACCGGACTGGTCATGCTAACGATGTTACAGGCAGCATAATGTTCTCTGCGGCTTCTCCAGACCCTTTCACGTCTGTCACATATGCTAAGGGTGAACCTGCTCACATCTGTGAAAAGCATGATGGCACCAGTGGCGGACCTGCCAATTCTGGTGTTCAATGGAAAATGCCAATTGAGCTCCACAGTGTCCGGCAGTGAGCACAGAGCACACTAGAGGATGTCGGGCCCTCAGGCCACCCCCACGAAGTCTGTTTCTTTTTTTAAACTTTATAATCTTTATTATTTTTCCCAGTACAAAACATCTGTTAAAAATACATCCATTTGTTATACATACAATATATTTATATAACCTTTGTCATCTCCACTTTACCCCTTCCCGTCCCTTCCCTACCCACCCAACTTGCTTATTTTTCACACAGACATTCTACCACTATTAAAAGGATTTTTTTTTTCTTTTTTTTCTTTTTCTTCCTTTTCCTACTTTTTTACACTCCGGGCAAGTTGGTCTTCTTTATCTACTGACCAGGGCTCTCTCTCTCTCTTTGCTCCTCTTATCTTGTCAGGCTGATTTCTAGATGCTGATCTAATCTCTTCTCCTCCCACTGGGGCGGACACCCCATTCTTCTCAACCAGGGCTCCCACAACGTTTTAAATTTGTTAAAGTTGCCGTGCCTAGTCAGAACTGCTTTTTCCTTCCACACTGTCGCGTTTATTACATTAACCCATTCTGCCAATGCTTTCTGTGATTGCCAATTTTGTGTTATCACTTTTCTGGCCTGAAACAGGCACCTCAGTACCACTATCGTAATGCATTTTTGAAAATGCCTCTCCTCTATATAAGCATACCCTGGCCTCCAATTCCAGAGTAATCCCAAAGGTTGTATTTATGATGTCCAGTACCTTGACCCAGTATCTGTGCAACTTCGGGCATTTCCACATCATGTGTATGAGGTCACCTGTATCTTGACATCTAGGGCACTTGTCATCTAATTTCCTTCCAAACATATGTAATCTTTTTGGGGTGTAATAAACTCTATGCACTAAGAATGGGATACTCTCTGTGCCGGGGGGAGTGACACTGATGTCACCAGCTCCAATATCCGTTCCCATTGTTCGGTTGTTATAGGGCCTATGTCCTCCTCCCATTTTCCTTTTATTTTTACCCACATTCTCCTCAGGTATAGAGCCACCGCTAATTTGCGTATATAATTCTGAAATAAGGCCTTTAGATATTCCTGACTTTATTAGCTGTTGAAGGTGAGGGATTTTTTGCCATCTCAAGAGGTGTATTTTGAATTGGGCTTGGAGTGCATGCCTTATCTGCAAATGCGTATAGAACAGGGAGTTTGGGATGGCATACTCTCTGCTTAGTTCTGAAAAAGATTTCAATGTGTTACCTTCGTATAATTGCGCCAGTCTAGTTATGCCCCGCTTTTCCCATTCCTTTAACTTTCCCATAGCTTGGATCTCTTGTAAATGTTTCTTCTCCCAGAGAGGGCAATATTCCGTTAGCCCCTTGTACCCCAAGGCTTGCTTTCCTGCCCGCCATGTTCTTATAACCATCTTCAATCTTGGGTTCTTAACAGGGAAAGAATCGGCCTCTGTTTTCTATTATGGTGTTGTGTGGGGCCCCTATTAACATAATTTTTCCGCTGGCACTTCCTCCTCCCTTGCCCTTTTTCCAAATTAATTCCCTGAAAAGGGTCTCTTTTTTTTTTTAAACCACAATTTCCCTGTCCATACTGGAGAGTTGTGGAGCACGTAAAGTAGTTGTGGCATCCAGATCATCTTGATAAGGTTACTTCGTCCGGCCACCGATAGGGGGAGTCGTCCCCAAATATCAGCTTTTTGATTAAACTTGACTAAAATTGGCCTTAAATTATTGCTAATGTATTGTTCTGGGTCTCTTGTGACCACTATCCCCAGATAGTCCATTTTCTCCACTATTTTTAATTGGGGGATTCCTTCACAAACAGCATTGCCTACTGGATCCACCGGCAAACGTGCGTACTTCTCCCAGTTTATTACTAGGCCCGCGAATCGCCCAAATGCCGCCACTGTCTGCACTGCTGTTTTTAGTGACGTTGTGGAATCCCTTCAAGAAAAGCAAGACATCATCCGCATAAAGTGCGTTTTTTTTCCTCCCCTGCTTTCCTCTGGAATCCCTGTATCCCCTGTGTAGTTCTAATCGCAATTGCTAGTGGCTCCATTGCCAAAGCAAAGGAAAGGGGAGACGTCCCTGCCTTGTCCCCCTCTCTAGCCTGAACATCTTTGAGCATTCGTTGTTAATTTTTATTTTTGCGCTTGGGGAATCATAAAGTGTTTTTATCCGTTTAATGAAGACGGGACCAAACCTAAATTCCTCTAACACGTGCCAGAGGTCGTCCCACTCTAGGCTATCAAAAGCCTTTGTGGCATCCAAGGATAGAATAGTTCTACCGCCTCTATTCTCCGTTGGCGTCTGTAAATTCAGATACAACCTTCTAATATTGGTGCTAATGGATCTATTAGGGATGAATCCGGATTGATCCGGATGTATGAGTTTCTGAATATACAGTAGGTGCCGCCGACGTATATTCATCGCGATCCCATCGCGGAGATTCTCGGCGGCAGGGTGGCGACATCTCGCGCTCGCTGCAATAGCAAGGAGACGCGGCACTGTATTGAACGGGATCAGACGTGGATTCCCGTCAATACCAGGCACTGTGTTTGGTATGAATCCTGAGTGGCAACTCCACGCCAATTTAAAAAAAAAAACTGCATGGGTTCCCCCTCCAGGAGCATACCAGGGCCTTCGGTCTGGTATTGATTTGAAGGGGAATCCCCTAAGCTTAAAAAACGGCGTGGGGGTCCCCCTCAAAATCCAAACCAGACCCTTCTCCGAGCACGCAACCTGGCAGGCTGCAGGAAAAGGGGGGGCAAGAGAGCGGCCCCCTCCCTCCTGAACCATACCAGGCCGCAGGAAAAGGGAGGGGCGAGAGAGCGGCCCCCCTCCATCCTGAACCATACCAGGCCGCATGCCCTCAACATGGGGGGTTTGGTGTTCTGGGGCAGGGGGCGACCTGCGCCCCCCCCCCACCCCAAAGCACCCTGTCCCCATGTTGATGGGGACAAGGGCCTCTTCCCGACAACCCTGGCCGTTGGTTGTCGGGGTCTGTGGGCGGGGGGCTTATTGGAATCCGGGAGCCCCCTTTAATAAGGGGGCCCACAGATGCCAGCACCCCACCCTATGTGAATGAGTATGGGGTACATCGTACCCCTACCCATTCACCTGGTGGGAAAAAAATGTCAATAAAAAACCACACACAGCTTTTTCAAGTAAGTAATTACACAGCTCCGGGGGTCTTCTTCCGACTCCGGGGGTCTCTTCTGACTTTGGGGGTCTCCGGTGTCGTCTCCGCGCTCTCCGGTTCTTCTCTGCGCTCTCCGGTTCTTCTCTAGCTCTCCGGTTCTTTCTTCCTTCCGCCGGGCCTCCGCTATCTTCTTCCAGCTCTTTTGCTAGCGGAGAGGCCTGGTCTTCCCCGTCGTCTCGTCCGGCTGTCCGTTGTCCTTCTGCCGGCCCCTCCACTATCTTCTTCCAGCTCTTTTGCTAGTGGAGGGGCCGTTCTTCCCATCGCCGTCGGCGTCTTCTTCCCCTTGATGTTGACTCGTCGCTTCCTCCCGCTGTAATGCTGGCTGTTCGGTCCGCAACGATTTATATAGGCTTCTCATGACGTCAGTCACATGCTCCGGGGCCACCCGGAGCATGTAACTGTGACGTCATGAGAAGCCTAAATAAATCGTTGTGGACCAAACAACCAGCATTACAGCGGGAGGAAGCGCCGAGTCAACATCGAGGAGGAGAAGAGGGAAGAAGACGGCGACGGGTAGACTGGCCCCTCCACTAGCAAAAGAGCTGGAAGAAGATAGCGGAGGCCCGGCAGAAGGAAGAAAGAACCGGAGAGCGCGGAGACGACACCGGAGACCCCCGAAGTCGGAAGAGACCCCTGGAGTCGGAAGAAGACCCCTGGAGCTGTGTAATAAATTACTTCAAAAAGCTGTGGGTGTTTTTTTTATTGACATTTTTCCCACCAGGTGACAGGGTAGGGGTACGATGAACCCCATACTCATTCATATAGGGTGGGGTGCCGGCATCTGGGGGCCCCCTTATTAAAGGGGGCTCCCGGATTCCAATAAGCCCCCCACCCGCAGACCCAGACAACCAACTGCCAGGGTTGTCGGGAAGAGGCCCTTGTCCCCATCAACATGGGGACAGGGTGCTTTGGGGTGGGGGGGCCGCAGGTCGCCCCCCTGCCCCAGAGCACCAAACCCCCCATGTTGAGGGCATGCGGCCTGGTATAGTTTAGGAGGGAGGGGGCCGCTCTCTCGTCCCCCCTCTTCCCCTGCGGCCTACCAGGTTGCGTGCTCGGATAAGGGTCTGGTTTGGATTTTGAGGGGGACCCCCACGCCGTTTTTTCGGCTATGGGGATTCCCCTTCAAATCCATACCAGACCGAAGGGCCTGGTATGCTCCTGGAGGGGGAACCCATGCCGTTTTTTTATTTAAAAATTGGCGTGGAGTTCCCGCTCAGAATTCATACCAAACACAGTGCCTGGTATTGGCGGGAATCCACGTCGGATCCCCGTCTACCGGCCTCAATGTCAGCAATGGTGTGTCGCTCATTGCGAAAGGAAAAATAAACATTTTCCTTTCCCGATGACGAGACAGCTTGGCGCTGGCTCTCGCAACGGGGCTCGTAGGGTGTCAATCTCGCCACTAGAAGAGGCGAGATTGACACAAAATCGGCGGCACCTACTGTATTTATTCATCCTGGCCGCCAGCACCCTAGCCAATATTTTAACGTCTGAGCACAACAATGATATCGGTCTATAGGATAATGTATCTAATTGATCTTCCCCTCTTTCTGGAGCACTATTATGGTGGCCTCTGACATTGAGGCGGGCAGCCTCCCCCTTCTACCGCCCAGTTGAACACCTTCAGTAGTTTCGGGAGCAGCACCTCACCATATGGTTTGTAAATCTCCACCGGTCATCCCCACTACTGCCTGTTGCAGTTCCTCTAAGGTTATTGGGGTTTCTATAGCTCTTCTGTCTTCCTCTGTTGTTGACTGGTGTTTCTATTCCCCCCCAGAAATCTGTCCATCTGTGGCATCTCATCTCCCCTCTTTGACTTATATAGGTCCTGATAGTATGCCACAAATGTATCCAGTATTTTGGATGTCTGAGAGGATATCCCACCCCCCAATGTCCTAACTGCAGGGACATTAGAGGGAGCCGAGTTGGTTTTGGCCAAAAGAGCCAGTGTATGGCCTACACTTTCCCCTTCCGCAAACGTACTCTGTCTTTGAAAGAGGCGCTTGTTCTCCACTTTCCTTATAACCACCGTTTTATACTCCTGCTGTTTCTCAAGCCATCTCCTTTGTTTAGTCAGGGTTGGGTCCTCCACATAACATTTTTCTGCCTCCAACACCTCTTTCCTAATCTTCTCTTCCCATTCCCTGGAGTTTTTCTTTATCTTGGCCACCTGTTGAATCAGTACTCCCCTAAGGAAAGCCTTCAGGGTGTCCCAAATCACTCCCACTGGTGCTGTCCCGAATTAACGCCCACAAACTCTCTCAATTTTATACCTATCTCCTTTGGTTTTCTCTTTAGTTCCAACCAGAAGGGGCTTATTCTCCAATTACTTGGGGGACACTTTTTCCCTGTGTTCATTGTCAGCACCAGTGGGGAGTGATCCGACACCCCTCTTGGGTAATAAACAATTTTACTAACCAACTGCAGGCTCACCCAATTTTCCATGGCCATGTCTATTCTGGACAATGTAGAGTATGAGCTCGAGAAACAGGCATACTGCCTCCCGTCTGGGTTCCCTGTTCTCCATATGTCGCACCAACCGCCCTCTTCTAGAAACTGGATTAAACGTCCCTCTCCCCCCCTGTCCGTCCGCGTCCCTGGTGGAAATCTATCCACTGTTCTGTCCAATACTGCATTAAAATCCCCTACTACGATTACGGAATACCTTCCTTCTTTAGCACAAACTCCATAAATTTATACAGAATCTTCATATTGAAAGGTGGAGGGATATAGACGTTTGCCAATACATATGATTCATTTTATATTAAACAATGCAAAAAATATATAACGACCCAATTCATCTATTCTAGTCTTTGCATACAAAAGACGTCCCTCTTTTTACCATTATACTCACCACCCTAGAATAGGAGGAATAAACTGAATGATACTGACACTGATATTTTCTATTAGGCAATTTTAACTTTGTTTCTTTTGTTAAATGAGTCTCTTGTATACAGATTAATTCCACCCCATACCACTCGAGCGTGGAAAATATTGCAGCTCTTTTTACCAGGTCTCCCATCCCCCGGACATTCCAGGAGCCTATGTTGAATATTTTAGGCCGCATACCTAAACAAAAACATATTACAAAAAAAATGCATAGGAGAAGGCGACCCACTTGGCCCTTTATAAGTTCAGCCTTAAAGCGGAGCTCCGCCGGGAAAAAAAATATTAAAAGCCAGCAGCTACAGCTACAGCAGCTGCTGGCTTTTAATATTTGGACACTTACCTGTCCTGGAGTCCAGCAACGTCCGCAGCAGAGGACGAGCGATCGCTCGTCGCTCTGCTGCTCCCTCCGCCATCCTCGCTGAGGGAACCAGGAAGTGAAGCCCTGCGGCTTCATGCCCGGTTCCCTACGGCGCATGCGCGAGTCGCGCTGCGCCGTTCTGATTGGTGCTCCTGTGTTCTGGGAGCCGAGTGTCTCCCAGAACACCAAGGGAAGTCTGCGGGAAGTGACGTCACTCCCACAGATTCCCGGAGAGAGGACTCCCAGATGTGGGTGAAAATACCTGTCTTAGACAGGTATCTTCACCCCCCTCCCCCCTGAAAGGTGTCAATTGTGACACCGGAGGGGGGGAGAGTTCCAAATAGCAAAAGTTGCTATTTAGGGTGGAGCTCCACTTTAAGTAAAAGAGAGCACTGCCTCCAATCATAACCAAAAGAAAGAATGCTAACTAAACAGGACAACAAGAAAAAAATCATTAGTGCAAAAAAAAAGGTAAAAGAAAAAACAATTAATCTACTGCTCCATCTTTGCCCTTGATCTACTAAGTTACTTTTTTTAAACTGTGTTTTAAAAAAAATGTGAGTATCCTTTAAGTTTTTTAATCTCAGACGCCCTTCTGTTCCTGTGCTTGAGATGTGACTTTCGTGGTTTTGTACAATTTTTAACAGCCTTTCCTCTCTCCACTTATGCCCAGCTATTTAGACAAGCGGGTAGCTGGGAAGATACGTAACTGGCTAAACTAGAATAGATTTACACCTGCTGACAACACCACGGTTCAGTTCTTAATTATATAAGCACAAAAGTATTCTTGTAGATCTCCTGTATCTCTGATCCTGATGGACAAATGGGGCTGACACAAGGTAATTCCGCTGGGCACAGTTCACAATGCAGATCTCCTATAGATCTAACACTGATAGGTTCACCCCCACGGATAACACCACAGTCCAGTTCTCGATTATACAAACGCAACAGCGCTCCCACAGATCTCCCAAGGATCCAATGCTGACAGTAAGCAAAGGGGGCCAGCACAAGGGCGGCTCCGCCGGGCACAGTTCACAATGTAAATCACGGCACAGTGTGTCGCCTCACAAGCAGTTTAAATGTACAGGTTAGACTCCGCAGCTTCTTCGCACAATAGTCTGCACAGTGATCTTTCACTTTGTTTACCCAGTCTGGCTGCTGCCGCTGCTCCACTTTAATCTCGGCTCTCCAGCCCACACACTACACAGTTTATTATTTTAATACGCTGCACTTGGTATTAGGCTCATTGCTTGGTGGTTCAGGCAGTCGGAAATTGCCTTGATTTCCCGGGGGATCCCTCAGCTCCCGCCGTGCCAATGGCTTGTCTTCCCAGCGCGCTGGGTTCCTGTCCGCTTCCCCCTCCTCCTCCTCACCTCTTACTTCCTGTGGCTTCTCGCAGTTTGTTTCTGATTGGTCAGAGACATTCACGCCAGTGGTCTGCTGGAGGTCATTTGGTAGGGCTCTGGCAGTGCTCATCCTGTTCCTCCTTGCACAAAGGAGCAGATACCGGTCCTGCTGATGAGTTAAGGACCTTCTACGGCTCTGTCCAGCTCTCCTAGAGTAACTGCCTGTCTCCTGGAATCTCCTCCATGCTCTTGAGACTGTGCTGGGAGACACGGCAAACCTGGCAATGACACATATTGATGTGCCATCCTGGAGGAGTTGGACTGCCTGTGCAACCTTTATAGGGTCCAAGTATCGCCTCGTGCTACCAGTAGTGACCCTAGCCAAATGCAAAACTAGTGAAAAACAGTCAGAAAAGATCAGTAGGGAAAAAAAATGTCAGACGCCTCCGCCTGAAAAACAATTCCTGTTTTGGAGGTTGTCTCATTGTTGCCCATCTAGTGCACCTGTTGCTAATTTCAATTAACAGCAAAGCAGCTAAATCTGATTAACAACCCCCTCTGCTACTTAACTGACCAGATCAATATCCCAGGAGTTCTGATTCAAAAGTTTTGCTTTCATTTTTTTGAGCAGTGTATATTCAGGGATGGAGGCTTGTCGGTGTAGAGTTTCAGGATGGGACAGGTCACACCCCTGATCCCCCAGTTAGGCCCCCCATGTGCCCATGGGATTTAAATCCTAGTTTTGTCAGTTTTACAAAGATAGCCTTTTGAGCCGTTGTGCAATATTCCCTTGGGTCTGTTGAAAAGGAAATTGGTGTTCTTAGATGCGGTAACCTCCGCAAGAAGGGTATCAGAATTGGCAGCTTTTTCTTGTAAAGAGCCATACTTGGTTATTCATAAGGACAAGGTGGTGTTGCGTCCTCAACCAACCTTTCTGCCTAAGGTAGTGTCAGGTTTTCATCTGACTCAAGATGTTGCCCTGCCTTCCTTTTTTCCAGAACCTCGTTCTGCGGAAGAAAAAATTGTTACTCTCTCGATGTAGTGAGAGCAGTTAAAGCCTATCTGAAAGCAACAGCTCAGATACGGAAAACTGATGTTTTGTTTGTGCTGCCAGATGGCCCAAGGAAGGGCAGGCAGCGTTGAAATCAACCATTTCAAAATGGATTTGTCAGGTTATTATTCAGGCTTATGGTTTGAAAAGAAAGGTTCCTCCTTTTCAAGTTAAAGTGCACTCTACCAGGGCAGTCAGTGCTTCTTGGGCAGTGCATCAACAGGCTTCTATGACTCGATTTGCAAGGCCGCAACTTGGTTGTCAGTGCATACATTCAATAAATTCTATTGGGTGGATGTAAGTTGGCAAGAGGATGCCGCCTTTGGGCGCAGTGTGCAGTTTAGGTTCTCGCGTCTGGCGGCCTGCTTATGATTTGTGTCTCCCTTCCCTCAGAGGCATTGCTTTGGGACATCCCACATAATAATTACTATGGCTGCTCTTTGTCCCATGATGTACGATAAAGAAAATGGGATTTTTATAACAGCTTACCTGTAAAATCCTTTTCTTGGAGTACATCACGGGACACAGAGGTCCCTCCCCTCCTTATTGGGATATATATAGATATTGCTTTGCTACAAACACTGAGGTACTCCCTGTATGGGAGGGGTTATATAGGGGGGACTTCCTGTCCTTTGAGTGTACCAGTGTCCATTCACCTATAGGTGGTTTATAACCCACATAGTAATTACTATGGCTGCTCTGTGTCCCGTGATGTACACCGAGAAAAGGATTTTTAGAGGTAAGCTGTTATAAAAATCCTACTTTTTACATCATACTTACCTGTAAAATCCTTTTCTTTTGAGTACATCATGGGACACAGAGATCCCTCCCCTCCTTTTTTTTGAGGATTCAGTGCTTGCTACAAAGTTGAAGTAACTTCCTGTAAGGGAGGGGTTATATAAGGGATCATTCCTGTCCAAAGGCCTTTGGTCTACCAGTGTCCATTCACCTGATGATGGAGTATAACCAGCAGGTAATGAATATTAGCCTGACTCTGTGTCCCATGATGTACTCAAAGAAAAGGATTTTACAGGTAAGTATAACATAAAAATCCATTTTTTTTTGGCATTAATTGCTTATATATGAGATGTATAGTGAGGCATAGTTGATTTTGTTATCTATTTATTTTGTTTGTCATGGTAAATATAAGGTGACAGCAGTGATGGGAAAGTTTGTGGTTAGAACTCTTATAATGTTTCTTTCACAGGATTATATACACAGAGTGGGAAGGACTGCGCGTGCCGGAAGATCAGGAAAAGCAATTACTTTTGTAACACAGTAAGTAGTTTTAATCATTGCAGCTATAAATATAATGATACTAATTTATTAAAAGTATATCTAAAGCCATTTTTTTTCAAGTTTTGGATAGAGATGGAATGGTTAATATCACTCAGATTTTTTTTTTAAAACCACTTCAAGACCAAGCCCATTTCTGACACTTGATTGATAGTGTAAAGGTGCGCTGATTCTATGTAAAGTATGGAAAAAACCCACAGTGATGATATAAAATATATATTACACAATAATGTTGCCCAATGTGGACACAGTGGGAGATCCCATTTGACACCTGCTTAGGGGTACGGTGTTGGAAGGAGCCAGTTGTAACATCGGAGAGCACGGTCCACACTGCAATTTTTTGCTGTATCATTTTTTAGGTGCTTTTTAAATAGATTTTTTTTATCAAAACATAATACACTATTAGTCTTCCTCCAGTTTTTTTTATCATTCATCATGAGCTGTTAACCGGGGATCCACTTGAGTGCTTCGATGAAGGTATAGAGGAATCCAATTTATCAGCCGCAGATGAGTGTCCATGCTTACTCGTCCACCCGGGTCTTCTGGGAGCTGTTGTCCAATGTGAATCTCTGAAATTCAGCAGACAGAGGAATGCATCCCTAAGCTGTGGATCAGCACACATGCTTGTGACCAATGTGGGTCTGGTAAGCAGCTATTTTTTTATTTTGAGCACGGTGGTGTCTAAATACTAAAGGCACAGACCTTTGGATCGGCATCTGTTCGATTTGGGACTCGCAAGATAATTGGATGTATTTTCAATTCAGCCCATTCACTCTGCTGAATTTTATTTGCTTTCACATAGATTTTTTGGAACCTAAGAGAGACTGCTGATATATATTAGTTACAGGTCAATCTAGACCACACACTTGTTTCCAATTTACCCATTGTGTCCACTTTGGGAAACATTATTGTGCAATATATTTTATATCTCTGTGGGTTTTTCCCACCTTTTACATAGAATCAGCACACCTTTACACTATCAATCACTTTTCATTCCTGTTAATTCATGGTTTTTCAGGTGCAGCAAACTTAATGTCAGGATTGTCAGCGGTTCCCTTTTACCTACACACATTTCTGACACTTGTTTACAAGTTAAAACCAGTATTTCTCTTATCGTCCATGGACTGACACAGCTGGATACTGTAAACGTGTGGGTATATGTCCCTGCTCGCAGGACAAGATCTAGGCAGAATGTTAGATGTTAGAAACATTCTAGAACAAACCAGAGCTGAACAGCCCCGCCCAGGGGGGCGGTCCCTCCGGACATTACCCTCCCACCTGCAGCTAGCAGACCTCAGTTTTTTTCTGCCTAGCAGAAGGAGAAGACGTGGCTCTCTCAGGAGCCAGTCTCCTGGAAGATTTTACTTTTAAATTTTATTCCTTTGGGAATTTTATTTTATTTTTGAGACCTTCAATCAACTGTCGGCTGGGCAACAGGTTGGGTACACTGGTATCCTCGTAGTCTTCCCTGTCCGACCATCGAGCGTGCTGATCCTCGCCTTGTGTGCGTGAGACTCAGTTCACGACATGCCCCATGACTCCAGGGGTGGCCGGGTTGCTTTTAGCTCCCGCGGTCCTCTGAAGATTGAACAGTACCTGACTGACTGTATCTCTCGTGGAGGACCGGGCCGACAGCTACGCAGTACTACTCTGTGATAGGTCTGTCCGAAACAAGCCAGTGGGTCCCTGAAAGGGACGGGTAAGTAGTCTCTCCTACTGCAGGTGAGTACATGCTGGCTGTGTTTCTTTATATGGGGGGTTTCTCCCTGTCTCCCCCCTGTTATGCTGCTCTCTGCACCCTGTACTGGTGCTGTGCTGTGGGGTGCTTGGGGGTCACTCTGGCCTGGCTGGGCGCTCATGTCTGCAGTTTTTTCTGGTGTGTGAGGTGATTATTGCGTGCACCGTTAGCGCACGCATTAGCGCTGTTTGAGGTGGTTATTGCGTGTGCCATCGGCGCGCATTAGAGCTTTGAATTTCGCGCTCGGCGGCCATCTTGGCGTTCAATGGCACAGTTATTACTGCGGCCGGCGGCCATTTTCTTGTGGCCGCTGCGCATTTATTTTCGATTCTAGCGGCGGCGCAAATCTCCTCACAGACTGAGCGGTCCTTAAGGGTTGGTGGGTCCTCCGGGTATCCCCTCCTCAGCCTCAGCGTAGCCAGTGGGTGGACTGTATATTCACTGTATAGTGTATAAGGTCTCAGAGGGTGGCGTTATGTAGTCTGATACACCTGCTCTCCACACTTGCCTGGGGCAACTGGCAGTGCTGCACAGTTAAAACATGTTCATATGTTTCCTGCACCTGTGGTCCATATGGACCAGTTGTCAGCAGTCCTGGAATCATTCCTGTCAGAATGGAAGCGGTGTGCGAGCAAAAGGAGCTATAAGCCCCCTCCCTCCACAAAAATCTTTAGTGAAGGAGTGCTCGGAGTCAGATATGGGCCTAGCTACTGTGCTCAGGACCCTAGCTCTGAATATTTAATGTTTATGAACAGGACATTCCCTTGTGAGGAAGACTCCAGTTCTGTGTCAGTGAATGACAGGGCGCTTGTAAGTGATCTCATTGATGATGTGAGGAACACTCTCAAGCTGGAATTGCTATGACAAGCCTTTCTTTTACACAGCTTCCTCACTGTTTTCCTCACACGCTGCCTCAAAAGCAGCATGGATGATACATGGTAGGGGGGAGGACTTTATTCATTTATGTCTCTAGTCCCTGTGAGCCTTTTGTGTGATTATCCTGAGGCAACATTTCCTGCCATTTCCTGGGGAATGCTTTGAGCTCTGACAAACACACGGTCTGAGGATCAAAGGTTACCTGTTACCTGCATGCTGCTAAGGCAGCACAGTCAATCAGGTTGTAATGATACAGAGAAGATTATGCGCCTCTGCGCCATAATTTAAACTCTTCCTATACCTCTACACTGCATACATTCACAGTGTATGTATGTGTCCCCCCCACGTTCCAATTGTGTGTTTCAGTGCTATACATGATATAAACGTACAAAATATGTTTATGCACGACTCCAGATACATTCACAGTATATGTATGTATTATACTCTCTGGGTCGGTGGGGGCTCCGGTGTCCTCCCGCACTCTCATGGTATGTGCGCTTCGGCTCTCTGCACAGTATAGACATGTTCAATATGTTTATTGCACATACTATACATGTTTACATTATGGGTATATCATTCCTACACGGTATCTGTGTGCTGTCTGCGTGGAGTTCTTCCGGGCGTTCCAGTTTCCTCCCATGCGCTGACGGTATGTGCGCCTTTGGCCTTCTGCACAGTTAAACATGTTCAATGTTTATCACGCATGCTATAATACCTACACGGTATGTGTAGGCAGTCTGTGTGGTTTTCCTCCGGGTACTCCGGTTCCCTCCCACACTCCATTGGTATGGGCGCTTCGGCGCTATGCACAGTCTAAATTTGTGCGATTGGATATCCACATACTAACATACCTACCCGGTATGTCTTTGCAGTCTGCGTGGGTTTCCGCCCACGTTACATGACATGCATGCCTTTGGTGCAATACACTGTGTAAACATACACATTATGTCTATACACTACACTAAATACATTTACAGTAGTTGTAGGTATTGCATTCTCGGAGTTTGCGTGGGGTACTTCCGTTCCTCCCACGCGCCAACAGTGTGCGCGCCTTCGGTGCTATGCACACATGGGCTTGTGCAAAATGTTTAGCACACCTACTATAATACCATACACGGTATACGTATGCAGTCTGCATGGGTTTCATCCGGGTGCTCAGGTTTCTCCCCTGCGTTCCAATGGTGTGTGCATTCTCAGCGCTATGCACAGTATAAACATGTGCAATTTGTTTATTCGCAGGCTAACATACCTACACGGTTGTGTACGCAATCTGCATGGCTGGTTTACGTCCAAGCCCCGATGATGTGCGCGCCTTCGTCGCTGGCACAGTATATACGTGTTTAATAGGTTTACCACACATACTAAACTACATACGCAGTATGTGGTGGTATTATGCTCTTTGTGGCTGGGTGGGTTTCCTCCCACACTCTCTATTTGCGCGTTTGACGCAATACATAGTATAAACTATGTGTTTGTACAATCAGCACTTTTCCATGGGTAGCTGCTGGATGGAGCATTGTCACAAGGATCCCTGGTTTCAGGGGTATCACTTTCCACCTGCTTTCAGTGGTAATCAGAAGCGCTGGCTTGGACTGTGTTCGCCAGGCTGAGGTTAGCGTTACGCCCGTTAGTGGCCGCGTCTCTGGTGTTTTTTGTAGCTCAATGACTGGGCAAAAGCCTCTGCTTCATCCATCAGTCGTCTAGCAGGTGCACTACAACTGCTTTAGCCTTTAGGGTCTATGTGCCCGGGGTGGGTTTGCGCCACCTGTGTTCATTGCAGGGGAGGGTCCTTGCATCCGGAGGGGTTTCCACCTTCTTTACTGGAGGTGGGGCACCGGAAGTGGACCTTATGGCCTCTCGACTCACTCGCAAGGTGGCAAGATCGTGGTCAGGTCCAGGGACCCCTGGGCAGATGCGTTGGAAGCCCGTGGGGGGCAGTATCGCCTGATATATGCTTACCCTCCGCTACTGTTGTTGCCTCGCCGGCTTCGCAGAGTAGGGACTGAGGCCATTCCAGTGCTCCGGAACGGCGACATTGGTACGCCGATCTACTTCAGCTAGTCGCAGACGTTCCTGGCGATGGACTATTGTGGTGGACCTTCTGTCTCATGATCCCATACTTCATCCTGCTTTACAGTCTTTGGCTTTAATGGCATGGCTGTTTAAAGCCAGGTGCTGAAGGACCGAGTTCTCTCATATTCGGTCATCTCTTCTATGTTGTTGACACAGGAATCTTCCTCCAGAAAGATATCTCACTGTACCTGGAAGGCTTACATCGCTATGTGCGAGGAACTTGAGTGGCAACCTCGGATGTATTCCGTTCCCAGGATTTTGCTGTTCTTACAGCATGGTGTGACCCAAAAGCTGGCCTTGCATACCTTTTTTGAGGGTCGGATTTCGGCCCGGGCTGTCTTTTTCAACGACCACTACCGGGCCATTCCTTGATTAGCACCTTTTGTGCAGGAGGTTCGCCATGTGATCCCCCCTGTCAAGCCTCCTCTCCCTACTTGGGATCTGAATTTGATGCATCTCGGTTCTCCAAGAACATCCCTTTGAGAATATCAGAGAGATTCCTCTCTTGACCTTGTCCCGGAAGTTGGCCTTCTTAGTGGCCATTACTTCGGTTAGACGGGTGTCTGAGTTGGCGGCCTTGTCCGACAAGTCGCCTTACTTGGTCCTCCATAAGGATATGGCGGTGTTGCGCCCACGACTGTCCTTCTTTTCTAAGAATGATCTTGGCCTTTCACCTTAAGAAGGACATTGTTCTTCCATCCTTGTGTCCTCACCCATCGCATCCCTGAGAGTTTGCGCTTCATACATTAAGATGGGTACAAGCCTTACGAGTGTACCTGTCTGCTACTGTTTTCATTCGGAAATCTGTGTCTGGTCCAAAACAGAGCCGAGCGGTGTCGTCTGCCGCCGTCTCTAGGTGGATCAGGCAGACCGTCATACAGGCCTATGCCCTTAAGGGGCGGGCACCTCCCTTTTTGGTTGCGGCGCATTCCACCAAGGCAATTGGTGCTTCCTGGGCCTTCCGACATCCAAGCGTCGGTTGCACAAGTGTGCAAGGCGACAACCTGTTCGTCCGTTCATACCTTTTCAAGATTTTATAAGGTTGATGTGGCTGCATCTTCAGATGCTCCCTTCGGCCGCAAAGCATTGAAGGCCGCTGTTTAATGTTGCAACTCCTCCGTTGAGGAGCTCTGCTTGTTTGGAGTGAAGTTTTGGTTGTTCCTTTACTACTGCTCCCACCCTTCTGATACTGCTTTGGGACGTCCCACACGTTTACAGTATCCAGCTGTGTCAGTCCATGGACGATAAGAGAAAATAGGATTTTTGTACTCGCCGTAAAATCCATTTCTCTAACGTCCATGGACTGACACAGCACCCACCCTTCCTTTTAAGGTTTGTACTGCTTTGTTACGAACGGAGGTCTGCTAGCTGCAGGTGGGAGGGTAATGTCTGGAGGGACCGCCCCCCTGGGCGGGGCTGTTCAGCTCTGTTTTTTTCTAGAATGTTTCTAACATTCTGCCTAGATCTTGTCCTGCGAGCAGGGACATATACCCACACATTTACAGTATCCAGCTGTGTCAGTCCATGGACGTCAGAGAAATGGATTTTACGGTGAGTACAAAAATCCTATTTTTTTGCTACATACTTAGAACCGCCAAACATTATATATCATTTTTAGAGACCCTAGAGAATAACATGGTGGTCGTTACAATATTTTATGTCACACGGTATTTTCGCAGTAGTCTTTTAAATGTAATTTTTTGGGGGAAAAATACACATTTTTGAATAAAAAAAATAGAAAATCAGTAAAATTAGCCCAATTTTTTTTTTTTAGGCTGTTGATCAGCAATACGTATACCAAGTGGTCATTGAGCAATATTTCATTAAAGCAGTAGTAAAGACCACTTGGTGACTTTTTAGCAATAGGTAAGCCTTCTAGGTAAAATTAATCTCCTAAATGTGCACCATTTAGGAGATATTCACCCTGGATGCAGCCAGGTATGTTACTGGTTCATACTTGCACATTATGCAATTGCTTTTGTTTTTTTTTAAGCAGCTGCAGTTTACTATTGCTTTAAATGGTCACATGTTTACTACTGAACTCAAAGTTAGCCCAATTTTTTTGCATATTGTGAAAGATGATGTTACGCTGAGTAAATGGATACCTAACCTGTTACGCTTTGAAATTGCACGCACTCTTGGAATGACAACAAACTACGGTGCTTAAAAATCTCCAAAGGCGAAGTTTAACTTTTTTTAATTGTTACCAGTTTAGAGTTACAGAGAAGGTCTTTTGCTAGAATTATTGCTCTTGCTCTAATGATCGCGGCAATACCTCACATGTGATACGGTTTACATTTGCAGGAGCGACTTGCACATTTTCTTTGGTGCGCGCGGGGTAGGGGGCTCTTTAAATTTTTTTTTTATGTTTTTGTTATTTTTACACTGTTAATTAAAAAAAAAAAAATCTGCCTACTTTTATTGCTGTCACAAAGAATGTAAACATCCATTGGGACAGTAATAGGCAGTGACAGGTACTCTTTACGGAGGGATCTGGGATCTAAACCCCAAACCCCTCTCCTGCAAAATCGGCATTTCTTTATCATACATCACAGGATTCTTGGACAAGAGAATTGTCCTGGCCGAGTGTACACACGCTCGTTTCAAAGAACCCGCGGTTCTTTGAATGGAGCGTACGCGGTGACGTCATCGACTACGACGAGCATGCGCTCGTCACATTCGATGCCGTCGCCGCCATCTTGGTATACCCTACCTATGCCTAGGAAGCTACCGCGCATGCGTCAAATTCATTTCGAACATGCGCGGGCTTCCCGGCGGACAGGTAAGTGTACACACACTCACTTTTCTCGTCGAGAAACAGGATGACGAGAATCTCAACGAGAAAATAGAGAGCAGGTTCTCTATTTTCTCGTCGAGGTTACTTGTCGGTTTTCTCGACGAGAAACCCGATAGCCGTGTACACACGACCGATTTACTCGGCAAGACATCTCTGCCAGCAAGTTTCTTGCTGGTTCTTGCCGAGAAAATCGGTCGATTGTACAAGGCCTAAGGCTATTATTCCTTACTGGGTTATATGCCATCTTTAGATGAATGGACACTGGTAGACCAAAGGTCTTCGACAGGAAGTCCATCCCTATATGAACCCTCCCGTATATGAAGTACTTTAGTTTTTTTTCTTTTTAACCACTTAAGCCCCGGACCATTTTGTAGCTAAAGGACCAGAGCTGTTTTCAGAATTTTGCACTGCGCTGCTTTAACTGGAAATTGTGCGGACATGCAATGTTGTACCCAAACGAAATTTGCGTCCTTTTCTTCCCACAAATAGAGCTTTCTTTTAATGGTATTTGATTGCCTCTGCGATTTTTATTTTTTGCGATATAAACGGAAAAAGACCGAAAATTTTGAAAAAAAATGATATTTTCTACTTTTTGTTAGAAGAAAACTCGAATAAACTCAATTTTAGTCATACATTTAGGCCAAAATGTATTCAGCCACATGTCTTTAGTAAAAAAATGTCAATAAGCCTATATTTATTGGTTTACGCAAAAGTTATAGCGTCTACAAACTAGGGTACATTTTCTGGAATTTACACAGCTTTTAATTTATGACTGCCTATCTCATTCCTTGAGGTGCTAAAATGGCAGGGCAGTACAAAACCCCCCCAAATTACCCAATTTTGGAAAGTAGACACCCCAAGGAAATTGCTGAGAGGCATGTTGAGCCCATTGAATATTTTTTTTTTGTCGCAAGTGATTGAATAATAAAAAAAAAATTACAAAATGTTGTCACTAAATGATATATTGCTCACACATGCCATGGTTATATGTGGAATTGTACCCCAAAATACATTTTGCTGCTGCTCCTGAGTACGGGGATACCACATGTGTGGGACTTTTTGGGAGCCTAGCCGCGTACGGGCCCCCGAAAACCAAGCACCGCCTTCAGGATTTCTAAGGGCGCAAATTTTTGATTTCACTCCTCACTACCTATCACAGTTTCGAAGGCCATAAAATGCCAAAATAGCACAAAACCCCCCCAAATGACCCCATTTTGGAAAGTAGACACCCCAAGCTATTTGCTGAGAGGCATGGTGAGTATTTTACAGCTCTCATTTGTTTTTGAAAATGAAGAAAAAAATATATATTTTTTTTTTAATTTTCAAAACTTTGTGACAAAAAGCGAGATCTGCAAAATACTCACCATACCTCTCAGCAAATAGCTTGGGGTGTCTACTTTCCAAAATGGGGTCATTTGGGGGGGGGGGTTTGTGCCATCTGGGCATTCCATGGCCTCCGAAACTGTGATAGGCAGTGAGAAGTGAAATCAAAAATGTACACCCTTAGAAAGCCTGAAGGCGGTGATTGGTTTTTGGGGTCCCGTACGCGGCTAGGCTCCCAAAAAGTCTCACATGTGGTATTCCCGTACTCAGGAGAAGCAACAGAATGTATTTTGGGGTGTAATTCCACATATGCCCATGACATGTTTGAGCAATATATCATTTAGTGACAACTTTGTGCAAAAAATAAAAAAATTGTCTATTTTCCGCAACTTGTGTCATTATATAAAATATTCCATGGACTCGACATGCCTCTCAGTATATAGCTTGGGGTGTCTACTTTCCAAAATGGGGTCATTTGGGGGGGTTTTGAACTGTTCTGGCATTTTATACACAACATTAGGAAGCTTACATCCACTCTTCTAACCACTTGAAGGCAAAGCCCCTTTTCACACTTTTTGTTTATATGAAAACATATTTTTTTTTTTTGCAAGAAAATTATGTTGAACCCCCAAACATTATATATATTTTTAAAGCAAAGGCCCTACAGATTAAAATGGTGGGTGTTGCAATTTTTTTTTCTACACAGTATTTGCGCAGCAATTTTTCAAACGCATTTTTTGGGGAAAAAATACACTTTTTTTATTTTAATGCACTAAAACACACTATATTGCCCAAATGTTTGATGAAATAAAAAAGATGATCTTAGGCCGAGTACATAGATACCAAACACGACAAGCTTTAAAATTTCGCACAAACGCGCATTGGCGACAAACTGCATACATTTTTAAAAGCCTTTAAAAGCCTTTACAGGTTACGCCGTTAGATTTACAGAGGAGGTCTACTGCTAAAATTACTGCCCTCGATCTGACCTTCGCGGTGATACCTCACATGCATGGTGCAATTTCTGTTTACATATGACGCCAGACCGACACTTGCGTTCGCCATTGGGCAAGAGCAGGGCAGGACAGGGGTGCTTTTTTTTTATTATTAATTTTGCTTTTTTATTTTATTTTTAAACTGTTGCTTCCATATTTTATTTTTTTTATCATTTTTATTGTTATCTCAGGGAATGTAAATATCCCCTATGATAGCAATAGGTAATGACAGGTACTCTTTTTTGAAAAAACTGGGGTCTATTGGACCCTAGATCTTTCCTCTGCCCTCAAAGCATCTGACCACACCAAGATCGGTGTGATAAAATGCTTTCCCAATTTCCCAATGGCGCTTTTTATATCCGGGGGGGGGACATTCCCTCCCACTGCTTGTAAAAGCAGTCCAGAGGCTAATTAGCCACTAGGATTGCTTTTACATGAAAGCCGGCCGCTGGCTGAAAAGAATGATACCAAGATGATACCTAAACCCACACGCATCATTCTGGTATAAACATTCAAAGTCCAGCAACATACCAGTACGTTGCTGGTCCTTGTTGGACATGTATTGTAATCTTTTTTTTAATGCAGCCTGTTGGCTGAACGAAAAAAAAAGATTGATCGGTGGGTATGCCCACCATTAGAATACCGCCCTTCATCCACCCACTTCTAATGATGGGCATACATGCACCATTTATATATGCCGAAGCATGGGGGCATCTTCCCGCAAAAGTTATGCCGCGTACACATGGTCAGACTTTTCCACGGGCAAGCCTCCGTCGGAATTTCGACCGTATGTACGCGGCATTAGGAGCAAAATCGCTCCTCCGCCCCTGCTGCCCCAATGCTTCGGCATATATGCTTTTTTTTTTTTTAACTGTGGTGGTGAAATCACCTCCTACAGCACTGGAGTCGCAGGGATCAGGCTTGTCTCTGCGAACGCTGCAGTTATGTGTGTTGTGTTTTGTAAGTGACAGTGATCGATCGATACTGCACTTGGGTGGCCTGGGCTGGACGGAGGGGCAAAACGCAGGTGCTAGCAGGTATCTGGGCTGATCCCGCTAACACTGCGTTTTTGGGAACCCTAAACTGCTGGGGACGCTAGTATAGATCTGATCAGATCAGATATTGATCTGTTCAGATACTATACCACTAAGGGGGGTGTATGCTTAACGCGTGGGTGTTAGCGCTTCTGGCACTAACCTGACGCTGCCTGGGGTGTGACGCAGACCCTCTCTGACGCTAAAACCTAATTGATATCACCCGCCGGGCGATCAGGGGGTTAAACCTTTATTGGGTTATATACGGCGGGTGCCCTGACACTAAAAAGCAAACTAACTAACCAGCGTCACCCGTAACACTTATATGGTGATTACTGGTGAAAGGGTTAACTAGGGGCAATTAGGGGGTTAAAACCTTTATTAGGTAATATATGGGGGTACCTGACGCTATATAAAAACCTGACGGCGAACCTAAAAAAAAATTACTGGCTACCTATCGGCATCACCGACACTAAGACAAGGATCAGAAAAATGATCGCTTAGCGACAGTGGTGATAGGGGGTGAAAGGGTTACCTGGGGGGGCGATCAAGGGGGTTAAACCTTTATTAGGTAATATATCGGGGTACCTGACGCTATAAAAACCTGCGGCGAACCTAAAAAAAATTACTGGCTACCGATCTGCATCACCGACGCTAAGACAGCGATCAGAAAAATGATCACTTAGCGACAGTGGTGATAGGGGGTGAAAGGGTTATCTGGGGGGCGATCAAGGGGGTTAAACCTTTATTAGGTAATATATGGGGGTACCCGACGCTATAAAAATCTGCTGCGAACCTAAAAAAAAATACTGGCTACCGATCAGCATCACCGACGCTAAGACATCGATCAGAAAAATGATCGCTTAGCGACGGCGGTGCTAGGGGGTGAAAGGGTTATCTGGGGGGTGATCAGGGGGTTAAACCTTTATTAGGGGGGGTTAGGGGGCTACACTGGACCTAAAACTAAATGTAGTGACACTTTTACAGTCACAAATGTCACTGATTGCAGTGATCACTAAATAAATGGTCACTGCAATCAGTGACTGGGGGGTGATCTGGGGGGGGGGGCGATTTATGTGCCTATGTGTCCTGGTGTCAGTGTGCTGTTTTGTGCACTAACCTGCATCTTCTCCTGTACGGCGCTCGGTATATGTGAGCGCCGCAGGAGAGATGACATCACTTCCTCCTGCCTGTGTAAACAGTACACAGGCAGGGGAAGCTCTCTCATTCGCCGGGAGCGATCGAGAGGGGGGGGGGCCGGAATCGAACGGCAGTCCCCTCATGCCTGATCGCTCCCGAAGGTAAAACGACCACCCACTGTAAAGAAGGGGGGTCCGATCGGACCCCCCAACTATACAAAGGCAATTACGTATATGTACGTGATTCTGCCTGTCGGTGCCATTCTGCCGACGTATATTTACAGTGGGCGGTCGTTAAGTGGTTAACAGTGTCTGCAAGGTGGGTGGGCACGTTTTTGTTTGAGCTCTCTCGAGCTCTGGGTCTTGAGTCCCAAAACTGGTTCTTAACTGAATCAAGGGATTGACCGATCAGATTCATTTGAGAAAAGCTTATATGCTTAAATAGATGGTATCCAAGCCTTGTAAAGAAGCCTTACAAGGATCCTGCGAGGTTTTGCCTGTAACACAACCTTTTGGCGCTGGACCCAGCATAGTGGTGTCCTGGACACTACAGAACTAAGGCATTCCTGCAGGGTGCTGTATAGGTCCAAGGGAGTGGACCCTAAAATATGAAAAGGGTACCAAGTCCTTGAAGGTCCTCAAGTGGCGGAACCCGCCGTGATGGGTTAAGATTGGGCTCTTAGTTCCTAAGGTTGCCCTGCGCCTGAACGAGTAAGTAAAACCCCCTTATTTATTGTGGGGTGACCCATGTATTGTAACAATCTGTGCTAGACACCGCTGCCATTCTTATGGAGGAGTGTATTACAGAGATTCGCCATTGCGCATGTTGGTTCGTCATGGAGCATAAGGGTTCTCCATGGTGCACGTAGGCCCGCCGTGACCGTGTGTCCCGGTGCACAGCCATCTTATTTAAACAGGAAGTGGCTGACATGCGGCGCTTCGAAGGGACAGCTGTGGGACACAGAGCAGGCCCTGAAGCCAGTTCACTTCAGCAGTTCTTTCCTCCTTACCCAGGTCATGTAAATCCTCCAGGTGTTGGTTAGCAGGCTAAAGTGCTTAGCAGGATTGTTGCATAGGGGCTTGGTGAGCCCTATTAAAGGGTGTCTCTTCTGGGGTGGTGTAAATACTAAACCCAGGTACTACCTTTTTGTGGCTTTCAATGTCTTGGAAAAAAAAAAAAAAAGGAACGGGGCCAACACTACAGAGAAGGGCACATCTATGTCATTAGTAGATCCTGAGGAGCCTAGTCGAAACCCTAGTGTTGTATCCCCTTAAAGACCAGAGGCTTCCAGGCAATCTGAGCCACTGCACCCGTCTGGTATTGTGCCTACTGCTAATGCTGCTGCTTCAGCCTTTGTCACCAGGGATGATCTGTCCTCTAGCCAGGTTAGAACACAGGTTTGCTGGCATGATAGCCTCCATCTTGCGTGACAGATCCCCCTCCCCTGATCCTCCTAACTTGGAGCAGGAATGGGTTGATGAAGGGGAAGAGCTAAATGCTAAGGATTCTGTGGAGGGCCAGACAGGTGAGTCTGCGTCTGAGGAATTTGGGCCAGAGGATGTCTACTTGGTATTGGCCTCCCAGTTCGCATAGGCTTTTGATCCAGGCTCTTACCGAGATGGTTCGTTCTTTTTTTTATTTTATTTTTTATATATATATATATATATATATAATTTTTTTATTAATATTTTAAGTTAAACAACATCATTACAAAGTAGGTGTCCCCTACCTTTCAGCTTCATTACTATATCATTTCATTCATTCAACACCCTACCCCCAAAAAAAAACACACACACCACCCCCCCCCTCTCTCTCCCCATATTCCTCAGCCTCTCGCTAGGTCATTTACAAATCCTATTATATACTCAAGCCTCTTCTTCCAGGGCTCTGTCCTCTCCCATGTCCCCCAATTCCCCGAAGACTCCATCGTTATGTATTCTAGTTATTTTTTAAACTTTAACCACTTCCCCATATGTTATATACTTCTATGGAGTACTCAATTCTATGTATTGTTTCTTCTATTGATCTGAACCAATCTATTTTTACTGCCCATTCCTTCATAGAAGGGGCTTTGGGAGTTCCCCATAATCTCGGAATCAGGCTTTTGGCTGCATTCAGGAGATGTGGAACTAATGTATTCTTATATTGAGCTATTTGTCTGTATCATGGAACAAGCATTTCCAAGGATCTCTCAGAATTTATCAAATAACAGGGGAACAAATTCAATCTATAATTCTCTCTGCATAAGACTGGGTCTTCACGCATTCCCACCATAAGTGCGCAAAGGTCCCCAGGGCACCACATCCCCTCCAACAGGTTGGGGGGGGGGTGGTCTCTACGCTAAGCTTCTGTGCTCTCTGCGGGGTGACATACCACCTTGCTAATAATTTATAACACATTTCTGTTGTCTTAACCACTTAAGGACCAGCCACTGTATATATACGTCGGCAGAATGGCTCGTACAGGCACAATCACGTACCTGTACGTCCCCTTTAACTGGCTTACGTCGAGGTCACGACCCCCCTGCCTTCCCCATGAGCCGGACCGCGGGTCCCACGGCCTCGATTGCTGCAGGGATCCCGCGATCGTCTCACGGAGGCATGGAGCGGGGAGATGTTAGTGTAAACACAACATCTCCCCGCTCCCCTACTGACAATGTCATCGATCTCCGCTCTGTGTAATCAGAGCGCAGATCGGTCATGTGTCACTCGTAGCCACGCCACCACACAGTAGTGATTACTCCCCTAGGCACACTTAACCCCTTCAGCGCCCCTAGTGGTTAACCCCTTCACTGCCAGTGTCATTTTTACAGTAACCAGTGCATTTTTGTTGCACTGAACGCTGTAAAAATGACAATGGTCCCAAAAATGTGTCAAAAGTGTCAGATGTGTCCGCCATAATGTCGCAGTCACGAAAAAATGTTTTTTTATATATTTTTGGGGGATATTTATTATAGCAAAAAGTAAAAAATATTAAATTTTTCCCCAAATTGACGCTCTTTTTGTTTATAGCGCAAAAAATAACCGCAGAGGTGATCAAATACCACCAAAAGAAAGCTCTATTTGTGGGAAAAAAAGGACGTCAATTTTGTTTGGGAGCCACGTCGCACGACCGCGCAATTGTCAGTTAAAGCGACGCAGTGCCGAATCGCAAAAAGGGGCCTGGTCTTTATGCTGCGTATTGGCTCGGGGCTTAAGTGGTTAACATCATTGAAAGCAAAACAAGCTAACCTTAGAATCTTCATCCCATGTTCCTCATCCCGTAAGGCACCTATTTTCTCCTCCCATTTTCCCAAATAGGGTGGGTATTTAGGTTCTGTTTCCTCTATCAATATTTTAGATATACTCTGCTCTAAACACTGAGGGGAAGAAAATAATTTCTCTATTAACCTCATATTTCCTTTTCCCCGCAGTGGTTGGGGAAGTGTTTGTGTAAAGTGCTGTATTTGTGTGTATCCATCTATCTAATGGTCTACTTCCCCATTTTTTGTTTCAATGGTTTTTATCAATCATTTACGTAGAATGTTAAAGAACCGTCAAATAGAGCAGCGAACACTCCTCGCGTGCTCCACATATATTGAACATAAAATAAAAATACAAATTTTTTTTTTTTTATTCTGGTTAAGAAGAAAACAAGCATCCAAGCATGGAAACAGTACAACAATGCAACAATTGAATCCTATGCTAAATACAAAACAAATATGGACACAACTCATGGGTTAGATCCTTAATTGCGGCCTCCCTACATAATATAGCTAGTGCTGGAGGCCAGACAGTGTCCGATGTCGAGATATTGGATTACCACAGGATTTATCTGTACTCTATAGTAGAGTCATTCCAACAGACATCTCACACGTTTCATGTATATCGGATAACTAGGTCACTGCGTAGCATTCCGGCTAGAGTAACATCACAGCAAGAGAATCTGGGTAGCTTGATACCATAACAAGTAAGATTCTTTCAACGTTTGTTCAACCTAACAGTCCCCTGTAGGGGAACCTATAATCAACAATATTTCGAGAGAGGTCTAGGTTAACCAAAAAAAGAGGAAAACAGGATAATTGTGGAGGCAAGGTGCCAGAGGGAGGAGGAGAAGAATAAGAAGAGGGAAAGGTTGGTCCATCGGGGAATCCTTGATCGATCGTCTGAAGAGATAACTTTGTCTAAGTAGGATGTTTTGCAATTGAAATTTGTCATCTATCCACTGCGCTGTCAGGCTAAGCATGCTCGTTGGACTGACGTCTGAACTCCAAATGTCGGTAGTAAAACTGATTGCTATGATGTCGGTAGTCATGAGCTCATGAACGTGTTACTCTTTTTCGTTCATGGACGGACACAGCTTCCTATTGACAAGTGGGTATTATCCTTCATTTAGGAGTGGCTAGGCAGAAAACTTGTATAAAGTGTTAACACACCACACCCTATACAGCACCGCCCAGGGGGCGGACCCTCTGGGTATAATCCCTCTCTCTGCACCTCGCAGATCAGTTTTTTTCTGCCTAGTAAGGAGAAGGACATGGCTCCCTTAGGGCCCATTTGGTCTGGGGGTTTTTTTTCTACAATTTTTTGTTCCTGCGATCTTCGATCAACTGCCGACTGGGTGACAGGCTGGATCCCAGATCCTTGTAGCCTCCCCAGTTTCGGCCATCGAGCGTGTGCCGACCCTAGCTATGTGCTGGGTTTTCCACGACATGCCCGTCGCTCCACGGGTGGCCGGTGAGCTTTGCGCTCCAGGGCATGCATATGATCGGTCTCTATCGCACAATCGCAGCATGCCTGGCCGACAGTCACCTCCGTGCACGGATGATGATCTGTCCAGAATGTCTTCCAGCATGATCCACGCAGGAAGGGTAAGTAGCTCCCCTGCTTCGGCAGGGTGACTTGGCTGGACATTCCTGGAGAGATCAAGTAAGTGTTTTTTTGCCCTTTCTTTCCTCTCTCCATGCCTTCCCTCCTCCCTGGGCTCTGAAGCTAAGGCTGGCTTCTGGGTGCTGGGGGATCACCTGGGGGGCTCCATCTGGAGCGGGAGCTGCACTGTAGACTGTCTTTAATGTGTCAAATGTGCTGCTTACCTGTGTGTGCTTCTCCCTCCATGCTGTCGGCGGCCATTTTCTTGTGGTCCATGCCTGTGTGGGCCTCTAACGCTCGGCGGCCGCTTTGGCCTCTGTCGACTGCTCAGCGGCCATTTTCTTATGGTCCACACTGTTCTTCAGCTCGGCAGCCATTTTGTCTAAGTCTTAGACCTCTAGTGGTGCTTCCACAGGCGCAAAAGCATACAGAGGCACGCTGATAAGGATCAGACTGACACAGGCAGCGGTGGGAGAGCAACTCAGGCGGGAGCAGATGGCAGCAATAGCGGTTACCGTTCCAAGGGTGGTGAGTCCTCTGGGAGACCTCTGCATCTCTGTAGCAGCTAGGAGGCCTATTGATACCTTGCCCGGAGTCCCTGTGGGTGCAGGCGCGTGGGTCAGCATGACGTCAAAAGCGGACGTCTTTTTTCCCTGAAACACCTGAGTTGGCAGCTGGTGCCCCTGATGTATCTGTGGGCGCTATGTCGGCAATCCTGAAGGCTTTGTTGCCAAGGTGGAAGCAGCGCATGGGAACACGGGGGGTAGGAAATGCCCCCTTCCCCCTCCATCTTCTGGGGATAATTCTGATGCAGAACCAGGCCCGGCTGTGGCTCATGGCCCTGATTCTGATGCATCAGAGCCTGCGGACCGTGACCGGTCGGACAGTGAGAATGACTCCAGGTCCGGGTCAACACGCGAAAAGGCTTTGGTATCTGACCTAATCACTGCAGTGCGGGATACGCTGAAATTGGAAATGCAGCAGAGACGGCGGTCCCCTTTGGGTTCCGTAAGCCGGCCCGCACTAAGGTGTTTCCTTGTGTGTCTTATCGTGATAAGCTTTTATACAAGGAGTGGGAAAACCCACTGAAGGTTTTTTTTTTGTATCCCCTTTGAGGAGAGTTCCTGAAAAAATGGTTCTCTTCCCCGATAGTGGACCCCCCTGTGTCCAGACTTAACAAGGGGGCTCCTGTCTTCAAGGACCCTGTGGTCAAGAATGCTGAAGCACTCGCTCGCTACCTATACACTGGTGGGCTCAACGGTGCATCCAGCATTGGCTGGAGCTTTGGTGTCTCAGACACTTACTGAGTGGGCAAAGATGCTACTCCAGGGGTAAAAGTTCCGGAGGTTCCTCCGAATGAGGTAGCTTTGGCCAACCAGTTGGTACAGGGCCTTAAGTTTGTCTGCGAATCAGACATGGATACTATCCCCTTGCTGTCTATAGCCTCGGGTTATGCAGTGGTGTTATGCTACCTGGGTTAGTTAAGTGCTGGTCTACGGACCAAAAAACTTCCAAAAAGGCCTTAATGGACCTGCCCTTTAGCGGTGACAGTCTTTTTGGAGCCTCTCTGGATGAGATCGTTAAGGATGCTACAGGAGGTAAGAGCTTGCTGCTCCCGCAATCCAAAAAAGGGTAAGAAACCACGCCATAGGCTAGGGCTCTACTTCACCGCGCACAAGTGGTCTTTCGTCAGCCTAGTGCAGCAAGTAAACGACCCCAGGCCGATAAAGCGCCTGCTGAGGGACATAAGCGTCCCTGGGTTTTCAACCTTGCTTGCCTACCGAACAGATTTTTTCCCTCCTAAACCGCCAGCTTCAGCCGACTCGTCGGGAAGTCCTATATGGGGCGGTTCAAGACCTGCTGATACGCAGGGTGGTCTTTCCTGTCTCAGTACAGGTAAGGATTCAGGGGTTCTACTCTAATCTGTTCGTAGTGCTGAAGACACTCTGTTGTCGTTGCCCTCCATCCGGGGGATTTTCCGGCATCCTTAGTCATCAAGGACGCATGCTTGCATGTTCCCATGTGCACCAGGCATCAGAGATGTCTGCGTTTACCGGCCGGGGAAGACCACTACCACTGGTGGCTCTCCCCTTTGACCTGGCATCGGCACCAAGGGTGTTCACCCAGGTGCTTGCCCCGATTCTGGCACTACTACTAAGACAGCGTGGCATCGCTATCATGGGCAACCTGGACGTTCTTCTTCTGAGGGCCACCTGAAACTCAAAATTAGAGGTGAGCGTGTCTATAACCTTGCAGGCCCGGACTGATGAAAAAAACCCGCTTCTGAGCGGAAAAGGAGGGCCCAGGCCTGTGGCGTGGCTCCTTACCTTTTCTGGATTGTGGGAGCAGTGTGCTCTTACCCCCAGTGACATCCTTAATAATGTCATCCATCGAGGCTCCAAATAGCCTTCCACCCCGGAAAGGCAAATCAGCCAGAGCCTTCTTGGAAGTCTGGTCCGCGGACCAGCATTTTAGCCAAATCAGGCGACGCAGTACCACAGCAGATACTGAGGCTCTAGAAAGCAGGGGAGCTGTGTCCAGGGCTGCATCGCAGACATATTTGAGGCCATGCACCAACTGGTCATCCATTTCTATGCAGACCGGGAAAACCTGTTGTCTTTCCAACTCCTGGTGCAAAATTTTAGCCCATTCTGTAAGTGTCTGTGACACCAGAGCCGCAGCCAAAACTGGCCGTAATGCAGATCCCAGCATTGTAAACATGGACCGGGCCACTGCCTCAGACTTCCTATCCACAGGGTCTTTAAATGCAGGGGTCCCCTCAACCGGAATAGTGGTAACTTTGTTTACCGGGATACCGGGGGGTCCACAACCAGGGGAGATGCCCATTTTTTCAGAAGGCTCTCCTCAAAAGGTTAACGGACCGCCATGCGTTTTGGGACTGAAAAGGTCATTTGCGGTCGCTCCCATTCCTTGTCTATAAACTTATCAAAATAAGTTACATAAGGAAACACACCTTAGTAGTGCGGGTCGGCTTGTGGGACCCAAAAGGGACCGACACCTTAGTAGATGTCCCAGCCACATCCTCCAGTTTGAGGCTTTCCCGCGCTGCGGTGATAAGTGCCTTGTCATGTGCTGACCCGGACACAAAGTCTTCCTCACTGTCCGAATGGTCCTGGTCTGCATACTCTGACCCTTCAGAACAGGGGTCCTGTTTCACAGCCAGGCCCGAGTCGGAGTCAGAGCTTTCCACAGAAGATGGTGGGGGAGGGGGAGTTTTTTACCCCCCTTGCGCCCGCACACTGCTTCCACCCTGGCAACAAATTATTCCAGGACCGCCGACAAAGCGTCCACAGGTACCGCAGGTGCAGGGGCACCGGTTGCTACCACCGGAATGTCTGGGGAAGAAACGCCAGCTTCTGATGCCATGCTGACCCACACACTTGAAAGCCACTCAGAGAACAAGTCAAGGTACAAGAAAAGGCCCCACCCTCCTAGCTGCCCAGACCGAGGGGTATTCCCAGAGGACTCAGCGCCCTGACCCAGACAAACCTTCATCTTCCTCCAGCTCGTCGGAACGCCCTGTTTGGGGCAGTGCAGGACCTGATGAAGCGCGGGGTGATGGTACCTGTGCCGCTGCCGGAAAGGTTTCAGGGATTTTACTCCAATCTGTTTGTAGTCCCAAAGAAGGACGGGGTCTGTCCAATCCTGGATCTTAAGGCCCTAAACACCTTTGTAAAGGTGCGAAGGTTCAGGATGGAATCGCTCTGTGGTCGCTGCACTCCATCCGGGGATTTTCTAGCGTCCTTGGGCATCAAGGATGCATACTTGCATGTCCCCATATGCATCAGAGATTTCTGCGTTTTGCAGTCGGGGACGATCACTACCAATTTGTGGCTCTCCCTTTTTGGCCTGGCATCGGCACCAAGGGTTTTCACCAAGGTGCTAACCCCGATTCTGGCCTTGCTGAGACAGCGAGGTATCGCTATCATTGGCTACCTGGACGACCTCCTTCTGAGAGCTGCTTCAGACTCAGATTTAGAGGAGGATGTAGCTTTTGCCAGTCAGACCCTTCAAGAATTTGGTTGGGTACTGAACCTCCAGAAGTTGGTGTTGGTGCCGACTCAGCGCCTGGAATACCTGGGCTTGATCCTGGACTCCTCGGAGGCGAAGGTTTTTCTCCCTTTAGAAAAATTGCAGGCTCTTCAGGTGGCGGTGAAGCTGTTGGCATCCCGCAGGTGGTTGTCGCTGCACTTTTGCATGCGAGTCCTGGGTCTCGTGGTGGCCTTTTTCGAGGCGGTACCGTATGCTCAATTCCACACTCGAGTCTTGCAGAAGGAGATCCTGTCCAAGTGGGACAAGTCTCCGTTGTCCCTGGATTGTCAAATCCGGGTGAGCCAACTAGTCAGGACTTCCCTGGTCTGGTGGCTGACATCTCCGGCCCTTCAGTCCGGAAAGTCGTTCCTTCCCTTTCACTGGACGGTGATCACGATGGACGCCAGCCTGACCGGTTGGGGGTGTGTTTGGGGGGGTCCAGTCGACACAAGGTCGCTGGACACAGTAGGAATCCCGCCTGCCGATCAATGTACTGGAACTTCGGGCGATCAGGCAGTGCCTCTCCACATGGTCACAGAGGCTACAGGGGCATCTAATCAGGATCCAGTCGGGCAACGCCACGGCGGTGGCGTATGTCAACCATCAAGGAGGAACAAGGAGCTCTGCTGCAGCATTGGAGGTCACTCACATCCTGCGGTGGGCAGAAAGGAGCATGTCGGCTCTATCAGCCCTATACATTCCGGGCGTAGACGCGTTGGTGGCCCCGTGGGGACAGTATCGGCTGATCTATGCTTTTCCCCCACTGAAACTTCTTCCTCGTCTGCTCCGCAGAGTGGAGACTGAGGGGATTCCGGTAATCCTAATTGCCCCAGATTGGCCTTGGCATCCCTGGTACGCCGACCTGGTGTGCCTGGTGGCGGATGCCCTTTGACGACTGCCGATGCGGGAGGACCTTCTGTCGCAAGGTCCCATACTTTATCCTGCTTTACAGTCGCTGGCTTTAACGGCATGGCTATTGAAAGCCAGGTACTAAGGGACCGAGGCCTGTCGGATTCAGTCATTTCCACTATACTGAGGGCATGGAAGTCATCTTCTCGGAAGATCTACCATCGCACGTGGAAGGCATACATCTCTGTGTGAGGAGATGGAGTGGCGTCCATGGGCATATTCGGTTTCCAGGTTCCTGCTGTTTCTACAGCGTGGAGTGGATCAGAAACTTGCCTTAAGCACCATTAAGGGGCTGTTTTCTTCCAATTACCCCTGGCGGCTCATTCACTGGTGAGTACGTTTGTGCAAGGGGTCCGACATGTGGCTCCTCCGGTTCGACCACCACTACCTCCGTAGGATTTGAATCTGGTGCTCTCGGTACTTCAGAAACCTCCCTTTGAGAACATCAGAGAGATTCCTCTTTTGATACTCTCAGAAAGTTGCCTTACTGGTGGCCATTACATCTGTCAGGAGAGTTTCTGAGTTGGCGCCCTTGTCTTGCAAGTCCCCCTACCTAATCTTCCATAAGGATAAAGCGGTGCTACGCCCGCAGCCTTAGTTTCTTCCGAAGGTGGTTTTGACTTTTCATCTTGTGTCCTTGGCCGTTGCATCCCAAAGAGGTTGCGTTACACCCGCAGAGCACGTACCACGTCTAAGGAATGTATCTGTCTGCTACGGCTCCGTTTCGGAGGTCAGACTCACTGTGTCTGTGACTGGTCCACAGAAAGGCCTGGCGGTCTCGTTGGCCACCATTTCTCGGTGGATCAGACAGATTGTGATTCAGGCTTATGCCCTTAAAGGGCTGGCGCCTCCCTTTCCTGTCACTGCTTTTCGACCAAGGCGATTGGTGCCTCCTGGGCTTTTCAACATCAAGCGTCTGTCTCACAGGTGTGTAAAGCGGCAACCTGGTCGTCCATTCACACCTTCACTCAATTTTACAAGGTTGACGTGCATGCATCTGCGGATGCTTGCTTTGGCCACAAGGTTTTGGAGGAGCTCTGTTTGGGGTGAAGTTTGTTTGCTTGCTGTTCCCACCCCTTGTTTTTTTTTACGCTGCTTGGGGACGTCCCACTTGTCAAGACTAAAGGAGCTGTGTCCGTCCATGGACGAAAGAGAAAATAGGATTTTTGTACTCACCGTAAAATCCTTTTCTCTGAAGTCCATGGACGGACACAGCACCCACCCCTTCTGTTTGAGTTTGTTCTGCTTTTTGATGAACTGAGCTGCTGAGTGCAGGGTGAGGGGTTATGACCAGAGGGACCGTCCCCTGGGCGGGGCTGTTCAGCTTTGGTATAATTACAAGTTTTTGTATATCCAACATGTCTGCCTAGTCCTCTCCTAATAGACGGAACATAACCCACTTGTCAAGACTAAAGGAGCTGTCCGTCCATAGACTTCAGAGAAAAGGATTTTACGGTGAGTACAAATTTTTTGTTTGTTTTTGTCATAAAATTTAGCAAATTACAAATTTTTCTTTATACATTTTTGCTAAAAATTTATACTGCTACACATCTTTGGTAAAACTAACCCACATTAGTGTTTATAATTTGGTCTATGTGAAAGTTAGTCTGCAAACTATGGTGCCAATCCCTGAAAATTGATCACACCTGATGTATTGACGGCCTATAATTTCTTGAGACACTAACAAGTAGGGGTGCACCGAATGGGTTTTTTGGTGCCGAAACTAATACCGAAAATGAAAAATACACTAGGCCGAATACTGATGCCGAAAATGACTGATCCCGAATATGAATTTTAAAAAAATATTTTTCTTTTTGTATATTTTAAATAAAATGTATACATTTTATTTAAAACACATTGCTAATAGTATTAGCAAAATTTCAATGCGGTGCACCTCTAGCAGATATGATGCAGGCGATAGTCAGAGAGTTCTTAACACATGCATTTTTCCTTGGACAGCAATATAAACCTGACAGAGGTTCTAATCTTTCCCCACTCTATCCCAAATAAAAAAAAAAGCGTGGCTTAATAAGCACTTTAAAGCTACATACTGAGTAAAATCAAACATTATCTTTGTAGTAGGGCTCCCCCAGCTCTGCCGGGGCTACGTTCTTTTATAGCCCTGTTCCACACCAGTGCGACTGAGTTCAAAGTCGCATGCCAAGTCACACCCTATTACCGGCAATGGAACCGTTCTCGTCACAGCGACTTAGAAAAAGGTTCCTGCACTATTTTTGTGCAACTTGTGTTAATGAAATTACAATGAGCATCAGTAAGCTACAATGAGGTTGCACAGGATAGTCGGCTGTTAAAGTGGTGCAACTTTGAAGCCACATAGATGTTGTAACGAAATGTTCAGCACTCTGCTTGAGTGCTTTCGTCATATACCACTTCCTCCCAGTCTGGATATAGATATCAGATATTTCAACTACTCACGAGCACACAACGAGACGATACTTGTTTGTCTGCTGAACATGGACTGTTTATTAGAACCAAAATACAAGTCTTATATACAGTAAAAGAGGAGGGAGTTCACCCCTCCTGTTCATATTGCTCTAACAATACCAGAAACATAAATTAACATGAGCTAATGAACTAATCCCATAAAGCAGCCGTTGTGACTCCCTATTTACAGTACACATTATCATACATATCAACACAGAACTCCTTTATACAATTGCAGGGTCAATTTGCACAGACAACAATGGGTGACAGAGAAGCCACCACTAGACTCATTTACATTATAGAAGACAACAGACAGGTGGCTGGAGGTGATGACATTAACATCTCCTTACAGTATATGTCCCAACAGTATGAATCAGTCACTCTTTCTAATATGGCATATACAGGGTCCCCAGGCATACAGCTCAAAAAGAGCACCGTTCCCTTAAATGCCAGGCTCCATGATCGCAAGGCAAGAGGCTAGCATTCAGTCCCCTCCAAAAGCCTCTGTCCCGGGTGAGTCTGTCACAGATGTGAACCGGGGCTTGGTGTTGGGGCACAAACTGCAGCAGTACTTCATCCCTCACTCCAAACCCCCCCCCCCCGCCAGCACTCTCCTTTTAACAGATGTGGGCGGGCCTCAATCCTGAATTGTGCATGAGGACCTCAGTGTGCCTGAGACTGATGGAGTATTTAGAAGCGGTTTTGGGGGAGCAGTCATGCAGCTGGGAAGAAGACTGCGGGGGATACAATGGTTAAAAGGGATTTTATGAACCTTTAACGTTTGCAGTGCAGGGACAGCCCCACCCTGAGGTCAGCTTTTAATGCCCCGCAATGAAAATGTATGTTAGAAAATCTCCAGTCAGGACCGTCCCTAGAAACACATGACAGTATGTGAGGACCATAGAGCCCCATTACTGCACTCATAATAAGGCACATCCTCAGTGCTGGTGTTCCTTTGATGTGCATTGTACATTGAGCACACTTCTTCCATCATACAGAAACCACACTCATCATTTACAGCACAGTCCCTCCCCCTCCATCTTCAACATCAGCCTTACCGACTCCGCTCTCTTCTCCCGCCACACGCTCGTCACTCCCGTACAATGGCGTCCCTAGGGGGGGCCAGAGGGGGCCCTGGCCCCCCCCCCAACATTATGCTGTGCCCCCCCATTTTGCATTTTTGTATTTTACTCAGTCTGTTGCTGGGGTAACATAGTCTCTCCTGAGAGGGAGAGCATCCCCAGTCAGCTCCTGCAGGGGATTCCTCCCCCCTCCCTCTGCTCGCTGACACTGCATAATGCGAACGCTCAAACAACCACAGCCGCCCGATCTGCTCCTTCCCCTGCATCCTCATTGGCACGGAGAAGAGCGAGTTGCAGGAAGGACTCGACAAGCACTGTGGGGGGTGAGGGGGGCCCAAGCCTTCATCTCAGTTACTGAAAAAACAGACTGATTTCTCCCGTCCTTAGGACAGGAGAACCAGCCTGTAAATTCCGAGAGTGGTGACTGCAAGCTGAGCAGAGTGTCAGTCTATGACACTCTTTCACAGTCCAGCCACCCTCCCCCTCACTCTCCTCACATACGAGCAGGGAGGAATACAGCTCCTCCTCCTCCTTGCAGTCCCGCCCACCCTATCCCAGCGTGCTGTATCTGAAAAGAAGGGATGTGTGGGCGGGAAATATGAAAATCAGCAGCATTCCTGGCTGTGTGTGAATGATGCCTGAGATTCTAGCCTGGACCATGGGTAAGTGTGTGCACTGCAGACTGCAGTACACTGTAATCACTGAACTGCATTATCTCCATCCCTTCTCTCCCCCATCTGTCTCCCTCCCCCTCTCCTGTTCTTTCAAGACATTCACAATTTTTACTTTCACTTTCAGTTAGGCAGGTCATATACGGTGCAAATTTCTTTCCTGCATCCACAGATTGCAGGAAAGAAACTTGCATAATTCCCCCATCAACACAGACTGTGCTGACAGGGGAATATCCCTCCTGCCCAGCAATTGTATTCTCCCGACAAACAGTGATTATCACTAGTGGCTATAGCACCCGCTATAATCATAAGAGAATCTGCTTATTAATGGTTAAAATCTCAGCCAGTTCCTGCTGAACCAGCTGAGATTTAAACAGTCTATGGCTGGTCTTAGCTCTTAGGCAGCCCATACATTGATCGCTTTTTTCATTCAACTATTAGGTTGAATGAAAAAAAAAGAAATTATCCAATTCCCCCATCTACACATTATAGGTGAATGGCGGAATGTTCCCAGTGTGGACCAGTGCTGGAACAACCAGAGTTGCTGTCCTGTCCCGGCTATTCACAGCGCTGGTCTCTGTCTCCATGGCAGCGGCGGCAGCACATTGGAACCTAGTGCTGGTTACATTATGGGGCTGATGTACAGGAGGGCCAGCACAATTTGTTGTTAGAGATGGGCTGGGCATGTTCTAAATTCCACATGCCAGAGCCTGCCAGGAAGCCAACACTGCACAGCGCTAATCACGGGCAGTGAGACATTTTCCGGTCTGCAGCTGCACAGATCAGAAAATGTCTCACTGGCTGTGATTAGCACTGTGGAGTGTCGGCTTCCTGGCGGGAGATCGGGCATGTGGGATTTCAAACACACCCGAGCCCATCTCTATTGGTTGTAGACAGTTGAGCTCCCTGCAGGTTGCTTAGCAGCAGTGGAGCCTTCTCTGACATGCTGATCGGGATGCAATCCTAGTCAAATCCTAGTGTTAAATATCAGTGATTTTATTGATCAAAGCCCACACTTTACAGGCATAGAGCCCACATGGCTGCTGAACATACGGTTGATTATATATATATATATATATATATATATATATAATGTATGTGGTTGTACTCTTGATGCTAATAAATACTATGTTTATTAGATCTGACTGGGAGCATCACCTGGATCACATCTGATCAGCATGTCATCAGAGAAGGTTATACAGCATTACTGCTGCTAGGTGACCAGCTGGGGGCTCGGCTCTCTATAACCAATAGTGCCAGCCTTCCCCTACATGCACCCATAATGTCACCAGCACTAGGTCCTAATAGACTGCCGCCGCTGTCAAGGAGACAGATGCCAGACCAGCGCTGTCAATAACAGGGACAGGACAGCTGGGGAACCCCACAGTGGCAGAACACCAGGGCCCGGTGGCAAGACAACCTTTGCAACCCTGATAGTTCTCCCACTGCTTTGGACCCTTATATTTTTTTTGTTGTGATGGTGACATATATCTCTTGTTTTCTGCCACCCTGGGGGGCCCCAGTATAGTAGGAAGGGAGCTCACTGCAGAACATGTGAAAGGGCCCGTTGTGGGATCGTAGTAAAGGGCCCCAGGATGGGGATATATATATATATATATATATATATATATATATATATATATATATATATATAATTGCATTTTATAGTTGGCCCCCCTACTTTTGTCCCTTCCCCCCCCCCTAAATATGAAAGCTGGAGACGCCACTGCTCCATGCTCGAACAAGCTCAATCAATCATGCGATAGATGCTTTTTCTGTGGCCAATCATTGAACAGTAGGGGTGCAACGGATCAAAAAACTTGCGGATCGGATCGATCCTCGGATCAGAGCCATGGATCGGATCATTTTTGGATCGACAAAAAAAAAATGTTACACCCACCGGAATTTTCGATTTCACAGTTATTTTCAACATAAAACGGAGCTTATAAGATTAAATACAGTATTTGTAAATCCATCGGACTGTTTACATGTTAAATTTTAAAAGCAGCAGCAAACCTGCTGACCTTACATGGTTGCTAATGTGACAGACACCTCTGATTTTCACATTTAACTAAATGTTAAATGTGAAAATCAGAGGTGTTCCGTCACATTAGCAATCATGTAAGGTTTGCTGCTGCTTTTAAAATTTAAAATGTAAACAGTCCGATGGATTTCCAAATAGTGTATTAAAGCTGATAAGCTCCGTTTTGTGTTGAAATCCTAAAACTCCGTTGGGTGTAACAAGATGTCTGCTTGGCCCCTTCTCTATCATTACTGTGCAGGAGTGTGGGGTGGAGCAAGATGGCGGCGAAACGTCACTACAGTGGCCGCCGCCGGGTTTACCAAGATGGCCGCCGCTCCGGAGCTAGGCCGAAGCCGCAGCCTTCCCTACGGCCGAGGCTCCGGAGCGCTCTGCGGATCGCGTGGTGATCCGATCCGAACAGGGTGACCCGTTCGGATCATGGATCACCACCGATCCGTTGCACCACTATTGAACAGACTGTAAAGTTTGAGCCAATAGGACGCTGAGAGCAAAAAAGTGAAGCTCTTCAGACAGGATGGAGAGCACCTGTGAGGAGAGGGCGGAACTAAGCGTCATGTCATACCCGGAGAGGGACATGTAGCCTGTAGGCGTCGCCAAATTTGTTGAGTGGTGAACAGAGTGTTGCTATTGGAGGGATTGGAGGACTGGGCGCGCCAGAAGGACACTCCCGCAATGGGCGGCACCCAGGTCGGACCCTGCCCCCTTTCGGTATCGGCTGATTTTTGCTATCGGCCGATACCAAAAACACTGTTTACGGACGATAATTTTCGGCGGCCGAAATTTTCGGTGCACCTCTAACAACAAGTCAGAAAAGTACAAATACCCCCTAAATGACCCCTTTTTAGAAAGTAGACATTCAAGGTATTAAGTAGCATGGTGAGTTTTTTTAAGTTGTAATTTTTTTCCTACAATTCTTTGCAAAATTAAGATTTGTTAAAAAAAAATTAAAAAAATGTCATATTAACCACTTGCCGACCGCCGCACCAACATTTACGTCAACAGAATGGTACGGACAGGCAAATGGGCATATATATATATGTCCCGTTTAATTTGCCGCCATGTATTTTGTCAGCACAGCCAAAGCATTTGTCCATAAAAATTGTGCAGGCAGGGACAGCCAGCACAGTCATAATATTGGTCCTGGTACACTGTTAAAAAGGTAAAAAAAGAAAGAAAAACAAAACAACGTACATTTTAAATGTATCATGTTTGACCACACCCCCGATATTATTCGGTGAATATTACTATCTTATTAGATAGGATTCCCATACTCGCTCTCCCTTTTTGTATTCCTGGTACACTGTTACCTGCAGACACTCATTATTGTACCGCTCTCCAGCCCTTCATAAACATACTGCCTCTTGCTACAGCTAATTATTTGCATAGTCCATGTAGAAGGCAGAGGTGTGGACCATTCATGCGGCAGTCAAAGGCATGATGGCCATCAGGTAAGACCTGTGAACAGGGGCACAGGTGTAGAGGCTTCGCCCACCCAAATCTCTCTGAAGCCTCCAGACCCTAATCCAGAAATTACGAAACCTGGAGAAAACAAAAAAACTTGTTTTCTCCATTTGGATAAACTATGCTGGAGCCCCTCACATATTTGAGACCCCTGTGTACTACAGTAGCAGGGCAACAGATAAGTGGTAGGCAAAAGCATAGTCACAAAACAGGCCATGGTCAGTTCACGTGGAAGCAGTCCAAACGGTAGGCAGAGGCATAGTCAAAAAACAGGCCAGGGTCAGTTCACGTGGAAGACAGTGGCATGGTTATTTGGGAAAGCATGGAAAATGGTCAGCACAGATGATAATGGGGAAATGGTTAAAAATATGGGCTAATATTTTAGGGATGTATGATAAAGTTGGAAGCATTCACCAATGCAATGGCCAGGTTGGGAGGGACACTGGGGACATTAGTAGCTGGTATCTCTTTGAAATCTTCTTTTGCTGCACACGCAACATTTTTTTTGCCGTCTTCGGCCTGCTTTAGATGGTGGAATGTTGTATGGGAGGGTGGCGCTCATGAAGTCAGCTAACAGCATCAGAGCGAAGGTCTTCTGGGGGGGGGGGGTCTTTGTTGATAGATGAGGGACGAATGAATTTTAGGAAGGGGGCAGGGCTTATTGCTACCACCTTGTACCAGAATCGGGACTTCCTTATTGACAAATAGGACTGAATCATTTGATCATTGAAATCCACCCCCCATGTAGAGATTATAATCTTGGACGCATGTTGGCTTTTCAGTGGGACCTCGTCTTCTCTGAACTTCAACTGTAGTGTCATCGTGGATGGTGGACATCATGTGCACGTTCCTGTTATCCTTGCACCTCAAGGTCAGCACTTCATTGCATCTCAATGTTGCTCTTTCTCAGCTTTTTGTTCACTAGAGATTGTGGGAAGCCCTTCCTATTCTTTCTGGAGGTTCCGCAGGACAGGGTTTTTGCGATGTATAAATTGTTTGAAAAGGGGCAGGCTGGTATAGAAGTTGTCAAGGTATATGTGATATCCTTTTTCAGAAGTGGATAGGCCAGCTCCCATACGATTTTTCCAGTTGTGCCCATGTAGGCCGGGCACTCAGGGAGCTGGGACTCTCTTCCTTCATATATGCGGAACGCATAAAGATATCCAGTGACTCTCTCACAGAGCTTGTAAAATTTTACTCCATATTTGGCCCTTTTGCTAGGGATGTATTGTTTAATTCCTAGCCGGCCTGAAAAAGGGTACCAGGGACTCATCTACACATATATGCTGATCGTAATTTGGATGATTGCGGGGAGGGCACTGGGTGTTGTCGCTAAAATGAAGGAATCGCATAATCGTCTCATATCGGGACCTGGGCATGTGGTGGATGGAGTTGGTGGACCAATAGGCATGTCCTTCATTTTTTTTGTAACTCCATGTTTATGGTGAGGCCCATAAACAATTTAACTACTCCAAATTCAGATCTCTCCACTGAAACGGACGGGCGTATGATGACTGGGCGTTATTGGTAATAAACTGCTGGGCATATAAATTGGTCTGGTCCGCAATGAATTGCAGCAAAGTGTCAGGCAAAAACAGATGAAAGCAATTGATCTCTGTGAAATTTGGAGTGTTGGCCTGCACACCTGGCTGTGCTGTGAAAGGGGTAATAATTGGTGATCCCAAGTTGGAAGGCAGCCATGTTGGGTTGGCAAGACCTTCTGGCATGTATGTAGCGGCACTGGCTCTTGGGGGACGTGACACTCCAGTAGTTGGGGGGAATTGAATTTCCTGTGCTGGTACTCAGGCATGATGTGGCAGCACTGGGCCTGGGCATTTGTTCCCGGGGCCTATCGCTGGTGGCAGCACTGGTACTGGGCCTGGGAATTTGTTCCCGGGGCCTATTGCTGGTGGCAGCGCTGGTACTGGGCCTGGGAATATAATCCTGGTTGCTGGCGGCTGCCTTGTTTCCAGAGTGCCATGCCCTTTTAGAAGGGACCCATTTTACATCCAAATCATTTGCAGATCAACTACTCTCGATCGGTTCAAATGGCGAATTTGATTTGGAATCTGATGAACTCCCGCTGCTCTCATCAGTCATGGAGAGGATCTGGAATGCCTCCTCACTGGTATATACTCTTTTGGACATGATGGCTGTCTGAGGGGTGGCAGGTGACGTTCACTGATAGGTGATGATGGTGTGACAGGCGATGGTCACTGATGGGTGATGGCTGACAGGCCACGGTCACTGACGGCTGACAGGCCACGGTCACTGACGGCTGACAGGCCACGGTCACTGACGGCTGACAGGCCACGGTCACTGACGGCTGACAGGCCACGGTCACTGACGGCTGACAGGCCACGGTCACTGACTGAACATCTGTAACTCACTGCTCCTGGCAGTGAGAAGAGCTGGTAACAGTTAGTTACGGCTCTGTTTACATTTAGTGATTGGCTGTGAATAGATCACAGCTGATCACGTAGTACACAGCCGCCGGTCAATGGCTGTTTACTAGCGTCAGTGACGAGCAGTGTTCCCGGGAACGCGCTGCCACCGACGTTCGCGCGCCGTGTAACGTGGGGTTACCATGTGTGATCAGCCATGATGGAAGTCACGGCCGATCACGTGGTAAACAGCCATGCCCAGTGGCTGTTCGCCCCCGTCGGTGACGAGCGGTGTCTCAGTGACACGCCGCCACCGACAGTACAGGGCTGCATGCACACGATCGCGCGCATTCCCTGTTTAAATGGACGGACGTCATATGACGCCCGCCCAGAACGAGAGCCGCACCGTCCAGCCATCATATGACGGGCGGCAAGCGGTTAAATTCTAACAGTTTTTTCAAAATTTTCCTCAGATATCTGATTCTCTATTTGGAGAGTAAATATTTGCCAAAGTACATTCCATATTGAATAATTTCCCCTTTTATAAAGAGGAATCGAGAGGACAGCCTACTCCCTGAGGCATGTGTAATATGTGTTTCCTGAAGGCAAGCCACATTCCCCCCATAGTAATGGAATTCTTTATTCACCTTGTACTTTTTACCAGGGGTGTTTAGGCCTCTTACATTATATGTTACTAAGTTTAATGTAGCCATAATTCATCGTCTGGAGCGGCTGCCAGACTTCTCACTCTCCCTCCCCATATGGGGATTCTGGGGACACAGGGGGAAAGAAGGAGAAAGGGGAACAAAAAATCCAACAACCCTCCCCCACCGAGGAAAGGAAAAACGTACCGCTCAAAAGCATGAGAATTCACCAAATAGCTGCTTCCGCCCGGTCACTCACACAGGTGCTGGCTCTGCACTGATGCATGGGAGAAAAAGAAACCCTGGACCGCCGCACTCTGTATAGACAGTTATTTATTCCAAAATTTCAGGTAAAAAATCCAAATTCAAAATAAATCCATAAATCCAAAACAACAAATGCAGATAGTGTGCATGCAGGGAAGGGTTGCTAACGCGTTTCACGTCACAAATTGACACTTACTCACCCTCGAGGTCCTCTTCCCTGCAGGGGAGGGTGAACAAATTTCCATGTTTGTTCAATGTATGGGTCCGATGGCGTCTGTCGAGATGTCGGCCGGTTCCCATACCTCCTGAGGGGAGGTTGCTCCTAACGTTACTGACCCCTCTGCTAGCCCTCCAGCCCCAGCCCCCCACCCCTCCAACTATTTGCTTCCTTTTTACTCCGATTCTACCTGCGGCATTGTTTGTTTTAAGCAATATTTAAATCTTAGCCAACATCTCCGCCAGAATCTCTTTAATTTGGTGTATGCCTGCTTAAACCTCCTCTATCTCTGGGTCCACACCTCCTTTCTACTTCTGGTCCCAACTTTGTGCTTTGGAGCTTCCTTGGGAATTATTCCCTGCTTTTCTTGGCCGCATAACAGATGTATAATTTTTTCTACTTTGATGTCCTCCTCTGTCATTTTTTGCTTACCAGCCCCAGTACCTGCTAAGACTACCTGCCTAGGGCTACCATGCCCATTTTCGATTATTCTTGTCTCTGCTGACATATAGCGCTAAATACCTCCTGGGCTCGAGGCAGGCGGAGCCCCTTTACCCGACTTTCCTCTCATATTATCTTATTTACTTTATTATTAGTGACAAAAAAGAAAAAAAATTAAGTAGATGTTATAGAATATTTATAAATGTCTGTTAGGCTTATCTTTCTCCTCAGGGGAGAATAGTCAGAAATGAACAACTCCTAGAAATGCTCAACCCCCCTGATGGAAATCAGTAAGTTCTATAAATTCCAGTGCAAATTAATTTAAGGAAAAGCAACCTCAACAGGCTTTCTCCTCACAAAGAAAAAAAAAAAAGGAAAAATCTCTGGTACATTTTCACTCCTCTTTCCAGGTTAAATAAAATAACATGAGCGAGATTAGAGGTACAAAAGTACCTAGATGCCCTTTGTTAACATTCAGTGTCATTTTAGTAATATATAAGTATAGGAGGAGGCTCAGTCCACTTTTAGAGGTTTCAGTAATTATCAACAAGTAGCAGCAGCTATAAACAAATGGCGGCAGTTATCAGCAAGTGGCAGCATGTTCAATGAATAGCGGCAGCTATCAGCAAGTAGCGGCATTCGTCAGCAGGTGGCGTTAGACATCAGCAAACAGCGGCAGCTAACAGGCCACAGCAACCATCAGCAGTTATCCGCAAATAGCAGCACTATCAGCAAATAACTGCCATTAGAAAAAGAGTATCAATGTCATTAAGTATTCTATAGGAGGAGACTCAGTCCGTTTCATAGGTTTCAGCGGTTATCAGCAAATAGCGGCAATCATCAGTAAGTAGCAACAGATATCGGCAAGCAGCGGCAGCAGCCATTCTCAGTATTTTTCAGCAAGTAGCAGTTTTCAACAGTTCTCAGCAATTTACAACAGTTGTCAACAGTTCTCCGCAGTTGGCAACAGTTGTCAGCAGTTAATGGCAAACTTTCTTTTTTCTTCTCTTGGGTACATAAGAGCGATTAGGTGGATAAAAAGCTTTTAAATGTTCTCAATGCTTTTTGATATACAATAAACAATTCTTTCAAATAGATCAGGCAAGTAGATTGTTTGCATGTTAATTATAAGTTCCTACCGCATTCCAGTGGATCTCTCTCCTCCCGAACAGGAAGTAACACCTCGGCATCCACAGCAGTCTATGCTGCCACAAAGTCCAACAGACTAATGGCTCCTGCTGTGCCAGTGGCTTCCACTGTTCCATAGTCCAATGGGTCTAAAGGACCTAGACCCTCTCTATGGAGACCCCAGTTCAGCCCGCAGCCTCAGTGTCTCTGCCATGGAGTCCTCATCTGAGCAGGCAGCGGGGGGGGGGAGCTGAGTGCAAGCAGCAGCAAGTGTATGGGCATGGGTGTATGGGCAGCAGGATAGATCCCAGGAAGGAACTCAACAGACGTCAAGGCAATAGGGCGGTCGGGAGCAGGGAGGGGGTAGGGGCAGCAGACAGCCGCACTAGATCAGGGGTAGATGTCGGGGTGCCGAGGCGCCAGAACAAAGCGCTTCTTTCACTCATACCTCCAGCACTTCAGATCACAGTCCTCCCGCATGGCTCACTCCCACCTCCAGCATTGGCGGGAACTTTCGGGTGGAGACGGGGTCCTGGCGTCAAGCGTGAACCACTACATGTCAGAGCTCCTCCCCCTCCAATCAATCCATGTAGCAGATGGTTCTCCCCTCGTTACCTCCTGCTGAGGTTTCTTAGCCTCAGTGGTCCTCTTTGGGGTTCCTGAGGCCTACTCGGGCTGCACAGGCTTTCCCCTTGCACCCACTGTTGGAACAGGCGGTGTATGCGGATTGGGAACATCCTAACATGATTTTTTGTTCTTCAGAAGACGTTTTCCTTTTTTATATTCCATGGAGGAAAAGTTTAGGAGGTGGAGCATGCCATCTGTATATGCGGCAGTCTCTTCCTTAAACAAGAACTTAACTTGTCTGGTGGATAATGCACAGGGTTTGAAAGGACCCTGTTGACAAGAAACTGGAGTCACTATTGAGGGCTTTCTTTTCTTTGGCCAGTTCAGCTATTCAGCCAGCTGTCGCAGCAATTGGAGTCTGCCAGTCCTTAAAGGATCAGGTCAGACTGCCTGACGGACCTAACCAGGAGGATGATCCTGTCGATAGTAAGGCGGATATACCTCGAGCACTGTGTTTTGCTGTAGATGCCTTGAAGGATTCAATACAGCAGGTCTCTTGTTTGGCTCTCCTGTCTGTACACATGCGCAGGGTTCTGTGGCTTAAGAACTGGTCAGCCGAGCTTCCTTGGAAGATGATGTTGGCAGGGTTCCCCTTCCATGGGGAATGTTTGGTCATGATTTAGACAAATATATCCAAAAGATTTCCGGAGGGAAGAGCTCTCTACTTCCTGTGAAGAGAAGGACCAGGCATCCCTCATTTAAAACCTCAGGAACCGCTTCCTCAGGTGTCTCAGCGCCAAGGCAGTTCTCCCGCCGACAGCCGCAGGGCCAGGGGAAACCCTGGGTCCAAAACTCTTCTAAACACGGCATCAAGCCCTCCTTTTGAGGGGATGCCCCCACTTTAGCTGGTGGGTGGAAGGCTGCTTTACTTTGCAGACGTTTGGAAAACAGTGGTTCAAGCTGGAATTGCGAGGGTTTCCTCCTCCGAGGTTTCTAAGATCCAGTGCTCCTTCGGATCCTGGGAGTGATTATACAGTTCCCTGTATCTGAAAGGGGAGCGTGGTTTTATTCAAACCTGTTCACGGTTCAAAAACCAAACAGGGACACAAGGCCCATTTTGGATCTAAGATCCGTGAACCAGTATTTATTAATCCATTTCTTTCGGATGGAGTCGGTCCACTCTGTAGTAGCCTCGTTCCAGATGGGAGACTTTTTAGCCTCCATCGATATCAGGGACGTGTATTAACACGTCCCTATCTTTAAACCTCATCAGAGGTTCCTGCGATTTGCAGCAGAGGAATGTACTTTCCAGTTTGTGGCACTGCCCTTCGGGCTTGCCACAGCACCCTGGGTGTTTACAGAGGTCCTAGCACCAGTACTGGGTCTTTTAAGGGTGCTCAGATACTTGGTTGAACTCCTGCTCAGAGATCACTCCCTGGTTTATGCTTTCGATCCCTCTCCTTCCACATTTGTTACGCAGGATTTGGAGAGAGGGGGTTCCAATCATCCTGGTGGCACCGGCCTGGTTCCTAGAGATCATGAGATAAGGCATGGATGCTTCCGCACCGCCCCGATCTACTGTCTCAAGGTCCTATATTCCACCCCAATTTACAGTCTTTAAATTTGTCAGCATGGCTATTAAAGCCAGGGTGTTGAAAGATCGTGGCATCTCAGGATCGGCGGTGTCTAACCTAGTGAATGCCAGGAAAGCGATCACTAGGAAGATTTATTCTAAGGTCTGGAAGACATGTATTGCTTGGTGTGAAGACAGAAAATGGCATCCTCAGAAATATGTGATTGGGAGAGATCTCTTTTCTACAGTCGGCTGTGGAAATCAGATTAGCTTTGAGTACAATCAGGGGTCAGATTTCAGCCTTGTCAGTATTCTTCCAAAGGCCTTTAGCCGCCCATTCGCTGATCCGAACCTTTATGCAGGGGGGCAACTAGTTTGCTTCCCCTCCATTAGGTCACCTATGTGTCCTTGGGACTTAAATTTGGTGCTGTCTGTATTACAGAAAAAAAAACAATTGAGTCTATCAAGGTAATTCCATTAGTCTTGCTGTCACGCAAGCTAGCCTTCCTGATGGCCATCACCTCGGCTAAAAGGGTGTCAGAGTTGGCGGCACTTTCATATATGGAACCATACTTCATTCTTCACCATGACAAGGTGGTGGCGCATCCTATTCCATCCTTCTTGCCAAAGGTGGTGTCGACCTTTCATTTGAATGAGGATGTTTTGCCTTCCTTTTTCTCTCAGCCTCGTTCAGCGGAAGAGCGGTGACTGCATTCCTTGGACGTAGCCCGGGCAGTCAGTTTATTTGTCTAGATCTGCGGAAATCCGAGGGTCAGACTCCTTTATTTTGCCAGAGGGACCCAAGAAGGGGCAGGCAGCTTCCAAAGCTTTCCATTGCCCATTGGGTCAGCCAATTGGTCATTCAGGCCTATGGTCTGAAATATAAGGCTCCTCCGTTTAGGGTGAGAGCTCAATCTAACAGGGGTGTGGGAACATCCTGGGCTTTTCGCCATCAAGCATCTGTGGCCCAGATTTGTAAGGCTGCCACCTTGTCTTCAGTGCATACATTCACAAGATTTTATCAGGTGGATGTTAGAGCAGCCGAGGATTCGGTTTTCGGCCACGGTGTACTACAAGCTGTCGTATAAAGTCTGATGGCTATTTTGATTCGATTTTTGTCAGGGTGTCTCTCCCCCCCCCCCCCCCCAAGGCCATTGATCTGGGACGTCCCAGTTAGTAAGGCATAATAGCCTAACTCTGTGTCCCATGATGTATGATGTAGAAAATCGTGTTTTTTTTTTCATCACACTTACCTGTAAAATCCTTATCTTTAAATACATCATGGGACACAGAGGTCCCTCCCCTCTTTTGGGAGTTCAGTGCTTGCTACAAAATTGAAATACTTCCTGTATGTGAGGGGTTATATAGGGTCGGACTTCCTGTCTAGGACCTTTGTTCTACCAGTGTCCATTCACCTAAAGATGGGGTATAACCCAGTAAGTAAGGAATAATAGCCTAACTCTGTGTCCTGTGATGTATTCAAAGAAAAGGATTTTACAGTCAAGTATGACGAAAAAATCCTATTTTTTGAATAACTTGGATTTGTTTTAAATCGGCGCCGTTGGCTGCCGCGTAAACTGGAAGTGACGTTGCTTCCCGGTTACTACATCGGAGACCCGATCGAAGCCGAATCGGGACTCTGGCCAGCCTGAGGGCGTGCCGGGTGGTCACTCGGGTCTCCCGGTGGGACAGGAGACCCGGGCGGAGCCACGGCAGGTGGTGGGAGGGGCCACGGAAGGTGGCGGGAGGGGGGATGTCCCCTCCTACTGCTTGTGATAACAGCCGAGTGGCTCATCAGCCACTTTTGCTGTTGTTACTCGAAAGCCGACAGCCAAAAAAATGCTATTGGGGTGATGCCTCTGGCTGCAGGCATCACCCCAGTACAACCACTTCAACAAAATGACATACAGGTACGTGATTCTCCATGAAGTGGTAAAGTAGTGGAGAGGCAGGCAGATGTCATAATTTCCACATCAGACAGAGGAAGCCTTCTATTCATTAGTAAAAAGGCTTCCTAAGAATGTAGGAGAAGCACTCTGCCCAAATCGATTTTGTTCTGGTAACATACTCCAGACTCCTGCTGGAAAACAGTGCTGCATACTGTATGTATATGATGCTGCAACAGTATGATGCAGTGCTGACTGCTCCAGAATAGCTTGGTTATAAAAATAGTTAATTTGGGCCAGCGTGGCTCAAACAAACTACTTAAAGTGAAGGTTTTTATCAGACACTCAACATCTCCTGCAGGAGCAGCCCTGTTCTTTGTTGAAAAGAAAGACTACACCTTGCGGCCATCCATCGATATCAGGGACTTTAATAATATCACTATTAAAAAACGTTATCTACGCTCCTTGATCTCTGAAATGTTGAAAAGACTCCGTTCTGTCAAAATCTTTACAAAACTAGACTTACGGGGGTAAATAACCTTGTCCACATTTGTCAAGAAGCTGAATGAAAAACTGCCTTTAGAACCAGATATAGGCATTTTGAGTTTCTGGTTATGCCTTTTGGCCTTTGCAACATTCCTAAAACTTTTCAACACTTCATCAATAATGTTTTTTGGGATAAGTTGGACCAGTTTGTGATTGCCTATCTGGATGACATTCTCATCTTCTCCAATAACCTGAAGGAGCATTACTGCAAACATGCTTATCTTTGAAAGGTCAAAGAAGAATCGACTTTACATCAAACGGGAGAAATGTGAGTGAACATCCCAAGATTCAGTTCTTGGGGTATATTATTTCTCCAAAATGAGTGAGCATGGATCCCGAGAAGATCAAAGCAGTGGTAGATTGGCCAGCCCCTAGAATTGTTAAGGAAATACGATTTGTTGGGGGTTGCCAACTTCTACAGAAAATGTATAAGACATTTCTCAAAGGTAAAAGCACCACTTACACAGCTGACAAAGATAGGGGCGCCTTTTGTGTGGTCATCTGAGGCACAGACTGCTTTTAGTAAGCTAAAGACTCTTCACTTCTGCAACAGTATTGGTACAACCTGATCCCGCACTACCTTTTATCGTAGAAGTGGATGCCTAAGACTCTGCCATGGGAGCTATCCTTTCTCAGCAAAGCGGAGAAAAGATGCAGCTTCATCCTTGTGCTTGCGTCTCTCGTTTAATCTCTTTAGCCAAAAGGAATTATGACTTTGGCAATAAAGATTTGCTGGCAATTGAGGAAGCCTTTTCTGAATGGAGGCATCTGCTGGAAGGGGCCAACTATCCTGTAACTGTTCTCACTGATCATAAAAATTTGGAATTCAATCATTCTGCCAATATAGTGTCGTCTAGATAAGTACGTTGGTCTCTATTTTGCAGGTTAAATTTTATTTCATATCGACCTGGATCGATGAATGGTAAGGCCAATGCCATATCAAGGATGCTGTCTAAAGCCTCTCCAGGAAGGCGACTCTGAATGTACAATCCTTTCTCAAAAGAATTTCCTAAGGCAGTGCTCAAAATTTCAAGTCCTGAGCTACTAGCCAGGTCTTAAGAGTTACTCGCCACCAGTTACCACACCCAACCCCTACCCTGTCCCACCCTTAATTCCGTCCATAAACTCGAATGAAATTTACTCCCAGCATACATGTCAGCGACCATAATTATATCATAATACCTCCCAGCATTGGTGCCAGCGGACGATATATTAACCTCCTTTGGAGGTATCAGATGATGTGGTAACCACCAGCATTGATGTCAGTGGATGCATTAACAACCCCTAACACTGGTGCCAGACGCCATAATAACCCCCAACGCAGGTATCGGAGGACGCATAAATAACCCCCAGCATTGATGTCAGTGGACAGCATAATAACCCCCAACACTGGTATCAGAGGATGCATTAGTAATTCCCAGCACTGAAGTCAGTGGACATATTAAAGCAGAGGTCCGCCCACCGCTGCAAAAATTAAAAGCCAGCAGCTGCACATACTGCAGCTGCTGACTTTTAATAATCAGACACTTTCCTGTCTTGGAGTCCCTCGATGTCTGCACCGCAGCTGATGTTTCCATCAGCTGTCCGGTGTATGCCGCCTCAATTGCAAGTAAGGGAACCCGGCAGTGTAGCCTTTCGGCTTCACGCCGGGAACCCTACTGCGCATGCGCGAGGCCACGCTCCTCTCTCCTAGTGGCCCGGTAGCCGGGGGAGGAGGTGGGAGCCCCAGCCGTAATGTCAATAACCGCAGCTGAGGCTCCCAGAAGTGAGGAAAGCATACCTGTGAAAGAAAGGTATCTGAAGGAACCCCCCCCCCCCGAAAGGTGCGAAATGTGGCACCGGAGAGGGGGAGGAGTACAACGAGCGGAAGTTCCACTTTTGGGTGAAACTCTGCTTTAATAACCGCTAGCACAGGTGTCAGTATTATCCCCCTCTCCCACATTGGTGGTTAGTGGCATTGAAATGTAACCCCTCCTATGACCCCAAATGTGGGGGGAGGGGGTTACATTTCACTGACATTACCACAAATGCCGAAGGGGGTGATGGGTTAAAATTTCACTGCCATGAGGACCAATGCAAGGTGGGGTGGGGTGGGGGATGAGGAGGTTAACATTCACTGTCATAAAGACCAATGCATGTGGGGGGGTAACTTTCACTACCACTGACCTCCCCCCCCACATCCCCCACTGCATTGGTGGACATGGCAATGCTAACCCCTTCCTCAATTATAGCTTGTTCCAGTCCCATTGCCCTAGTAGTGCTATGGTGCTGGACAGGGAGCCAGAGCAAGGAAACAAATAGTCAGCTGAGTTTACCTCAGCACACAATCGCTCCTGGTAAGTTCACATCTCCTTCTTTCAGGAGTGCAGGCAGGTGGGCGGGTGGTTCAGGCAGATGGGCGGGTGAGCAGGTGGACCGGTGGTTCAGACTGGTGGATGGGCGAGCAATTCAGACAAGTGGGTGAACAGGCGGACGATTCATACGGGTGGGCGGGATCTCGGAAGATTGATTGCCGCATCCCCATCCCGCCCACACATCAAGAGGCCAGAGCCTGAAACTGCCAGTCCCGGAGCTGGAGGGTGGGGGGGGCAAAATCCTCCCTCCAGCAGCCATCGCAGCCTGCACTGTGTGGTGCTCGGAATGATAGGAGTGATGGCAGCATCACTCCTAACATTCAGGCAGCTGGAGAGCTGAGCACTAAATGTCCTTTGTCTGCTCTCAAGCCCCCTCTCCACTAAATGCGAGTAGGCGAGTGAAAATTTTGAGGGCTGTCCTAAGGTCCACAAGTTCCAAGACATCCTTGGTTCAAAGTGGGGCTATGAAAATTACCCACTTGTCAATCATCCTCCTCAAGGACATTAACCTTCAATACAAGAATCGCTTTTAGACTCAAGCACGTTGTCTCTATGTACCTGGCACGGGTTAAAGCCCTCATGTTAATTACTTTAAACTTGCGGGACACTTTGGGTTTTCTAAGACAGAAGAACTTTTATCATGTTCCTTTTGGTGGCCTGGTTACAAGAGAAATTTCAAAAGCTACGTGGCCTCATACCTGACCTGTGCACGCAATAAGGCCCCCCGAGCTTCTCTTTTGGGGTTCCCCCAGCCGCTCCCTGTTCCATCAAAACTGTGGTGGTCAATTTCTGTGGACTTTGGTCGCTTTACCTCCTTTAAAACAAATGACCGCTATCTTAGTAGTCAGTGACCGTCTCACCAAGATGGCTAATTTGACCAAGATGACCAATCAAACTCTGGAGCAGTAATTTTGACGTTTTGTCAGTTATCTTTAGGATGACAGTGTGGAATATCTTCCTACAGCAGAGTTTGCTTATAACGATTCTAAACATAGTTCCACTTCACAAAGTCCTTTTTATCTAAACCGGATATCATCCAGTTTTTCTTCCTGATTTCCCTATCTCAACTCCAATTCCTGCTGTTAACAATAGACTACATTGCAGGAGTTTCGTTAAAAATTGATATCCTGAATGAGGCTCAGGACTGTTACAAGGAGGCTGCTGACTGACATCGCAGGTCACCTCCTACATTTCATGTGGGTAACAAAGTGGTTATTTACTAAAAAATTAGCAACTGCTAAACTGGGGAAAAAATTTGTAGGACCTTTCACATATCAATACTCAAAGCTGTTAGTGAAAATCCTTTCTCTGGAAAAATTCTCCCACCACCTAGGCCTGCGTCATCCACCAGGGTGATCCGCTTGTATACTTACCCTGCTGGTCAGTGGAAGTCCCGCTACTGCTATAGCAACTGATCTTTGAGCCTGATAGTGACACCTGGTGCCATCTCTTCCCCAGGTAATTGGTACCCAGCCATCCACATGTTGTAAGAGAAAACCGACGGTTACTTACTGATAGCTGGTTCTACGAAACCTTCCAGGACGGCAACACATGAGATGATAGGCTCCTCCTTACAGTAAACACAATCAAATCACAGCTGTTTATAAGGCCCCTGTCCCTCAGTAGTTGTGAAGTAATACTCCCAACCGATCACAAGGGTTATTCCAACATTTAGGTACTTGCCACCTAGTGTGTACTTCTCCGCCCATAACAGGGCGGGAAGTAGGCCTGCCGTCCTGGAAGGTTTTGTAGAAACAGTTATCGGTAAGTAACCGTCGGTTTTCTCACCTCACTTTCCAGGGCGGCAACACATGAGAGGATAATAAAGAAATCCACAGGCCTACCTTAGGGTGGGACCACTGCCTGTAACACTTTTCAATGGAAAGCTAGGTCTTGCTGCGATAAGATCTCCACTCGGTAGTGCTTCAGGAAGGTGTCTTGACTGGACGAGGTGGCTGCACTAAGAATTTGCTCCCAGGAGGTTGCTAGGGCTCTAGTTTGAGTGTGCTTTCAACTTCGCTGGTGCAGGTATGCGTGAGCTTTCGTAAGCTATAGTAATGGCTTGCCTTATCCTAGAGACTGAAGATTTTAAAGCTTAGAGTCCCTTTCTAGGTCCAGAGAAGAGGATTAAAAGATGATTAGATCTCCTAAATTCTTTTACCCTCTGTAGATAAGGAGGCATCTCCTGACCTCTAAACAATGAAATTTCTCTTCCCCCTCATTCTTGGGGTTCTCGCAAAAGGATGGTAAGGTTATTACCCGAGTCCTATGGAAGGCTGAAGACACCTTAGGCAGATAGAATCATCCTCAAGCCAGATCCATTATATCTGGTAGGATCAGCAAAAATGGTTCTTTAATGGAAAGACCCTGTAAGTCCCCTACCCCCCTAGCAGTAGTAATTGCTATGAGAAAGGCTAGTTTTATGGTCAAAAACTTAAATGAAGCTTCTTCTAAAGGTTCTGAAGGGTGTCTAGATAATGCCTCTAGAACCCTTGTTGGGTCCCAAGGTGGAAACCTATACTTCTTGACAGGGGTAGCCCTATCCCTGGCTACCAAAAATCTTTTAATTAAAGGTTCCTTCGCTACTCTAGCGTCAAGAAAAACCGAAAGGGCTGCCACTTGTACTCGATGAGTGTTGACAGCTACATCCTTCTCTACCCCCATCCTGGAGGAATTCCAGACTTTCTGGAATAGAAGTGCAAACTACTTGTTTTCGTTTACACTAAGTAGAAAAAACGTTCAAAACCTTAAAGTAAATTTTTCTTGTCACCGGCTTCCTGCTCAAGAGTAAAGTGTCTTATCACTCTCTCTGAGCAACCTTTGCTATTAAGGATCTGGCGCTCACTAACCAGGCTGTCAGATTAAAAAATTCCGGTCTCAGGTGCAGCACTGGACCCTGCGAGAGAAGGTCTGGGAGCTTACAGGGGGGCGCTACTGAAAGTGCCTTCAGGGTTGCATACCAAGCCCTTCTTGGCCACTAGGAGGACACGGCCTGAAACCTGGCTGAGTTTCTGAATGACTCGTGGAATCAGTGCCAGAGGGGGGGAAAACGTAAGCCAGCTGGAAAGTCCAGTTTTGTGCTAGAGCATCCAAGCCCTCTGACTGTTTCCTGAGAGAGAGCAAATACCTTTACCTTCCTGTACTTTTGATTGGCAAAGAGGTCTATCTCTGGGCAGCCAAACTTTGAATCTTTTAGACTTCATATCTTTATTAATCCATTTTCCATTATACATCTTAACATTCAATCCCCCGTCCCACCCTCCCCTGGAAGAAACAGTACAATGATCATAATATATGTCTTTAAAACCACAGGGAGTTCCCCGTCCCTAGTAGTTTGGTCTATTCCTTCCAGCAACCCCTCCCTTGTCTTCACACTGTCTAGACTTTCCTCCGCTATCAAACACATTTATCCCACTTTCTCATCCATTTCCTTTCGTTCATATACCATTCCCTCTTGACCTTTATTTCTTTAAATCGTCTCTTCCCTTCTTCCCCACTTCTTCTCTCACAGCTTTTTATTAAATTTGGATACTGCTTTTCTCCCACCACAATCTCCAGATCTTATCAAATTTTTTAAGGGCGCCTTGTCTAATATAAATGGCTCTTTCCTTCCAGATTGTTATATTCATGCTTTGTTCCCATTCTTTACTAGTCAGTGGGAGAGCTGATTGCCATCTCTGTGCAATCAGCTTCCTTGCCTGGAATAGGCATCTCAAGATTGCAAGCTGGTTGTTACCAATTTTTCCCTCTCCCTCTGCCCAACCCAGTACACATTGTATGGGTTCCATTTCCATGGTAACTTCAAAGACCTGATCAATGATTCCCACTATCTCCCTCCAGTATCAAAACAATTTCGGGCATCTCCAGAACATGGGGATCATATCCCCTTCTGTTCTTCCGCAGCTGGCATCTGTTCTACGGCCAAATCGAAAAAGCTTGTACTGAGTGTAATGAGCTCTATTTAACAAAAACAAATGAGACATCCTCTGGGAGGGAGATAGTGAGACCAATGGGGCAAGTTCCAGAATTCTTTCCCACTGTGTCTGTTATGTTCCCAACCTCTCTTTCCCACTTATGTACTGGGTCTTGCATACCTCTCAGGCTCCCCTTGTATATACTAGGGTTAACTTTTGATATTAAACCCTTCGATGTTCTTGTATTGATATTTCCTGGAGCAGAGGAATCTTACTCCATTCCATTACCCTTCCTTTATACTGTTCTGAAAGTGCGTGCCTGACTTGTAAATATCTATCTCAGAGGGAAGGATCCTGCCCCCCATTATTTCTACTAGGGAGCTGTGTGGGGTATTTTGTAGAAGTATCCTCCTCTCTATCCCCCCCCCGTATTGTATCCCCTCATATATTGGAGCTGTGCCACGAGGAAGTAGCTGAACGGGTGTGCAAGTGCCACGCCCCCTTCCTGTTTTGACCTTTGTAACATGTTTAAACAGATTCTTGCCACCCCTCCTTTAAAAATTAATTCCCTGAAGATGGTGTCCATCTTTTGGAACCACTTTTTGTATATCCACACTGGGGAGTTTTGTAAGACATAAAGAAGCTATGGCATCCATACCATTTTTATTAAGCTGCAACGGCCCGCCACAGATGGTGGGAACCGTTTCCATACTTTGATTTTTCGCTTGTATTTACTCAATAGTGGGACAATATTATCTGTAATATATTGTTTAGAATCTCTGGAAATATTTATACCTAAATATTTTATTTGGCTTGCTATTTGGATCTGTGCGGCCTCTTGCGGCAGGGGTTTTTCTAATGGGTCCACTGGTAATAGTGTAGATTTTCTCCAGTTTATGGTGAGCCCAGAAAATTGACCAAAGTTTTTTTAATTTCTTCCATAGCTTTCCTAAGAGAGTTCTGCGTGCCTCCTAGAAGCAAGAGGAGGTCATCCGCATACAATGAAAATCGTGGTGGTGGCTGCGCTGTAGTGAATAAAGTAAAGTGAATAAAAGGGAGGGGAGGGGGGGGCGGAGAAAGGAGGCGGGAGACTGGGAATGTGAGGGGAGGGAAGAAAAAGGGGGGTGTATTAAATAATCGCTGGCTGGAAACCAGCTAGGTAGTAATAATGTGCAATGTGCACAGTGACACAAATAAGCGTAAACTAGATAAATAAACAGCTACTGGTTACAAAATGGATCCTATGAGACCAACTATGTGGTAGGTGTACAATATGCAGACACACCACCAGCCGAACCGAGAGGAGACGAGCTCGCCGCTCGTAGGATATTGTACCCACTTTGCATTTCTCAAATGTGAGTGTTTTACCTGCTTTTAATAAACGCCACTCAGTGGTCATCGATCTACACCATATATTTTTTCTTTTATCCTGTTCAAACTCTGTGACTGCCGCCGCCGCCGCCATCTGAGGATCGCACTGAGTGCATTACACATACCAATCCATCTCCCTATTGGCACGAGCGCGGTGCTCGTTTGGATTGAGGTCCACACTCACTATATATCAAGTGAGTGTGTGAATACACCGATTTGCGACTCAGCCTGCTGCATTCACAGAGTTGCGCTATTGATGTCCCTTTCTTCTGTGTTTTTTTCCACATGCATCCCAATGAGCGATATGAAAATTGAGTTTTAAAGATTGTATCATAAGGACGATACATAATTTCCCACCGCAGAGATCTGTTTTATACTGCCCCCTCCCAGCAGGGAGGTAAGCTGTGTTTGATCACTGGGTGGATGCCATATCAAGACTTTCAAGCACATCCTTGGTGATGGGACTTTCTGTATATATGACTGTATTCACATGTAATATTCATCTATAACACAAACTTTTTCTGCAACATTTGGAAGCTCTATTAGGAGCCTCTACCAGGATCAGGAATCCTCCTTCCTCACTTGTTTTACTCACTTATGTTTGTAGTACTTTTATGTTGTTCATAGACATTGTTTCGTCTGACTATTGCATTTACCTTAGTGATTCACGTTTGCTTTAAGGTTGTATATTATCAGTCACGTTTGCGCATCACAGGATTGCCCAGACACTCGTTTCTGCTATCAGTGGCCCTTTGCACATTATTATTTTATACATATCTGTGTCACTGGGCATATTGTACACCTACCACATAGTTGGTCTCATAGGATGCATTTTGTAACCAGTAGCTGTTTATTTATCTAGTTTACGCTTATTTGTGTCACACTGCACATTATTACTACCTAGCTGGTTTCCAGCCAGCGATTATTTAATACACCCCCCTTTTTCTTCCCTCCCCTCACATTCCCAGTCTCCCGCCTCCTTTCTCCGCCCCCCCCCCCCCCTCCCCTCCCTTTTATTCACTTTACTTTATTCACTACAGCGCAGCCACCACCACGATTTTCATTGTTTCACTGTCGATTTGGACCAGACCTCTCGGTGACTGCTGCAGTATCCATCCCCCCTTTTTCATCTTTTTTACCACCTCACATAAGTCCCACTATTTAGCTAGCGCGAGGGTTCTCTCGTTTATATATCCGCATACAATACCACTTTCTCTTCTATCTCGCCTAGTTTAAACCCTCTTATCTCAGGGGCCGATCTAAGGGCTATTGCTAAAGGTTTGATTGCGAGGGCAAAGAGAAGGGGGGGACAACAGGCACGCCTGTCTCATTCACCTCTGCAATCGAAACCTATCAGATTGAGTGTTGTTCACTTTTACTTTCTCTTCTGGTGTTTTGTATAGCATCTTTACCCAGTTCGTAAAGATCAGGCCGATTTGAAATTCTCATGGGACTCTCCACAAATATCGCCATTCAAGGCTATCGAAAGCCTTAGCAGCATCTAATAACGCGATTGCTCTCCTTCCCTCCTCATCTGTTGGAATCTGAAGATTCAGATATACTCGCCTTATATTTATGCTAGTGGCCTTTCCAGGTATAAATGCCGATTGGTCAGAGTGGACCAATTTCTCTATTACTTTGTTTATTCTGGCTGCTAGGACTTTCGACAAGATTTTTATGTCCGAATTTAATAAAGATATGGGTCTATATGAGGAGGTATTAAGTGGGTCTTTTCCTTATTTATGCATTACTATTATAGTGAATTCCATTATAGATGAGGGGAGTTCTCCCTTCGTCATTGACCAGTTTAAAACTCTCTCATAAGTTCCGGGAGCAGCACCTTCCCGAAATACCGATAGGTCTCGACCGGGAGACCGTCTGGACCTGGGGATTTCTGACCCGCCATTTCTTGTACCGTCAGTCGAATTTCTTCCAGCGTTATGGGCTTATCTAGTTCCTTCCTGTTTATCTCGGAGAACCAGGGGATCATCAGCTTTCCAAAAAATGTGTCCATTTCTTCCCTCATTTCCTCCTGTCGGGAGCTGTATAGGTCTGCGTAGTAGTCTCTAAATCTATCCACTATCTCTGGTGTGTGGGAGAATACTCTATCCTCCCCTACAATAATCACTGGAAACATCGATGTGGGTGAGTTCATCTTAATCAAGTGGGCCAGCATTCGGCCTACACTTTCGCTCTCCGCGAATGCTTTTTGTCTTTGAAAAATTAGTTTATTCTCTATTTTTCTGAGCATTGTTAAGCGATAGTTCTGCTGTGCTTTCTGTCCATGCTCTAAGACTATCAGGTGTTGGATTGTCGATGTATTGTTCTGTTATTGTCACTCTTTCACTGACCACCCTCTCCCTTTCCCTAGATTGTTTTTTTATTTTTGATATTTGTTGTATCATTATACCTCGGATAAAGTCCTTCAGTGTTTCCCATATTACCCCCTCTGATATAGTACCTTGGTTTATTTCAACAATTTCCCTTATGGCTCTTAATACCTCCTGCGGTTCTTCCATTAGTTCCATCCAATGGGGACTTATTCTCCCTTCCCTCAGATGGTTACCTTCCCCCATCTCCCATATAACTGTCATCGGGGAGTGATCTGACAATCCCCTTGTCATGTAACTCACATTCTTTACCATAGGTATCGCCTCCTCGTTTCCTAAAATAAAGTCAATTCTTGACAGAGTGGAGCGTGTTCTGGAAAAGCACAAGTATCGCTGGGCCTCCGGATTCGGTGTTCTCCATATATCCCTCAAACCTATCATCCCTTGCTCTGTCTGGTTGCATTGTTTGGGGGAATCTGTCCAGTTCCGGTCTAGGACCATGTTAAAATCCCCCATAGTTATCACCGGGACACCCGGCTTGTCCAGAACAAACTCCACCAGGCTGCGCAAGATCGTGGTATTGAAAAAAGGGGGGGGGGATATACAAGTTAGCCAATACATAGGTTCTATTCTCTAGTTTACAGAATAAAAAAAACATAGCGCCCTAGTTCATCGGTCTTACTCTGTATACAGTTAAACATTACTCCTGACCTAATTAAAATGCTCACCCCTCTGGAGTAAGATGTATGAACAGAGTGGTACTGTGTTCGAAAATCTCCCCATCCCAATTGGGGTATGGAGATATTCGTAAGATGTGTCTCCTGGAGGCATAAAATTGTGGCCCCATATATTTTTGCCATTGATAGAACTGCTGTTTTTCCCTGGGTCTCCCAAGCCCCGAACGTTCCAGGAGCATAGTTCACTTTATCTGTGCGCTTCTAATCATTAAACTTCACTTCTTATAAACATTTTATAGTGTTTCCTTAATTAATAAGCCGTATCTATACTTGTTAGCATATCCTTCCTTTGATTTCTTTGTGTCAACGTGATGAAGGAAGATATAAATTGTTTTGTGCCTACAATTCTAAACCTTCCATTCACACCATTTATAGCCATTACCTATATCACGTGTCAGTCTCACCGCCTCTAGGCTTGGATTGGGGCTTACTATTGTGACCATCCCTTACACCCTTCTTTTGAAATATTACCCTCTTCATTATTCTCGGATTTAAATCCCTCTTTCTCCCCCAACCTCCCCCCTGAAAAACCCCCACATACAAACCGATATTACAAAGAAACAACACAATAACAAACAAAAAATAGCCTTCGTAAGTAGGTGGCTCCTCGCAATTCCCCTTATGCGCCTTGCTCCCCTCATTTGAAACATAACCCCTCCCCCCCATCTCCTAAGTCTCTCTCTCTCTCTCTCTCGCTCTCTCGCTCTCTCGCTCTCTCTCTCTCTCTCTCTCTATATATATATATATATATATATATATATATATATATATATATATATATATATATATATATATATATATATTAAAAAAGAGAAAAAAAATATAGGGAAAAATAAGTTTGTGCTGCGTGGCTTGTGCTTAATTGTGCTTGCCCGTATCATCTCTTAGATTTCAGAATAAAACAGTCCATGTCCATGTCTTCTTTGGTATCCCTTTGCAAGTTGGACACAGACTTAGCTTTCTTAACAGAGCCAAGTAGAATTACTCACAACTAGAGCCAATTAGAGCTACTCACAGCGCTACCAAGGGGGCTAACTTGGCCAAGAGGGGCGGAGGGCAGCATACAAATGCATTTAAAAACATTCTTTAGCACAAAAATCCCTGTCTGCCTCATAATGTCATCACAACGCACCACAAAGGCAAGCCAAGCAGCAAGCAAAGCAGCTGCAAAACTTGGAAAATACGCACATACCCCCAGATCAGACTGTAACCCAGACCCCTCCAAAAAACACCCAACACAACCAGCAGGCACATCCTAAATCACAGGCCGGTGCTTCAGGGGTAAGAAAAATCCAAGGGCACCCCCAAATAACTTTGATAACAGAAACAAGTGACCTGGACGGGAAATTTTTGGTGACCAGAGAGGCATTGGGACTATTAGCTGAGGGGAAAGGACTAGCGGAAGCAGAGCCATCCCTAAAATAAGTTTTGACAGCAATTAACTTTTGAAAATTTTCCATAAATGATGTGACCATCCAGCTTAAAACCATACAAGAACTGTCTTTTGTTAGACATGATCTACAAGAAGTAAGTGAAAGAACTACAGCTCTGGAGGAGAGAGTTGGCCTAGTGGAGGATGATCTAGCTCCCCTCAAAAGGGAGATGAGAATAGTGAGAGAACAAATGGTTAAACAGGAGCTAAAAATGGACGATATGCAAAATAGGATGCAGTGGAAGAACAGTAAGGATCATGGGACTCCCTGAGCACAGTGAGGGTCCAGACCCCGTAGCCTTTTTGGAGAACTGGCTTAGAGAGACATTTGGTCAGGAATCCTTTTCACCTTTTCTAGCAATTGAGAGAGCGCATAGGGTTCCCTCTAAACCCCCCACCCCCCGCTCCCTCCTAGTAAAAATGTTCTACTACAAGGACAGAAAGGCTATAATACAGAAGGCTAGAGACGTGGGCAATATTCTTTATAAGGGTACTAGGGTATCCATATACCCAGATTTTTCACCCGACCTACAAAAGCGGAGAGCTAAGTTTGGAGAAATAAAACGCAAATTACAACAGATGAAAATAACTTATGCATTGTTATATCCGGCAAGATAGAGGGGACAAGGTATTTTGATACGCCTGAGGGGGTAGCAGAGTGGCAAAGTTTGAATCCAGTACTCAAAAAACTTTCGGGTTCAGTTCCCATTCTCCCTGTCTGACCGGTTGGCGACTGAGGAAGTCTGCTTCCTGGTTGTCCGTGCCCCTTATGTGGACCGCTGACAGAGAGACTACCCTGTGCTCAGCCCAGGTCAGGAGATCCTTGGTTAAGGCTAGAAGGGTTTGGGATCTGGTTCCCCCCTGATGGTTCAGATAAGCTACAGTTGTAGCATTGTCTGAACAGACTTTTCCTTTGACCATCTTCAAAGGCTTTTAGGGCTTCCCCCGCTGCTCTGAGTTCCTGAGATTGGAAGAGGATCTGCCAGGAGCCCTGAGCTTTGGCTTTCCCTAGGTGGGCTCCCCATCCCCGGGCACTTGCATCTGTGGTGACCTTTAGTGGATCCCACTGACCCAAGGGTCTGCCTTTTTCCAAATTGCCTGGGACTGACCACCACACCAAGGAGGATCTTACCTGGCGGGAAATGATCAGACTTTCGTCTGGGGATTCGTTTTTTGTCCCAAGAGGAAAGATGGAAGGATTGCAGATCCCTTGAGTGCAGTTGCGCTCAGACGACTGCTGGAATGCTGGCTGACATGAGACTCAGGACCCTGAGTATCTCCCTCCTGGAGCATACAGGTGCCTCCTGTCAGCCTTTTGACGGTTGTGACGACTTTTTTACACCTTTTCCCTTGGTGGAAAAGCTTTTGAGCCTGAGAGTCCACCCGGAAACCCAGGTAGGTTTGTACCTGCGCTGGTTCCAGGGATAATTTTTCTAAGTTCACCAGCCAGCCCAGTCTTCTCAGGACAGAGATCACCTTTTGGGTATCTGTTTCCACCTGAGCGGCTGATGGACCGGAAATGAGCAAGTCGTCCAGGTAGGGTATCACTGCTATTCCCTTGTCATATAACAGATAAGACCAGAACTGTGTGGACTGCAACAGAGGAAACCCAAACATAAATAGGTGAAAGTAAGTAAGTTTAAGGTAAATAAATGTGAAAACACCACCAGTACAAACAGAGTGAACAAACCAAACAACCAAAACAGTGATGGCAAACCAACCAGCATATATAGCAAAAGGGAGTTCCAGAATCATAGTCAAGCCAGGCCAGGATCATAAACAGGAGATCAGCAGATGGGGGGCCAGGGGTAAGCAGACAGGAACAAGATGGAGGGAATCAGCCTGCAGGGCAAGGATACAGGAACAGACTCAACAGGTTCAGGATACAAGATTCAGGGTTCAGATTCACAGGTAAACAGGCGGCAGGTCAGGGCACGAGGACCATACCAGGGCAATGTAAGTGTGCACTTGCCGTGTATTTATACTATTACATACGTGAGTAGCGCCAGATTATGAAAGCGGTGTTCAAACCACACATGTGAGGTATCACCGCGATTTGTAGAGCGAGAGCAATAATTCTAGCCCTAGACCTCCTCTGTAACTCAAAACATGCAACCTGTAGAATTTTTTAAATGTCGCCTATGGAGATTTTAAAGGGTAAAAGTTTGTCGCCATTCCACGAGCGGACGCAATCCTGAAGCGTGACATGTTGGGTATCAATTTACTCGGCGTAACATTATCTTTCACAATAAAAAAAATTGGGCTAACTTTACTGTCTTATTTTTTAATTAAAAAAAGTGTATTTTTCCCCAAAAAGTGCTCTTCTTAGACCGCTGTGCAAATACGGTGTGACAAAGTATTGCAACGACTGCCATTTTATTCTCTAGGGTGTTGGAAAAAAATATATATATAAGGTTTGGGGGTTCTAATTAAAGGGAAGGAGATGGCAGGGGGAGCTCCATTAGCATTGCTGGTTGTCTTGTCATACCAACGGCCACCACAAGATGGCGCCAGATCACAGAAGAAAGCATAGGCCTGCAGAAGTCCGCAATGCCGCGGCCTCAATTACCGGCCGGCGGGGGGGAAGGGGGCGCACGGAGACACAGGATACCCCAGCTGTGCCGCCCCAGGTCGCTAATTCTAGTCGCAATTGCGACCTGGCGCCCGAGGTTTGTCGAACCCTGAACTAATCCCTTTAAGCAGAAAAGATGACTCCGAGACATGACCTTTGAGTTTCCTAGCCTGGCTGTCTCCTTCGTACAATTACGGGGTCAATTGGCACAAACCACAATGAAAGATCCTTAGACTCATTTACATTATAACAGATAGACAGGTGGCTGGAGTTGAACACATCAGCCTCTCCTAACAGTATGAATCAGTCAGTCGTTGCATATATCCTGGAATGCCCATATTAGGAGTTATACTTCCTGGGCATAGACCTCACAGCACACATGGGATAACATCTTCATATTTATTGAGGGATAATGTTAATGAATATTACTGTCCCATTTGAAGTAATCCAAGATATATTGGATATATTTTCTCAGTCACCCTATGCCCCTAATGGACATAGGGTGATTTAGACATAAGAGGTGTATGGGGAGCTGAAACAAGGGTACTCCATACTTTCCAGGGGATTCTGGGTTCCACGGGCCCTCCCGTCACAATATATATATATATATATATATATATATATATATATATATATATATATATATATATATTGTGGTAGTGTGGTACCCCACCAGTGTATGAATACAGGATTCTCAACCAGGCAGGTTGAGGGGCTCCAGGGTATTTGCTTGTTTGGGAGGAAACTGGCTTTTCAGTTTCCTCATGATTTACTAAAATCCACTTTGGGACCCGGAGCTTGGGGATTTCTTAGAGATTCGGGTGGGATGAAATCCCCAGTCCTGGATCCGGGTTTTGAGACTCAACTGCACACTGATTGTTCAGGTGTGTGTGGGCCTGATAGTAGAATCAGGACCAGCATTCTGGGCCCCACCCTCCCGACGAGTGCAGGTGTGCACTGGGGAAGCCATAGAGTGCAAGTGTGCACTGGGGAAGCCATAGAGTGCAAGTGTGCACTGGAGAAGTCAGAGAGTGCTTGTGTGCACAGTGGAAGCCAGAGACCCAGGTCTGAGGGTCAGAGCAGCAAGGGGCTGCTATCCAAATGGATGGTGTTGCAGATGGAATAGTCTATAGGAGACAGACAAGAGCCTGAAGTGGAAGGCCTGAGCAGCACTGCTGTATGTATAAGCCAGGAGGCTGAATGTCATTTTGTTGTTGAAAAGGAGTACTGAAACCCCTGCGAGCGAAAACCTTTTGATTTTGTTTTGAACTTCTTTTAATAAAAATGGGCAAACAACCCTTAAAAAGAAGAACCAGCGAGTGGCGGTGTCCTTCAAGCTCTACACTTGATGCTAGTCCTTCACAAGTGGTGGAGAATTTTGGCACAATCTGAGATCCCTACAATCAAGTAAGTTCATCTGTTATATGAACTGTGTTTTTGGTGCATGAGACTGCATAATGTGTGTGTGTGCAGGTGAGGAGAACCTGCAAGCGAAAGGTAACTAGCCTTAAAGAAACAGTGCTCCAATTTGTTGCAGGTGGTGTACCTGTGAACAAAAAGTCAATTTTTTTTTCTCTGCAGTGAACTGCTGCTAGCTGTGTGTGGCAGCCAGGCAAACTGCATTGCGCAGAAGTTTATTTGATGGACTGTTGCATGCAGGTTGTGTATCTGTGAAAGGAGAAACAAACAGATTTTTTTTTCCTTTTCTCCGCCAAGAACTGTTACAAGTTGCTGTGTGCAAGACCGCAAGGATGGGGCGATCAAAACGCCTAAAAGAAGCAAGGATGGCTGAGATGATAGATAGAGCTCTGTGGCTGGAGGGGTTGTTACCGCCTGATCGAACCCCATACATGCCTAAACAGAGCTTTCCAAGGGAAAAGAGGGTTGCTGTTGTCCCTAGCAACCCTGGTGCAATGAATGCACAGATGACTGCTAGTGTGGAGAGTCCACCAGCGTTTGAATCTGCAGTGGATTGGTGCAAGCGACACCTGGCAGGATTGGACCAAGCTAAAGTGGAAGGCAAGCCAACCTTCTATACAAAAAGAGAGCTGCCGAATGTCCATGCCTGGGAGAGGGGTGTTGTTGTCCCAGGCAACACTGCTGCAGTTAAACCAGCAGCTGTTGTGAAAAGTGTGAAAGTGACACCGCTTGAGACAGGGTCCAGCAGATGCAGGGTGGGAAACCCTGACAAGACATGGAACCAAGTGCGCTGTTTGCGGTGCAGTGAGTGGGGGCATGCAGTCTCCAAGTGCCTTTTGTCCCTGGCTCCAGTGCAAAGCTACCTAGCAAAACAAAGGTCTGAGAAGCCTGTGTTATATGCCAGAAGAGAGGCTGATCAAAGGCCAGGACAGAGAGTGGTTGCCCATAGCAACACAGAGGAGGCCAGTCGGGCTGTCTGTGGACCAAGGGGTGTGCCTCCCATGGGTCGTGACAAGTGGCTTCCGGAGGAGCCAATACAGCATGTTGGAGAGAGCCAGCAAAGCTCTGCTGGGAGACTGCGATCTCCCATGGCAACGAGAGTGGAAGTTATGCCTGGAAGGAATCATCAGGAGAGAAACGCACTAGGGAAAAGTCATCCAGTACCATGCCTGGAATGTGGCCAGCTGGGGCATGAAATATTGTCTTGCCCTATATTCTGGGGTGCACCTAGAGGTAATGTTGCTAAACAGAACTCTTTACCTGTGGGCCAAGGTCCCTTTGCAAATATGTTTGCAGTCACCCCTGGCAACAAGGAGGAGTTTTCTGTGGTGTCTGCAGGGGGTGCTAAACAGTGGGAGATGCCTGCTGTGATTTCATCCCATGGCCACCAAGGGGAGTTGGCCAGTAAATGTGTGGCTAAGGGCTGGTTCTTAAGACAACGTACTCAAATGAAGATGGAGACCCCAACTACTGTGGTGGGTAAGACTATCTTTAATGAAATGATGCCTGGAACTGCTGATTTCAGGTATAAAAGAACTGGCTACGAGACTGTCCATGATGATGTGAGAGTGACCCCAGTTAGTGGGGCCACAGAATGTGCGCTTGAGAATTACTTTTTCATACCCAGTGGGAATGCAGGGGTTAAAGTCCAAACAGAACCTGTGTTCATGACTAAAAGTGTTGTGTCTAATGTCTGCCAGCCTCAAGTTGGCAGTGGGCTAGGACAGCCTGCAAAAACTAAAAATGCTATAAGTATTACTGTTAATGAAAAGTTTGCTGCTGTTGGGAAAACCCCAGGTTCTTCCAGAGCAAAAGCTGTTGTCACAAATGGGTCATTGCCTGTAGCAATTGGTGGTAAGACAGCACAGTTGTCCCCAGAAATCTCCAGGGAACTTAATGTATTGGAGTCGGAGGTTGCCATGGACAACTGCGATGTCACTCTGGTGGGACAGAGTGGGACTGTACCGTGTAATGGTAATGTGTTAGTGCATGCTGCTAGTACTAAAAATGTGCCGCTAAATGGCGGGTTAACACAACCTGTGAAAAATGCAAAGGTGTGTGAGGCTTATGAAGCGCCGCCCGAGCAAGGTGGTGGTTGTGTTGTATTGCAACCTGTGGTGCTAAAACATGTGTTACTGAAGTCTGCCATGATTAGTAATTTGGGTGATGAATCTGCAACTAAACCTGTCTGTTCTAATGTGTCTCCTTGGGCTGATGGATCAGGGCTGAGGAGCGCCGGTGAATGGAGCCCAGCTACAACAGGTTGGGATAGTTGGGGTAAAAATCTAATGTCCCTGATAGATGAGGCTTTCATGCACAAAAATAAGGTGGACAAAGTTTCTGCTGTGCCAGCAGGAGGGACGGCAAAACAGCTTATACCTGACGGCGTGGTGGCTGCTGCAGGGGTTAACCCTCGTGAGAAATATGGACCATATAAGGGCGAGCACACAGCAGACACTTTGTCCGTAACCTACAAAAATGATGCTGACATGGCGTGTCAAAGTGACGTTGTCACTGGTAATGTGAAGCAGTTCATTGGTGCTGAACCTGAGAAGTTGGGTATGAGTCAAGCACCTGGCAGCGCTCTGGTAGAGCACCAGGCTGTGGTTGTCTCCAGCTGGGAGAAAGTTCTGTTAAACCTTGCAACCTCTCACGTCTCAGCAAGTGAAGCTGTCTGCATCCCCAGTGTCAGGAAAGTCCCCAGGAAGGACTTGGGTCTGGAGCCAGGGGTATGGTTTCTAACAAAAGTATTAAAGGAGATGCTTAAACTTTGGGATGTACAGCCAGTCTATACTGGTGTGTCTCCACCACAGTCAGACAGTCTGGTACTGCGGAGTACCATTAGGTGGACCCCTGAGTGGCAGGTGGTACAGCACAAAGGAAGACAAGACAGAAATGGTTTATTTATGACTGTATTACTAGTGTTAAAAATCGCCTCTAGGTATGCTGATGGGTTACTTCCTGTACAAGAGGTATATGAGAGAGGCTTTGGTGAAAAAAAAGTGTCTGAGGTTTCACCACCTAACAGCCAGGTGGAAGGCATTTCTGCTGCTATGGTCCAAGGTAGTACTGGTCAGTTGTCGGTGAAGGGTGTGTATGCTGTACCAGTGGAAGAATCACATGAGATGGAAGGGCCAAGTGTGGACCAGAAAGCAGCAGAAATCCTGACCGGGGATCAACCGAAGGTGGTTAAAAAGACTGGGGTCCCCAGTCCGATGTTTGGTTTAGGTGACAAACCTAATAAGGTCCCCGAGACAGGGAAACGGATAAGAAGTGCGGTAAAAATGGTATGTGGATCAGACAAGAGCTTGTCTGTTCAGGTGGATAAAAATACAGATGGCATCAGAACAGGTCAAGTGGTAGGACAGCTGCCTGCAGAGTGGGTGAACCCAGGGGAGGTGACGTCCTGTGAGGTTCCTGTGGGTAATGGCGGCCCTCCATTATGTGTGCCCTCTGCAGACGCTGCCCTAGCAAATGCTGAAAAAAAAGGCATTGGTGATCTGTGCAACGTTGAGAGGTGTAATGCTGGTTTGAATATGTCTGTCAATGATGAACCAAATAGTTTGTTAAAGGTACATGACAGTGTGGTGTCCAAAGGTATTGGGAAACCTGGGAACCTGAAGCGTGGAGGCAGAAGGGTTGGTAGGAAGACCAGGGGTGCCCTGTTAAAATTTCAGGAGAGGCAGTGCTTATGGAACCCCAAAAGAGGGAGAAGGCTGAGTATAGGGAAATATAGGACCTTGTTAAGATCCAGGGTGGGACATACCTGGAAGCGCACCCGGAAAAAGGTTGGGCCTACGTGGCTGACAGCCAGCACAGAGGTGTCCCAACCATAATGATGGGTGCTGGTGTTCCTCCCTCCGGATCGAAACAAAGGGGGAGGGTATGTGGTAGTGTGGTACCCCACCAGTGTATGAATACAGGATTCTCAACCAGGCAGGTTGAGGGGCTCCAGGGTATTTGCTTGTTTGGGAGGAAACTGGCTTTTCAGTTTCCTCATTATTTACTAAAATCCACTTTGGGACCCGGAGCTTGGGGATTTCTTAGAGATTCGGGTGGGATGAAATCCCCAGTCCTGGATACGGGTTTTGAGACTCAACTGCACACTGATTGTTCAGGTGTGTGTGGGCCTGATAGTAGAATCAGGACCAGCATTCTGGGCCCCACCCTCCCGACGAGTGCAGGTGTGCACTGGGGAAGCCATAGAGTGCAAGTGTGCACTGGGGAAGCCATAGAGTGCAAGTGTGCACTGGAGAAGTCAGAGAGTGCTTGTGTGCACAGTGGAAGCCAGAGACCCAGGTCTGAGGGTCAGAGCAGCAAGGGGCTGCTATCCAAATGGATGGTGTTGCAGATGGAATAGTCTATAGGAGACAGACAAGAGCCTGAAGTGGAAGGCCTGAGCAGCACTGCTGTATGTATAAGCCAGGAGGCTGAATGTCATTTTGTTGTTGAAAAGGAGTACTGAAACCCCTGCGAGCGAAAACCTTTTGATTTTGTTTTGAACTTCTTTTAATAAAAATGGGCAAACAACCCTTAAAAAGAAGAACCAGCGAGTGGCGGTGTCCTTCAAGCTCTACACTTGATGCTAGTCCTTCACAATATATATATATATATATATATATATATATATTTATATATATATATATATTACAGGTGGTCCCCGGGTTACAAACAGACAAGAATTTGGAACAGGTACATTTTGTAAGTGTAGCTCCAATCTATTTTTAACCTTTTTGGATAGCATAAGGAAGGCTAATCACCCCTGTAACATTTGTTTTGCTGTCTGTGCCCCTGTTCAGAGCATATCACCTCACTTTCTGTCCCTATGACAAATGGAGAGGAAAAAATTAAAAATATGGACAGCCGCACTCCAAAAAACCTTTGACGGTCGCCTTTATTGTAAAAAGATGGAAAATTACACCAAAATTCATCACAGCATAGCCAGGGTAACTGCTTACATGTTTCACACTGAAGGTCAGTGCTTAATCATAGCCCTATGACAAATGGATTTGGAAAATTTTGGGTTGTTGTGAAAACAAGGATTGGTGATAAATCATTAGTGGAGACACCGGTTTCCCATATTAACTCTTACAGGAGAGAATTTCCCTTCCATGGGGTATTTCTCTCTCCGTTTGTAAGTAGGAGTCGTTTGTAAGTAGGAGTCGTTTGTAAGTCGGACGTTTGTAACTAGGGGACCGCCTGTATATATATTTGTAACGGGAGGGCCCTTGGAACCCAGAATCCCTTAGAAAGTATGAGATGCCCTTGTTTCATCTCCCCATGCACCGCTTATGTCTAAATCACCCTATGTCTATTAGGGGCATAGGGTGACTGAGAAATTATATCTTGGACTACTTAAAATGGGACGGTAATATTCATTAACAATATCTCTCAAGAAGTTTGAAGATGTTATTTGGGCATTCCATGAAGTTCAATCTAACAGGCCGTCCATCTCTTGCTTAACGATGCTAATGTCATCAACCCCAGACACCTGTCTGTTGTCTGTTGTAATGTTAATGAATCCAGACTAACTTCTGAGGATCTTTTCATGGCGCCTTGGGCTAATTGACCCTGTATTGTATGAAAGGATTCCTGTGATAATGTGTATTGAAGTTCAGGAGACAGCCATGCTGCTAAAAGGAATTAGGTAATTAGCATGTTAATTAGGTCTGGTCACAGGTGTATTTCCCGAGTAAAATGATGCAGAATATGGATGCACCTCCTCTTTTGGTGTATAAAATTGTAGTCATTTCAATAAAGATTGTCAGTCCTGCTTGAACCTCAAGACAGAGCTTAGTCTCGTTATTGAGGGAGAATTATTCTTATGGGGTATTGTTTGCCTGACTGGAGTGTCGACAGCTGACTTGTGTTCGGGAATGGAATATCCTAAACTACATTAACCCCTTTCATACACGGGGTGTCGTTACAATATTTATCACAGAAGTGAGTACACCCCTCACATTTTTGTAAATATGTTGTTATATCTTTTCATGTGACAACACTGAAAAAATGACACTTTGCTACAATGTAAAGTAGTGAGTGTACTACTTGTATAACAGTGTAAATTTGCTGTCCCCTCAAAATAACTCAACACAGCCATTTAATGTCTAAACCGCTGGCAACAAAAGTGAGTACACCCCTAAGTGAAAATGTCCAAATTGGGCCCAACTAGCCATTTTCCCTCCCCGGTGTCATGTGACTCGTTAGCGTTAGAAGGTCTCAGGTGTGAATGGTGAGCAGGTGTGTTAAATTTGGTGTTATCGCTCTCACTCTCTCATACTGATCACTGGAAGTTCAACATGGCACCTCATGGCAAGGAACTCTCTGAAGATCTGAAAAAAAAATTGTTGCTCTACATAAAGATGGCCTAGGCTATAAGAAGATTGTCAAGACCCTGAAACTTGGCTGCAGCATGGTGGCCAAGACCATACTTTGGTTTAACAGGACAGGTTCCACTCAGAACAGGCCTCGCCATGGTCGACCAAAGAAGTTGCGTGCACGTGCTCAGCTTCATATCCAGAGGTTGTCTTTGGGAAATAGACTTATGAGTGCTGCCAAAATTGCTGCAGAGGTTGAATGGGTGGTGGGAGGTCAGCGCTCAGACCATACGCCGCACACTGCATCAAATTGGTCTGCGTGGCTGTCATCCCAGAAGGAAGCCTCTTCTAAAGATGATGCACAAGAAAGCCTGCAAACAGTTTGTTGAAGACAAGCAGACTAAGTACATTGATTACTGGAACCATGTCCTGTGGTCTGAGATCAAGCTAAACCTATTTGGTTCAGATGGTGGCGTGTGTGGCGGCAATCAGGTGAGGAGTACAAAGACAAGTGTGTCTTGCCTACAGTCTAGCATGGTGGTGGGAGTGTCATGGTCTGGGGCTGCATGAGTGCTGACCGCACTGGGGAGCTACAGTTCATTGAGGGAACCATGAATGCCAACATGTACTGTGACATACTGAAGCAGAGCATGATCCCCTCCCTTCGGAGACTGGGCCGCAGGGCAGTGTTCCAACATAATCACCCCAAACACACCTCCAAAATGGCCCCTGCCTTGCTAAAGAAGCTGAGGGTAAAGGTTGATGGACTGGCCAAGCATGTCTCCAGACCTAAACCCTATTGAGCATCTGTGGGGCATTATGCTGCTGGCCGTGTTTATTGAGCCACATGGATAACTAAGCCGTCCTCATCCTCCTCATCCTCTGTCACCCAGGGTCATACTAGTTTGCCTTCCAACATAGCTGCCAAAGTGGCCTATTCCACCAACTACTCGTTCACGGTTACTCCTTCTGTAGCCCCACCATCATGAACGGAGGAGTCACCAGAATCTTTCGACCATAGTGTCGGTTACATGCTCCTGGAGGATGTGCAGCAATTTGAAGGCTCCGATGTTGGTTCCCAGGTTGAGGAAGGGAGTAACGTGAGCCTAGAGAAAGGGGGTGCCACAGAAGGACAAGAAACTAGCAGTTATGTTCCCCCCAGCTGCAGCATACTGTCAAATTTGCCCCAATGACGGGGATGGATTGGGATGATGAGGTCACTGACGGTACTTGGGTGCCTAAGAGAAGAGAGGAGGAAAGTGACAATGAGGAGGCACAACTCAAACGAGGCAGGATGTCCTCCAGGGGCCAGCTTAAGGGCAGCCACCCTATTGCATCACACCACAGAGCTCCACAGGTGCAGGGCGCTGCTGACTTCCAAAAGTTCATTGGTGTTGGCTTTTTTCGACGTGCAGTAGATCGCATGGTTGCTGTTTGCAATCTATGTCAGAAGTGGATCAAGCGTGGCCAGAGCAGCACCCGCTTGGGCACCACATGCTTGACAAGACATACGATGAACCTGCCATGCAGTCCATTGGCAACAGCACTTGAAAGACCCACATCATAAAAAAAGGTGGTCTCATCTGGGATCACAACCCCTAATATACCTCCAGTCCTCTCAAAAACCTGCACTGAGAGGAATGAAGGTATAGCAATAGGTGCCACAAGTACTTGCAGCCAATCTGCTAGCAGTACAACACCAGTTGATTTCAGCAGGCAAATTTTGCTACCCCAGTTGCTGAACCGCAAAAAAAATACTGTCCCAGCCACCCACATGCTCAGCGTCTAAATGCTAGCTTGGCCAAACTGCTAGCACTCCAATTGCTGCCTTTTCAGCTGGTAGACTCTGCCCCCTTTCATGAATTTGTGGAATGTGCTGTTACCATAATGGCAGGTTCCAAAAATAAATTTCATTGTACATCATGGGACACAGAGCAACCATAATAATGACTATATGGGTTATACGCCACCTACTGGTGGATGGACACTGGCAGATAGTCGAACAGGAAGGCCACTACTATATAACCCCCCCCTACACAGGAAGGACCTCAGTTTTTTTGCCAGTGTCTGTAAGGTGGAATGGTCACTGATGAGATACATGTGCTCTTGGAGCATACTTGGAGGTCTGGACGGTTCTATTTAGAATCGTGAACTTTATTCGGATGTATTCAAAAAAGCTATCAGCCAAAATGGATAGTACCCAAGCCTCATTGGAGGGAAAGAAGATTCCTCAAGGTTTGCCTGTAATGCAGCCTTACGGCGCTGGACTCTGCGTAATGGAACCCTGTGCAGTGTTTGTTCTGACCAAGGTGCTTTCCTGCAGGGGTGCTATACAGGTCCTGGGGAGTGGACCCCCCCCCATTAAGGGGGACCCAGTCCCTGAAGGTTTTTTATGAAAAAGCTCAACGTGATGGGTGAAGATTGGACTCCTGTCATGTTCAGAGTCCTGTAACAGGAATGGTAAGTCTGCATTTTTGCAGTTTCTCTTAAAAAAAAAAAAAGAAAAAAGATCTGACTGTTCTCCCAGTGGCCACTGGGGGGGCAGTGTGCTGTTTAATCATGCTGAGTACTTAGTTGTGTGGGCTGCTGTTTCTCCTCCAACCACTAGAGGGCGCAGGTCGCTCAGTATGGCCTATTTTTATATAGGCAGGAAGTTGAAGGGCAGCCATGTTAAAGCCATGTGGTCCTGGGAATAACTGGTCTGGAGACATAACAGCAGCCCATGGATACTAGTACTTACTAGGGGAGAAATATGTGGCCAGACAAGTCATGGTTATGTACTTCATAATTGCTGCTTAATTTGGGTGGCTTGTACAACTGTAAGTCAATACACCCCTAGCAGTGCATTTTAAAGTGTTGGATCTCCAGAATATTGTGCATTTGGCACAAAAATAGTATGGGGCCTGATGCAGTTGAACAGGTGCATACTTACAAACTTCAGAATAATGTGCATTTGGTCTGCAGGAGCTTACTTTTAGCCTGAAGCAGGAAAAGGCTGCGTGGCATGCACATGTGTTAAACTAGTAAAAACTAGTATGGGGCCAAGTGCAGTTGGGCAGGTGCAGCATAGTATACATGCTTGCAAGCTTGTTGCCTAAACGCATGCTTGAATAAACACGTTTATCTTTCGTTCATGGACGGACACAGCCTTAATCTTGACAAAGTGGGTATTAGCCTTCATTCAGGAGTGACTAGGCAGAATGTGTTAACTTCAAAGCTGAACAGTCCTACTGGCTATATCCCCTCAGCCTGCACGAAGCAGCTCAGTTTTTTCTGCCTAGCTGAGAAGACATGGCTCCCTTCGGGCCCATAGGCCTGGAGGTTTATTTATTTTTGTTTGTTCCTGTGATCTTCGATCAACTGCCGACTGGGCGACAGGCTGGATCCCAGATCCTTGTAGTCTCCCCAGTTTCGGCCATCGAGCGTGTGCCGACCGTAGCTACGCGCTGGGTCGTCCACGACATGCCCATCGCTCTACGGGTGGCCGGTGAGCTACACACTCCAGGGCATGCATATGACCAGTCCATAGGGCCGAGTCGCAGCAGCCGGGCCAACAGTCACCTCCATCACCATGTGGAAGATCGTCTGTCTGGGATGCTTCCAGCACAATCCGCTAGAAAGGGTAAGTAATAATACCCTGCTTCGGCAGGAAGACATAGCTGGGCATTCCTGGAGAGGTGAGTAAGGGGTTCTATCCCTCCCTTCCTTTCCTCCTCCCTAGGCTCTCTGAGCTAGGTTGCTGCTGGGGCCGGGGGTTCACCTGTGTGGAAACTGTGCATGTACGTCTGCTAAACAAATGTTAAGAGCTGCCATGAAAAGTTTGCTTACCTGTGTGTTCTGCTCCATGCTGTCAGCGGCCATTTTGCCTGTGATCCATGCTGTGTTTGGTCTCTATCTGCGCTGGCGCCCATTTTTTTGTGGCCTGCACTGTGTTTGGCCTCTATCTGCCGCTCGGCGGCCATTTCTCTCGTGATCCATGCTGTTTTGGCCTCTAGCTGCCGCTCGGCGTCCAGGTTATTGTGGCCTTTTCTCTTATCGTCCACGGACTGACACAGCTGGATACTGTAAACGTGTGGGTATATGTCCCTGCTTGCAGGAGAAGATCTAGGCAGAATGTTAGTTTGTTAGAAACATACATTCTAGAACAAGCCAGAGCTGAACAGCCCCGCCCAGGGGGGGTGGTCCCTCCGGACATTACCCTTCCGCCTGCAGCTAGCAGCCTCAGTTTTTTTCTGCTAGCAGAAGGAGAAGATGTGGCTCTCTCAGGAGCCAGTCTCCTGAAAGATTTTACGTTTAAATTGTATTCCTTTGGGAATTTTATTATTTTATTTTTGAGACCTTCAATCAACTGTCGGCTGGGCAACAGGTTGGGTACACTGGTATCCTCATAGTCTTCCCTGTCCGACCATCGAGCGAGCTGATCCTCGCCTTGTGTGCGTGAGACTCAGTTCACGACATGCCCCATTCCAGGGGTGGCCGGGTTGCTGTTATGCTCCCGCGGTCCTCTCAAGATTGAACAGTACCTGACTGACTATCTTTCGCGGTGGACCGGGCCGACGGCTACGCAGTACTGCTCTGTGATAGGTCTGTCTGAAACAAGCCAGTGGGTCCCTCTGGGACGGGTAAGTAGTCTCTCCTGCTGCAGGTGAGTACATGCTGGCTGTGTTTCTTTATATGGGGGGTTTCTCCCTGTCTCCCCCCTGTTGTGCTGCTCTCTGCACCCTGTACTGGTGCTGTGCGGGTGCTTAGGGGTCACTCTGGCCTGGCTGGGGGCGCTCATGTCTGTTAGTGGAAGAGGAGAAGTGTTCTGGTGTGTGAGGTGGGGACTTATTGTGTGCGCCATTAGCGCTGGTTGTTTTTTGAAATAATGCACTCGGCGGCCATCTTGCCGTGGTTCAATGGCGCAGTTATATCTGCGGCCGGCGGCCATTTTCTTGTAGCCGCAAGCTTTTACTTTCGGTTTTGACCTCTAGCGGCGGCGCTACAGCGCGAATCTCCTTGCAGATTCTTCACTCTCCTCAGGCTTAACAGCGCGGTTTCCTCAGCAGAACTGAGCGGTTCTTAAGGGTTGGTGAGTCCTCCGGGTATCCCCTCCTCAGCCTCAGCGTAGCCAGTGGGTGGACTGTATATTCACTGTTGTAGTGTATAAGGTCTCAGAGGGTGGCGATTTGGAGTCTGATACACCTGCTTCTCCACACTTGCCTGAGGCAACTGGCAGTGCTCCTGCACCTGCGATCCTTATGGACCAGTTGTCGGCAGTCCTGGATTCATTCCTTGTCAGAATGGAAGCTGTGTGCAAGAGCAAGGGAGCTATAAAGTCCCCTCTCCCCACAAAAATCTTTAGTGGAGTTGTGCTCTGATTCAAATATGGGCCTAGCTACTGTGTGTGAATATTTTAATGTTTTTGAACAGGACATTCCCTTTTGAAGAAGACTCCAGTTCTGTGTCAGTGAATGACAGGGCGCTTGTAAGTGAACTCATTGATGTGAGGAACACTCTCAAGCTGGATGCTGTGGCTTTGGTACCTCAGGCGGACGCTGTTTCCCTTGGTTCCTTCAAGCTTTTCTTTTACACCGCTTCCTCACTGTTTTCCTCACACGCAGCGTCGAGAGCAGCATGGATGATACAGTGGTACACAGTGTCCCCCCCCTCCCTGGTCGGTGCAGCATGGTGGGGGGGGGGGGCTTTATTCATTCATGTCTCTAGACCCTGTGAGCCTTCTGTGAGATGTCCTGAGGCAAACAGGGTCTCTGCACCTGTGGTTTCCCGCCATTTCCTGGGTAACGCTCTGAGCTCTGACAGACACGCGGTCTGAGGATCAGAGGTTACCTGTTACCTGTATGCTGCTTCGGCAGCACAGTTAAGCAGGTTGGAATGATGGAGAGAAGATTATGTGCCTCTGCGCCATAATTTAAACTCATCCTATACCTCTACACTGCATACATTCACAGTGTATGTATGTGTTATTGGTCTCTGTGTCTGCGTGGGTGTCCCCCCACGTTCCAATGCTGTGTTTCAGTGCCATACATGATATAAACATACACAATATGTTTATGCATGACTCTAGATAGATTCACAGTATATGTATGTATTATACTCTGTGGGTCGGCGCGGGTTTCCTCCGGGGGCTCCTGTGTCCTCCCGCGCTCTCATGGTATGTGCTCTTCGGCTCTCTGCACAGTATAGACATGTTCATTATGTTTATTGCACATACTATACATATTTACAGTATTGGTATACTGTCTGAGTGGGGTTCCTCCGGGTACTCCGGTTTCCTCCCACACTCCAATGGAAATGCACAGCATAAACATGTGCAATATGTTTATTCACATGCTATCATTCCTACACGGTATCTGTGTGCTGTCTGCGTGGGTTTCTTTCGGGTGTTCCGGTTTCCTCCCACGCGCTGACGGTATGTGCGCCTTTGGCCCTCTACACAGTTAAACATGTTCATATGTTTATCAGGCATGCTATAATACCTACACGGTATGTATTTGCAGTCTTTGTGTGTTTCCTCCGGGTACTCCAGTTCCCTCCCACACCCATTGGTATGGTCGCTTTCGGCGCTATGCACAACCTAAATTTGTGCGATTTGATATCCACATACTAACATACCTACCCGGTATGTCTGTGCAGTCTGCGTGGGTTTCCTCCGGGTTTCCGCCCACGCTACATGACATGCGTGCCTTTGGTACAATACACGGTGTAAACATACACATTATGTTTATACACAACACTAAATACATTCACAGTAGTTGTATGTATTGCATTCTCTGGGTCTGCGTGGGGTCCTCCGGGTACTTCGGTTCCTCCCACGCGCCAACTGTGTGCGCGCCTTCGGTGCTATGCACACATAGGCTTGTGCAAAATGTTTATCACACATACTATAGTACCTACACGGTATGCGTATGTAGTCTGTGTGGGTTTCATCCGAGTGCTCCGGTTTCTCCCCAGCGCTCCAATGGTGTGCGCATTTACAGCGCTATGCCCAGTATAAACATGTGCAATTTGTTTATTCGCAGGCTAACATACCTACACGGTTGTGTTCGCAATCTGCGTGGCTGGTTTCCGTCCAAGCCCCGATGATGTGCGCGCCTTCGTCTCTTGCACAGTATAAACGTGTTTTAATATGTTTATCCACACATACTAAACTACATACGCCGTATGTGGTTGTATTATGCTCTTTGTGGCTGGGTGGGTTTCTGACACGTACCTTGGAGGTGAGCCTGACGTGCAGAGGGAGGCCTCTCGTACAGCCCTGGTTCCCAGGTCACTGGAGTTGGGACAGTGGCCGAAGGAGCACAGTGGGGTATGAGTGCCTGTTAGGTTCTCCTGGACTAGATGAGAAGACTGCTATGGACGGCTAAAGATGCAGGTCGGGTGATGCAGGCCAGCGGTTGCAGGTAACTGGGGATTCAGCCGGGAAGGTGCAGATCAGCTGATGCAGGTAGCTGAGGATGCCGGTGGATGCGGATGCAAGCAGCAGGCAGGAGAAAGGTCAGACAAGCCAGGTCATGCACAGCGGATCAGATACAGGCAGAAGCGTGAGGCAGCGGATGGTCAAGTTCAGGCTGGATCAGGCAACGGAGGATCAGGCAGGCAGATGAGCAAGACTGGGTCTAGGAAGCCAAAGGTCAGGACTGGAGATAGCAGCAAGGTCAGGAAGCTGGGTCAGAGTAACAGCAGGTGCAAGTTCAGGATCAGGTCACCGGATAACTGCAGATCAGACAGCAAGAGTCTGGACAGAAGAAGCCCCTTTTTAAAGGCCACTGGCCGCCAAGGCAGCGTCACTGTGCGCGATTGGCGTGCGCGCAATGGAAAACTTCTGTTTACACTTGGAAGCCTACTAGCGGGCATGTGCCTGAGCCTTGTTGTGGGTCCAAGAGGCATAAGTCCATGACAGTTTCCTCCAACACACTCTATTTGCGCGTTTTGATGCAATACACAGTATAAACTATGTGTTTGTACAATCAGCACTTATCAGTGGGGTAGCTGCTGGATGGAGCATTGTCATAAGGATCCCTGGTATCAGGGGTACCACTTTCCACCTGCCTTCAGTGGTGATCAGAAGCGCTGGCTTGGACTGTGTTCGCCAGGCTGAGGTTAGCGTTACGCCCGTTAGTGGCTGTGTCTCTGGCGTTTCTGAAGCTCAATGACTGGGCAAAAGCCTCTGCTTCATCTATGTCGACTAGCAGGTGCACTGCAACTGCTTTAGCCTTTAGGGTCTCTGTGCCCGGTGTGGGTTTGCGCCACCTGTGGAGGCTGAGTTACTGGTCCTCTGACCAAGTTTCTAAGGAAGCTCTGTCAAGTTGCCTTTCTTGGCCAACAGTTGAGGCACCCTGTAAACCGGGGCCTCTCTTCTCCGATACATTGCGGAGTCTCTTTTGGATTTTCATACATCTCGCTGCAGGGCGCTCCTGTCGGCCGTGTGCATTGCAGGGGAAGGGTCCTTACATCCAGAGGTGTTTTCACCTCCTTTACCGGAGGTGGGGCACCGGATGTGGACCTTATGGCCTCTCGACTCACTCGATAGGTGTCAAGATTCGTGGCCAGGTCCAGGGACCCCTGGGCAGACGCGTCAGACGCGTTGGTAGCCCGTGGGGGCAGTATTGCCTGATATATGCTTTCCCTCCGCTACTGTTGTTGCCTCGCCTGCTTCGCAGAGTAGGGGCCAAGGCCATTCCGATGATCCTCATTGCTCCGGAACGACGACATTGGTACGCCGATCTACTTCGGCTAGTCGCAAATGTTCCTTGGCGACTGCCTATTGGGGTGGACCTTCTGTCTCATGATCCCATACTAAATCCTGCTTTACAGTCCTTGGCTTTAATGGCATGGCTGTTTAAAGCCAGGTGCTGAGGGACCGAGGTCTCTCGGATTCGGTCATCTCATCTATGTTGTTGGCACGGGAATCTTCCTCCAGAAAGATATATCACCGTACCTGGAAGGCTTACATCGCTATGTGCGAGGAACTTGATCGGCGTCCTCGGACGTATTCCGTTCCCAGGATTTTGCTATTCTTACATCTTGGTGTGACCCAAAAGCTGGCCTTGCATACCATTTGAGGGTCGGATTTCGGCCCGGGGCCTGTCTTTTTCAACAACCGCTACCGGGCCATTCTTTGATTGGCACCTTTTGTGCAGGCGGTTCGCCATAAGATCCCCACTGTCAAGCCTCCTCTCCCTACTTGGGATCTTAATTTGATGCATCTCGGTTCTCCAAGAACATCCCTTTGAGAATATCAGAGAGATTCCTCTCTTGACCTTGTCCCAAAGGTGGCCTTCTTAGTGGCCATTACTTCGGTTAGACGGGTGTCTGGGTTGGAGGCCTTGTCCTGCAAGTCGCCTTACTTGGTCCTCCATAATGATATGGTGGTGTTGCGCCCACGACCGTCCTTTTCAAAAGGTGGTCTCGGCCTTTCACCTTAAGGAGGACATTGTTCTAACGTCCTTGTGTCCTCACCCATAGCATCCCTGAGAGTCTGGGCTTCATACATTAAGATGGGTACGAGCCTTACGGGTGTACCTGTCTGCTACTGTTTCCATTCGGAAGTCTGACTCACTGTGTCTGTCTCTGGTCCAAAACAGGGCCGAGCGGTGTTGTCTGCCACCGTCTTTAGGTGGATCAGGCAGACTGTCATACAGGCCTGTGCCCTTAAGGGGCGGGCACCTCCCTTTCCGGTTGCGGCGCATTCCACCAAGGCAATTGGTGCTTCCTGGGATTTCCGACATAAAGCGTCCGTTGCACAAATGTGCAAGGCGGCGACCTGGTCGTCCGTTCATACCTTTTCAAAATTCTATAAGGTTGATGTGGCTGCATCTTCGGATGCTCCCTTCGGCCGCAAAGTGTTGCAGGCCGCTGTTTAATGTTGCAACGCCTCCGTTGAGGAGCTCTGCTTGTTTAGAGTGAAGTTTTGGTTGTTCCTTTACTGCTGCTCCCACCCTTCACTGTAAAATCCGTTTCTCTGATGTCCATGGACTGACACAGCACCCACCCTTCCTTTTTAAGGTTTGTACTGCTTTGTTACGAACTGAGGCTGCTAGCTGCAGGTGGGAGGGTAATGTCTGGAGGGACCGCCCCCCTGGGCGGGGCTGTTGAGCTCTGGCTTGTTCTAGAATGTATGTTTCTAACATCTAATGTTCTGCCTAGCTCTTCTCCTGCAAGCAGGGACATATACCCACACATTTACAGTATCCAGCTGTGTCAGTCCATGGACGTCAGAGAAACGGATTTTACGGAGAGTACAAAAATCCTATTTTTGGCCTCTATCTGTCGCACAGCGGCCATTTTCTCGCGGCCCATGCCGATCAAACAGCATTTAAACGGTGCAAGTTTACAGACACACGCTGCAGAGTGGTTAGACTGACATAGCTGACAAGGTAGCAGCTCTACTAGGAAGCGGACGGCAGCCGTACTGCTGTTCCAAGGGTGGTGAGTCCTCTGGGGGGAAACCCCTCATCTCTGTCGCAGCTAGGAGGGTGGGCTGTTGGTACCTTGACTGGAGTCCTTGTGTCAGGTGCGTGGGTCAGCATGGCATCAGAGGCAGACGCTTCTCCCCCTGATAAACCTGAATTGGCATCTGGTGCTCCTGCACCCGCTGTCAGACGCTATGTCGGCGTCCTGGTTTGTTGCCAAGGTGGAAGCGGCGCGTGGGAGCATGGGGGTAAAAAGTGCCCCCTCCCCCCACCATCTTCTGGGGACAACTCTGATGCGGAGCTGGGTCCAGCTACGGCTCATGGCCCTGGTTCTGACATATCAGAGGATCGGGACCGTGGCCGGTCGGACAGTGAGGATGACTCTGGGTCACCACGCGATAAGGCTCTGATAGGTGACCTTATCGCCGCAGTGCGGGATACTCTAAAGATAGAGGAGCCTGCAGAAACGCCAGAGGCATCGGTCCCTTTTGGGTTCCGTAAAGCCAACCCGCACTGCTAAGGTGTTCCTTGTCCGTCTTATCTAGACAAGCTTTTATACAAGGAGCGGGACAAACCACAAAAGGAGAGTTCCCTGAAAAGATGGACCTCTCCTCCGATAGTGAACCCTCAGGTGTCCAGATTAAACAGTGTAGCCACAATTCCAGTGGAAGGGGCTCCTGCTTTCAAGGACCCTGCGGACAGGAAGGCCGAAGCGATCATCCGCTACCTATACGGCTCGGCTGTGCGCCCAACGGTGGTTGGGGCCCTGGTGTCTCAGACACTCACGGAAGGGGCAAAAATGCTGCTCCATGGGTTTAAAGCACATGAGGCTCCCTCTGACGAGGTGGCTATGGCCGACCAGTTGATACAGGGCCTCAAAATTGTCTGCGAATCAGCCTTGGACACTATTCTCTGCTGTCCAGAGCCTCAAGCTATGCGGTGGCCGTCTGCTCTGGCTAAGAGGTTGGTCGGCGGACCAATCTTCCAAGAAGGCCCTGATGGATTTGCCCTTTAAGGGCGACAGACTTTTTCGAGCATCCCTGGATGATATTATTAAATATGTCACAGGAGATAAGAGCGTGCTGCTCCCACAATCCAAAAGGGGTAAGGAGCCACGCCGTAGGCTAGGGCCCTCCTTCACCGCGAACAAGCGTTTTTTTCGTCCGTCAGTGCAGCAAGTAAACGATCCCAGGCCGATAAAGCTCCTGCTGAGGGACACAAGCGTCCCTGGTTTTGCAAGCCCAACAAGCCTGCAAACAAATCTGCGTCCGCATAAAGGTCTGTCCCCACCCATCTCTCGGGTAGGGTGATGCCTTCGCGAATTTGCGACCTGGTGGACATCTCAGATCCCCGACCGGTGGGTTTGCGAAGTAGTTTCCTCAGGGTACAAGATAGTTTTTCTCTCTTGCCCTCCGAACAGATTGATATTTTTTTCCCTCCAACCGCCAGCTTCAGCCGACTCGTCGGGAAGCCCTATATGTTACGTTGGAACACTATGTACAATCATGTAATATCTGGACTCCAATTACTGCTACTTATCAATATTATTTTACCATCTTTTATGTGTATGCCATGCCTATTTGTAATGAATAAACTATGTTTAATATAATTGGTTCATATAATTCAGTAGTGTGCTTCATATAAAGTCCCACCATTTATCCTCAGGCATCAGAGATGTCTGCACTTTGCGGCCGGGGAAGGCCACTACCAATTTGTGTCTCTCCCCTTTGGCCTGGCATCGGCACAGAGGGTGTTCACCAAGGTGCTCGTCCTGATTCTGGTACTACCAAGACAGCGTGGCATCGCTATCGTGGGCTACTTGGACGATATTCTTCTGAAGGCCACTTCAAGCTCAAAATTAGAGGTGAGCGTGTCTATAACCTGTCAGACCCTCCGATACTTTGGTTGGGTGCCGAACACTCAGAAGTCAGTATTGGTACCGACTCAACTCCTAGTGTATCTGGGGTTGATTCTGGACTCCTCAGAGACTGAAGTTTTTTTCCCTATGGGAAAGTTGCAGACCCTTCGGGCTGCAGTGCGGCAGTTGACATCCCAAAGATGGTCATCATGCCGCTTTTACATGCGAGTCCTGGGCCTCATGGTAGCCTCCTTCGAGGCGGTACCGTATGCGCAATTTCACACGTGAGTGTTACAGAAGGTAATTCTGTCCAGAAGGGACAAGTGCCCCTTCATCCCTGGATTGTCAAATCCGGGTGAGCCACCTAGTCAGGACTAGTTTGGTGGCTGACATCACTGGCACTTCTGTCCAGGAAGTCGTTCCTTCCTTTTTACTGGATGGTGGTCACGACGGACGGCAGCCTTACCGGTTGGGGGCGAGTCTGGGGGGTTCAGTCGACCAGGATCGCTGGACTCTGGAGAAATTCCACTTGCCGATCCAATGTCCTGGAACTCCGGGCGATAAGGCTGTGCCTCTCAACATGGTCTCAGAGGCTACAGGGGCGTCCAGTCAGGATCCAGACGGACAACGCCACGGCGGTGGCATATGTCAACCATCAAGGAGGTACAAGAAGCTCAGTGCAGCATCGTAGGTCGCTCACATCCTAAGGTGGGCAGAAAGGAGCGTACCGGCCCTGTCGGACGTTTACATTCCGGGCGTAGAAAACTGGCAGGCGGAGTCGCCAGTTGCTGGACCAAGGAGACAGGTCTCTACACCCGGAGGCGTTTCAGCTCCTTTGCCAAAGGGGGGCACGCCAGACGTAGATCTTTTGGCTTCTCGACTCAATCGGAAGGTATTGAGGTTTGTGGCCAGGTCAAGAGACCCATGGACAGACGTGACAGATGCGTTGGTGGCACCGTGGAGTCAGTACCGGCTAATCTATGCCTTCCCTCCTCTGAAGCTCCTTCCTCATCTGCTTCGCAGATTGGCGGCAGAGAGAGGATTCCAATGATCCCTATTGCTCCGGATTGGCCTCTGCGTCCTTGGTACGCAGATCTAGTGCGTCTGATAGCAGACGCCTCTTGGCGTCTACTGCTAAGAAAGGACCTGCTGTCGCAAGGTTTCATATGCCATCCTGTTTTACTGTCACTGGCTTTAACGGCAAGGCTATTGAGAGCCAGGTGTTAAGAGACCGGGGCCTGTCAGACTCGGTGATCTCTACCATGAGGAGTGCTCGGAAATCATCCTCTAGGAAGATTTACCATCGCACTTGGAAGACCTACATATCCATTTGTGAGGAAATGAGGTGGCATCTGCGTACTTATTTGGTTCGAGTCCTGCTGTTCTTACAGTGTGGGGCAGACCAAAGATTTTGCTTTAAGTACAATTAAGGGGCTGTCTTTTTTTCAATGACCCCTGGTGGCTCAGTCTCTAGTGAGAACTTTGGACAGGGGGTTCAGCATGCGGCCCCTCCGGTCCGCCCTCCAATATCTCCGTGGGGCTTGTTTAGCAGACGCCCCTTGGCATCTACCACTACGAGAGGACCTGCTGTCGCAAGGTCCTATACGCCATCCTGCTTAGTCAGCATTCTGACAGGAAAGTGGGGGGACGAGTGAGCGCCCCCCCCTCTCCTGAACCATACTAGGCTGCTTGCCCTCAACATAAAGGGAGGGTGCTTTGGGGTCCCATGGAGGCAGAGTTTTTTTGTTTTATTTATTTTTTCAGGTCCATCGGGCGACGTGATTGACTGTGTACAGCAGCTGCATGCAAAGTACATGTACGTTCCTTTTTTTAATAAAGGAATTGTCAACAACTGTCTATTGTGGTTTTTACTTTTTGTCACTTTTTTTGGTGAATGGGTAGGGGTACAATGTACCCCTACCCATTCACATGAGGATAGGATCTGGGGCCCCCTTGTTAAAGGGGACTTCCAGATTCCGCTAAAACAAGTTTTCTCTTATCGTCCATGGACTGACACAGCTCTCATACTGTTTACGTGTGGGTATATGTCCCTGCTTGCAGGAGAAGATCTAGGCAGAATGTTAGATGTTAGAAACATTCTAGAACAAAACCAGAGCTGAACAGCCCCGCCCAGGGGGGCGGTCCCTCTGGGCATAACCCTCCTACCTGCAGCTAGCAGCCCCAGATTTTTTTCTGCCTAGGAGGAGGAGACGTGGCTCTCTCAGGAGCCAGTCTCCTGGAAGATTTTACTTTTAACTTTTATTCCTTTTGGGAATTTTATTTTTGAGACCTTCAATCAACTGTTGGCTGGGCAACAGGTTGGGTACACTGGTATCCTCGTAGTCTTCCCTGTCAGACCATCGAGCGTGCTGATCCTCGCCTTGTGTGCGTGAGTCTCAGTTCACGACATGCCCCATGACTCCAGGGGTGGCCGGGTTGCTTTTAGCTCCCGCGGTCCTCTCAAGATTGAACAGTAACAGTCTATCTTTCGCAGTGGACCGGGCCGACAGCTACGCAGTACTACTCTGTGATAGGTCTGTCTGAAACAAGCCAGTGGGTCACTCTGGGACGGGTAAGTAGTCTCTCCTGCTACAGGTGAGTACATGCTGGCTGTGTTTCTTTATATGGGGGTTTCTCCCTGTCTCCCCCCCTGTTATGCTTCTCTCTGCACCCTGTACTGGTGCTGTGCTGTGTGGGGGTGCTTGGGGGTCACTCTGGCCTGGCTGGGGGTGCTCATGTCTGTTTTAATGGCCCTGGCAGAGGAGCAGTGTTCTGGTGTGTGAGTGTTGTACTTTTACTGTGTGCGCCATTAGCGCTGTGAGGTGATTTGAAAACCGCGCTCGGCGGCCATCTTGCAGTGGATCGATGGCGCAGTAATGTATGCGGCCGGTGGCCATTTTCTTGAAGCCGCGGCGCTTTTACTTTCAGTTTCGGCCTCTATCAGCGCTGCTGCGGCGCGAATCAGTCTCCTCACAGTCTCCTCACAGTCTCCTCACAGTCTCCTCACAGTCTCCTCACAGTCTCCTCACAGTCTCCTCACAGTCTCCTCACAGTCTCCTCACGCTTCACCCGCGCGGCAGCACGGTTTCATACAGCGGAACTGAGCGGTCCTTACAAGGGTTGGTGAGTCCTCTGGGTATCCCCTCCTCGGCTTCAGCGTAGCCAGTGGGTGGACTGTTATTTACTATAATAGTGTCTAAAGGTCTGAGGGTGGCAGTATGGAGTCTAGTTCACCTGCTTCTCCACACTTGTCTGAGGCAACTGGCAGTGCTCCTGCACCTGCGGTCCCTAGCAACTAGTTGTCGGCAGTCCTGGAATCATCCTTGTCAGGATGGAAGCGGTGTGAGAGCGCAAGGGAGCTGTAAAGCGCCCCCACCCCACACATTCTCCTGTAGGGGGATGCTCTGTCTCAGATATGGGCCTAGCTACTGCTGCTCAGGACCCTAGCTCTGAGGATTTTCATGTTTTTGAACAGGATATTCCCTGTGAGGAAGACCCCAGTTCTGGAAAACTGACAGAGTGCTTGTAAGTGAACTCATTGATGCTGTGAGGGACACTGTCAAGCTGAATGTTGAGGCTGAGGAACCTCAGGTGGAAGCTGTCTCCTTTTGGTTCCTTTAAAGTCGTTTATTCAAAAAAGGTTTTTCCATATGTGCCTTTTTTTGATACATTCATTGACTAAGTCTGGGATAAGCCGCAGAAGACTTTGGCGGTCCCGCAGGGCTTAGCCATGAGGTACCCCTTTGAGGAGGACCTGGTTAAGAAGTGGGCTCTCCCCCCAGTGGTCGACCCCCCCGGTCGCCCGTTTGAATAAGGCTACCACGCTCCCAATGGAAGGGACTCCTGCATTTAAGGATCCCACTGACAGGAGGTCAGAAGTGGTGAGTAGAACTATGTTTACCTTATTGGGGTCTGCCTTACGCCCTCTAGTGGCAGCGACACGTGTGTCTTAAGACACTCACAGGATGGGCAAAGATTTTGCACCAGACAGTGCAGGAGCATAATCTCCCTCCTGAGACCATTACCCTGGCTCACCAACTGGCGCAGGGTTTAGTCTCTGTGTGCGATGCCACTTTAGATGCGGCCCCTTTAATATCTGGGGCCTCTATCTCTGCTGTGGTGCTGCGTCGCCTTATCTGGCTGAAATGCTAGTCGGCCGACCTAGATTCCAAATAGCTCCTGGCTGACTTGCCCTTTAAGGGCGGTAGACTATTTGGGGCCACCCTGGATGCTATTATTATGGCTGTCACAAGGGGTAAGAGCACCTTCCTTCCTCAGTCTCAGTTAAGGAAAAAGGAGCCCCACCATAGGCCGGGCCCTTCCTTTCCAGCAAAGATGAAGGAGTTTTTCGTCAGTCAGAATCCACGGGTAAGCCCGCCCAGACTGAAAAAATTGCGGCTGGGGGACATAAGCTCGCCGCCACATGAAGTGTTGCCCATGCTCGTCCCTGGGGTGGGGGGACGTCCTTGCAGGTTCACGGTTCGGTGGACCTCCCGGATCTCCGACCAGTGGGTGTGCGAGGTTGTCACCACAGGATACAGGATAGAATTCCGTTCCTGGCCCCCAGACAGATTCTTTCCCTCAATTTTCCCTCTCCTTCCTGCCCGTCGGGCGGCCCTCTTAGGGGCCGTACAGGATTGATCAGGTCCGGAGTGATTGTGCCGGTTCCGTCACAGGAGAGGTTTCAGGGTTTCTACTCAAATCTGTTTGTAGTCCCAAAAAAAATGGATGGGGGTTCGGCCAATCCTGGGCCTCAAGGCCTGAATGCCTTTGTGATGGTGCAAAAGTTCCGCATGGAATCCATTCGCAAAGTGTTCGCTACACTCCAAGGGGATTTTTGGGCATCCTTGGACATCAAGAACGCCTACTTGCATGTTCTGATCTGCGCATGTCACCAGTAGTTTCTGCGCTTGGCGATCAGCGAAGTCCACTATCAATTTGTGGCTCTTCCCTTCGGCCTAGCCTCGGCACCAAAGGTGTTTACCAAGGTGCTTGCTCCGGTTCTAGCTTTACTGAGACAGCGAGGCATTGCTATCGTGGGCTATCTGGACAATCTTCTTCTAAGAGCAGACAATGGCTCAGAATTAGAAGAAGTGTGACTATTGTCAGTCAGACCCTTAGGGACTTCGGGTGGCTCCTGAACATTCAGAAGTCGGTCCTGGTCCTGGCTCAGCATTCAGAGTATCTCTGTCTAATCCTGGACTCCATGGAGGCGTAGGTATTCCTAACCCTGGAGAAGTTACTGACTTTTCAGTCTGCAGTGCGGGTCCTGACGTCTCGGAAATGGTCGTCAACCCGTTTTTGCATGAGAGTCCTGGGACTCATGGGGACCTCGTTCGAGGCTGTTCCGTATGCCCAATCACACACACGGGCATTACAGTAAGAGATCCTGTCCACTTGGGACAAATCCCCATTGTCCTTGGATCTTCAGATCCAGATGAGTCACCCACTCGTCCCTGGCGTGGTGGTTGGGGTCCCCGGCTCTTCGGTCCGGGAAGTCGTTCCTGCCCATCCAGTGAACGGTGTTCATGACGGACGCCAGCTTAATGGGCTGGGGTGGAGTCTGGGGGAGTCCTGTCCGCCCCAGGGCTTTGGACTCCGGACGATGCCCGTTTACCTATCAATGTTCTGGAAATACAGGCAATCAGACTGTGCCTCTCCACGTGTTCTCTATCGGCCGTCTACATTCAAGCGTAGACAATTGGCAGGCGGACTATCGGAGTCGCCAGACACTGGACCAGGAAGAGTGGTCCTTACACCTGGAGCTTTTTCAAATTCTGTGCCGGCGGTGGGGCATGCTGGATGTGGACCTGAGGGCCTCTCGACTCAATCGTAAGGTGTCAAGGTTTGTGGCCAGGTCCAGGGATCCTTGGGCGGATGCCTCGGATCCGTTGGTGGCCCTGTGGGGTCATTATCACCTGATATCTGTTATCCTCCGCTGCAGCTGCTTCCTCGCCTGCTGCGCAGGGTTGTGGCCGAGGGGATTCCGGTGATCCTCTTTGCGCCGGATGGGTCTCGGCGTGATTGGTACGCTGATCTGGTACGTCTCATCGCGGACATTCCTTGGCGGTTGCCAATAAGGGAGAACTTCTTCTGTTTTTCAAGGTCCTATTTTTCATCCTGTTTTACAGTCTCTGGCTTTAACGGCATAGCTATTGAAAGCCAGGTGCTGAGAGTCCGAGGTCTCTCGGATTCGGTCATTTCGACCATGTTCAGGGCACTGAAGTCTTCCACTTGAAAGATATATCACCGTACCTGGGAAGCTTACATCGCTATGTGCGAAGAGCTGGACTAGCGTCCACGGACGTATTCCGTCCTCAGTATCCTGCGGTCCTTGCAGCGTGGCGTGACCCAAATGCTTGCTTTGGAACAGAAAATGCTTGCTTTGAGGGCCATTAGGGGTCAGTTTTCGGCCTTGGCCGTCTTCCTTTAGCGACCGCTAGTGGGTCATTCCTTGGTAGCACCTTTGTGCAGGGGGTTCGCCATGTGCTCCCTCCTGTTAAACCTCCTCTCCCTCCTCGGGATTTGAATTTGGTGCTCTCGGTTCTCCAGGAACCTCACTTGGAAAATATCAGAGATATTCCCCTCTTGACCTTGTCTCAGGAGGTGGCCTTCTTAGTGGCCATTACTTCTGTCAGACGGGTGTCTGAGTTGGCGGCCTTGTCCTGCAAGTCACCCTATTTGGTCATCCATAAGGATAAGGCAGTGTTGCGTCCGCGACCTTCCTTTTGCAAAAGGTGGTCTCGGCTTTTCACCTACATGTGGACATTGTCCTCCCGTCCTTGTGTCCTCACCCATCGAATTCCAGAGGGTTTGCGCTTCACACATTGTATGTGGTACGTGCTATGACTCACTAGTTGTGTCTGTCTCTGGTCCGAAACCGGGCCGAGCGGTGTCGTCTGCCACCATTTCTAGATGGATCAGACAGACTGTTATACAGGCCTATGCCATTAAGGGGAGGGCGCCTCCCTTTCCGGTTACGGCGCATGCCACCAGGGAATTGGTGCTTCCTGGGCTTTCCGACATCAATCGTTGGTTGCACAAGTGTGCAAGGCGGCGACCTGGTCGTCTGTTCATACCTTTTCTATGTTCTATAAGGTTGATGTGGCTGCATCTTCGGATGCTTCCTTCGGCCGCAAAGTGTTGCAGGCCGCTGTTTAATGTTGCAACTCCTCCATTGAGGAGCTGTACTGGTTTGGAGTTAAGTTTTGGTTGTTCCTTTACTAATTGCTCTCACCCTTTTCTTGTACTGCTTTGGGACGTCCCACACGTAAACAGTATAAGAGCTGTATCAGTCCATGGACGATAAGAGAAAATAGGATTTTTGTACTCACCGTACAATCCGTTTCTCTGACGTCCATGGACTGACACAGCACCCACCCTTCTTTTAAGGTTTGTACTGCTTTGTTACGAACTGAGGCTGCTAGCTGCAGGTTAGGAGGGTTATGCCTGGAGGGACCGCCCCCCTGGGCGGGGCTGTTCAGCTCTGGTTTTGTTCTAGAATGTTTCTAACATCTAACATTCTGCCTAGATCTTCTCCTGCAAGCAGGGACATATACCCACATGTAAACAGTATGAGAGCTGTGTCAGTCCATGGACGTCGAAGAAACGGATTTTACGGTGAGTTTTGCATTGCTACATGTCCCCTGGGGCAGTACCCGGGTCCCGATTACACTTTTTATGGCAATAACTTGCATATAAGCCTTTAAAATGAGCACCTTTTGCTTTTCATGTTCGTGTCCCATAGACTTTAATAGGGTTTGAATGTTCCCTCAAACTTTTTGCCTGTTCGCATGTTCTGGTGCAAACTAATCCTGGCTATAGGTAAGTATTAGTAACTAGTAATTAATGAGTTTTACCTAGCCAGTGAAAAGGAGATAGGAACCCCCATGTTTTAAAAACTGTTTAAATGGTGCAATAGATTTGATATTGTTGAAATTTTAAATTTTTGGACACAAGTATTTTCTTAATTAGAACTGTAAAAAGATTGTTTAATTAAAACTTCTGTACTTCCTTTCCAAGGTATGATGTTGAGCTCTTTCAAAGGATTGAACATATAATTGGTAAAAAGCTTCCAGCCTTTCCTACACAAGAAGAAGAAGTGATGTTGCTGAATGAAAGGGTAGCAGAAGCGCAAAGATTTGCCCGTGTTGTAAGTTTTTTTTTTTTTTTATTATTATTCTTTTTTTAATCTTTGAAGTGCATTGAAATATATCTGAGAAAATGTATGTCTTGATATGTATGGATTTAAATTGCCTTATGTATAGAATGTGAGGGAAGAACTATGGAAAAAAGATGCGAACAAGGTTTTAAGGTATTTTACATGAGTTTTCTTCACCCCCTTGGCCCTTTTCTACATTTTGTAGTTTTACATCCTTAAATAAATTGGGTTATTACTTTATCGCACAGAACACAGGTCTTCAGATCATAACATGTGGTTTAATGTGCTGCAACTACAGGTGAGATCGGACACGGGCAAAGCCACCTCCATGTAATCCTCTGTTTTTTGCTAGTGTCTGTAGGTGATAGATGCATATCTCTGTGAGAGAGAACTACATTTTTAGTAGCAACTTTGAATACTTTTATGAAAACTAGTTATGAACCTCATCAAGCCCCTGCAGCAGAGGGTGTCAGTTTTCCGGATCAGTGCCTCTCTGCTTTGTGCCACGGGAACTGTACCCGAACTCCACACAAAAATGAGAGCAGATAAATCAAAAAGATACCTACGCGCCACTCCTATAAAGTGATAATGAAAAGCCTAAAAAGCTGCTGACACTTATCACAATCCTACACGTGTATCAATAACATTTAAACAATCAACTGTGCAGAGCTTAAAACTAAACACGCTAAAGTGCATATATAGTGAAAATATATAAGTATTCTGATGATACCACAAATATCACTTCATATGTGAAACCAATACTAATCATGTAGTGCATAAACACTTAACTTGGTAAAACAATAAAAAAACAACTGTAAACATATAATGAAAAATTTAATATAGAAGATATTAGTCTATAGAGTCCCCACAATGTAAGTCCTTTATACTAAGTGCTCAAAATGATGAATCCACTCCTCTGTGCTCAAAAAAGATCCAGGATGTGCGTCACCACAGGTGCTCCCCCCTGCAGGAATATTCTCATCTGGATCAGTGTGATCACTACAGCTAAGTAGGATCAGAAAGCGCTTTCTAGCCTCACCATGACAGCTCCTCTCCACTCCTTGCTCTCAGGTGGCCAGTGATTGCCAACGGTAAGTAGTAGAGAAAAAAAGATAGTGCTTATATCATTTAAAAAGCATTTATTTGCATACAAAGCGATGACAAGGTCCTCACATTTTTCTGGTGCTATAAGCGCACCAGTCTGTAAACAGAAGATAAACTCAGTGTTTGGGCATCCCTTCTCCAATTCATACAGGCCCCGCCGGCACTTCTCATGGAAATGACTAGCTCCACGCTAGTTCCTGGTACCGCGATCATCCATGCCCCTCCCCTCCACACAAAAATGAGAGCAGGGATGGCCTGTTATGTTGCAACTGCACTGGTCCTGGGATGCTGAACCAAAGAAAAAACATAGTTGTAGCACAAACTGCAAAAGTAGGCAAAAAGATGACCAAGCAGCATAGTCTGCTCAAAATTTATGAGAATTGATTAATGGTATGGAATTAATCCGAGTATATGAACCAATACCTTCCAAAAGATTACGTAACATAAACCAAACATACATACAAAAATTAAAACCAATCCAGGTAGTGATCCTGTATGAAAGAGATGTCAAACAATCATCAAACAGTTGGAATGACTCAAACTGATGTCGGTGAGTAACTAGCTGATTCCTAAATAAAGCTGTGAAATGACACAGTATGATTCCAATTCAATATCAATAGTGGAAGCCCAGTATGATCACAAACTTCAAGACAGGTGGTATAAATGACTGGATAATTGATGCTGATGATAGAAAGCTGCTTACTGATTTGCATCCGGTATAATGAACAGTCATTTAAGGAAAGTAATTTCATGTGTGATGATAGATGGCAGATGTGAGTGAAAAGGAATAAATGCGCTACCCAAAAAAAAGAAAACAAAACCCAAACAAGGGAAAACAAGCAGCTGCACAGGAATGTGACAAAGTTCAAAAAGAGTGGAGATAAATGTGTAGCGCTATGTATTAAACCGAGTGACATTCGGCAATGTGTACCCAGCAAAATGTAACCAAAAGGTGTGACCTAAGAAAATGGGGGGCTAAGCAAGATACTCAGCAAGTGTGAACAAAAAAGTGAAATCAGTCCTACACCATTGGAGCCCCTATTTTTTCTTCTCTTTACATGACCTTGTGGAAGATAAGTTTTTGAGTTCCCTCCAGTTGGTTTTTATTACCCCAGTCAGGGTGCTGCTTACCCGCACTGGGTTGTGCTTGGATGTCTGGAAGACCCCCACAATTTCCTTACCTACAATACAGTTGGGTCACCTATACCAGAATATCCATCCGCCATACCTCGGGGTTGATATCACCTGGATGCCAACCTGGTGGACCCCATCTTCCTTTGTATTCTCGTTGATACCCCCGTGGAACAGCCGTTTGGGATATCTTAAGCTCGATTGATCCGTTGTCGTATGACAGTCGGGTCCAACGGTTCCGGTAAGCGCATTTGAATTACATCACTCACCTGAAGATTTACGCTGGGATGTTCTTTGCAATCTCATGTCATCTTCATCACGTTTGTTTACACATGATGGACAATATATCACATTGAATGTTGTATATTTTGGTCTTTTTGTGGACTGATTTCACTTTTTTGTTAACACTTGCTGAGTACCTTGCTTAGCCCCCCATTTTCTTATGTCACACCTTTTGGTTACATTTTGCTGAGTACACATTGCCGAATGTCACTCGGTTTAATACGTAGCGCCACACATTTATTTCCACATGATAGATGGCAGAACTGAAAGATGTTGAAGCAATGATCACAAATAACTTGTGATATATGTTGCTAGGGCTGGTGGTTGTCCGTGTGAATTCAGAATGGATAGAGATGGAATTAGTGGCTGATATATAGCATATAGCTATTGGAACATATAGCTAAAGATGGCTTATTAAAGTGGTTTTATACCCTTGTTTTTTAATAAGGCTTACCTGTAGGTAAAATTAATATCTCCTAAACCTGTACGGTTTAGAAGATATTTACTTTGCAAGCAGCCGCTGACGTCGGCGGTGCATGCGCTATGAATGCCCAGCTGAAGGTCTGGCATGCGCGGGAGTTATGTCATCGTGGCTCACAGCGCCGGAGCCACGAACCCAGAAGAAACGCAGAGGGCAAAATGTCAGCTCCCTCGGCGTGGACCGGGCTGCAATATGGGGACCTTGTTCTAAGCTAAGTATTTCATAATGAGACTTACGCATGCTTTGAAACGCGTTGTTTCCCCCATACTCCGGTGACGTCACATGCTCACGGGCTTGTTAACAGAGCGGAATACCTCCAGCCACAGAGGATCAGCCCGGCTTCCTCCAAGGACATCGCGGTTACTGCTGCTGAACACTCCACTCACATAGGACACACCAGAGTTGTTGTGTCAGGTACCTGATAGGAGACTGAGATGCTAAGAGAGGCCGACGTCATATCTCCTGTCTCTGCTGAGGATGAGACAGAGGAGACCAAAGGACAAGAGGGACACGAGTGCCTGATGTGGAAGATCCCGGGCCCGCAGCTTGTCGGGGGTCTGCGGACTGGAATAGGCTGCGGTGTGCAGAGCTGGAACAGGAGACAGCCAGGCAGGCAACCGAGGGTTAAAAAGCCAGGATCATAGACAGTAGCAGAGTCTCAGGAATAGCCAGGGTCGTCAACAGGCGGGCAGCACGGAACCAAATCATAGACAGAGTCAGGAACGGAGCCGGGTCAGAGGTGGGTAGCAGCACAGGAACAGAATACGGAGCCATGGTCAAGAACAAGCTGGGTCATAAACTAGGAGAGCACACAGGATCAGATCAGGATACAGGACACAGATGATCAGTCAGCAAAGACTAGGAGGCTAGACTCCCTTTAAATAGGCCGTCTGGCGCCAAGAGGAATTAAGCGTGTGCGCATTAGCACACTCGATTGGGAAAACCTATGAGCTTGCGCACATCTATGCACCAAACGTCGCACGGGGATTCCCTGACTCGTTGGAGAGCGATCTAGGATGTTTCACCATCTATGAGCCTGTCATCCCTTACTTTTATGTAAGTGTTGGATAACATTTTATTGTACACAATTAAACCTTGCATTCAGAGGTGCTTTTCTGCTTGTTTTCTTACTGTGCATACCCTAGGCGTGTTTTTGCGCTTATGTGCAGGGCAACAGCAGTTACATTAATTTAAAAAATGTATTTCTCTTCTTCGTCCATGGACGGACACAGCTCCATAAATCTTTGACTGTTGGGTATGTTCCGTCTATCAAGAGAGGACTAGGCCGAACATGTTAATATGCATACATGTTATTTTACAACAGAGTTCAAACAGCCCCGCCCAGGGGGCGGTCCCTCTGAACTTAACCCTCCTCCCTGCAGCTAGCAGCCTCAGTTTTTTTCTGCCTAGCAGAGGAGAGAATGTGGCTCCCTTCGGGCCCTGTATCCTGAAGAGATTTTTACTTTTCTTTTCTTTTTGAGAATCTTCTATCAACTGCCGGCTGAGCATGACAGGCAGGACTTTAGATCCTTGTAGTCCCCCCAGTCCGGCCATCGAGCGTGTTACCGTCCCCTCGCTACTGCGTGGGGTCTGTCACGACATACCCCATGGCTCCAGGGGTGGCCGGTGAGCTATATGCTCCAGTGTCCACATATGACCGTGCGGCTTGCTGTCTCAGTCACAGTGGACCGGGCCAACAGCTACTCCGTACTGCTCGGTTGTAGGTCTTTCAGGATGGCACCAGCAGGTCCTCGCGGGGACGGGTAAGTACAGTTTCTCCTGCTTTGGTGGGTTGGAACAGCTGGGCATTCCTACGGGGGTCGCTAGGGTCCTAGGGTTCTGCATGCGAGTTCTGTGTCTAATGGTGGCCTCCTTCAAGGCAGTACCGTATGCACAATTCCACACTTGGGCCTTGCAGAAGGAGATTCTCTCCAAATGGAACAAATCTCTGTTGTCTCTGGATCGTCCGATTCCATTAAGTCACCTTGTCAGGTCATCTCTGACTTGGTGGCTGAGGTCAGGAAGTCCTTCCTCCCTTTTTCTTTGGACGGTGATCACGACGGACGCCAGCCTGACCGGTTGGGGGGGGGGAGTCTGGGGGGTTCAAGCGGCCCGGGGCCGCTGGTCCCCGACTGAATCCCAACTGTTGATCAATGTTCTCAAACTCCTGGCGATCAGGCTGTGCCTCGCCAAGTGGTCTCAGAGGCTGCTGGGGCGTCCGGTCAGGATCCAGTCCAAAAACGCCACGGCGCTGGCATACATCAACCATCCAGGAGGAACAAGAAGTGCAGCCACGGCATCGGAAGTCGCTTACATCCTACGGTGGGCAGAAAGGAGCGTGCCAGCCCTGTTTTATCGGCTGTTTACATTCCGGGCGTGGAAAACTGGCAGGCGGACTATCTGAGTCGCCAGAGGCTGGACCACGGGGAATGGTCATTGCAGCCGGAGGTTTTTCAACTCCTTTTGTCAGAGATGGGGCACGTCAGACGTGGATCTTCTGGCCTCTCGGCTCAATCACAAGGTGTCGAGGTTCGTGGCCAGGTCCAGAGATCCTTGGGCAGACACGTTGGTGGCTCCGTGGGGTCGGTATCGGCTGATTTATGCCTTTCCCCCACTGAAGTTGCTCCCACGTCTACTCCGCAGGGTAGAGTGCGAAGGAATTCCAGTGATCCTAATCGCCCCAGATTGGCCCAGGCGGCCCTGGTACGCCGATCTCGTGCGCCTGGTAGTGGATGTGCCCTGGCGGATGCCACTGAGGGAGGACCTTCTCTCGCAAGGTCCCATTCTTCATCCTGCTTTACAGTCGCTGGCTTTAACGGCGTGGCTATTGAAAGCCAGGTGTTGAGGGACCGAGGCCTGTCGGATTCGGTCGTTTCAACCATGTTGAGGGCTCGGAAATCTTCTTCTCGGAAGATCTACCATCGCACATCGCTCTGTGTGTGAGGAGATGGCATGGCGTCCACGGACTTATTCGGTTTAGAGGATCCTGCTGTTTTTGCAGCGCAATGTGGATCAGAAACTGGCACTAAGCACCATTAAGGGGCAGATTTCAGCCTTGGCTGTTTTCTTTCAGCGACCCCTGGCGTCTCATTTGCTAGTGAGTACATTTGTGCAAGGGGTCCGACACGTGGCTCCTCCGGTGCGACCTCCTCTACCTCCGTGGGATTTGAATCCGGTGCTCTCGGCCCTCCAGAAACCTCCATTTGAAGACATTAGGGAGATTCCTCCTTTGACACGCTCTCAGAAGGTGGCCTTCCTAGTAGCCATTACATCGGTCCGGAGGGTTTCTGAATTGGCAGCTTTGTCTTGCAAGTCCCCATATTTGGTCTTACATAAGGATAAAGCGGTGCTACGCCCGCGGCCTTCCTTTCTTCCTAAGGTGGTTTCGGCCTTTCACCTGAATGAGGACATTGTTCTTCCATCCTTGTGTCCTTGGCCATCTCATGCCAGGGAGGTTGCGTTGCATTCCCTGGACGTGGTTCGTGCCCTGCGGGTGTACCTGTCTGTTACGGCTTTGTTTCGAAGGTCTGACTCACTGTGTCAGTGTCTGGTCCACAGAAGGGCCTGGTGGTCTCGTCGTCCACCATTTCTCGGTGGATCAGGCAGATTGTCATTCAGGCCTATGCCCTCAAAGGGCGGGCGCCTCCTTTTCCCGTTACAGCGCATTATTGGTGCCTCTTGGGCTTTCCGACATCAAGCATCTGTCTCACAAGTGTGTAAGGCGGCAACCTGATCGTCCGTGCACACTTTTCCAAGGTTGATGTGAGTGCATCTTCGGATGCTAGCTTCGGCCGCAAAGTTTTGCAGGCAGCTGTTTGAAGTTGCAACTCCTCCGTTGAGGAGCTCTGTTTAGTTGGGGTGAAACTGGTTTCTTTTTTGATTGCTGTGCCCACCCCTCGTTTTTTTTTTACACTGCTTTGGGACGTCCCAACAGTCAAAGATTTATGGAGCTGTGTCCGTCCATGGACGAAGAAGAGAAAATAGGATTTTTTTACTCACCGTAAAATCCTTTTCTCGATTCGTCCATGGGCGGACACAGCACCCACCCCTCCTTTGTTTTTTAGTTTGTACTGCTTGTTACGAACTGAGGCTGCTAGCTGCAGGGAGGAGGGTTATGTTCATAGGGACCGCCCCCTGGGCGGGGCTGTTTCAACTCTGTTGTAAAATAACATGTATGCATATTAACATGTTCTGCCTAGTCCTCTCCTGATAGATGGAACATACCCAACAGTCAAAGATTTATGGAGCTGTGTCCGTCCATGGACGAATCGAGAAAAGGATTTTACGGTGAGTAAAAAAATCATTTTTTTTCGTAATTAATTTTTATTGGGTTATAAGAATTAACAAATACAGAGCTGTAGAGTACTTACTCATAGAAATAACAACATACATCTTTGTAATTCACAAAACAGTACTTTTTCCGTATATAATTGTACAAAGTAACCATACGATCATGTACTCGAAATCAGCCCTTACTCTGTACCACCAAAGGTAAAACTGGAGAGTTTCCTCTCTCAACGAACAAGTAGAAGCTATTGACCCTTATTATCCTCCTTTCTCCTCCTTCCCTCTTAGCCACTGATACCTATGTATTGCTGATTTGCAGATATTCCATCATATACGCCCAACTTATTGTTTAGTATGTCTGTACTTTCCCCAAAGATGCCAATTACTTGTAAATTCCTTCATCTTCCCCTCTTTAACTGCAATTGATTTTTCGTAAGAATAGGAGTCATCAACTAATTTTAATACTTCCCCGACCCGAGGGGGTTCTGTTGATTTCCATTTGCGGGTTAGTGCTAGTCTGGCCGCATATAAAATATGCATCACAAGTGATCTGTAGGGCTTGGGGTAGATATCCATATCAACACTCAGTATAGCTTGTTCCACTCTCAATTTGTTAAGTATTCCTGTGAGTTTAGCTATTATTCGTGCTATTGCCGCCCAGAAGCTACGCAAAGATACACAGAACCAAAGAACGTGAGCCAAGGTGCCTACATGACCGCATTCCCTCCAACAAAGGTTGGATGAGTGGCCTTGGAATTTAGCCATGATATATGGGGTTCTGTACCATCTCAGTTGCATCTTCTGTGCTATTTCCCCATAGTTAGAACATTTAGTGTGAGAGTAGTTCGCCTTTATTGCTCGTATCCACTGCATCTTGGATATGTGTATATTTAAGTCTGATTCCCATTTTGAGAATTGTTTCGGGATCACAAAATGTAGTTTACTTTGCATTATGTTGTATACTATCGTGATACCTTTTTTGGGTGTGGGAAATGAGTGCCATAGTTCATAAATGGTTTCTGGGATGTCTAAATGTTGCCTTTTTATAGCTTTAATGATGCTAGTAATTCTTGCATACTCCATAAAATCTCTCTCAGGGATAGACGTGGTAGCACGGAGCTCTGAGAAAGTTTTGAGACGATCTTGGGTGTACATATCTGAGATATTAACAATACCATATCTCCCCCAGTGTCGTATATCTAGATTCGGGGATAGGAATGAAAGTGCTGTCACTGGGATTGGCACCTTTTTATGAGCAATATAGGGATTCTTATTTGCCAAGAAGTATTCCCATGCTGTCAGTGTGGCTGCTACCGTCGGGAGTATCTTACATGGTGATGTTTTATCCGAGGGTGTGATCAGCAAGAGATTATGAATCTCCCCGTGTCCTATCTGAGTTTGTTCTGCTCTACACCAATGTATGGGATCTGAGGTATGAAACCACTCTTTAGCTTGGTCCAAAATTGCTGCCATATGGTAGTCCTTAATATTGGGTACCCCCATTCCCCCCACTGTTTTGTGTTTCATAAGTAAGTTATGAGAGCATCTAGCTCTTTTCCCTTCCCATAGAAAATGAGATAAGGCCTTTTTCATAGCCACATAAAATGAGTTAGGTATTTGAAGTGGGAGGGCTCTGAAATAGTATAACAACTTGGGAAGTAAAATCATTTTATATGCTGCCAGTCTCCCTGACCAGGTTAGGTAGAATTTCTTAAATCTAAGCATCTCCTGTGTAAATTTGTTTATCAGGGGTTCGAAGTTGTAGCTATATAGTTGGGAAATCGATTGGGTCAGTGTAATGCCTAGGTATTGGATCGTAGTTTTAGCCCAGGGATAAGGTAGCTTTTTTTGAATGAGAGATATTGTCTTATTGTCTACCCCCAAGTTGAGTATGCTGGATTTGGTAGCATTCACTTTATAGTAAGACACCTCGTTGAACTTCTCTAGTATCTCATGTACCGCCGTTAGGGACTGAGCCGGATTGGAGAGCGACAGAATCACATCATCTGCGAATAATGTTATCGTATGTTCCTCTTCACCTAATCGGATACCTTTAATTTGGGGATCAGTTCTAATTTTTTCGGCCAGAGGCTCCATCACGAGATCAAAGATCAGGGGTGACAAAGGGCACCCCTGTCTTGTGCCATTCGTGATGGAGAACTGCTCTGAGAATATGCCCTCTGTAAACACCATGGCTGAGGGATTCGAATACAAAGCAGAAATGGCGGAGCAGATATGCCCTGAGAATCCAAACCTCCCAAGTACTGTTGACAGAAAGCCCCAGTGGATCCTGTCAAAGGCCTTTTCTGCGTCCAACGACAGGAGGACCGAGGGGTTCTTAGCGGTATTAGAGGAATGCACTAAATTTATAATTCGTCTCGTGGCATCTGTAGCTTGCCTACCCGCCACAAAGCCAACCTGGTCAGGTTTAATCAATTTGGGGAGCAATTTCGCAAGTCTATTGGCCAAAGTTTTTGCGTATACCTTTAAGTCAACATTTAAAAGTGAAATAGGCCTGAAATTATGTGCTCTATCCGGCTCCTTTCCTGGTTTAGGCAATGTAACCACCGTAGCTTGTAACATTTCTGGAGGAAATGAGGCAGAGGAGGCAGCAGCATGAAAAACTCGTAACATTATGGGAGACAGTATATCAACAAACTTTTTATAGTATTCCGAAGAGTACCCATCAGGGCCAGGTGATTTATTGTTTGGGAGGCTTGATATAGTACTTGTGAGTTCTGAAATAGAAATTGGGGAATTAAGGAAGTTCAGATCTTCCTCTGATACCTTAGGAAGAGATATGTCTTCTAAAAAGTATCTTATTACTTCAGGGTTGGGTTGGGCTATCTCTGAATCTTCCTGTAGGTTGTATAAGCTACCATAGTAGCTACTGAATGCATCAGCTATGTCTTTAGGGTTGGTCAATTTAGAACCGCTTTTGGGATGGAATAAATGTGGAATTTTTTGTTTCAGCACTTTTTCTTTGATTTGATTTGCTAGTAATTTGCCTGCTTTATTTCCATGAGTGTAAAAATTGGACCTAAATCTGTGAGTGGCTCGTACATGCTGTGTAAGGAGGAAGGATCTCAGGTCATCCCTAGCCGCCGCTAATTTAGTGCTAGTGTCCATGGTGGGGGAGGATTTGTTTTGAGTTTCCAATCTCGTGATGGTTTCTAGGATAGAGTTCATGTGCTGCCCCCTCTTTTTCCTTAGCAAAGCACTATGTTTCATTAGCAAACCTCTTATAAATGCTTTATGGGAATTCCACAGAATAAATGGGTCTATCTCATTGACATCGTTATTTGCAAAAAATTCTACTAGTGAATTCTCAATGTCCTCAATAATTAATGGGTCCGAGAATAGATGGACGTCATTTTTCCATCTGTTAGCCCGGGTCGTGACCCCCCGGCTTCCCACTGTGATAGATACGGGGGCATGGTCAGACCATGTGATATGACCAATATCTGTATGTGAGATTTTTTTGTAACAAAAATTTGTCGGTCAGAAACATATCAATCCTCGAGTATGACAGGTGGACTGGGGAAAAATAGGTAAAATCCTTCTCACTAGAATGCTGGCACCTCCAAGCGTCATAGAGGTTGTTTGAGCTGAGAAAGTTTGATAATGTATGTCTGATACTTTTCCTGGCAGTAGCATTAGACACATCTAAATGGAGGTCAGATATTGAGTTCATATCCCCGCAGAGGATTACATGTCCTGAGCTGTTTTTCTTAATTTTCTTCCAGATTCTATTCAGGAAATGTAGCTGCCTACTATTCGGGGCATAAATATTTACAATGGTATACGTACTGCCATTAATCTCACATGTAAGCATAATATATCTCCCTCCCTCATCACATTGATTGGATATCAGCTTAAACGTCACCGTGTTCTTCACCAAGATCGCCACCCCCCTCTTCTTGGTAGGGGCACAAGCTACAAAAGTGTGAGGGTAAAGGTTGTGAGATGAGTTAGGATGGTTATGCGCCTTGAAGTGGGTTTCCTGGATGCAAAACACATCACAGTTCTGGGCACGAGCTTCTTTCCATAGCATGTGTCTCTTCTGTGGGCTGTTTAGACCCTTTACATTCAGTGAGGTGATTTTAAATGCCATTGTCTGATAGGTTGGATTTGTGGAGAAGGGAGTACTGTGTCAAAGTTTGTGGAGCAGTGAGATTAACAGTTCCTTAAAGGGAGTTTCTTTACACGTGTAAGAAGTGTAGACCTGTACCTGTAGTAGGAGATGTCGGCGAGTTGGTTCTTGGCAGTAGAATTACAGTCCCCTACTTCAGGTGTCGTCGATGTTCAAGGATCTGAAGTTGTAGTTATCCTTTGGTGAAACAAGTCAGCCGCTTGGTGGAAAATGAAAGGAAAGAAACTGAACAAAAGAACAAAACTGGTCAAACGGAATTAGAAAGAAACAGTTTGCGCCAAGTGAAGCGCGCTTTAAAAACGTACGATTTCTATTGAAATCTGGGCAGGGGTAAGCCTGCTAACTTTGGGGTGTAAAGAAGCTGAGATTTTTTGCCGGTAGAACATCCGGAGCATAATGAATTAAACTATTATAGTAATAATAATAGGGCAAGATATGTTAAGTGCCTTCCAATTAGTTAGTGCGTGTATGCTAGGAGGCATGCGGTTGTCGACCATCATCTGTCTCATCGGGGAGGATCTTCCATCTCTCCAACAATTTGATACCCTCCTCCAAGGATCTCATCAGAAATTCCTTCTCACCCTTAGTGATCAGTAGGTTAGCAGGGTAATTCCAGCGATATGGAATCTGGTGGTTCCTAAGGGGTTTGGTTATGGTCATGAGATTTCTTCTCCTTTGCATTGTGTGTGCAGATAGATCTGCAAAGAAGGATAACCCTTGCATGCACTCAGGAAGATTGGCAGCCCGCCTTGTCACCAACATCAGTTTTTCTTTTACTGTATAGTAGTGGATCCTAGCAATAGTGTCCCTGGGCAGCTTTTCAGGGATATGTTTAGGTTTAGGCAGTCTGTGTATTCTATCGATAAGAATTTCCTCCAGGGGGAGGTCAGGGAGGGCTTCTCTCAGTATGTTAGCAAGGAAAGCCTTCAAGTCCGAGTTTTTCACTGACTCAGGGATGCCTCTAATTTTAATATTATTCCTTCTGGAACGATCTTCGAGATCAGCTACCTTTGATTTGAGCTAGACAATGTCCTCTTCATGGTCATTGTGTGCATCCACCATTGCATTAAAAGTTTCAGAGAAATCCCCCATCTTATCCTCTATGTGAGCCACCCTGTCCCTGACCTCAGTCACTTCTGCTTTGCATTGGTTCACAAGCTGAAGCATGTCAGTGTGTGTATAGCACCTCTAAGGGACACCAACATGTCCCTTAGCGTGGAATCCATCACAGGCTGGTTGTTTGTGGGGAAAGCAGCTATGGCGTCCTGAAATTCTAGTGTATCATCAATCCGCATTCCTCCCTCCCCTTCAGCCATTGTCCCAGATGCATGCATAGACAGCTTTTGTTTGGTTTTAGCCGGGCTGTTAGCTGTGGATGAAGACTGTGACCTCGGTAGGGTCTGATCAGGGTGAGGTAGGGGAGAAGCGCCCGCCGTCTGAAGTCTGGTATGTTTCAGGCCTTGTGTGTGTGCAGAGCCCTGCACGCTACCAGCGCCATTTTGCCTGCTGCGGCGGTCTGATAGTGAGAAGAAATCCGTCATTTTACCTGGCGCGGATCTTTCTCTTCTCCGTCTCCCCATGCTCTGTTGGTGTCCCCGTTCTGCTAAAGCCCGAAACCGCCGTGTCTGGGTGCCCTGTATCGCCGTAATAAGCTACGGTATGTTCGAGTGGCCGGGAGCTGTGGTCTCAAGCGGCCATTCTCCTTGCTTGCCGGCTCCGCCCCCCAAAAAAATCATTTTTTAAAAAAAATGCATTCTTTTTTTTTTTTTTTTAGCTTCTTTCTTTCATTTATTTTTACTTGATTGCTATCACAAGGGGTTAATGAATCACCATGTGATAGCATTGGGCAGGTGACAGGTACTCTTTTTGGAGACCTTTTGGGTCTAATAGACCCCAATGTCTCCCCTGCCATTCACACCATCTAATGAGCACAAATCAGCTCGGTTAGATGTGTCCCCAGGCTACCCTAGCCAGGAAATGGTGGATCTGAAACCGGAAGGGACTAAATCATTGTCTCTTCTGGTTTCTTTACATGTGAGAGCGGAAGAAGAATAAAGATCCTGCGAGGTTTTGCCTGTAATGCGGCCTCCAGGCGCTGGACCCTACGAAGTGGAATCCTGGACACCACAGCGCCAAGGCATTTCTGCAGGGTGCTGTATAGGTCCAAGAGAGGACCCTAAAAATTAAAGGGGTTACCCAGTCCTTGAAGGTCCTCAAATGACAGGAACCCACCGTGATGGGTGAAGTTTGGGCTCTTAGTTTCTAAGATGCCCTGCACTTGGACGGGTACGTGAAACCCCTTTATTTACTTACTGTGGGGTGTCCCAGTGATTGTAACAATCAGTCAATCTAGCTAGAGGCTGGACACCTGTGTGCGGTGACCATACGAGGGAGTTTTGGGCGAACTGTGGGTGTTTGCAAAGTGTACTTTTTTTTTTTTTTTTGCTTGTCTGGCTGTTTTTTTCCTTGTCTGGCTGTTTTTTTCCTGTATGATGGCGCACGACGGTGTGCCATTTCGCCTTGGTTCGACATGGCCACTGGGTTTTAGCAGTTTGGCGGCAGCTTTGCCTGCACGTGCGCTGTAGCCTTTATCTGGGCGCACAAAGATTTGCGTCATATGCGAATACAGCCACGCCCATTCGTGGGACCGTGCAAGCACAGAACGTTTCGGCGCATGGACAGCTTTATTAAGCTGTGTATGCCAAGCATGCGGTGCTTCCAGAAGGCAGCTGTAAGTCACAAAGCAGGCTCTGAACCAGGCATTTGCAGCTGTTCATTTCTCCTTACCCAGGTCACGTGATTTACCAGGTGTTGCTTGGCAGGCTAAAGGTGCTTAGCAGGGTGGTTGCAGAGGGGTTTGGTCAGCCCTATTAAAGAATCTCCTTTCTGAGGTGTTTTAATACTACTCAGGTACTCTTTTTGTGGCTAGTAAATGTGTTAAAAAAAGAGGAGCGGGACTAACACTACAGGGAAGAGCACACCTATGTCGTCAGTAGTTCCTGATGATCCTAGTCGTATCCCCTGAAGGACCAGAGGCTTCCCGGCAATCTGAGCCACTGCGCCTATCTGGTATTGTGCTTAACGTCAACGCTGCTGCTTCACCCTTTATCACCAAGGATGAACTGTACTCGGCCGTAGCCAGGTTAGAGCACAGGATTGTGGCATGATTGCCTCCATTCCGCAGGGTGGCAAGAAGCGTGACAGATCCCTCTCTCCGGAGCCTCCTAGTCTGGAGCAGGAATGGGTTGAGGATGGGGAAAGAGCTAAAAGTTCAGGATTCTGTGGAGGGCCTGGCAGATGGGTCTGCTTTCATGCAATCTGGACAAGAAGATATTCAGCTGGTATCTGCCTCTCAATCACAGAGGCTCTTGATCCTGACTCTAACCGAAATGGTTCGCTCTGCCTTTAACCACCTCAGCCCCGGAGGATTTGGCTGCCAAATGACAAACACTTTTTGGGATTTGGCACTGCGTAGCTTTAACTGACAATTGCACGGTCGTGTGCTGTGGCTCCCAAACAAAATTGACACCCTTTTTTCCCACAAAGAGAGCTTTCTTTTGGTGGTATTTGATCACCTCTGCGGTTTTATTTTTTGCGCTATAAACAAAAATAGAGCGAAAATGTTGAAAAAAACAATATTTTTTACTTTTTGCTATAATATCCCCAAAAAAATACATATTTTTTTTTCCTCAGTTTAGGCTGATATGTATTGTTCTACATATTTTTGGTAAAAAAAAATCGCAATAAGCGTTTGATTGGTTTGCGCAAAAGTTATAGCATCTACAAAATAGGGGATAGTTTTTCGGCATTTTTATAAATATCTTTTTTACTAGTAATGGCAGCGATCCGCAATTTTTATCGTGACTCCGTCATTATGGGGGACACATGGAACACTTTTGACGCTATTTTGTGACCATTGTCAATTTATACAGCGATCAGTGCTATAAAAATGCATTGATTACTGTGTAAAGCCTCGTACACACGGTCAGACTTTTTGCCAACAAACTTCAAAATGAGCAAGTTTGACAAAAAATCCGACCGTGTGTACGCTCCATCGGACAAACTTTTTGGGTTTTCATCGGACAAATGTTCGGTCTGCAAACAAACCAACTCTTCGCCAACAAAAGTCTGATGGAGCAAAGTCCGACTGTGTGTACAGAAATCCATCGGACTTTTGTCCGATGGACAAATAAGCATGCCCAGAACCAATGTTAAAATCAACCAACAATAGCAGAAGTTGACCAAAGGGTGGTGGTAAAGAGCAGAAAATCCACGTGATGTTGGAAAAGTTTTGGGAAAATTTGCAGAAAAGTCAGAGCGTGTGTATGCTATGGGTGTGCCTGGCCAACTCCCTTCGGACAAAAATCCACAGAAAAGTTTGAAGTCCGTGTGTTACGAGGTTTTAATGACACTGGCAGGGAAGAGTTTAACCACTATGGGGCTAGGAAGGGTTAAGTGTGTCCTAGGGAGTGATTCTAACTATGTGAGGGCTGGGCTTACTGTGACATGTCACTGATCGCTGCTCCCGATGACAGGGAGCAGACGATCAGTGTCCTGTCACTAGGCAGAACAGGGACATGTCTTGTTTACACAGGCATCCCCCCGTTCTGCAGCTCCGTGACATGATCACAGGACACCGGCGGACAATGAGTCCGTGGGTCCCGCGGGCACTTAAACAGAGCTTGCGGCAGGGGCGCGCTCGTGCCCCCACACAGCGGCAAATTTAAAGGGATGTGTATATATACGCCCATTTGCCTGTCTGTGTCATTCTGCCGAAATAAAAGTGCGTGCGGCGCTCGGCAAGTGGTTAAGTTGCCTCTTACAGAGGTCACTGAGCCTCCCTGGTCCTCTTTGGGATCCCTGAGGCCTCTTCAGGCCACATAGGCTTTCCCCCTACACCCCCTGTTGGAAGAGGCGGTGTATGATGATTGGGAATATCCTGACAGGATTTTTGTTCCTCCTAATGCCTCGTACACACGACCGGGATGATCGGCCATGTGTATGCTCCATCGCAGTTTTCCCGACAGGAAAACTGCCGCGAATCGAAGTGGGGAAAAAAGAGCTGGTTTTCTATATTCCCGGCTGACTTTTTCCCGTCGTGTAAACCGGTCGTGTGTATGCTTTTCCGAGGGCAAAATAACGCGCATGTTTAGAATAAAGTATGAGACGGGAGCACTCATTCTGGTAAAACTAGCGTTCGTAATGGTGATGGCACATTCGTCAGCATTCTGAACAGCAGATGCACGAAGACTGAAAAGCGCAAATCGTCACTCTCGTAACTTTTACGAACACGCGATAACATGAGATCAGCAAAAGCAGCCCAAAGGATGGCGCCGTTGGAATGGAACTTCCCCTTTATAGTGCCGTCGTACGTGTTGTACGTCACCACGCTTTGGACCGGTGGGATTTTGTATGACAGTCTGTATGCAAGACAAGCTTGCCAGGAAACCCGTCAAGCTTGGCAGGAATCCCGTCGGGAAAACCAACGTTTTTTTTTTCTGCCAGGAAAACCGGTCGTGTGTACAGGGCTTCAGAGGTTTTTCCCTTTCATATCCCATAGATGAAAAGTTCACTAAGAAATGGAGCATGCCAGCCATAGATGCAGCAGTCTCTTCCTTAAACAGGAACTTAACTTGTCTGGTGGATAATGCACAGGGCTTGAAACACCCAGTTGATAAGAAATTGGAGTCATTATTAAAAGCTTCTTTTTCTTTGGCCAGTTCAGCTATTCCGCCAGCTGTTGCAGCAATTGGTATCTGCCAGTCTGAAAAGGATCAGATCAGAAGGCCTGACAGGCCCAACCAGGAGGATGATTAGCCTGAAAATAAGGCAGATATTCCTCAAGCGCTGTGTTTTGCTGTTGACGCCTTATAGGATTCAATACAGCAGGTTTCTCATTTGGCTCTCATTTCTGTACATATGCGCAGACTTTTGTGGCTTAAGAACTGGTCAGCCGAGCTTCCTTGTAAGAAGTTACTGGCAGGTTTCCCCTTTCATGGGTAACGTTTATTTGGCAATCATGTGGACAAATATATTCAAAAGATTTCTGGAGGGAAGAGATCTTTACTTCCTGTGAAGGAAAGCACCAAACGACCCTTGTTTAAAACCTCAGGGACTGCTTCCTTAAATGTCCCAGCACCAGGGCGGTTCCGCCGTCAACAGAGCGCTAGAGCCAGAGGCAAGCCTCAGGGCCAAAAAAAGCCCTGGGTCCAAAACTCTTCTAAGCCCAGCACTAAGCCCTCCTTTTGAGGAGACGCCCCCACTCTATCAGGTGGGGGGAAGGCTGCTGCACTTTGCAGACATTTGGAGAACAATAGTTCCGGACGAGTGGGTCACCGCGACTATATCCTGCGGTTACAAGCTGGAGTTGCAGGGGGTTCCCCCTCAGAGGTTTTTAAGATCCAACATTTCTTTGGATCATCCAAAAAGAGACTTATCACTTCAGGCACTATATCATTTAGTGCATCAAGGAGTGATTGTAGAGGTTCCTGTACCCGAATAGGGCACGGGATTTTACTCAAACCTTTTTATTAGGGCTGTTACTGATTAAAATTTTCGTGTTCGATTATCCATTTTTTTTAAAAATTGATTAATTGACTAATTTTGATTAATTATAACGCACATACAGATCCAACTACTTTTAGCTGATCTCCATGCAGCCCGATTCCCTGTGCAGCTACCAACCACTGGAAAAATGATTAGCAGGATACAAAAAGCACACAGGCAGCGCTCAATGGGAATAGCATTAAAACTTTTATAGTCTTCAAGTAGGTAACAAAATAAATATTGCACTGGAGATAAAATCGATGTAGCTACATAAACTGTAAAAATGGTGCGAGTAATACCAAACGGTAGCAAAAGCAGTCATAAAAACATGTAGCTAAGTATGATACTGGTATAAAAATGTGTACAACGATACCACTGCTGAATTCAGATGAGGAGGGGTTAACATCAGTCTGTCGGCATGTAGATGTCCCGTGAAGGGAACGATCACAACTCCCAGTGGATGGCTGTAGAATCCCAGGTTGATAGAGGGAAGTGATAGAGGGAAGTATAACAGCCCTTGCGTGTGGCAGATAGTAAGGTTCCCCCGGCATGCAGATATGAAGGCACAACAAAGGAGCCCTTCAGATGGACACGGCAAGCCCCGCCGGTGTCCGTGACCTCACTGGATCTCTGACAGAACTCCCTAAAGACCCGGAATTTTGATCGATGAAAAGAATTTTGATTGATCAAAAAACTTAATCGATTAATCGAGGAATTAATAGTTAATTTCCACAGCCCTACTTTTTATGGTTCAAAAACCAAACAGGGACACAAGGCCCATCTTGGACCTAAGATCCCTGAACCAATATATACTGATCAAGTCCTTTTGGATGGAGTCTGTCCACTCAGTAGTAGCCTCACTCCAGATGGGAGACTTTCTGCCTCCGTCGATAGAAAGAATGCATACACGTACCTATCTTTCAACCTCATCAGATGTTCCTGCGGTTTGCAGTAGAGGAACGTCACTTTCAGTTCATGGCTCTACCCTTCGGGCTTGCTACAGCCCCCCGGGTGTTCACAAAGGTCCTAGCACTAGTACTGGGTCTTTTAAGGGCCCAAGGGATTATGGTGCTCGGGTATCTAGATGACCTCCTGCTCAGAGATCACTCACTACAAGCTTTAGAACAGAGCATAACATGCACAGTGCAGTATTTGTAAAGCTTAGGCTGGATCATAAATACAGAAAAGTCAAACTTGAGACCAGCTTAAAGTCTAAAGAATCTAGGTCAGAGTATTCTTGCCACCCGCAAGGATCTGTGCCCTGAAGACTCAGGTGCGTCAGATAAGGGACATCAGACAACCCTCCATTCGACTCTGTATGAGTCTTCTAGGGAGGATGGTATCCTCACTCGAGGCAGTGTCCTATGCCCAGTTCCATTCCATTCCAGGTCGCTACAACAAGACATCTTGTTGGCTTGTAACAGGAGAGGAAAAGCCCTGGAATATCCAATGTCCTTATCTCCTCGGGCACGTGTAAGCCTACGCTGGTGTTTACAGGATCAGAACCTGCAAAAGGGAAGATCCTTCCTCCCGGTAACTTGGAGAATACTGACTACAGATGCCAGTCTCTTAGGCTGGGGATCGACCCTAGAGGGGCTCACAGCTCAAGGAAAAATGGTTAAGGACAGAACAGATCCTGACCATCAACATTCTGGAATTATGGGGAGGGTTCAGTCCGACAATGCTACTGCAGTAGCCTATATAAACCAACAAGGCGGTACCAGGAGTCGTTCAGCTCTAAAGGAGGTGAACCAAATACTAGCCTGGGCAGAGGGACATGTGCCAATTATATCGGCAGTCCATATTCCGGGAAAAGAGAACTGGAAGGCAGATTATCTCAGCCCCCAGCAGATCTGCCCAGGGGAATGGTCCCTACACCCAGGGGTGTAACAGGAAATTTGCCAACGTTGGGGATGGCCAGAGGTTGACCTACTGGTATCCAGGTTCAACAACAAGCTACAGCAGTTTGTGTCCCGAACAAGGGATCCTTTGGCAATCGGAGTAGATGCTCTGATAATTCCATGGAGCCAATACTCCCTGGTTTATGCTTTCCCTCCGATCCCTCTCCTTCCACATTTGTTGCGCAGGATTCGGAAAGGGAGTTCCAGTCCACCCCAATTTACAGTCTCTAAATTTGACGGCGTTTGGCTATTGAAGCCAGGGTGTTAAAGGGCCACGGCATCTCGGGACCAGTAGTGTCTACCCTAGTAAATGCTAGAAAAGCTGTCACTAGGAAGATCTATCATCAGATCTGGAAGACTTGTATTGCTTGGTGTGAAGCCAGAAAATGGAATCCACAGAAATACGTGATTGGGAGAATTCTCTCTTTTCTTTTTTTTATCCAGAAAAAAAGTTTATTGAAGAACATGTAAAAGACATACATCAAGGTTACACACATCAATCCCGTACATCAAAAGCAATATAAATCACACGTCTGCATAGTCTACATGGTCATCCTACATATTCCCCATCCATTCAAACAGTGCCTCTCCCCCAAGCTGTGTTACACCTCCGGTACCTTCAGAGAAGGCCCGGTCCCTTAACATTAACCCTGTCAGATACCCATGCCCAGCAGCCGTCCGGTGACCAGGTCCACCGGGGCCAGGCCCGGTACATCCAGCCACGGTCCCCATACCTTCTCGAATTTCTGCATGCTACCCCTATGTTGGTATATAATCCTTTCCTTCCGAAGCATATCACCCATTACAGCAATCCATTCCTTAAGAGTAGGGGGATCCTCCGATATCCAATGGGACATTATAAGCTTACGTGTCATAAACAGAGATCTAATGACAGCCACCCTAGTACATTCCTCCCATTCCAGTTCCACCAATATATGCAGTAGACAGTGTTTAGGGTCTGTAGGCAACGAGACCTGAAATACCCTGTCTTTAGTGTCCACAACCCCCCTCCAATATGGGTGAAGTTTTGGGCATCTCCACAGTAGGTGGATCAAGTCTCCATGATCCCTTTTACACCTGGTGCATAATGGAGTGGACCGTAGGCCCATAGCAAACAACCTGTGGGGGGTATAGTACACCCTCAGCAACAAATACAGTTGCGACACTCTATGGGATACATTTAGGGAGCAAGAGGGTACCGCCTGTAGGGCTTCCTCCCACTGATCACCATCTATCGGTCCCACCTCCCCCTCCCACCTGTCCAGCATACGCAAAGGGTGTTTAGTCAAACTTCTGTAAAAGCATATTGTAACATTGGATGTAAACCCCCTAGTATTATCCGCTCTAGCAATCAGGTTAAACAACGGGGTTGGGGAAGGGATCCAATTCGAGGATTTGGCATGTGCAGTAATAGCATGTTGTAATTGCATATAGTAAAACCTCATAGATTGCGGCAAACCAAAAAGACCCTGTAATACTTCAAATGAGTGTAGTTTCCCATTGTGAATAATCTGACTAAGGTATATCACCCCATATCTCCTCCAAAGCGCACCATGCTGCAGTTTAGCCAATTCAGGATAGGAGTCATTTGCCCAGATAGGGCTATAATCTGTGTACCCTACCACTCCCTGTAGATACCTAGTTTTGTTCCAGATTTTTTGAATAAGGTTATACGTCGGGTATTGTTTATTCAGTTTCCCAAACGCCAGTGACTCCAGGGCTGTCGGTATCGTAGCTCTCTGTACGGTATGTAGCATCACTAGTTCGGAGGAGCCGCAATTCCCTCCCTCTCTGTCCACACCTGTGTGTATTGTACCTATCAATTGCTGCAATTGTGCCGCAATGTAATACAGCCAAGGATTAGGGAGGGCAAGACCCCCCTCATCCTTTGGGCGTTGGAGGTGTTCAAGTTCAATTCTGGGAGTGCGGTTCCTCCATATGAGTGTACGGAACAGGGAGTTGATCATTCTAAATACCTTCAGGGTCACTACCGTCGGGGCGTTATGGAGCACATGTAGCAATTGGGGCATAAGAATCATTTTGATCAGGTTCACTCTACCCGCTACAGACAGGCAGAGCGAATTCCACGTCTTGCTCCGGTCTCAAAATTTTTGTAGCAGCGGGGACACATTTAATCTACCATAGTCGCAAATCTTGGGCGTCACCTGGATACCAAAGTATTTGTATGAGCCAGTCGGGGGCACCGTAGAGGAAGCTGGGGGAGACCCCCCCTCGTCAATGAGCATCAGGGAGGATTTAGCCCAGTTTATCCGGAGCCCAGAAAATCTACCAAATTCCCCCACGGTGGCCATAGCTTCTGTAAGGGAGCCCTCTACGTCCCCAAGCAGCATCATAGTGTCATCAGCGTAAAGCATTATTTTCTCCTGCTTGTCCCCGTACTTAAATCCCACAATCCCTGGGTTGGCTCTAACTTTAATCGCCAGTGGTTCTATGGCCAATGCAAAAAGCAGGGGTGACAAGGGGCACCCCTGTCACATTCCCCTCCCCAGGTTGAAAGTGTGTGACATAGCCCCAGAAGATCTAATGGCCGCCCTCGGGTTATGGTATAACAGACGAACCCAGGAAATATGATTCCCCGAAGCCGAATCTCCTAAGAATTTCCCACAAATACTCCCACTCAATGCTATCAAATGCCTTCATAGCATCCAATGAGAGCAGGGCCCTCTGTCCCATATTATCCGCCGGGGATTGCATGTTGGCAGAGTCCGTGGGGGTTTGAGCAAATGTCTCCTCTAGGGCCGCTACCTGTTTTTCAAGGTCCTCTCTGAGCCCAGAAGAGTTCTTTTTTACCTTATTAATTTCAGAGATAAGTAACCCCCTCAGATATGCCTTGAAGGCATCCCACTGTGACACCGGAGAGTCAGCGAAGTCCCTGCCAGCCAGAAAGTCCCCCATGCTCCGCTCCATCCCCTCATGAGTCAAAAATAGTTTAAGCCAAAAGGCATTGAACTTCCATGGAGCCCTCAGAAGGGTGGAAGGGGGGGAGACCATCAAAGTGATCACTAGATGTGAGTGATCCGACACACTACGGGGCTTATACAGCACATCAGAGACAGATGGGAGCACAGCAGGGTTACCAACAGCCAGGTCAATTCTGGATAGCGTCCCATGGGTTTTGGAGAAACAGGAGAACTGTTTATCCAGAGGGTACCTGTACCTCCATATATCAATCCAACCCAGCTCATTGAGTAGTCTCAGCAATGGAGACTCCCTCGATGCGGCAGAGACCCCAGTGCAGGGGTGTCTGTCCATAGAGGGACTCAACCAGCAATTAAAGTCCCCCACGATCAGTAGCGGGAGATCCGGCCGGCCCTCCAAATAGGCCAGCAGTCGCCGGAGCACCGCCACCGTAAACGGTGGGGGTATATACACACAGGCCAATATACAGTTAATCTTACCAACCCGGCAATGTAAAAATATAAACCGACCCTTAGCGTCTATATATACATCAATTTCCTGGAAATCAACAGAGGCATGTATCATAACACTCACACCCCTAGAGTACGAGGTGTACGTGGAATGGTAGGCCTTACCCACCCATGCATATTTAAGACAGCATTGCGTTTCAGTAGTTAAATGCGTTTCTTGCATACATAAAATCATAGGGTGATATTTCTTAAGACCGGAGGATACCATCATGCACTTAAGTGGGGAGCCTAAGCCCCTCACATTCCAAGAAACAATCGGTAATTCAGCCATTGGGGCAAAGTAAACATAATCTTAATGGGGGGTGGGACACCCTCACAGCGTCCAAAGAAAAGTACAGGAAAACCGGGGGGCTGCGGGCAGGCAGACCCAGGGGTCCCCCGCCGCAGAAGTGCACAGGACACCACAATAGCAAGGGTATGCCCCCCTCAAGGGGTGTAAAGTTAGGGCGGACAGCAAAAGTTTCGGTGTAGTTCAGGAATGCAGAATTACAGTTCCAAAATGTAGCAGTGAGTAACCATAGATCTCGGTACAGGAATATTAAGTGCAAAAAAACAAAGAGCCAGACCGTCAACAGGACGATCCCATGTATGTAATCTGGAAGCAAAAAACAATAAACTGGTCTTGAAATAACATAGATCCAGGCCGCCAACAGAGCAGGCCCTATAGCTCCAACAATTAGCAGATACCAATAAGGCACTTTTGTTCTACGGCTTGCGTAGAGAAATCGCATTTTTCTTGCAACTTTACAAGATAGCTCAAGTTCACATACAAAAATAACGTCTCCCAGCAGAACAAAATAGAGAAGGGGGATAAAAAATGAACACGGTGAGCTTTCCATAAAAGAACATTAAGGTAATGTAGTAGAAATACGGTGCTGCGCCTTGCATTATCTGCCATGAAATCAGACACCTTCCTCCTCCCTGTCTCGGTGTCGCAGGGCCTGTTCATTACGATCCAACCATAGTGCGGCATCTTGAGCTGATTCAAAAAAGTGAGCTTGCCGATTTGGCGGTAACTCTCAATTTAGCGGGGTACAACATGGCATATGGCAATTGTATTGCACGTAGGCGCCTCTTAACATCTGAGAACTTGGCCCGGCGTCTCTGTACCTCCGCAGAGAAGTCCGGGTAAAAGGACACCCGGATTCCATTCACCTGGACATTGGCTTTCTCCCTGACCTGGCGGAGCACCGCCTCTGTCCCTATAGTGCAGGAGACGAGCAAGGATGGGCCTAGGGGGGGCTCCGGGTTGTGGTGGGCGTCCCGGTGTGCGGTGCGCTCTCTCAACTGTAAAAAATGGGGTAAAAGTCTCCTTTCCGAAAACTTCTATCAGCCACCCTTTAACAAATGAGGTATGGTCTCTGCCCTCAGTTTTCTCCGGCAGACCCACTATGTGTACGTTGTTCCTCCTCAGGCGGTTCTCCATATCCTCAGCTCTGTTATTAACCTCTCTGGCTAGCTGATGTGCAACATGGGCCTCCCGAGCAACCGGGGGCAGCCTAGCTTCAATCTCACTCATCCGGCTCTCCACCGCCGTGGTGCGTTCACGGATCTTTTGTAGATCCTGCCTCAGTAGGGATACATCCTCTCACTGAGGCAGTGCAGACATGCACCGCCCTGAGTATCTCCACCAGGGTCGGCTGCTCAGTATCCTCTGGCTCCGTGTCTGTGTGCAGGAAGACACACTGCTCCATTGTACTGATCTGACCTCCATGGCTCCCCGCCCCTCCAGCCGGCTGCTTCTGTGAGGTCTGTGCTGTGTGGGGGTGCTCTGCGGTCCCTCCCTCTGTCTGCCCCTGGGGACCCCCTAGTTTTTGGGTATAATAAGTCATGTCCTTCGGGTAGTCCTTACCCTGTGCCTTTTTGCTGGTCCCCTCCTTGGGTTTGTCTGTGCCGCGCGGTGTGCGCTAAATCAGGGCCGCGGCGGCGCCCTCTTGGATTTCGGGCCCCGGGAAATATTCCTTTTTCTTTGCCATTCCGCGTGTGCAGAGAGCCGGTGGTTGGACCGGGAGGGTGAGCGGGTTGGTAGCCAGCTGGAAAGCCGTTCGGCGCCGTCGGATCGCTGCCGGGAGAGGATCGGTAAACTGTGCTTTGGAGGAGCTGAGACACGCGTCTTCTCACATGCCGGTCTCGGCCACGCCCCCCCCGAATTCTCTCTTTTCTACAGTCAGCTGTAGAAATAAAATTGGCTTTGAGTACAATCGGAGGTCAAGTTTCGGCCCTATCGGTATTCTTCCAAAGGCCTTTAGCCTCCCATTCACTGATCCAAATCTTTATGCAGGGGGCAACTCGATTGCTTCCCCCCCATTAGGTCACCTAAGTGTCCATTGCCCATTGGGTCCGCCAATTGGTCACTCAGGCCTATGGTCTAAAACATAAAGCTCCTCCCTTTAGGGTGAGAGCTCATTCTACCAGACGTGTAGGAACCTCCTGGGCTTTTCGCCCTGTAGGAGCAGGTACCTGTCAAAACTAGGTAACTGCTCCCCCCCCCCCCAAAAAAAATGACATGCCAAATGTGACATAGAAGGGGGTAAGGAGTGCTTAAAGCTTTTTGAGTGGAACTCCGCTTTAAAGTGGTTCTAAAGCCTTAAAGTGGTTGTAAACCCTTCCGGGGAAGTTACACCTATAGGTAAGCCTAGATTAAGGCTTACCTGTAGGTGTTTGCAATATCTCCTAAACCTACACGGTTTAAGAGATATTTGCCAAAAGGAATACACCGTGGTCTACAGCGCATGCGCACTGAGAATCCCATTCAAAAAACCGGCAGAGCCGGCTTTTACGGCTCCCGCGTGTATGCGTGGAGTGACGTTTTTCGCCGCTCTGGCCAATCACAGCAATGGAGCAGCGATACCCAGAAGTAACCTTTCGGAGCAATGTCTGTGGCCGGAGGGGGAGACGAGGACTACTTCGGGGGCTTTGTCTTGCAGGTTTTTTTTTTTTTTTTTAAATCGGGGTTTACAAAAAAGGTACAAATTTTTTTTTTTACTTGCCCGATCTGAGCCAGCAACATGCACGAGAGCAACGCTCTCGCCGCTGTGTCTCCCTCCTCATTGGCCAGATTGGCTCCCGCTGCTGCCAATCAAATGCTGTGGCGAGGGGCAGGGCCAAAATGCCCGCATGGGTGACCCTATAGAAACCGGGTTTCTGTGGTGGCACTCACCGAAAATGAGGGGCCTGAACTGAAGCGCCAGTGGGGGACCCCAGCATTAGAGGATCGAGGCTGCTCTGTGCAAAAGTATGACATGTTGTACTAAAAAACATAAAGGTTTAATGTAAAGTGTGACTAAAGGCAAAACCTTTTCTGTTCATTTTGGGATAGAATAAGGAAGGGTTATTATCCTTGTTTTATATATATATATATATATATATATATATATATATATATATATATATGTATATATATGGTACGGAAAGTATCCAGACCCCCTTAAATTTTTCACTCTTTATGTTGCAGCCATTTGCTAAAATCATTTAAGTTCTTTTCTTTTCCTCAATGTACACACAGCACCCCATATTGACAGAAAAACACAGAATTGTTGACATTTTTGCAATTTTATTAAAAAAGAAAAACTGAAATATCACATGGTCCTAAGTATTCAGACCCTTTGTTCAGTAATTAGTACTAGCACCCTTTTGAGCTAATACAGCCATGAGTCTTTTTGGGAAAGATGCAACAACCTGGATTTGGGGATCCTCTGCCATTCCTCCTTGCAGATCCTCTCCAGTTCTGTCAGGTTGGATGGTAAACGTTGGTGGACAGCCATTTTTAGGTCTCTCCAGAGATGCTCAATTGGGTTTAAGTCAGGGCTCTGGCTGGGCCATTCAAGAACAGTCAGAGTTGTTGTGAAGCCACTCCTTCGTTATTTTAGCTGTGTGCTTAGGGTCATTGTCTTGTTGGAAGGTAAACCTTCAGCCCCGTCTGAGGTCCTGAGCACTCTGGAGAAGGTTTTTGTCCAGGATATCCCTGTACTTGGCCGCATTCATCTTTCCCTCGATTGCAACCAGTCGTCCTGTCCCTGCAGCTGAAAAACACCCCCACAGCATGATGCTGCCACCACCATGCTTCACTGTTGGGACTGTATTGGACAGGCGATGAGCAGTGCCTGGTTTTCGCCACACATACCGCTTAGAATTAAGGCCAAAAAGTTCTATCTTGGTCTCATCAGACCAGAGAATCTTATTTCTCACCATCTTGGAGTCCTTCGGGTATTTTTTTTAGCAAACTCCATGCGGGCTTTCATGTGTCTTGCACTGAGGAGAGGCTCCGGTGGCCACTCTGCCATAAAGCCCTGACTGTTGGAGGGCTACAGTGATGGTTGACTTTCTACAACTTTCTCCCATCTCCCGACTGCACCTCTGGAACTCAGACACAGTGATCTTTGGGTTCTTCTTTACCTCTCTCACCAAGGCTCTTCTCCCCCGATAGCTCAGTTTGGCCAGACGGCCAGCTCTAGGAAGGGTTCTGGTCGTCCCAAATGTCTTCCATATAAGGATTATGGAGGCCACTGTGCTCTTAGCAGCCTTAAATGCAGCAGAAATTTTTTAGTAACCTTGGCCAGATCTGTGCTTTGCCACAATTCTGTCTCTGAGCTCTTCAGGCAGTTCCTTTGACCTCATGATTCTCATTTGCTCTGAAATGCACTGTGAGCTGTACGGTCTTATATAGACAGGTGTGTGGCTTTCCTAATCAAGTCCAATCAGTATAATCAAACACAGCTGGACTCAAATGAAGGTGTAGAACCCTCTCAAGGATGATCAGAAGAAATGGACAGCACCTGAGTTAAATATATGAGTGTCACAGCAAAGGGTCTGAATACTTAGGACCATGTGATATTTCAGTTTTTCTTTTTTAATAAATCTGCAAAAATGTCAACAATTCTGTGTTTTTCTGTCAATATGGGGTGCTGTGTGTACATTAATGAGGAAAAGAAAAGAACTTAAATGATTTTAGCAAATGGCTGCAATATAACAGAGTGAAAAATTTAAGGGGGTCTGAATACTTTCCGTACCCACTGTGTGTGTGTGTGTGTGTGTGTGTGTGTATATATTATAATATATATATTTTTTTCAATCTGTATCCTTTGGGGGAAATTTCTCTTCCCTTCCTGTCCCATAGCCAAAACAGGATAGAAGAAGAAATCCTTACAGTGAGGAAATCCCTGCAAGTCACCAGGGTATCTGGATCTAGTGGCCCCATTGGAAGATTTTCAGGCAATTATTCTCCTGGTGTCAACCCAAAATTAGTTTTTTTTTTTTTTTTTTTTACTTTCACTTTCTATGACCACGGTAAATAGGACAAATAGAGAGAGTGAATCTCTCTAACAGATGCACAGACGGCAATAAAATCTAACAGGTGTTCTAACCCCTCTCTGCTTCATCCAAAGCTAAAAAAAATGTTTTTCCTTTAGTGCCAATTTAACCTCTTCGTGCCCACACTGTAGCCGAAAGACGGCTAACAGTGCAGGCCTAAATTGCCAGGAGGGCGTGCATGTGCTGCCTGCAGGGTGCGTGGGCGGTGCTCTCTGTGAGTCCATGAGACTCGGCTGATCAGAGTAAGGGGCAGATCCCGCCAAATGACAGCTGATCATATGATGTTAACAGAACCTGGAATTTATTTTATTTTTTTCCCCCTTTACGCTGACAAGTGTGAGGAGAGAAAAAAAGCCCATTACCGGCTTGTGTAAACGGGACATCTGTCCCACACACGGATAAGTTCCTACCAGTGCCACCTACCAGTAGCCATAAGTACTGCTAAGCAGTGCCAACTATGAGTGCCCAGCAGTGCTGCCATTCAGTGCCCACCAGTGCAGCCTATCAGTGAAGGAAAAAAATTGCCTGTTTGCCAAATTTTATAACAAACTATAAAAACTTTTTTGTTAAACAAATAACCCAGTAGTGATTAAATACCACCAAAAAAAAGCTCTATTTGTGTGAAAAAATTCAAAAAATTTCATATATGGGTACGGTGTAGCATGACCGGGCAACTGTAATTCAAAGAGTGACAGCGCTAAAAGCTGAAAATTTTCCTGGTCAGGAAGGGGGTTTAAGTGCCCAGTAAGCAAGTGGTTAAGGTTCGGATGAATCTTGGTAGCCTCAAAAATATTTGGAAAAATGAATGAAAAAGGACTCTCCATGGTCCACAGATGTACAGAGGCATTTGTCACACTCGGGAAAATTGACTAAAAAAAAATGAACTCTGAATCTGAAAAACTGAACACTCTGAATGGTGCAGCTGTGCATGGTAGCCAATTAAGCTTTGACGCTAAGGCCTGGTTCACACTGGGGCGACAAACGCTCCGACATTGGGAGCTCATGTCGCATGACGTGTGAAAATCAATGTTTCCCTATGGGAGCCATCTTAACTGGTCCGACACATGTCGGTCCGACTTTGAGAATGCTCCCTGTACTACTTTGGTCCGACTTTGATCCGACTTCAGCCCATTGACTATCATTGAAGTCGGATCAAAGTCGGACCGCAGTCTTGCATGGTCCGACTTTGGCATGCGACTTGTGTTGTGCTGCTCTTGAGGGGGAACTCCAGGCCAAATTTTAAATAAAAAACCGGCGTAGGTTCCCCCTCCAGGAGCATACCAGGCACTTGGGTCTGGTCTGGATTTGAAGGGGAACCCCTACGCCGAAAAAACGGCGTGGGGGTCCCCCCAAAATCCAAACCAGACCCTTATCCGAGCACACAACCTGGCAGGCCGCAGGGGAAGAGGGGGGGACGAGAGAGCGGCCCCCCCTCCCTCCTGAACCGTACCAGGCTGCATGCCCTCAACATGGGGGGTTTGGTGCCCATGTTGATGAGGACAGGGCCTCTTCCCGACAACCCTGGCCGTTGGTTGTCGGGGTCTGCGGGCGGGCGGGGCTTATTGAAGGGGGCTCCCGGATTCCGATAAGCCCCCCGCCCGCAGACCCCGACAACCAACGACCAGGGTTGTCGGGAAGAGGCCCTGTCCTCATCAACATGGGGGCAGGGTGCTTTGGGGTGGGGGGGCCGCAGGTCGCCCCCCTGCCCCAGAGCACCAAACCCCCCATGTTGAGGGAATGCGGCCTGGTACGGTTCAGGAGGGAGGGGGCCGCTCTCTCGTCCCCCCCTCTTCCCCTGCGGCCTGCCAGGTTGTGTGCTCGGATAAGGGTCTGGTTTGGACTTTGGGGGGACCCCCACGCCGCCTTTTTCGGCGTAGGGGCGCCCCTTCAAATCCAGACCAGACCCAAGGGCCTGGTATGCCTCTGGAGGGGAACCCACGCCGGTTTTTTATTTAAAATATGGCCTGGAGTTCCCCCTCAAGATTCATACCAAACACAGTGCCTGATATTGGCGGGGATCCAAGTCGGATCCCCGTTCATTGAAAGTCGGACATATGTCGGCTTCATGTCGCAGGGCAAAGTCGGATCCAAAGTAGGACGGCTGTCGTGTCGCACTAGTGTGAACCCAGCCTAAAACCTGGAAGCTGATTGTTTTTTGTGCAGAGCTGCACCAGATTGTGCATACTCCCAATTTAATAACCCCCCCCTATTATGTCATCCTGGAGTGTGTGTGATTGTTCTGCGTGTGAAGGTTCACTTGAGTAGTAAAATTAAGCCAAGATATAAATATTTAAAGAATTATCTGCTTCACCAAGGAATGGAAAAGTGTAATTAAATGTTTCAATGTTTATGTGTAGGGGTTAGGTTGTACGTGAAATAAAGGACTCCTACAGAGGCACCATCCCTAATGGATATGCAAATATGTTTCAGAAAAGAGTAAACCATATAATAACATATTTCCTAAATAACATATGGTTAAATAAAGGGAAAAAAAAATAAGTACTTCCATCTATAAATTCATAGCCAAGTTATAATGGTAACAATTCAACACTATGACATCAATCTCAAAATATCATTCATCGCTTACCCCAAATGAGTTCAAGCTGTAAGCGAAGGTTCGGTATTAAACTTATGTAGTGACTAAAATAGAGGCAAGTTATTCTTGAACTTTAAAAATGTAACAATCAAGGTTTACAGGTTTTTAACCACTTCCCTATCCAGCCATAGTCAAATGACGTCCACAGATGGGATCTCCCATCCTGGGTGGACGTCATATGACGTCTTGGGCTTTGTGGGGGAATATCTGAATGATGCCTGCAGCTAGAGGCATCATTCGGATATCCTTCTGTTCTGCCGGCGATTCTGTGCACCATCAGAATGATCATAGCGGCGGTTCCGCCGATTGATCGTTCTTAGAGGCGGCGGGAGGGGACATCCCCCCCCCCCCGTCACCATCCGGTGCTTATCCGGGCTCTCCCGTGCCATCGGGGGCCCGGAGAATAAATCGTCCAGCGCACGATAGGAAGCATAGAGATGACTGGTGACCAGATGTCACCAGTCATCTCTATGACCGTCGGAGGCCCGGGCGTGATGTGATGACGTCACGCCCGGGTCCTCGGATGTAAACAAAGCCGCCATTGCGGCTAGTAAACATGAGATCAGTGAATTTTTTTTCACGATCTCATGCTTTCCAGCCTGGAGGAGAGATGTGGGGTCTTATTGACCCCGCATCTCTCAATAAAGAGAACCTGTCACACACATTCCTATTACAAGGAATGTTTACATTCCTTGTAATAGGAATAAAAGTGATCAAAAAAAAAAGAATTTAAAATAAGTGTATAAAAAAAAAAATTAAGCAAAATTAAAAAAAATATATTAAAACGCCCCTGTCCCCGGTAGCTCGCGATCAGAAGCGAACGCACACATAAGTCCCGCCCACATATGTAAACGCCGTTCAAACCACATATATGAGGTATCGCCGTGTGCATTAGAGCGCGTGCAACAATTCTAGCACTATGTAACTCTAACCTGGCAACCTGTAAAAAAAATTTAAGCGTCGCCTATGGAGATTTTTAAGTACCGAAGTTTGGCGCCATTCCATGAGTGTGCGCAATTTTAAAGCATGACATGTTAGGCATCTATTTACTCGGCGTAACATCATCTTTCATATTTTCCCAAAAAATTGGGCTAACTTTACTGTTTTGTTATTTTTTAATTCATGAAACCATTTTTTTTCCCCCAAAAAAAAGGCGTTTGAAAAATGATTGCGCAAATATCGTGCAAGAAAAAAAGTTGCAACGACCGTCATTTTATTCCCTAGGGTGTGTGCTAAAATAACATAATGTTTGGGGGTTCTGAGTAATTTTCTAGCAAAAGAATGATGATTTGTACATGTAGTAGAGAAGTGACAGAATAGGCCCAGTATTGAGGTGGTAAAAAAAGCCCGGGTTTGAAGTGGTTAAATAATTAGAAGCTCTAGGATGATCCAACCAAGCTTGCCATTTTTTTTTATAACCAGTCATATAATACTTTTTATAAGCTAACATCAACTCATATTGTGCTTGTATATTCAATCTGATAATAACATTGGATAAATTCGGGACATCAGGAGATTTTCACATACTAGATATCGATATTCTAGTTGCTATGAGTATGCGGGCTACTATTGTTCTAAACATTAGCGGATAAGAGTCTAGATTTATTCCTAAGAGGGCCATAGCTGGAGTGAGATCATTTATTATACCAGTGAGATCCGCTATAAATTTGGAAATAGTTTTCCAAACACTTTGTAAATTTTTACAGCTCCACAGGGTGTGGAGTAGATTACCTATGTGTTCATTACATCTCCAACATAAAGATGAGGAAGAGGGATACATTTTTGATAGTCTGTATGGAGTCAAATCCCATCTATTAAGTATTTTTGGGGAATTATCCCAATGCTCTGTACAAGAGGAAGCCTTTCTAGATGTTAATATTGCTTTCCTCCATTGTTCTCCTGAAAAAACCTGTGATAAGTCATTTTCCCATTTAAGTATGTGAGGACTTTTGTACTCTGGAGGATATTCAGAAAGGAGTTCATAGAATAGTGAAATTCCTCTTCCTCTTACTCTTTTGTTCATGGACCGACACAGCTTCTCTATTGACATAGTGGGTATTATCCGTTAATTAGGAGTGACTAGGCAGAAAACTTGTAAAAAGTGTTGCATCACACCTTCTACAGTACCGCCCAGGGGGCGGACCCTCTGGGTATATCCCCTCAGTCTGCATCTCAATATCCCCTCAGTCTGCATCTCACAGATCAGTTTTTTTCTGTCTAGCAAGGAGTAGGACATGGCTCCCTTCGGGCCCATGTTGGTCCAAGGGAAAAAAAAATATTTTTTCTACATTTTGTTTTTAGTTTTTTTGTTTGTTTCCTGCGATCTTCGATCAACTGCCGACTGGGTGACAGGCTGGATCCTCGATCCTTGTAGTCCCCCCAGTTTGGCCCATCGAGCGTGTGCCGACCCTAGCTACGCGCTGGGTTTTCCACAACATGCCCATTGCTCTACGGGTGGCCGGTGAGCTTACACTCCAGGGCCTGCATCGGACTGCTCAGCTTCGGCTGACCTTACGGCTGAGTCGCAGTAGCCTGCCCGGTGAGCTTACGCTCCAAGACTTGCATCGGCCGTTCAGCTTCGGCTGACCTTACGGCCGAGTCGCAGCAGCCTGTCCGGAGAATGTCGCGCTCCAGGGCATACATATGATCGTTCCCTAGGGTCCAATCACAGCATGCCTGGCTGACAGTCACCTTCCGTGAGTGGATGATTATCTGTTTTGGAATGTCTTCCAGCATGAGACATGCAGGATAGGTAAGTAGCTCCCCTGCTTTGGCAGGGTGACTTGGCTGGACATTCCTGGAGAGATCAAGTAAGTGGTTGTGGTCCCTTTCTGTTTTCTCTCCCTGCCTTCCCTCCTCCCTGGGCTCTGAGCTATGGGTGCTGGGGGTCACCTAAGGGGTTCCATCTGGTGCCAGGCTGGCTGTAACTATGCATTTAAAAAAAGTCATTTCTGCTTACCTGTGTGTGCTTCTTCCCCCTCCATGCTGTCGGCAGCCATTTTGCGGTGGTCCATGCCTGTTTCGGCCTCCTAGTGACTGTCCGGCGGCCATTTTCCTGTAGTTTTGCACCTAGAGCTAGATATCACAGCTCTGCGCCATTTTCTTGTGGTTCACACCACTTTGGCTTCTATCGGCTGTCGGCGGCCATGTTTCTGAGGATTCAGGTTGTAGGTAAATACCGCCGCTCAGCGGCCATCTTTTTGTGGTCTGCGGCCGCTTTTACCTCTACTGTTGACTCGGCGACCATTTTCTTGGAGCCCACATTGTTCCATACAGCCGCTTGTCAGCCATTTTGCCATTAGTCTCCGGCCTCTAGGATCCTTTTCACTGGCGCGAAAATGGACACAGGAAACGCTGATAAAACTATCAGAAGGACACAGCAGCGGTGGGATAGCATCACAGGCGCAGCACACAGCATAGCGGTACCGATCCAAGGGTGGTGAGTCCTCTGGGAGACCCAGCATCTCTGATCAGCAAGGAGGGTGGCCTATTGATATCTTGCCTGAAGCCCTGTGGGTGTCAGCGTGTGGTCAGCATGGCGTCCGAGCCAGATGTTTTTCCCCTGAAACACCTGAATTGGCAGCTGGTGCCCCTGATGTATCTATGGGCGATGTCGGCAATCCTAGAGGCTTTTTCTGCCCGGGTGGAAGTAGCACACGGGAATACAGGGGGTAGTTAACGCCCCCGTCCCCTGCAATCTTCTGGGGATAATTCTGATGCAGAACCAAGTCCAGCTATTGCTCATGACCCGTGTTCTGATGCATCAGAGACTGCAGACCGTGACCAAGCGGACAGTGAGAATGACTCCAAGTCCAGGTCAATACGCAAGCAGGCTTTGGTATCTGACCTTATTACTGCAGTGCGGGATACACTAAAAATGGAAAATGCTGCTGAAACAGCAGAGACTCCTGTCCGCTTCGGGTTCCGTAAACCTCCCCGCACTGCTAGGGTGTTCCCTTGTGTGTCTTATTTTGATAAGCTCTTATACAAGGAGTGGGAAAACCCACTAAGGGTTTTTACATCCCCAAAGAATTTTGCGGTATGGTACCCCTTTGAGGAGAGTTTTCTGAAGAAATGGACCTCTCCCCCTATAGTGGACCCTCCGGTGTCCAGACTTAACAGAGCTACCACAATCCCAGTACAAGGGGCTCCTGTTTTTAAGGACCCTGTGGATAAGAAAGCTGAAGCACTCGCTCGCTACATATACTCTGTGGTAGGCTCAGCGGTGCGCCCGGCATTGGGGGGGGGGCCTTAGTGTCTCAGACACTTACTGAATGGGCAAAATTGCTACTCCAGGGGTTAAAGGAGCGGGATGCCCCTCCTAATGAGATAACTTTGGCCCACCAGTTGGTCCAGGGCCTTAGGTTTGTCTGCGAGTCCGACATGGATACTATTCCCCTGCTGTCAAGAGCTTCGGTTTATGCAGTAGCAATACGCCGCCTGATCTGGCTAAAGGGCTGGTCTGCGGACCAGACCTCCAAGAAAGCCCTGTTGGATCTGCCTTTTAAGGGCAACAGACTTTTTGGGGCCTCTATGGATGACATCATCTAGGATGCCACAGGAGGTAAAAGCACTTTGCTTCCTCAAACTAGCAAGGGTAGGGGCCACGCCAAGGGCAAGGGCCGTCCCTTTAGGGCGACAGGGAAAAGACCCCAGGCCGACAAGACGCCTGCCCAAGGACAAAAGCGTGCTTGTCTCGCAAACCGAACAAGCCTGCGGACAAATCTGCGTCCGCATGAAGGTCCGCCCCCACCCAGCTCTCGGGTTGGGGGACATCTTAGCAAATTCGCGACTCAGTGGACAGCTCTAGTCTCCGACAGGTGGGTTTGCGAAGTAATCTCAGGCTACAAGATAGATAGATAGAATTTCTCTCTTGTCCACCGGACAGATTCATCACCTCCAATCTCCAGCTACTACCGACCCGTCGCGAGGCCCTGTATGGGGCGGTCCAGGGTCTACTGGAACGCGGGGTAGTTATTCCAGTTCCAGAACGGGGTCAGGGTTTTTACTCAAATCTGTTCATTGTGCCGAAGAAGGATGGGGTTCATCCAATCTTGGATCTCAGAGCCCTCAATTGCTTTGTGAAGGTACAAAGATTTCGGATGGAGTCGGTTCAATCTGTAGTGGCTCTCCATCCGGGGGACTTTCTGGCCTCCTTGGACATAAAGGACGCATACCTGCATGTCCCCATATACTCCAGACACCAGAGGTTTCTGCAATTTGCTATCGGGGAGAACCACTACCAGTTTGTGGCCCTCCCGTTTGGTCTTGCCTCAGCACCCAGGACGTTCACCAAGGTGCTCGCTCCGATTCTGCCACTTCTAAGACAGCGGGGTATCGCTATCATGGGCTACTTGGATGACCTTCTACTGAAGGCCCCTTCAAGCTCAGAATTAGAGGTAAGCGTGTCCATTACCTGTCAGACTCTTTGAGACTGTGGTAGGATACTAAACACGCCAAAGTCAGTATTGGTGCCCACTCAACGCCTAGTGTACCTGGGGTTGATTCTGGATTCCTTAAAGGCAAAAGTATTCCTCCCTGTGGAGGAGTTGCAGACCCTTCGGGGCTGCAGTACGGCAGCTGACTTCCAGGAATTGGTCGTCACTCCGTTGTTGCATGCGAGTGTTGGGCCTCATGGTAGCCTCCTTCAAGGCGGTCCCATATGCTCAATACCACACTCGAGTGTTACAGAAGGAAGTTCTGTCCAGATGGAACAGATGCCCATCATCTCTGGATTATCAAATCCGAGTGAGCCACCTAGTCAGGAGATCCCTGGTATGGTGGATGACAGCACCGGCTCTAATGGCCGGGAAGTAATTTCTTCCGGTTTACTGGATAGTGATCACGACGGACGCCAGCCTTACAGGTTGGGGGGGGGGAGTCTGGGGTGTTCAGTCGGCGCAAGGTCGCTGGACCCCAGAGGAAGCCCTCCTGCCAATCAATGTCCTGGAAATCCGGGGGGTCAGGCTGTGCCTCTTCAAATGGTCTCAGAGGTTGCAAGGGCGTCCAGTCAGGATCCAGTCAGACAACGCCACAGCAGTGGCATATGTCAATCATCAAGGAGGAACAAGAAGCTCAGCTGCAGCATCGGAGGTCGCTCGCATCCTGAGGTGGGCAGAGAGGAGCGTACCGGCACTGTCGGCCATGTACATTCCGGGTGTGGGAAAACTGGCAGGCAGACTACTTGAGCCGCCAGATGCTGGACCAGGGAGAATGATCCTTACACCCGGAGGTGTTCCAACTCCTCTGCCAAAGATGGGGCACACCAGACGTAGATCTTCTGGCTTCCCGACTCAATCGGAAGGTATTGAGGTTTGTGGCCTGGTCAAGGGACCCATGGGCAGACGCAACGGACGCGTTGGTGGCATCGTGGGGTCAGTATCGGCTAATCTATGCCTTCCCTCCCTTAAGGCTTCTTCCTCTTCTGCTCCGCAGAGGGAATTCCAATGATCCTAATCGCTCCAGATTGGCCTCAGCGTCCTTGGTACTCCGATCTAGTACGTCTGGTAGCAGACGTCCCCTGGCGCCTACCACTACGGAAGGACCTGCTATCGTAAGGTCCCATACTCCATCCTGCTTTACGGTCACTGGCTTTAACGGCGTGGCTATTGAGAGCCAGGTACCGAGAGACCGGGGCCTATCAGATTCAGTAATCTCTACTATGAGAAGTGCTCGGAAACCGTCCTCTAGGAAGGTTTATCACCGCACTTGGAAGGCCTACATCTCCATGTGTGAGGAAATGAAATGGCATGCGCGTACTTATTTGGTTTCCAGAATCCTGCTGTTTTTCCAGCGTGGGGTGGACCAAAGGCTTGCCTTAAGTATGATTAAGGGACAGATTTCTGCCCTGGCTGTCTTTTTTCAGCGACCCCTGGTGACTCACTCTCTCGTGAGTACTTTTGTGCAGGGGGTTCGACATGTGGCTCCTCCGGTCCGTCCCCCGCTACCTCCGTGGGACTTGAACCTGGTCCTCTCGGTGCTTCAGAAGGCACTGTTTGAGAATATTAGAGATATTCCCCTGTTGACACTTTCTCAGAAGGTGGTCTTTTTGGTGGCTGTTACGTCAGTTAGACGAGTCTGAGCTGGCAGCCTTGTCTTGCAAGGCTCCCTATTTGATTTTCCACAAGGATAAGGTGGTGCTGCGGCCGCAGCCTTCCTTACTTCCGAAAGTCGTTTTGGCTTTTCATCTGAACGAAGACATTGTACTTTCATCCTTGTGTCCTCATCCGTCGAATCCTAAGGAGTCGGCGTTGCATTTCTTGGACGTTGTCCGAGCTTTGAGAGTATACCCATCTGCTACTTCCCTGTTCTGGAAGTCAGACTCACTGTTTGTTTCGGTGGCTGGTCCCAAGAAGGGCCAAGCAGTCTCGTCGGCCACCATCTCTAGGTGGATCCGACAGATAGTAATCCAGGCTTACACCTTAAAGGGTCAAGCGCCCCCCTTCCCGGTCACGGCGCATTCGACCAGGGCAATAGGTGCCTTTTGGGCTTTCCGACATAAAGCGTCTGTTTCCCAATTATGTAAAGTGGCGACTTGGTCGTCCGCTCACACTTTAATCAAATTCTACAAAGTTGATGTAGGTGCATCTTCGGATGCCTCTTTCGGCCGCAAGGTTTTGCAAGCGGCTGTTTAGAGTTGGAGGAGTGCTGTTTTGTGTTTGGGGTGAAGCTTATTTTTATGCTGTTACCACCCCTCGTTTTTTCTCTGACACTGCTTTGGGTCGTCCCACTTTGTTAATAGAGAAGCTGTGTCGGTCCATGGACGAAAGAGTAAATAGGATTTTTTACTCATCGTAAAATCCTTTTCTCTGAGTCCATGGACCGACACAGCACCCACCCCTTCTTTTTAAGTTTGTACTGCTTTTTGACGAACTGATCTGCGAGATGCAGACTGAGGTGATATACCCAGAGGGTCCGCCCCCTGGACGGTACTGTAGAAGGTGTGATGCAACACTTTTTACAAGTTTTCTGCCTAGTCACTCCTAATTAACGGATAATACCCACTTTGTCAATAGAGAAGCTGTGTCGGTCCATGGACTTCGGAGAAAAGGATTTTACGGTGAGTAAAAAATCCTATTTTCATTTGGTCCATTAAGTACGCATAGTAGTAATTTCCCATTTATGGTAAACCCATTCCGCCTACCGACTTAGTGGAGGTCAGTATAGAAAACGCCACTCTAGGGATTTTTTTCATTCCATATAAATATTTGGAGTTTTGTGTTAATTTGCGTAAAAAATTTGGGGATCACAATAGGGAGGGTGCGGAAGTAATACAGGATTCTGGGTAGTGTTATAATTTTAAATGCTGCTATTTTTCCTACCCATGAGAGTTGTGTTTTCTGACATTTTTGTAGGTCTTTGTGGATTGTTTCCAAGAGCATGGGGAAATTGGCCCTATATAATTTAGAAGCAGGGTAGGCAAGTTTGATTCCTAAATAGGATAAAGAATTTTCCTCCCAATTAAACTCAAATTTTCTACGAAAATTATCGGTAGTATCAGTAGAAAGGCTCATTGGTAGTACATGACACTTGTTTCGGTTGATCTTGTAGTAGGACACATTTTCATACAATTCTAATACTTTCTGTACAGCAGGTAATGAAGTATCAGGATTAGTTATTGATATTAAAACATCATCCGCAATAATCCTATTTTGTGCTCATATTGTCCTTATTTTGATTCCTGTTAAATTTGGGTTTGTTCGTATGGATTCAGCTAAAGGTTCAATGGCTAATGAAAAGATAGTTAATGGTGTTCTTTTGGTAATGTGCAGTGTTGTTTTTGCGCCAAACCTATCTTTTGGCATTATGGCCAAAAAGTTCAACCATGGTTTCATCAGACCCCAACACATTTTCCCACATGCTTTTGGGAGACTTCAGATGTGTTTTTGCAAAATTTACCAAGGCTTGGATGTTTTTCTTCGTAAGAAAGGGTACAGAAGATTGTTGTCACATGTACCACACAGCCAGTACTTGCCAGATATTCCTGCAGCTTCTTTAATGTTGCTGTAGGCCTCTTGGTAGCCTCCCTGACCAGTTTTCTTCTCGTCTTCATCAATTTTGGAGGGACGATGGGGGGGTGGACGTGAGGACGTAGCGCTCGCACTCCAAAGGAGGGGCCTGACTATGCCGCCAAGGGGGGTGTGAGGAGCGCTCCGGTAAGAGCCGTGGATAAACTGATCTGCTGGCAGTTGGTATACCGGTCCAATAGGCAGCTGATTACCTGTATATCTGATCTCTCCGCAAACCAGCTAACCTGCAAAACTGCTTGATAAACTGTTGGCTTAGTTTGCAATATGACTAGCCTGTATGCTTGCTTGCTTTGATATTGCCTAGTTCATGCACCGGCCTGAATGCACAGTCGCTACGCTGTTTAACACGTTGGAACGTCTCTCAGAAAAGACAGATTGTAACTTGTCACTGGATGCTGGTCTGTTGGTGTTGCGGAGCTCCAACGTCCGCTGGGAAATCCTTGAAGCTGAGGAAGTACTGACTTATCCAAGGCAACCTGTTACCCCCCAGTAACTGGACGACACAGTTCTGGGAGTAAATCAACCCTTTATTTTGCCCAGGCTGGCTTTTTATATCATTTCCCATGCAAGGGTTTTCTTAACTCATTTTACAGGGGCATTCCCTTCAACAATTAACAGATGACAGCGATTTAATTACCTGGGATGTGTGAGACGTTGATCTCTGCATATTTACCCATAACAATGAAACCGTGCCAGACACATTACTAGGAGTGTAATTACCTCCTGTAGCAGATAGTAGATGGTCATTAACATACTGACAATAGATGAATAGAACGCTACCTCAGACCCCCAATTAACCCAATTTACTTATTCAGACATCAGTAGACATTCTGTCTCTACATTTCCTGGAATGAATTTTTGCTGTCACCTTTGAAGTGATCAAAACCATTTCTCAGTTTCAGTATTTTGCTACACTGCTCCCCCTTACCCACAAGCCGGCATACACAGTCTGATCCTTAACGGATCGGCTTGGGGATGTCCGGGGACCATCACGGATCACTTTTCCAGTTCAGTTTGCCGCGATAATCCGTCAGCATTGCCGTTCTGTTTCCCGGGGCGGTAGTGGATAGTAAAGTCATACGGTTGTAACGCCAGACTCCAGCGCAACAACCGGGCATTGTCCCCTGCCACTCGATTTAGCCATACCAACGGGTTGTGGTCTGTGAGTAGGGTGAACTGTTGTCCGTACAAGTAGGGCTGAAGCTTCTTTAGGGCCCACACCACAGCCAGGCATTCTTTTTCTATGGCGGCGTAGCTCACTTCCCTGGGGAGAAGCTTCCTGCTCAAGTAAACTACGGGGTGTTCTCCGCCATCTGCTCCAACCTGGCTTAATACCGCGCCCAATCCAAACATTGAAGCATCTGTGTGAACAAGAAATCGTTTAGAGGGATTGGGAGCAGCTAGTACCGGACTGTTAACCAGGGCCTGTTTGAGCTGTTGAAATGCCTGTTCACACTCTGGGGTCCATTCTACTTGGCGGGGTAGGTTTTTTTTTGTAAGGTCAGTGAGGGGTTTGGCCAGGGTGCTGTAGTTCGGGACAAATTTTCGGTAGTAGCCAGCCGTTCCGAGGAATGCTAAAACCTGTGTTTTGGTACGGGGGGTTGGCCACTTGGCCACTGCCTCGACTTTGGCGGGTTCGGGCTTTTGTTTCCCACACCCAACCCGGTGTCCCAAGTACTGTACTTCCGCCATCCCAATATGACATTTACTCGGTTTGAGGGTTAGGCCGGCCTCTTTGATTCGGTCTAGCACCGCTCCTACATGGCCCAGATGCTCCTCCCAGGTCTCACTAAAAATCGCGATGTCATCCAAGTATGCACATGCATAATCCTGGAAGCCATCAAGCAGCCGGTCTACCATCCGTTGGAACGTGGCTGGGGCGTTTTTCATCCCAAATGGCATGACCTTAAACTGGTACAGGCCAAATGGGGTGACAAAGGCCGACTTGAGAATGGCATCTGGGGCAAGGGGAATTTGCCAATAGCCCTTACATAGGTCGATGGTCGTGAGGTATTGCCCTCTGGCCATTCGATCTAAGAGCTCATCTATCCTGGGCATTGGGTACGCGTCTGATACTGTTTTGTCATTGAGTCGCCGGTAGTCTACACAGAAGCGGGTAGTTCCATCCCGCTTTGGTACCAAGACCACCGGAGAAGCCCAAGGACTATCCGACGGCTCTATGACCCCGAGACGGAGCATCTCTTGTATCTCCTGTCTCATGTGCTCCCTGACCGCCTCAGGTATTCTATAGGGCGTCTGTCTGAGGGGTGGTTGTTCCGAGGTGTCTACTCGGTGCATTGCCAGCCAAGTGCATCCAGGGATGTTTGAGACAGTTGCTCCCTTCGTGACTAGCAATTGCCGTGCCTGGATGCGCTCTTGGGGGCTTAACCGTTCCCCCAGCTGAACCTCATCTAAAGTGCCCAGCGTCTCATCCTCCCCCAGAAGGTCTGGTAAAGGAAGACTTTCGAACTCGTCGAAGGCAGGCGCGCATATGGCAGCTACCTCCTCTATTCTCTCATAGTACGGTTTGAGCATGTTCACATGTAGCATGCGTCCACCCCCATTTCCAGAGCAAGGACCTATCACGTAAGTGGTATCGCATCTCTTCTCCACCACTTGGTATGGGCCCTGCCAGGCGGCCTGTAGCCTGTCGTGGCGAACAGGTTTTAAAATCAAAACCTTTTGGCCAATCTGAAAGCTACGTCCTCTGGCGCCCCTGTCATACCATTGGCGCTGGCGAGTCTGCGACGCCTGGAGGTTAGTACGCACCTTCTGAGTCAGTTCCTCCAAGCGGTCACGGAACTCCAACACATAGGGTATAACAGGGGTACCATCCTCCCCTTCTGCTCCTTCCCAGTGTTCCCGGATTAAATCTAGGGGTCCCCGTACTTTTCGTCCGAAAAGTAGCTCAAAGGGGGAGAATCCTGTAGATTCCTGTGGCACCTCCCGGTAAGCAAACAGAAGGTGGGGCAGGAATCTTTCCCAGTCCCGACTCGTGTCCGTGAAAGTCCGGAGCATTTGTTTTAACGTGCCATTGAACCTTTCACATAGGCCATTTGTCTGGGGGTGATAGGGGGAACTCATAATTGACTTGATGCCACACAGTCTCCACAGCTGCTGGGTGACTTCCGCAGTGAACTGAGTGCCCTGGTCCGAGACTATCTCTCTGGGAAAGCCCATCCGAGAGAAGACCCGCATCAGCGCCTCAGCCACGGTCTCCGCGTGTATATTGGTCAGAGCTACCGCCTCGGGATACCGTGTTGCATAGTCCACTATTGTCAGAATGTACTTTTTGCCGGAGGGGCTGGGTTTGGCGAGGGGTCCTACCATATCTACGGCTACCCGTCCGAACGGCTCCTCTATAATGGGTAGGGGTTGTAATTTGGCCTTGTGGCGATCCCCCCGTTTCCCTACCCGTTGACAGGTGTCACACGTTTGACAATACTGTCTCACATCTTTGGAGATGCCAGGCCAAAAGAAGGTGTGGGTAAGCCGGTATCTTGTGCGGCTGACCCCTAAGTGTCCGGACAGGGGAATATCGTGAGCTATCTGCAATAATTCTCTCCTGTATTTCTGAGGGACCACTAATTGTCGGGTTTGGACCGGTAAGGATCCGGCTGCGACTCTCTCGGAGTCGCGGTACAATAGCCCCCGGTGCCAGGAATATTTCTCTCCCTCTAATCCAGCTTGCGACTGGGTTACTTTGTCCCTATAGATCTGTAACGTGGGGTCGCTACGGGTTTCCTGCCCAAATGCTGCGGGGGTATCCCAGGGAAGGGGTTTAACAGTTGGGGGAAGTGTTCTTACCAGAGCCTCAGAGGGTGCGCTGTTTTCCGTGGTGTGGGCCTGGGACCGGGTGGTAACGGGGTAGATCTCGTTGGTAACCGGGGCTGATGCAAAAGCAGAAGTCAACTGGCCGAGATCGTTCCCCAGCAGGACATCAGCGGGAAGCTCCTGGATCAACCCCACCTTAATTAATCCGGAGCCGGCACCCTAGTTTAGGTGTACTCTTGCCGTGGGTAGCCTGTGTACTGCTCCCCCTGCAACCCGCACGGCTATGGAACTCCCAGTGTGGTCGACCTCTGGAACCAGGTGTCGTTTGACCAGTGTGAGGGTGGCGCCGGAATCTCGTAGACCTTGAGCAGTCTTCCCGTTCAGCTGTACTGACTGGCGATGGTGTTGCCTGTTGTCGGTAGCTGCCTGTACTGGGTCAGCCTCATGTAGGATACTCCAGTGTTCCTCCAATTCTTCCGCTCTGCGGTTGACCGAGGCCACTTCCGTGTGATAGCAATGAGCGGCAGCCCGTGCTGGAGGGGGTGGCCCTGGTCGGATCCATGCCGCTTGGTCCTGGTTCTGAGTGCAGTCTCTCTGATAGTGCCCAAATTGCTTGCATGAATGGCACTGCACTCCCTTGCGCCCGAGGTATCGATTTGCAGGGGGGTTAGGGATTAGCCCGGGTCGTTGTGTAGCTGGGGGCCCTGGGTTATGGTTCAGTGGTCTGGTGCTTGTTCGGAAGCTAGTCTGTGATGGCCGGCGGGCATCTTGATATTCGTCAGCTTGCCTGGCCGCTTCCGAGAGAGTGGTAGGTTTGCGATCCCTTACCCACTCCTGTACCTCTGGGTTTAGTCCATTAAAGAATTGCTCCAGTAAAATCAGCTGGGTGATCGCGTCTGCTGTGGTTGCCTGACTGGCTTGTAGCCAAGCTAGGGCTGCCCTCTGCATTCGGCAAGCCCATTTGGTGTGGGAGTCCTTCTCCTGTTTCTTTGTGTCCCGGAAGCGTCTCCTGTATGCTTCTGGGGTGATGGCATACCTTGCCAAAATAACTTCCTTTACCCGGCTATAGCTTGCGATTTCCTCCTCTGGCACGGCTCTGTAGGCTTCTGCTGCACGGCCTGACAGCTTACCAGCTAAGATCCGTACCCAGTCTGTCTGGGGTACTTGGTACAGCTTGCATTGCCGTTCAAAATCTTGCAGGAAGCTATCGATTTCTTCCTCTGCTTCCACAAACTTTTTAAAGGCATCATGGGGTACTTTTAGTTTTGTCTCTGGTGCCGGTGTGGTCGTTAGCAGTCTCTCAGAGGCACGCTGTTCCGCCAGCCGGAGTTGAGTCTCCCGTTCTTCTCTCGCCGTGATAAAGGCATCCACTTGGGCTACCGTTGCCTGTACCAGCTCGGTGGAGGGATTTTCTCCATAAAACGCTAGCCTGCGTTTCACTTCTTGGTCAAACTCGGTCTCCATGGCTTCTGTAGCCATACTGTGTGCCCGATCTCCCTCGGTTAGTTCTGCAATCAGCTCGGCTTTGGATTTATTTCTGGCGATCTTCCCTCTTGCTTCCAGCAAATCCTTTAACGTTGCTCGTTTTAATCCAGCATAGTTTGTCTCCATTCACACTTTCATTCCTGTAGCTGAATTTGCATGAACGCTGCTTCCTCTTGCTGCAAGGCTTTAATCCCACCGCTGCCAACCAGTGTTGCGGAGCTCCAACGTCCGCTGGGAAATCCTTGAAGCTGAGGAAGTACTGACTTATCCAAGGCAACCTGTTACCCCCCAGTAACTGGACGACACACAGTTCTGGGAGTAAATCAACCCTTTATTTTGCCCAGGCTGGCTTTTTATATCATTTCCCATGCAAGGGTTTTCTTAACTCATTTTACAGGGGCATTCCCTTCAACAATTAACAGATGACAGCGATTTAATTACCTGGGATGTGTGAGACGTTGGTCTCTGCATATTTACCCATAACAATGAAACCGTGCCAGACACATTACTAGGAGTGTAATTACCTCCCGTAGCAGATAGTAGATGGTCATTAACATACTGACAATAGATGAATAGAACGCTACCTCAGACCCCCAATTAACCCAATTTACTTATTCAGACATCAGTAGACATTCTGTCTCTACATTTCCTGGAATGAATTTTTGCTGTCACCTTTGAAGTGATCAAAACCATTTCTCAGTTTCAGTATTTTGCTACAGTTGGTAACCGGGTTTCCTTGAAAAGCAGCAAGCTTATGTTGGGGTTTGACCATAAAGACTGAGGCGGAAAGGTGGAAGGGGAGGAAGCAAAGGAGTAGGGTTGACTGCAAGCTGAAAATACTTTGAATAAATCATAGCCTATATCCATCTATCTGACTGCACTGTGGACAACGTAAATATCCCTCCCTTATGCCAAAGGACTTGCTTTATTCCCTGTTCAGATACCATCTTACCCCCCCCCCCCTGCCACGGATTGAATTGCAGAACTGCCCATTCAACTATATGCTTGTTTGAACTGAGGTTTGACTGGTAAATAGTCTGCCTTTAAATAGTCTGTCTATATACAGCTGGTCTCTATGCTCAGAGCTCCAAGACTGTTCCCTTGTTGTTTTTGTTGGCACTTGGTTTACCGGCCCAATAGACAGCTGATTACTTGAATATCTGATCTCCGCAAACTAACTACCGTATATACTCGAGTATAAGCCGAGTTTTTCAGCACATTTTTTTTGTGCTGAAAATGCCCCCTTGGTTTCTACTCGAGTCACCTTTTTGCGCCTGATCTCCCGGACTTTGGGGACCCGTTACCGACCGGCCGTAGGTCCCCTGGACCCCAAACTTGGCACACATGTAGCCCCACTCTTCCTCTACAAGTTTGCAGAGATTGTTGTCTGGGGGACCTACGACCGGGGAGTACCGATTTTTCAAAGCCGGGCACCCCTTCCATAGACTCCCATGATAAATGGTAATTTCTCCGGTGAATTTGGGGACCCGGTACTGGCTGGTTGTAGGTCCCCTGGACCCGGAACTTGGCACACATGTAGCCCAATTTCTCCTCTACAAGTGTGCAAAGTTTGTCTTGGAGACCTACGGCCAAGGAGCACCGGTCTTTCAAAGCCGGGCACCCCTTCATCGACTCTCATGTTAAACGTCAGTCTAGGCATGGACACAGTGAGGCACAGTAAGGCATGCAGATGGACACCCTAGGCTTATACTCGAGTCAATACGTTTTCCCAGTTTTTTGTGGTAAAATTAGGTGCCTCGGCTTATATTCGGGTCGGCTTATACAAGAGTATATACGGTAACCTACAAAACTGTTTAATAAACTGTTGGCTTCATTTGCAAAATGACGCTGTTTAACACTCTGGAACGGCTCTCAGAAAGGACAGACTGTAACTAGTTACTGGATGCGTACTTACCAAATTAGATACGGGTCTGTTGGCAACTGGGTCTCCTTGATAAGCAGAAAGCTGAAGTTGGGGTTTGAACATAAAGACTAAGGTGGAGAGGTGGAAGGGGAGGAAGCAAAGGAGGAGGACTGACCAAGTCAAAAGTATTTTGAATAAACCATAGCCTAGATCTATCTGTTTGATTGCACTGTGGACTACTCAAATATCCCTTAGGCCAAAGGACTTGTCTTACTTCCTGTTCGAGTACCTGATCGGACACCCTCTCCCCCCCGAGCTGCCGTGGATTGAAATGCAGAACTGTTTATCCAAACCACATGCTTGTTTGAACTGAGATCTGACTGGTAAATAGCCCACCTTTATATAGTCTGCCTATATATCAGCTGGTTTCTATGCATAGAGCTGTAAGACTGTTCCCTGCTATTTTGCTATACAGAATATAGGCACACCTATATAGGAGCCGGCCGGTATATTCATTCTGTCTGTTAAAACTCATATTAGCCTATATATTTACATCCTATATACGTGCCCAGTTATAGATTAATTTGTTGGATGACGCACTCCCCCGACATTTCTGCAGGGTCTGTAGGCCCGATGGCCTGTGAAAAGAGGTAGACAGACATACAGAGGAAGAAATAAAAGCAAAATAATAAGTAAAAGGAGCGTAAGAATAAGGAGAACGGGAAAAAACAGATGACAACAAATAACTTTATGACTTATAATGTCCGGGGATTAAATACCCCTACTAAGAGACATAAGATCCTAAGAGAGCTTAAAAAATGTAGTGCCGACGTGGTGTCCCTACAGGAGACCCATCTCTCACAGGATTCTAATGTGAAATTATACTCCAAAGACTTCCCGATATGGTATGGCGGTGATTCAATAACAGAGAGCAAGGGGTGTGGCAATTGGATTTGCTAAAGCAATGCGGTTCAAATTGGAGGAAAGGATGACGGACCCTGAAGTTAGATATCTCTTCCTGAAGGGTAGATTGTGTGAAATGGAATGCACACTGGCAAACATCTATTCCCCCAATAGGAACCCAACAAAATTCCTGAAAGAGGTAATGGGAAAGTTAATGGACTTTAAGAAAGGAAATGTGATAATGATGGGCGATATGAACTTTTGCATGGATCCTGGGGTAGATGGTACATCCCGGTTACAAGTGACGAATAATGCACAGTTGAAAAATGATCAAACAAAAAATGCACCCGTGTCAAATGGTGGACGCATGGAGGGTCCTGCACCCTAAGACACAAGACTATACATTCTACTCTCCTGTACACGGGACGTACTCTAGGATTGATTACATGATGGTAGATCATAGGGCATTGGAGAGGGTAATTGAAACGAGTATAGGAATTTCCACGCTATCCGACCATGCCCCAGTGAGAATGAAAATGATGGTACCTGGTTCTCAAAGACAACCTTATACATGGAGACTTAACGAATAATTATTACAAGATAAGGATGGAATAGAAATAGTGAAAAAAGAGTTCCAGCAATACTTTCTTATTAATGACACTAAAGAGATATCTGAGGCGACTCTATGGGAGTTCCACAAAGCCTATATTAGGGGGATCTTAATCACCATAGGAGCAGGGAAGAAAAAACAGAGAATAAAATATATCAAAACGCTAATTGAAGACATTTACAGATTAGAACAAGAACATAAACACCAGGGACAACATCAGGAGACACTCCAATTGTTACTAATAAAGAGAGATGAATTAAAGGACCTTATGGAACAAGAGACGAAAAGGACATTTACCAGAATAGCGAAAGAAAGATACCAGTGGGGAAATAAAGCAAGTAAACATCTAGCTAGAATGTTACAAAAGAAAAAATCGAAAAATTATATAGATAAAACCCAAAACATGAAAGGGGAAATTGTATAAACGACAAAGGAGATAGCAGAAACCTTCAAGAACTACTACGGGGCTCTGTACGCAGTAAACCAGAAGGGGCAACAAGTAAGCGACAAAACAAACAATAAATTAATAAAAAAAATGCCTCAAATATATGAAAGTGAAAGGTTAATTTTAGAAAAAACTATAATTGAGGAAGAAATTAATAAAGCTTTAAATGAATCGGCCCCGGGGAAAAGTCCTGGACCCGAAGGGTTTACGACGTACTATTTAAAAAAGTATAAAGAGATTTTTAACTCCAAGGCTGTGTCAATATATGAACGGACTAGGTGTAGATAAGTGGGGAGGCCCTGTCGGCCGCGATAAGTCATCCCGAAGGAGGGGAAAGACTGTACGCTCTGTTCAAGCTACAGGCCAATATCTCTGCTTAATGCAGATACAAAATTATATGCTAAAATACTAGCAGGACGGATGAAAAATTTGATGACCACCCTGGTCCACCCCGATCAGGTGGGATTCATCCCAGGAAGAGCGGGTAGGGACAACTGGGTGAGAACGTTTCTCCTCCTCCAGAAAATAAAGAAAGGTAGGTCCCCAGGCCTATTCCTGTCGATAAATGCTGAGAAAGCCTTCGACAGGGTAGACTGGGGACTTTTGATACAAACTCTGGAAATCATGGGAGAGGGCCCAAGAATGATCCAGTGGATCAAAGTACTGTACCACCACCCTACTGCAATTATAAAGGTTAACGGAGCGTTGTCCCTCTCCTTTGAGATGAAAAATGGGACGAGACAGGGGTGTTCTCTATCCCCCCTCTTATTTGTGTTGTCCCTTGAGCCTTTACTTGCAACGATCCGAAACAACCCCAATATAAGTGGAATCAAGGTAGGAGATGAAGAACACAAATTGGCAGCATTTGCCAACGATGTGTTCTACATATCAAATCCCAGGATCACAATGCCTAACTTATTAAAGACATTAAAACAATACGGTGTGTGGTTTCCTTTCTCTTCTTTGTCTAATTATTTTTCCTTTCTGTTTTTTTTTCCCCTTTATTTTTTTGGGGGGATTTTGTTGTAGTTTATGGTAGACCCTAAATAAACAAAAACTAAAACTCGAGCTTATGGAGACATACAAAAATAAATGACAAGTGAAAAGAAATTATTATATGCGCAGCTGCTACAGCATAAGGCACTAACACCTTGAGAGATTAAAAAAAATTATAAAATGCAGCGCTAGCGAATATAAATGTGCTCAATACAAACGTATGTGTGAATGTCAACCATCTAAACCTTTCGGGATGATGGTACACACTATTAGTGAAAAGATTATACACCAGTGATTGGTGTCACCAGAAATGCAGTAATACTAAATGTTACCACTAAAAAGTGATCCACTAAGTAAAACCAGAAAATATACTGTGCAAAACATTAAATGAACTGAACAACCAGGCAAATAGCTCTAGGAGTAATTCACAGTACTACAGATGGTTTTCAACATCAAAGAAATAAAGTCCCATATGCAACAGTGGTTGCAATATAGAAGGAAGGAAAAAAATTGATTTAAAATAAAATAAAAGTTACACAACATCCGACATCTAGGACCGATAATGTTCGGTGAAATTCAACAGTTGGCTCAATAACAGCAGAGATCAGAGGACCATGTGGGGAATAAAAAGAAAAAGCAACTTGTGAAGTACCGCTTAGGAACAGATTAACAATACGCTGTTATTGGGAAAACTCACAAGCCTTCAATGATAACCGAGCGTCAGTGTGTTCCGGGTTCACAACGGCGTGCATTCCACAAGAACCGGAAGCAGCGTCACTGGAAATTTGTCAATGCATTTCGCCCCTCCTCCAGGGCATCATCAAGGACATCATCTCCGGTCAAAGAGAAGAACTTATTGTGAGCCAATCAGAAAAAAGGTAGAACCTCTCACCGCAATAAACCATTCGCTTCCTGAGTCACATCATTGCCCATCATTGATCAAAATGTGAGAACTTTATTGTTATATGACATGACAGGGGTTAACAATGTGAACACATGAATGAATCAATGAATCTGAATACATGAATAAATTAGCATAGATAAAATAATCATTGACTAAATCAATAAAAATACAATAAAATGCAATATAGTGGATATGCATCACAGAAAGGAATGGGCAAAAGAAAAACAAAATAAATAAATAAATGTAATGGAAATAATAATAAAAAAGAAATAAATAAAAAAGAAATATATAAAAAAAAAAAAAATTTATATAATAAAATAAAAATTACTTTCCGTAATGCATAAACCTAAAAACTACCAATTAGATAAAAAACAATTTAGATCAAGTTCGATGTTGAGACCATGCGGACTTAAAGTACCCAACCTATGTATCCACTGGGTTTCATTACGTGAGATAGCTTGTTTAACCACTTCCCTACTGTGCACGAAAACCCCCTTCCTGCCCAAGCCATTTTTCAGCTTTCGGCACTGTCACGCTTTGAATGACAATTGCGCGGTCATGCGACGTGGCTCCCAAACGAAATTTGCGTCCTTTTTTTCTCACAAATAGGGCTTTCTTTTGGTGGCATTTGATCACCTCTGCGGTTTGTATTTTTTGCGCTATAAACAAAAGAAGAGCGTCCAGCTTGGAAAAAAACACAATATTTTTTACTTTTTGCTATAATAAATACCCTTTTTTTTTTTCAATTAAAATTTTCCTCCGTTTAGGCCGATACGTATTCTTCTACATATTTTTGGTAAAAAAAAATTGCAATAAGCGCGTGTTGATTGGTTTGCGCAAAAGTTATAGCGTCTACAAAATAGGGGATAGATTTATAGCATTTTTTTTATTTATTTTTTTATTAGTAATGGCGGCGATCTGCGATTTTTATTGTGACTGCGATATTGCGGCGGACACATCGGACACTTTTGACACATTTTTGGGACCATTCACATTCATACAGCGATCCCTGCTATAAAAATGCATTGATTACTGTATAAATGTGACTGGCAGGGAAGGGGTTAACCACTAAGGGGCGGGAAGGGGTTAAATATGTTCCCTCAATGTGTTCTAACTGTGGGGGGAGGGGACTGACTGGGGGAGGTGACCGATGGTTGTCCCTATGTACAAGGGACACACCATCGGTCCCCTCTCCCTCACAGGACGTGGATCTGTGTGTTTACACACACAGATCCACTTTCCTGCTCGGTTCCCGGGCAATCGCGGGTGCCCGGCGGCATTGGTTCCCTAGCAATGCGGCGGGCGTGCGCGCGCGCCCCCTAGCTCGTTTTAAAGGCAGGACGTCATATGACGTCCTGTCAGAACGAGTGTGTCCTCCGCCCGCCGTCAATTGATGGTGGGCGGTGGACAAGTGGTTAAGGTTGGACCCTCTCCAATGTGCCTCAACCCTATCGATTCCACAAAACCTAAGACCCCTAGGGTCACTGTTGTGGAATAACCTAAAATGATAAGAAAAACTGTGATGCTTGAACCCTTTTCTAATCCTATTTACATGCTCTCTTAATCTAATACCCAATTTTCTGGTGGTTCTGCCCACATAGTGGAGCCCACAAGGGCAGGAAAGAAGATAAGTGACATGTGTGGTTCCACAGGTAATACATTTTTTAATTTCATAGGTTTTCCCAGACACACTAAAATGGGTTGTTTTCCTAACCCTGTGTTTGGAGGTACGACAAATCATGCATTTACCACAGCTATAAAAACCTGTCTGGTCCAAAAATGTGAATAATCTCTTAGGGGGATTCACGACATTAGGGGCCAGTTTTAATCTTAATGTGAGGGGTTTGGTATAGATAAAATGAGGTGCAACTGGTAGGACACTGGTTAGAACTTTATCTTTACGTAAAAGTGGCCAATGCTCCTTAATGATTCTTTCAAATTGCTTGTGTTGTCTGGTATATCCTGTAAGAAATGCGATTCCATAATCTTTCTATCTCGGATTTTCTTTTCAAAGAGCTGTTTTCTATCTAAGCTCCGAATATCTTTCCTGGTCTTATTGAGAGCCCTGATGTCATATCCTTTCTCTTGAAATCTTTCCAAAATAATTTTTGATTGTACATCATAGTCTTCAATTTTGTTACAGTTGCGCCGCACTTGCAACATTTGGCTTTTCGGTATTCCACTTAACCATCTTGGGTGATGGCAACTTCCAAGTGGTATATATCCATTTCTGTCAACTTCCTTGAAATATGATGATTTTTTCTCACAATCCAACACCAATTTAGATATTAACCAAGACTTTAAAAGTCTCAGAAATGCTTTGGACCAGCAGGTTAAAGCATGGTGGGATGTGTTCACTTTAGGTAAATACATCAAGGACAATATAACCCCCAGAAGACTCAGGTGGTATATTGCTCCCAATGATGGCCTAGTGGACAAAGATTTAGAGGACGAATGGTTCTCTTTTTTTAATCGTACAGAGAAAAAATTGTTACAACTACTAATAAGTAGGAAGGAAAGAAAACTGAAGGTACTGGAGGCTAATATTAATGCTTTAAAAGCTAAATTAGGACCTTCAATTGCCTCAGGTGAATACAAAGAAAAAATGAAACAGTTACAGGATTTTGTTGAAAAGTTAGATAAAGAAACCCAAAAGAAAAAAATGAAAAAATTCATTAGAGACACCAATGATTATAAATCCAATAAAGTTTATAGGTGGCAAGAATTGGTAGAAGAAGATACTCCTGATCCTGGTGAGTCTATGGATGAGACGCAAGCGGGGTACATTCATCCTAAAACTCCTATAAAATACGAAGGCCAACGTAAAGAATCGGGTAGGGGTGTACAACGTGGTGGAGGAAGGGGCACTCCGAGACCTTCCACCCCACATTATGGAATCCCCACATACAATCGGTTCGAGCCACTAGATTATGATCGTCCACAACAATCCAATAGAGGCTCTTATAACACAAGAGGTTATGAACAAAGAGGAAATTATGGTGGTCCTTCTTGGACACCGTATCATTTTGACCAATATCCCCCACGAGGTAGAGGTGGTTATCCCAGCCATAACAACTTTAGAGGGGATTTTCAGAGGCGAGGTTTTGGGGGGCCACCGAGGAGACCTCGGGGTGGACCCAATCCCAGAGGCCGAGGGAGAGGCCATTACCCACAGGATGTGAGGGAAGAAGAATGGAGACCCTGGTATCCCCTGGGACCCGTCACATACAATCAAGACCAAACAAGAAGAGACGACCCAGAGGATGTAGGGGAGGGTAAAGGGCAAACTCAATTCAGGAATCTTTAATTTTGAGTGATGCATTTTTTTCTGAAGAAGAGAATAAAGTCCTCCAGCTAGGACTTAAATTTGCTTTAGATAAAGATTTTAATAAGTTTGATGTTTTTATTGATTTTCAGAAATTTATTAGAAAAATAAATATTAAAAAGACCTATGCTAAAAACAATAAGGACATAATTCCGAAAGGAGTAATGGACAAATTTACTCATACCACACTAAGAAATAATTCAATTTTCAATCCTAAACCGAACAACAATAATTTTATTGAGGTCTTCAAATCGGTAGTCGAAGAAGACCTAAGAAAATTAAAAATACAACCAAGTAGAAAGAAAAAAGATGTTGAAAAGGGTCTAGAATTATTTGAGAAAAATAAAAATATAGTGATAAGATCAGCTGACGGGGGGGGGGGGGAGTTGGTAATTCTTAATAAAAGTGATTATCTTGACGAATTAAATAGATTAGTATCTGACAAAGAGACATATGAGGAACTTAAAGGAAATCCTACCAACAAATATAAAGCCAAATTGAAACGTCTTACAAAGCAAGCACACCTAACCGGGATTTTAAATAAAAAAGAAACCAGATTTCTAGTCCCTGATGCCCCCAAAGTTCCGGTTATATACCAATTACCCAAAATTCATAAAGACCCCCATAGACCTCCTGGGAGGCCTATAGTTAGCGGGGTAGACTCATTATTTTCCAGAATGGGGGAGTACCTGGATAATTTTCTCCAACCACTAGTACAAAAATGCCCCACCTATCTAAAAGATAGCAAAGATCTGATTACATTTTTGGAGCCTCTTACTGTGGATCAGGACTGCATTCTTGCCAGTGTGGATGTTAATTCCCTGTACACGAACATACAGCAACATCATGCTTTGGAGGCAGTCAAATGGGCTCTTGACAAAACAGATATCAAGCCCAAACAAAACGTTTTTTTTACTTGAAGCCTTGGATCTGGCTATGAGCCATAATTTTTTTTTGGCATGAAAAGAAATATTTTAGACAACGTAAAGGTGTTGCAATGGGCGCCAAATATGCCCCTTCAGTAGCAAATCTTTTCATGAGCTGGTCGGAATCCAAAGCAATCTATGGAAGAAATATACCCCAGTTAAGCTTTTACAAACGTTATATCAATGATATTTTTATTATTTGGGCAGGATCAAGAGATTCCTTTTTTAAGTTCCTAGAAGAAATTGGTAACAACCAGTGTGGTATCTCCTTTTCGGAGGTTGTTAGTTATGATTCTGTTAATTTCCTAGATTTGGTGATTTTCAAAGAAAATTATAAATTACTTACTCGCACATATTTCAAGGAAGTTGACAGAAATGGATATATACCACTTGGAAGTTGCCATCACCCAAGATGGTTAAGTGGAATACCGAAAAGCCAAATGTTGCGAGTGCGGCGCAACTGTAACAAAATTGAAGACTATGATGTACAATCAAAAATTATTTTGGAAAGATTTCAAGAAAAAGGATATGACATCAGGGCTCTCAATAAGACCAGGGAAGATATTCGGAGCTTAGATAGAAAACAGCTCTTTGAAAAGAAAATCAGAGATAAGAAAGATTATGGGATCGCATTTCTTACAGGATATACCAGACAACACAAGCAATTTGAAAGAATCATTAAGGAGCATTGGCCACTTTTACGTAAAGATAAAGATCTAACCAGTGTCCTACCAGTTGCACCTTATTTTATCTATACCAAACCCCCCACATTAAGATTAAAACTGGCCCCTAATGTCGTGAATCCCCCTAAGAGATTATTCACATTTTTGGACCAGACAGGTTTTTATAGCTGTGGTAAATGCATGATTTGTCGTACCTCCAAACACAGGGTTAGGAAAACAACCCATTTTAGTGCGTCTGGGAAAACCTATGAAATTAAAAAATGTATTACCTGTGGAACCACACATGTCACTTATCTTCTTTCCTGCCCTTGTGGGCTCCACTATGTGGGCAGAACCACCAGAAAATTGGGTATTAGATTAAGAGAGCATGTAAATAGGATTAGAAAAGGGTTCAAGCATCACAGTTTGTCTAATCATTTTAGGTTATTCCACAACAGTGACCCTAGGGGTCTTAGGTTTTGTGGAATCGATAGGGTTGAGGCACATTGGAGAGGGTCCAACCTTAAACAAGCTATCTCACGTAATGAAACCCGGTGGATACATAGGTTGGGTACTTTAAGTCCGCATGGTCTCAACATCGAACTTGATCTAAATAGTTTTTTTATCTAATTGGTAGTTTTTAGGTTTATGCATTACGGAAAGTAATTTTTATTTTATTTTTTTATATAATTTTTTTTATTATATATATATATATATATTTTTTTTTTTATTATTTCCATTACATTTTTATTTATTTTTTCTTTTGCCCCATTCCTTTTCATGATGCATATCCACTATATTGCATTTTATTGTATTTTTATTGATTTAGTCAATTATTATTTTATCTATGCAAATTTATTCATGTATTCAGATTCATTGATTCATTCATGTGTTCACATTGTTAACCCCTGTCATTGTCATATAACAATAAAGTTCTCACATTTTGATCCATGATGGGCAATGATGTGACTCAGGAAGCGAATGGTTTATTGCGGTGAGAGATTCTACCTTTTTTCTGATTGGCTCACAATAAGTTTGTCGGAGACCTCCGCGCATATATAAGGATCTTCTTTGACCGGAGATGATGTCCTTGATGATGCCCTGGAGGAGGGGCGAAATGCATTGACGAATTTCCGGTCAACACTAAGAACCAGTGACGCTGCTTCCGGTTCTTGTGGAATGCACGCCGTTGTGAACCTGGAACACACTGACGCTCGGTTATCATTGAAGGCTTGTGAGTTTTCCCAATAACAGTGTATTGTTAATCTGTTCCTAAGCGGTACTTTACAAGTTGCTTTTTCTTTTTATTCCCCACATGGTCCTCTGATCTCTGCTGTTATTGAGCCAATTTCACCGAACATTATCGGTCCTAGATGTCGGATGTTTGACTTTTATTTTATTTGAAATCTATTTTTTTCCTTCCTTCTATATTGCAACCACTGTTGCATATGGGACATTATTTCTTTGGTGTTGAAAACCATCTGTAGTACTGTGAATTACTCCTAGAGCTATTTGCCTGGTTCTTCCGTTCATTTAATGTTTTGCACAGTATATTTTCTGGTTTTACTTAGTTGATCACTTTTTAGTGGTAACATTTAGTATTACACCTACTGCATTTCTGGTGACACCAATCACTGGTGTATAATCTTTTCACTAATTGTGTGTACCATCATCCCGAAAGGTTTAGATGGTTGACATTCACACATACGTTTGTATTGAGCACATTTATATTCGCTAGCGCTGCATTTTATAATTTTTTTATGGTAGACCCTATTTGACAACTAGCAGTCTTTGTGGAGTCAGCAGGGACCCCCTGCTGTCTGTTTTATGGTTTACTGTTCCCTGATATACACTGGCTCTACTACTCCTATGCTGAAGTTTTTGTATCACAGAGACAAGAAGTTGACAATTTACTCGCTGTTATGATCAATAAAAAATTATTTGAAAAAAAAAAATACGGTGAACTGACAAATTTTAAAATTAACCTAGCCAAATCAGAGATCCTCAATATAAATATAAGCAAGTAGGAAGAACAGAAGATGCAAAAGACATTCCAATTCCCCTGGCGGGAAGAACTAAAATATCTAGGAATAAAGTTAGCTATATCCCTGAAGAAAATCTATAAAGTAAATTATATACCCCTGTTGAATGAAATAAAAAACGAAATAAAAAGAATAACAAATAGACCTCTTTCCTGGGTAGGTCAGATTAGCACCGTAATGATGGTTCTGTTACCTAAAATTATGTATAAGTTTCAAATGTTGCCCATGGCATTACCGCAAACCTACTTTAATGTACTATAAACTAAGATAATGAAATTAATTTGGCAAAATAAAAAACCTAGCATTTCATGCTCCGTATTAAAACAGGGGAAAAAACAAGGGGGATTAGCTGTCCCAGATATTAAAAAATATAACGCTGTGGTATTATCACGAGTAGTGGAATGGGTAAAGGAAAAAAATGAAAAAATATGGGTCAACCTAGAGAACACAATGTGTAATGCACAATTAAGAAGTATAGTGTGGAATCCCCCACAGTTTAGGGCACTAGGAGAAAACACTCATGCACTGACACGCAACACACTTAAAATATTGGACACGACGCACAAAGTAAAGGGAAATTAAATTCACCATTTATTTCACTGAAAGACAACGATTATTTTACACCAGGGAAAAGGAGAATTGGAGGAAATTGGATAAAAAGAGACAAAGCACAATTAAGAGATATACCTGTAATTAAAAAAGGGAAATTATTCCATTTGAAGAGTTAAAGCACAACACTGATTTATTGGTGATAAATGAATGGCGGTACCTCCAGTTGAGTCACTTTGTTGAGAAACTACCCCAACCAATAAGAACAGGAGATGATTTAACACCGCTGGAACGGCTATGTACAGCGGGAAATACAAGAAATAACATATCTCGGATATATAAAATATTATTAAAGCGGTTGTATACCCGCTGATGCATTCTTTTTTTTTTTTTTTTTCATACCTGAAAGGCATAATGAGCTAGTATGCACCGCATACTAGCTCATTATGAAATACTTCCCTTAGAACGAGGCGTCGGAAACTTACCTGGTCCACGCCGAGAGAGATGTCATCTTGCCTCGACGTGTCTTCCGGGTATCGCCGCTCCAGCGCTGTGAGTGGCTGGAGCGGCGATGTCACTCCCGCGTGGCTGCCGGTCTTTAGCCGAGTATCCCCGCTGCGCATGCGCCGGTGCAGTCAGCGGCTTATTGCGAGGGGAATATCTCCTAAACCGTACAGGTTTAGGAGAAATTGTTTTACCTACAGGTACGCCTATAATTAGGCTTACCTGTAGGTAAAAAGTTCAAAAATAGGGTATACAACCGCTTTAACAGATGAATTGGAGATCCTGCAAACAATAGTGATCAACAAAAACCGCCCTAATGATCACCACCACTGCGCTGTCTGAGGAAGTGATTAACAAAAAATAATAAAGAAGTTTACCTAAACAGCAGCCACCCTAAATGATGAAATATGTAAAGAATATAGTGGTCACAACAAAATAGTGAAGTGAAAACTAAAAGTGGCGCATATATATAAATGTGATATTAAACACAATCCTATAAATTGATATATGAAAAAAATCAAGTGATTAAATCCTGAGAAAAAACATATATATGATTGAAACAAAATAGAAAAGAATCCCGTGTGTAAAGGTGATTTAAGTGATCCAAAAAGTTCATAAATATAACAAAAAGTGTCCAAAAGAAATCGTCTTCTCTTTCACCGCACCAAAAAGTGTTCAAGTGAAAGGTTTCACTTGAACACTTTTTGGTCCGGTGGAAGAGAAGAAGACTTGGTTGCAGTGGGTGTAAACGATAAATGATAATAGATGGTTTCTATAAGAGAAGAGGTAGGGGGTAGGGAGGTTTTGGGTGGTGGGTTTTGGGGGCGGAAGGGGGGTGAGTAGATTGTAAAATTTAGATAAAGGGATTTGGGTAGAAAACAGGGTCGATACGAGTGTGTGTGTTTGTTTTTGTTTTTTAGATTTTTGTATGTTATTCCTGTTATTTGATAAAATAAATAATAATAAAAAATTTGGGGGGACGTCCAGTCCTTGGTAATGTCACTGTTGTGCCATATTTTCTCCACCTGATGATGACGGTCTTCACGGTGTTCCATGGTATATCTAATGCTTTGGATATTCTTTTGTACCCTTCTAACTGATGCCTTTTAACCATGAGATCCCACAAATGCTTTGGAAGCGATCTGCCGACCATGGCTTTTGCTGTAGAATTTGACTAAGAAAATGACAGGAAAGACCTACTAGAGCAGCTGAACTTTATTGGGGGTTAATCGGAGGCACTTTAAATGTCAGGTGTGTACTAACTCCTATTTAACGTGAGTTTGAATGTGATTACTTAATTCCCCAGTTTTAAGAAGGTGTGCACACCTATGCAACCTCATTATTTTAGTCTTTTTCGTTTTACTTCCCAAGATTTCAATTTCTTTTTTATATTTCAATATGTTTATTGAAGTAACAATGCCGTATAAGGCACAAGTGACAAGAATGGAAGTGAAAATCGAGCACCTTCAGGTAGTACAAGTCATTCAAATAGTCACAAATATAGAACCTTTGAATAAGAAGCAGAGCAAACTCAGCATAAAGTGTGTTTGGTGGGAGTGCCCACTAACATGACATGAGAACAAAAAAAAATCCTATTTTTTCAGATGTGAAATCATTCACTGTATAGGCAAAAAAATAGTATTTTTTAATTGAGTTGTACAGTTTATAGGTCACATTAAAGGTGGAAAAAGTTCTGGAATGAACTTTCTTTTTGTCATGTTTTTACATCACAGAAACCATTACATTTTAACAGGGGTGTGTAGTCTTTTTATATCCATTGTATAATGAGTTTGGAAATTGTAGAGAAATGCTTAGTGTTTGTTAATCTAAAACAAAAAATATTGGATCCTGTTCCCTTAGAGCATGTTAACCAGGCCTGGAAATAATTTCATACCAGCCCCATAGCATTATTATACCAGCCCAACAGCATAACGTTATTATTTTCTTGTTCATAAAAGGGAAAACCATGCATTTTAAAGCACATTCGAAGAGTGTATTATATATAGATAAGACCGATATGAAAGCACATGGGGCTAGGGATATATATACACAGCAAATTCCAGTTAGAAGTGGAGCAATCATCAAAGGGGACACCTGGGAATGTGGGGGGGACTCTGGTAACCTGAGACCACCTTCCGCAGAAAGAATACGCTAAGGTAAGGGGGGTCGGTAACTGATATAAGGGGAAACCTTTCTATCAGTGCCCCCTTACATTACTGTATTCACTCCCCCCTTACATCAGTGATCCCCCCCTCAGACTTGCCTGGCGGCGCTGTCACTAACCTCCTCTCAGGTGCACCATGCAGGGCTCAGTCGGTCGGCTCCAGCTTGGTGGCTCTGGTTTTCCTATAGTCTCCTCTTCACAGTCCACACGCATCTGAATCCTCCCATGACCCCCATTCCGGCAGGGCTCTCATTCTTGACTCCTCTTCAGTCCCCCCCTCAGAGACTGCAGACATGATATAAGACAAGAGATAGTAAGAGGTTGCAGACATGATGCAAGAGATGTCAGAGGCTGTGGGCATGGTACAGGAGATGTCAGAGGCTGTGGGCATGGTACAGGAGATGTCAGAGGCTGTGGGCATGGTACAGGAGATTTCAGAGGCTGCCGGCATGGTACAGGAGATGTCAGAGGCTGCGGGCATGGTACAGGAGATGTCAGAGGCTGCGGGCATGGTACAGGAGATGTCAGAGGCTGCGGGCATGGTACAGGAGATGTCAGAGGCTGCGGGCATGGTACAGGAGATGTCAGAGGCTGCGGGCATGGTACAGGAGATGTCAGAGGCTGCGGGCATGGTACAGGAGATGTCAGAGGCTGCGGGCATGGTACAGGAGATGTCAGAGGCTGCGGGCATGGTGCAGGAGATGTCAGAGGCTGCGGGCATGGTACAGGAGATGTCAGAGGCTGCGGGCATGGTACAGGAGATGGTCAGACTGTAGACATAATAGGAGAGATCATTACAGCCTCACTGTGCCCATCATTGCAGCCTCACTGTGCCCATCATTGCAGCCTCACTGTGCCCATCATTGCAGCCTCACTGTGCCCATCATTGCAGCCTCACTGTGCCCATCATTGCAGCCTCACTGTGCCCATCATTGCAGCCTCACTGTGCCCATCATTGCAGCCTCACTGTGCCCATCATTGCAGCCTCACCGTGCCCATCATTGCAGCCTCATTGTGGCAATTATTGCAGCCTCACCAAACCCCATCATTGCAGCCTCACCGTGCCCATCATTGCAGCCTTACCAGCCTCCCCGTGCACATCATTGTAGCCTTACTGGGCCCATCAATGCAGCCTCATTGTGCCCATTAATGTAGCCTTACTGTGCCCATCATTGCAGCCTCACCAGCCTCTCCGTGCCCATCATTGTAGCCTTACTGTGCCCATCATTGTAGCCTTACTGTGCCCATCAATGCAGCCTCACCGTGCCCATCATTGCAGCCTCACCATGCCAATCATTGCAGCCTCACTAGCCTCCCGTGCCCATCATTGTAGCCTTACTCTGCCCATCAATGTAGTCTCACCGTGCCCATTATTGCAGCCTCCCTGTGCCCACCAATGCAGCCTCACCGTGCCCATCATTGCAGCCTTACCAGCCTCCCCGTGCCATCAATGCAGCCTCATTGTGCCCATCAATGTAGCCTCACCATGCCTATCATTGCAGCCTCACCAGCCTCCCCGTGCCCGTCATTGCAGCCTTACTGTGCCCGTCATTGTAGCCTTACTGTGCCCATAAATGCAGCCTTATTGTGCCCATCAATGTAGCCTCGCCATGCCCATTATTGCAGCCTCACCGTGCCCATCATTGCAGCCTTACCAGCCTCACCGAACCCATCAATGCAGCCTCATTGTGCCCATCAATGTAGCCCGTGCCCATTATTGCAGCTTCACCATGCCTATCATTGCAGCCTCACCAGCATCCCCGTGCCCATCATTGCAGCCTCACCATGCCCACTATTGCAGCTTCACCGTGCCGATCATTGCAGCCTCACCAGCCTCATTGTGCCCATCAATGCAGCCTCATTGTGCCCATCAATGCAGCCTCATTGTGCCCATCAATGCAGCCTCATTGTGCCCATCAATGCAGCCTCATTGTGCCCATCAATGCAGCCTCATAGTGCCCATTAATGTAGCTTTCATTGCAGCCTTCCCAGCCTCACCGTGCCCATCATTGCAGCCTCACCGTGCCCATCATTGCAGCCTCACCGTGCCCATCGTTGCAGCCTCACAGTGCCCATCATTGCAGCCTTACCAACCTCCCCATGCACATCAATGCAGCTTCACCATGCCCATCATTGTAGCCTCCCCATGCCCATCATTGTAGCCTTACTGTGCCCATAAATGCAGCCTCATTGTGCCCATCAATGTAGCCTCACCATGCCCATTATTGCAGCCTCACCGTGCCCATTATTGCAGCTTCACCATGCCTATCATTGCAGCCTCACCAGCCTCCCCGTGCCCATAATTGTAGCCTTACTGTGCCCAGAAATGCAGCCTCATTGTGCCCATCAAAGTAGCCTCATTGTGCCCATCAAAGTAGCCTCATTGTGCCCATCAAAGTAGCCTCATTGTGCCCATCAATGCAGCCTCATTGTGCCCATCAATGCAGCCTCACCGTGCCCATTATTGCAGCCTCACCGTGCCCATTATTGCAGCCTCACCGTGCCCATTATTGCAGCCTCACCGTGCCCATTATTGCATCCTCACCGTGCCCATTATTTCAGCCTGTGTCCATCCATGATGTCGCCTCACCAGTCAGTGTCTGGATTACGCACAGCGGGTATCTCCCGCTGTGCCACGGAGCCGAGTGTGAAATGTTAGGCCGCACTTTGACAAAAGTCCCGCCCTCATCCTAGACCAGCTCGTGTGATAGACAGAACACTGTGTCTATCATATGAGCTGGTCTAGGAGGAGGGCGGGACTTTTGTCACAGCGCGGCCAGAACATTTCACACTCGGCTCCGTGACACAACAGGAGATGCCCGCTGTGTGTGACATGTAAACAGGAGGGAGGGGAGCACTGCAGCCACAGCTCAGCTCAAAGGGGCCCCAGGGCAGGCAGCCTACCGGGAAATATCTCGGTAGGCCAGTCTGACCCAGGCTGCTGAGCAATTGACACCTGAGTCATCTGTATGTGCCTCCATCTTCTGAAGCCTGCTTTGTCTCCTGTGTGCGCTCCCCTCTCCTATCTCACATCTCCCCTCTGCCTGACAGCACCCGATCCTCTCCTACCCTAAATAAACTAAAACGTTTTTTTCTTCTATACTTCCCTCTCATATATAACACTAAGCTCCCCAGTGCATGTCATTTATAAAAAAAATATGCTGTCTAATGGCATTTCAGAGCATCTTTTGGTCAATCTCCTCTCCTTGTCTCGGCTGACATCAGCAGGGGTTTCCAGCACCTCCCCCTGCAGCTTTCACATCGGGAGAGGAGACCAGCGGGCAGTCAGCTGAGTGCTCTGAAGTAAGCTATATTTTTATAAATGACATCCACTGGGGAGCTTACAGTGATATATCAGAGGGAACTATAGATGAAAAAAAATTACATTAACAAACACTTTAATGCATTACAATTTAACTACATCCATTATATTTTAGATGACTAAAATGAGTTTCAGTTGACTAAAATGTACTGGAGATTTTAGTCGCCTAAATACGTCTAAAACTAAAACAATTGCAAATGACTAAAATGGGACTAAAACTAAAATGGCATTTTAATCAAGACTAAGACTAAAACTAAATTCAAATTTGCTGCCAAAATTAACACTGGGGCCAGCACAGAATCCATGGGGGGGGGGGGGGGGGGCTGTGCATCACTCTCTAGATTCGGCCATGCTGAACACCACTAAATGCATGCAAGCAGCGTGAGGTGGGCAGGATTCGAGGCGGGCCAGAACTGAGGTGCGAGGTAAACAGCTGTACTCCCCTGATCTAAAGAGTTCTCCTCCATCACCCTTTTATTTAAGATACAATTATCTACAATATATTAGTTTCAATACAAAAAATTTGAGGAATAAGCTATATGATTCGTAGAAAGATCTGAGGTGAAATTTTACTTTCACCTGCAGTGGCTTTTGGATGTGTCTTAAATGCCTCTAGGTATATAGATGAAATTTACTTATTTCTCTTTAACCATGTCTTTTAATTAATTTTGTTTTGCACCAAGTTTTAGAGACCCCTTGTGGCAGGCGCAGCACTATGAAGTGCCTTTATGCGCTGTGGCATTAGAAGAATTTGATTTCTCTGATCTTTTAGTCCACACAAGACTATCTGTTACTCTATAATTCCTCTAGCGCCGTTCTATGGAAGCAGTAGGTTTAAAGAGCACACCAAACCTTTAGATAACTTCTTTATTCACTTCAGCTTTTCTTCTTATATAACACTGACAATTTAGCAGCAGGAAGTCCATGTACAAACACGTGTTGAATAAAGTATAACAAATGTCGGTTCAACTGTTCAATCTTGTAATTCTACATAAAATGGTAGATATATTTCTCTCTTCAGTATCTGTCATTTCACTTTAAAATACTTTAGACACTTTATGATCTATCTGGGACTTGCTCTATAATGCTGTTTGCTCTGATGTTTGCTCTGAAACTTGGTTTGAATCTGGTTTGATTGCTGGTTTGATTGTTTGTTTGATTGTTTGCAAACCTGGTTTGGTGGAACTACAAGTGAACACATAACCAGTTTCAGTATACAGTTCTAATCACATTATTAACAATAGGAACTTATATAACTGTATTAAATACCTATTTTGGCCACTTGCTTCCATAAAACTGGACTCTGGATGGATCTGAACTGTTCAGCTCCACACTCTGATGTAAAATGAAATTCTAGACATGTGCTATGAGATTTCCTAGACAGAACATGAGTGAAATGCTGGCTATGATTGGCCAGAGACATTTGCTCAGTGAGATTGGTTGTGATTGGCTAAAACTTCTGATGAGTCACAAAAGCTTAACTTTCTGGTTGCAATTCTGCTGTATTATTGCTTACTTTTCTGTATATAGAAATGACTCTTAAAGGTATATTTTTTCTTTTCTTCTGTGAACACAATATACAACTGTTATGACATCCATATATAAAGTCACAGTAAATAACTCTGCTTTTATCTCTCACAAATGAGCATATGCACTGTATTAACATTATTAGCAGGTCTAGCTATATATATGCATGTAAGCCACATTAGCAACCTAGGACAGGTCTTAGCTGGCCAGCTACACCCCTAACCTGGTATGTTTGTGAGGCAAACCACTTAAGAAATTGATACCAAAATAGTGAACATGTGTTGCATGTAAATAACAGGGCCCTTAGATGGTATAATGTAAATGTTTTATTTAAAAAGATGTTCAGATTAGCTGCAGCATAAGTATGCTGTAGCTGATCTGATCATCTTTTTAAATAAAACATTTACATTTATAAATTTTATGCAGGTGTGCTTGCTTATTGGGTAAGGCTTACTCAATATCCAATATTGAATAGGTGCTGAATGCATCAAAACAAACTAGGACTGCCACTCGTATGTGCTACTGCTTAAATTCATAGTAAACTCTATTTTTTAAATTGTACCTACAGGTAAGCTTACAATCAGGCTTACCTATAGGTACAATGATTATCTCCTAAACGTGTACCATTTAGGAGATCTTCACATTGGCAATAGCCGATGATGTCACCCGCACATGCATAGTAACGCTCTGCATTCAGGGCATCCAGTATGCCCTAGAATGCAGAGCTATGTGCCGTTGTTGGGGCTCCTGTGCATATGACTGAGAGACGTCACTGCGGCCATTTAAATAACCAGAGCTCGCAAACTCAGAAAGAAGACCAGATAAAGATGAAGGGCCGGGAAGCAATGACACGGCTGTGCTGGAGAGCTCCGTTTGTCATAATGTGCTAGTATGCAGTGCATATAGGTACATTATGAGTTAAACCTGCAGGGGGGGGGCAATCTTATTTTTATTCTTGTGGCTGTTTACTACTGCTTTAATGATACATCTGGTTTCTTGATGTGTTATTAACTCCTAATTTTTATTTTATTCTTCTTGTTTCCGCATCCTTGGTTAGAAAAATTTTCACCAGGTGTAGCACCCTCTAGCTGAGAGCCAGGCCTGGGTTAAATCTGGGTCAGGGTTGAGTGACTCAGGAAGGCTTGACGACTCAGCAATCAGCACCTCTGGTAACACCCCCTGCTCTCTGGAACCTTCTCCAAGGTTCCAGAAGTAGAGGGTTGAGTTTAGGAGGACCCGCTTGGAGTATTGATGAGGGCCCCAGCCAATCCCCAGCAAAATGGGCTGGCAGGGGACAGGTACCTCATAAATACCTATGAGTCATCTCAGCAGGGCCAGTCAGGTGAAGATGGATATGGAGTGCTAAGGAGGCTGTCAGTGGCCCTTGAGGGTGCCCCCGAGTCTTGGGGGAGGGGTGACCTGGGGCTCGGGTGCTGGAGGGACTCTCTACAACAGTGTTTCTCAACCCTGGTCCACACGTCGCCCCAACAGGTCATGTTTTAAGGATTTCCTTCAGATGAAACGGCTGTGGTAATTACTAAGGCAATGAAATGGATCAAATTACCTGTGCAAAATAATGGTAAGCCTGAAAACATGACCTGCTGGGGCACCTTCAGAACTGGAGTTGAAAAACACTGCTCTATAACATGGAGGAATCCTTTCCTGGATGCACTGGAGCAAGTTCGATGACAGCGGAAGAGAGTCAGCATGCCCGGGAGACCTCCCGAGGAGTCAACCAGGTGGGCCTGTGAGTGAGCCTTCGGAGAACTGGAGATAGTGTCAGTCTGGGAGGACTGTGGAGTAGCCAGCAGGGCTAGTGAAAGGGGTAGCTGCAGCCAGGAGGGCTGGCAGTGCCTCAAGAGGTAGTGCTGGGATCAGTAGCCACGTGGATGTATGCTGGACACTGAATTTTTGCTACACATCTAAAGGGGCCTCTGGTTCCTGCCTGTAAAGGGCCATTGCTAAGAGTCTGAGTGCTTTGTGTCAGATTAAAGTGGTGGTCCACCCAAAAATGCAACTTCCCCTGTCCGGATTCATGCCCCCCCTCCGGTGTCACATTTGGCACCTTTCAGGGGGAGGGTGGAGCAGATACCCGTCTAATACAGGTGTTTGCTCCCACTCCCGGCGAAAGATCGCCACAGTATCCGTAGCAATCTACGCCAGGGCGGTCCCCCCCCCCGCTCTCTTCTGGGAGAGACACGGGTAACAAGACATCAAGGACCACTCAGAACGTGTGGCGCGACTCGCGTTTGTGCAGTAGGGAACCAGGCTGTGAAGCCACAAGGCTTCACTTCCTTATTCCCTTAATAGCAATGCCGGCACCTCCACCCGGAGCTGTGGGACAGGTCGGCTTCGAAAGAGGACATCGCAGGCGCGCCCTGAACAGGTGTGTCCTTATTTTAAAAGTCAGCAGCTGCAGTATTTGTAGCTGCTGACTTTTATTTATTTAATTTTTTAGGCGGAACTCTGCTTTAACCATCAGTGTGTCGGCTGAAGTTCTGCAAGCAAGTTAGTGCTGGGGGAAGAGAAGGAGTGTATATAGACTGTAGATAGGAGAAGTCCCTAGTCAAGTGGGCATTCCATACTCTCCCCAATCCCTATTCAAGTTTTAAAACAAAGTGCTGGACTGTTTTCTGACTCTGGGAAACTCTAGAGATTTGGTATGTCTGGCTGTGCAGGGTGGGGAATCCCTTTTTTACCTGCGGCTCCTATGTGGGGTGCACTACATACAGTGGGTCAAAAAAGTATTTAGTCAGCCACTAATTGTGCAAGTTCTCCCTCTTAAAAAGATGAGAGGCCTGTAATTGTCATCATTGGTATACCTCAACTATGAGAGACAAAATGTGGAAACAAATCCAGACAATCACATTGTCTGATTTGGAAAGAATTTATTTACAAATTACCGTGGAAAATTAGTATTGGGTCAATATCAAAAGTTCATCTCAATACTTTGTTATATATCCTTTGTTGGCAATGACGGAGGTCAAAGGTTTTCTGTAAGGCTACTTTCACACTGATGCGCTGGTGGTATAGCGGCGCTATTCCGTTTTTTTGCCGCGATTTGCGGGCGCTAGCGGGGGTATTTTAACCCCCGCTAGCGGCCGAAAAAGGGTTAAAAACGCCCGCAATAACGCCTCTTTGAGGCGTTTTGTGGGCGTATTAGAGGCGCTACGCCATTGATTTCAATGGGCAGGGGCGCTACAGGAGCGCTATTTTTAGCGCTCCTATTGCGCCTCAAAGATGCGGCTTGCTGGAGTTTTTTGAGCCTCCTGCAAGCGCAACGCTCCAGTGTGAAAGCCCTCGGGCTTTCACATTGGATAGTATTGAGAGGCTTTTTTGGGGCGCATTGCAGGCGCTATTTAGAGCGCAATAGCGCCTGCAAAGCACCTCAGTGTGAAAGGGGCCTTAGTCTTCACAAGGTTGTCACACACTGTTGCTGGTATGTTGGCCCATTCCTCCATGCAGATCTCCTCTAGAGCAGTGATTTTTTGGGGCTGTCGCTGGGCAACACAGACTTTCAACTCCCTCCAAAGGTTTTCTATGGGGTTGAGATCTGGAGACTGGCTAGGCCACTCCAGGACCTTGAAATGCTTCTTACGAAGCCACTCCTTTGTTGCCCGGGCAGTGTGTTTGGGATCATTGTCATGCTAAAAGACCCAGCCATGTTTCATCTTCAATGCCCTTGCTGATGGGAGGAGGTTTGCACTCAAAATCTCACGATACATGGCCCCATTCATTCTTTCATGTACACGGATCCGTCGTCCTGTTCACTTTGCAGAAAAACAGTCCCAAAGCATGATGTTGCCACCCCCATGCTTCACAGTAGGTATGGTGTTCTTTGGTTGCAACTCGGCATTCTCTCTCCTCCAAACACGACAAGTTGTGTTTTTACCAAACAGTTCTACTTCGGTTTCATCTGACCATATAATATTCTCCCAATCCTCTTCTGGATCATCCAAATGCTCTCTAGCAAACCTCAGACGGGCCCGGACATGTACTGGCTTAAGCAGGGGGACACGTTTTCTTTAAAGTGGTTGTAAACCCCTATACATTTTTTAAACCACCTGTAAGAGAAAGGCATAATGAGCTAATATGACTAGCATAATAGCTCATTATGCATCACTTACCTTAGATCGGGGCCCCCGAAGCCGTCCTCGTCTCCCTCTTCAGCCGCAGCCATTGCTGCGGCGATAGCCAGAAGGTTACTTCCGGCTATCGCCGCTCCAGCCAATCACAGCGCCGCTCCGGCGCTGTGATTGGCTGGAGCGACGGAGACATCACTCTGCGCATGCGCGCGGGAGCCGTCAAATTCGGCTACGCCCAGCGATTGCTGGGAAGTAGCCAAATTTGTGAATGGGATTAACCCCATGAATGTGCCGTTGTCTACGGCGCGCATGCTCCGTAGACAGTGGCGCCTGTCATTTTAGTAAATATCTCCTAAACCGTGTAGGTTTAGGAGATATTTCTTGCACCTACAGGTAAGCCTTAATCTAGGCTTACCTGTAGGTGCAAGTTGAAAAAGTGGGTTTACAACCACTTTAAAGCACGTTAGACAAAGATAATGATGCTTTCTTCTTATTTGTGTTTTCATTTGTAAAACATTGATAATTTTTAGTACTGCAGGCATACTGAGAATACAATTTTATCTTTTTTCAAGGAGTTACGAGAACACGGTGAAAAGAAAAAGCGTACACGGGAAGAGGAAGAAGATGCAGAAGGCTCTTTTGGAGTGAGAAAAAAAATTGCCGGAGGAAAATTGAAAAACAATAAATTCACTGACTGCAAAAAAGTGAAAAGAACAGATTTTTGAACATACTAGTAAACGTACATTTTGTAAAGGTGTCCATAAATTAAGTTTTTATGTATTTGCATATTGAAAAAAAGTATATAAAAATAATTCCTCTTGCACTCAGTGTAAACAATGTGTGAAAATTGACCAGACAAAATAAAATTGGAACACTGCACTCTCTATAATGCCAAGATAAATGACAGCAGAATAACTATACAAATATACTTGTGCTGTTTCTGTAAATTAAGGCCCCTTTCACACGGGCGGACCGTATGTGTCCGTTTTCGGATGAAAAACGGACATACATGTATCCCTATGGGATAGCCGGTGTCAGCGGATGAACATCCGCTGACACCCCATCTCACCCGTGTCCGCTATGCTCCGTTTTTCAGGATAGAAAAATGTCAATTTTTCTATCCGTCTGCGGATCGGATGAACACGGACAGACGGTCCGTGTTCATCCGATCCCCCATAGGGGAGTGCGGAGATCTGACAGGGCGGTCCCTGCACAGTGTGCGGGGACCGCCCAGTCATCCGCCGGCTCAGCTGGGATCAACGGAGCGATCCCCGCTGAGCAAGCGGAGGTTCACAGGGCGGATCATGACTGATCCGTCCCGTGTGAAAGGGGCCTAAGTCTCAAAATTAAATATGTGCTAAATACGCAATGGGGTTGATTTACTAAAACTGGAAAGTGCAAAATCTGATGCAGCTGTGCTTAGAAACCAGAAATCGGCTTCCAGTTTTTTTTTTTGTCAAAGCTTAATTGAACATGCTGAAGTTACACTCACCGGCCACATTATTAGGTACAATGTAAGAGAAAAAAATCCAGCATTATGATGTCTCAGCAATAAAACCTATACAATTTTATTAGATCCATCCATTAAGAGGAATCAATACCTGTAATAGACATGTTTAAGCCTCTTACATAGGTCTAAGTCAATATGAATGCCTGAGTACTGGGGCTAGCTGAGCGCAAGTCTCCATCTCATCCTGTCTATTATGGGCTATTTCGGGGGTAGTAGCACGATTCTAAGAGATGTATGGACTTTATTAGGTACACCTTGCTAGTACCATTGGTTGGACCCCATTTTGCCTGGAAAAACTGCCTTAATTTTTCATGGCATAAATTCAACAAGGTGTTGGAAATATTCCTCAGATTTTGGTCCATATTGACATAATGGCATCATGCAGTTGCTGCAGATTTGTCAGCTGCACATCCATGATGCAAATCTTCCATTCCACTACATCCCAAAGGTGCTCTATTGGATTGAGATCTGGTGACTGTGGAGGCCATTGGAGTACAAAAAACTCATTGTCATGTTCAAGAAACCAGTTTGAGATGATTTGAGCTTTGTGACATGGTGCGTTATCCTGCTAAAAGTAACCATCAGAAGATTGGTACACTGTAGTCAGAAAGGGATTGACATGGTCAGCAACAATACTCAGGTAGGCCGTGGCATTTAAACTATGCTAAATTGGTACTAAGGGGGCAGAAGTGCCAAGAAAATATCCCCCACACCATTACACCACCACCACCAGCCTGAACTGTTGATAAAAGAAAGGATGGATCCATGCTTTCATGTTTTACTCCAAATTCTGACCCTACCATCTGAACGTCACAGCTGAAATCGAGACTCATCAGAACAGGCAACGTTTTTCCAATCTTCTATTGTTCAATTTTGGTGAGCCTGTGCGAATTGTAGCCTGTTTCCTATTCTTAGCTGGCAGGAGTGGCACCCAGTGTGGTCTTCTGCTGCTGTAGCCCATCTTCTTCAAGGATCGATGTGTTGTGCGTTCAGAGATTGTATTCTGCATACCTTGGTTGTAATGAGTGTTTTTTTTAGTTACTGTTTCCTTTCTATCATCTTGAACCATTCTCCTCTGACATTAACAAGGCATTTTCGTCCACACAACTGTCACTCAATAAATATTTTTTCTTTTTCCGACCATTCTCTGTAAACCCTAGAGATGGTTGTGTGTGAAAATCCCAGTAGACCAGCAGTTTTGTAAATGCTCTGATCAGCTCGTCTGGCACCATAACAATGCCACGTTCAAAGTCACTTAAATCCTCTTTCTTCCCCATTCTGATGTTCGGTTTGAACTTCAGCAAGTCATCTTGACCACGTCCTAGATGCCTAAATGCATTGAGTTGCTGCCAAGTGATTGGCTGCTTAGCAATTTGTGTTACCAAGAAATTGAACAGGTGTAACTAATAAAGTGGCCAGTGAGTGTACATGTCATCATCTTTATTGTGATGATACACTATATCCACCGTGCATAAGTTAACTCCTCCAACATGCAATTTCCAAAGTGAGTTCCACCACCATTCACGCAGTGCGCTCACCTGGTTGTATTGACCTATCAAATAAATACTGGAGGCCACTATGCGCATTCCCTTTTAAGGGATCTTATCCATCACCTAGAATATCACCAACTTTTTAATACTTGATTTCCCCCTGTTCTGAACTCTTAGAACAGCCACAAACCACCAATATTTATCAGGAAACTCCTCTGCTCAAGGCAAATACAAAAACTTCCATAGTGCTATACTGCTTATAAATCTACAAGTTTCCACAAAACAAATAGAAAAGTGAAAAAAATCTCACAAGTAGGGATGGGCCAAACACCCCTTGGTTCAGTTAGCACCAGAACATGCAAAAAATTTGTACAAACCCTATTAAAGTCTATGGGACACGGACATCAAAAGTGCTAATTTTAAAGTCTTACAGTATATGCAAGTTATTGCCATAAAAAGTGTATGGGGACCCGGGTACTACCCCAGGGGACATGTATTGTTGTGGAGATTTTTATGAAGATGTATTTAATATGTATTGTCATAGTGTCACCCAGTGTTAGTACTTCCGCAACCCGCTCTAAAGAGCTGGCTGGGGCAGTCTGAGGCTGGTTGAATCCCGTCTGGTAGGGGAAAACGTCTTGAGGTTGGAGTGTGATGTTTGCAGGGTGCGGATATGTCCACCGACGAGGGCCCTTTGTGCATTAGCACGGACGATCGTTGAGGGGATATGCTCGCTCTACAACGACATCATTGGTTATAGGCAGATGCGTGCTCTTGTCTCTGCTGTGTCTGATCAACATTGATTGGGATTCGTAGCGCGCGTCTGCAGATAGCCTCCCTCCCCCATTCAATAATAGTATAATCTGAATATGCGTTATTCTATGGAATAGCGCAGAATAAGGATTCCTATCAACGGTAATATGAGAGCTTTGTCAGAGCCGGGGAGAGCGTCCATGTTTTAAAGCAATGCGGCTTCATTTGCTGGGAGCAGGCGCGCTCTCCCTGCCTGGACACGCCCATAGGACTTTAGCCATTATGTTATTGTATTGTATTGAATTGTATATATTTCTTGTGTGGTATTCATGTAATGGGACGTCTTGTTAGAGGGATGTCCTTATATGGACTTTTGCTGTGTAAAGAGGACATCATGTGATGACCACTCTCATGGAGGTCACATGCTGTGATGACCACTCCCATGGGGGAGGTGATTACCTGCTGGTGAGATCTTTTGGAGTCTAATAAAAGTCTTTGAGGAGGCGTCGGCTAGACACTCTGCTCTGAGATGGGCTGACGATAAGACCTATGTGATGATGCTACTTTCCTTGAATGAATGATGGGATGAACGGTGAGTGGAACTTAGCTAAAGATAGCATTATTGCAAAAAGATTAGGGCTGTTACTGATTAAAATTTTCGTGTTCGATTAATCGTTTTTTTTTTAAATCGATTAATCAACTAATTTCGATTAATTATAACGCACATAGATCCACCTACTCTTAGCTGATCTCCTTGCAGGCCGATTCCCAGTGCAGCTACCAACCACTGGAAAAATGGATAGCAGGATACAAAAAACACACAAAGGCAGCGCTCGATGGGAATAGCATTAAAACTTTTATAGTCTTCAAGTAGGTAACAAAATAAATATTGCACTGGAGATAAAATCGATGTAGCTACATAAACTGTAAAAATGGTGTGAGTAATACCAAACGGTAGCAAAAGCAGTCATAAAAACATGTAGCTAAGTATGATACTGGTATAAAAATGTGTACAACGATACCACTGCTGAATCCAGATGAGAAGGGGCTAACATCAGTCCGTTGGCATGTAGATGTCCCGTGAAGGGAACTATTACTACTCCCAGTGGATGGCTGTAGAATCCAAGGTTGATAGAGGGAAGTGATAGAGGGAAAGGGAAGTGTAACAGCCCTTGCGTGTGGCAGATAGTAAGGTCCCGCCGGCATGCAGATATGAAGGCACAGCAAAGGAGCCCATCAGATGGACACGGCAAGCCCAAATAATTTTAATCGATCAAAAGAATTTTGATCGATCAAAACAATTAATCGATTAATCGAGGAATTAATAGTTAATTTCCACAGCCCTAAAAAAGATGAATCTAAAGTGTGTGCATATTTAGCACAGGAAATATAGGCTGTATGCTCTGCATGGTACCTGTATTTCCACGACAGTATCAATGCAAAAAAAGTTTTTAAAACAACCGTTTTTTCAGGAGCAGTGATTTTAATAATGCTTAAAGTGAAACAATAAAAACAAAATATTTCTTTAAATATCGTGCCTGGGGGGGATCCCCTTAGTTTGCCTGTAAAGTGGCACATTTGTGTGATATGTTTTACAGTGCCGCAGCAAAATTACCGTATTTTTCGCTCCATAAGACGCACCTAGATTTTAGAGGAGGAAAATATAAAAAAATAAAACTTGAACCAAATGGTGTACTAAAATATTTAATAAAGTATAACAGAATAATATTTCTACACTAACAACTAATGTAAGGGGGCACCCTACACTGATCCCCAATTTAACTGGGACATTTACATTACCTCAATACAACAGGAGTATTTGCATATTTAGACATTTACACTGACCAGTAATGTAAATGGTGTATTTACAGTAACCCCCTCCCCCATCTCTCTACTAATCTCTGCATTCTTATCTCCCTCTCAGTACAACTCTGCCCCTCTAACTCATCTGCTAACCTCTGTCCCCCAAACCCCTCATCTTCTAACATCTGCACTCCAACCCCTCCTTCCCATTCAACTCTGCAGCCTCTGCACCTCAAACCCCCCTCTTTGATCCCCTCTACATGCCCCCTATATTCACCTGTATGCTGTTCACACCTTCTAGGTGGGCGGCATGCAGAGGTGAGGGCGTAATTAGCATATGAATCGCGGCGGCCGACCTCATTAACATAACAATGCCCGCGCGATTTACATATCAATGCCGATCCTGTGGGGGTTAAATACAGAACAATACCCTTTTGTTTCTCTCCCAGTAGCAGCTGAAAGCAGAGGAGAAACAGGATCTAGCTGGGGCAGAGAGATGCATAGGGCATCGTTCTGCCGTCGAAACGACCCCCCTATCAGCGGCTCTCCTGATTAGTATTCGCTCCATAAGACGCACACACATTTCCCCCCGTTTTTTGTGGGATAAAAAGTGTGTCTTATGGAGCGAAAACTACGGTAAATTTCTAAAGGAAAAAATTTCATTTTAAATTGCTAGCGGCTATAAAGTATTGCCGGCCCCTGGCAATATAGATAAAAATGTAGGGGGGGATGGTGTGGGACCCCCCCCTAGTCCACACCAGCCCCTTTGGATCCTGTATGGATTTTAAGGGGAACTCCACGCCAAAATGTAAAAAAAAACCGCGTAGACTCCCCCCCAAAACCCATACCGAGCCCTTCGGGTCTAGTATGGATTTTAAGGGTAACTCCAAGCCAATTTTTTTTTTTATTTGGCATCGGGTCCCCCCAAAATCCACACCAGAACCTTTTCTGAGCAAGCAGTCTGGCAGGCCAGGAAAGGGGAGGGGTGAGCGAGCGCCCACCCCCCCTCCTGAACCATACCAGGCTACATGCCCTCAACATGGGGAGGGTGCTTTGGGGTCCCCTCCAAAACACCTTGTCCCCACAACCCTGGCTCTTCCTAATCTGGAAGCCTGCTTTAAAAAGGGGGCCCTCAGATCCTGCCCCCTCTATGTGAATGAGTATTGGGTACATTGTACCCACTACCCATTCACCAAAAAAGTGTAAAAAACGGACAGTTTTTGGCAATTTCCTTTTTTTTTTTTAAAAAGGAAAAAAAAAAGTGTCCCACGATATACATCCATTACGCTGCCCAAAGGACCCGAAAAATAGAGAAAAAAATCGTCCATGGACTGACACAGCCTCTTAACACTTTACCTTTACCGTTTACAGGTTGGGTACAAGATATCCTCGTAGTCTTCCCTGTCCGACCATCGAGCATGCTGATCCTCGCCTTGTGTGCGTGAGACTCAGTTCACGACATGCCTCACGACTCCAGGGGTGGCCTTTTATTCTCCGTGGTCCTCTCAAGATTGAACAGTCCTGCTGTATCTTTCGCGGTGGACCGGGCCGACAGCTACTCGGTACCGCACTGTGATAGTCCTGTCAGAAACACACCAGTGGGTCCCTCAGGGGACGGGTTAGTAGTCTCTCCTGGCTGCAGGTGAGTACATGCTGTGTGTTTCTGTGTGGGGGATTTTCCCTGTCTCCCTCTGGTTATTGCTGCTGTCTGTCACCATTACTGGCGCTGTGCTGTCTGGGGGTCATTCTGTCCCAGGGGGGCTTATGGCTGTCTGCATATCGCTGGGGCTGTTTTTTGGAGTGTTTTGGGGCCTGGGCACCTTTCGGTGCCATGTTCAGTGCTTTTAGATTTGTTTCTATGGCGGCCATCTTGCCGTGGGTCACTGGAGCACATTGCGGTGGCCATTTTCTTGAAGCCGCGCGCGTTTTTTGCATTGTTTGGCCTCTATCGCTGCTGGCACGGCACGATTCTCCTCACAGCTCACTCGCGCTGGTACAGCGCGGTGCAGGCAGCGGAACCGAGCGTTCCTGGTCCGGGTGTGTGAGTCCCCTGGGTATCCCCTCCTCAGTCAGCGCAGCCAGTGGGTGGACTTTTTTTTTCTGAGAAGTCTTAGAGAGGGGCAATTATGGAGTCTGTTTCACCAGCTTCCCAATGCATGTCAGAGGCAACAGGCAGTGCTTCAGCACCTGCGGTCCCTATGGACCGGGGGGGAAAAGCACAAAAGTGCCACTCTAAGTGCAGTATCAACAGTAAATTTAATGGTTAAGACCGGGAGGGAGCATATATATACTCACAAACATGAAGTAAAAGCAGGCATATAAAGTGGAAAAGTCCGTGTCTCATCTGTAGCAGAGCAGTGACGCGGGACAGGTGGCGCCGGTGGAAGCCGACGCTTGCTGGACTGTAAGTACACCGATGCAAGAAGGAGCAGAGATGGAGGGATCCTCGGCGGGCATTAGCCGTGTAGCTGGCCCTGAACTGGCCTATGGACCAGTTGTCGGCAGTCCTGGAATCATTTCTTACCAGGATGGAAGCGGTGTGCGAGCGCAAGGGAGCAAAAAAGCGCCCTCTCCCCACATTATCTCCACAAGGGGAGTGCTCTAATTCAGATATGGGCCTAGCTGCTGCTGCTCAGGACCCTAGCTCTGAATATTTTGATGGTTTTGAACAGGACATTCCTTGTGAGGAAGACTCCAGTTCTGAGTCAGTTAATGACAGGGCGCTTGTAAGTGAACTCATTGATGCTGTGAGGGACACTCTCAAGCTGGATGCTGCGGAACCTCAGGTGGAGGCTGTCTCCTTTGGTTCTTTTAAGGCCAAGCCTTCTAAAAAGGTTTTTCCATATACACCTTTCTTTGAACTGTTCATTGATCAGGTTTGGGAAAAGCCACAGAAGACTTTTATGGTCCCGCGGCGTTTGTCTATCAGATACCCCTTTGAAGAGGCCCTTCTTAAGAAGTGGGCCTCTCCCCCAGTGGTCGACCCCCCAGTCGCCTGTTTGAACAAGGCCACCACTCTCCCGATGGAGGGGACTCCTGCCTTTAAGGACCCCACTGACAGGAGGTCAGAGGTGGTCAGCAGAGCCATGTTTGCCTTGTTGGGATCCACCTTACGTCCTGTCGTAGCGGCGACCCTTGTGTCTCAGACACTCGCGGAATGGGCAAAGATTTTGCACCAGACCGTGCAGGAGCATAATCTTCCTCCAGACACTATTGCGCTGGCCCACCAACTGGTGCAGGGCCTGGTATATGTGTGCGACGCCACTTTGGACGCGGCCCCTTTAATATCCAGGGCCTCCGTCTCTGCGGTGGTGTTGCGTCGTCTTATCTGGTTGAAATGCTGATCTGCTGACCTAGCCTCTAAGAAGCTCCTGACGGATCTGCCCTTTAAGGGTGGAAGGCTTTTTGGTGCTGCTCTGGATGACATTAAGGATGTTACGGGAGGTAAAAGCACTCTCCTTCCGCAGACTATCAAGGGAAAGGAGCCCCGCCGTAAGCCGTGCCCCTCCTTTCCAGCAAAAAAATTTTTTTTCCGTCAGTCAGAGTCCACGGGTAAGACCTCCCAGACTGAACAGTGCGGCTGGTGGACAGAAGCGTCCTTGGGTGCGTAAGCCGAACAAGCCGGCTCCCAAGCCTGCCTCCGTGTGAAGTCTTGCCCCCGCCCGACTCTGGAGTGGGGGGACGACTTCGCAGGTTCATGGATCGGTGGACCTCCCGGATCTCCGACCGGTGGGTGTGCGAGGTGGTCACCTCAGGATACAGGAGAGAGTTCCGTTCCTGGCCCCCAGACAGATTGTTTCCCTCAAATCTCCCTCTCCTTCCTGCCCGTCGGGCGGCCCTCTTAGGGGGCTGTACAGGATTTGCTCAGGTGCGTAGTTATTGTGCTGGTACCGTCACAGGAGAGGTTTCAGGGGTTCTACTCAAATCTTTTTGTTGTCCCGAAAAAGGACGGGGTTCGGCCAATCCTGGACCTCAAGGCCTTGAATGCCTTTGAGAAGGTGCAAAAATTCCGTATGGAATCCATTCACACGGTGATCGCTACGCTCCATCAAGGGGATTTTCTGGCGTCCTTGGACATCAAGGATGCCTACTTGCATGTTCCGATCTGCGCAAGTCACCCGAAGTTTCTGCACTTTGCGATCGGCGAAGTCCACTTTTAATTTGTGGCTCTTCCTTTCGGCCTAGCCTCAGCACCACAGGTTTTCACCAAGGTGCTTGCTCCGGTTCTAGCTTTGCTGAGACAGCGAGGCATTGCTATCGTGGGCTATCTGGACGATCATCTTCTAAGAGCAGACAATGGCTCAGAATTAGAAGAAAGTGTGACTATTGTCAGTCAGACCCTCCGGGACTTCGGGTGACTCCTGAACGTTCGGAAGTCGGTCCTGGTCCGGACTCAGCGTTTAGAGTATCTAGGTCTGATCCTGGACTCCTTGGAGGCGAAGGTATTCCTACCCCCAGAGAAGTTACTGACACTTCAATCTGCAGTGCGGGTCCTGACGTCCCGAAATTGGTCGTCAATCCGTTTTTGCATGAGAGTCCTGGGACTCATGGTGGCCTCTTTCTAGGCCGTTCCGTATGCCCAATCACACACATGGGCATTGCAGAAGGAGATCCTGTCCACTTGGGACAAATCCCCGTTGTCCTTGGATCTTCAGATCCAGGTGAGTCACCCGGTCAGGGCGTCCCTGACGTGGTGGTTGAGGTCCCCCGGCTCTTCGGTCCGGGAAGTTGCTCCTTCCCATCCAGTGGACGGTGATTACGACAGACGCCAGCCTCACGGGCTGGGGTGGAGTCTGGGGAGTCCTGTCAGCCCAAGGGCTTTGGACTCTGGACGAAGCCCGTCTACCGATCAATGTCCTGGAACTACGGGCAATCAGACTGTGCCTCTCCTCGTGGTCGAAGAGACTACAGGGCCGCTCCCTCAAGATCCAGTCGGACAATGCCGCGGTGTATGTCAACCATCAAGGGGGGACTCGGAGCTCAGCTGCGGCATCCAAAGTCGCCCACATCCTAAGGTGGACCGAAAGAAGCATGCCAGCTCTGTCGGCCGTCTACATTCTGGGCGTAGAAAACTGTCAGGCGGACTATCTGAGTCGCCAGACGCTGGACCAGGGAGAGTGGTCCTTGCACCCGAAGGTTTTTCATCTTCTTTGCCGGTGGTGGGGCATGCCGGATGTGGACCTGATGGCCTCTCGACTCAATCGCAAGGTGTCGAGGTTTGTGGCCAGGTCCAGAGACCCTTGGGCGGACACCTCGGATGCGTTTGTTTCCCCGTGGGGGTCAGTATCGCCTGATATATGCTTACCCGCTGCTGCAGCTGCTACCTCGCCTGCTGCGCAGGGTGGCGACCGAT